>JAECWI010000504.1:1905000-2558977 GCA_018150345.1 Drosophila equinoxialis
CTACAATAAGCGTCCCTGTGATGCACTCGGACACTTCATTGAATATTTTCTCTAGTTTCGATAAATTATTCACTTGATTTTCATTGAATTTAAATATGGTTCCAATCTCCGTATAGCCTGCAAAAGAACAATGTAAATTGGTATATAAATTCGACCATTTCTTACTCACATCTCATTATTGTTTCGAAAACCTGTTGTTTGTCTTTTCTATGGTTATTTTCCTTGTAAACATCTGCAGATATCAGTCTCATAAGGAGCATTATTTTTTGTATACAACACAAAGCCACAGAATCATCTTCTTTGCCACTGTATTTGGAGCCCCAATCTGGATAGATTGGCCCCGTTTGACTACTGTTGGGATATGCCCGCAAGAACCAAAGGAGTTTCTGTATTTCGAATAGTTGTTCGTAAAAATCTGACATTTTTGTAAAACTAATTAATTTATTCAGTATTCAAACTAAACGAAATTAAATGACACTGAAATCAGTTGAAACCAGTCCAAATTTATTCTGTGGGAATTCTATTTACCTTTAATTAGCCTAGCTCAAGATAAATATACAAATAGAGAAAATCGTTCTACTAAAGTCTTTAACTTGGGCTTGGAAATTTGTGGAACTTTAAGAGACGGTCGGAATCAGAGCCATCACGAAAAAACCGTGTAAATCGATAGCAAATTCAAAGTATCTCTTACTTAAAATTTAATAACAAGGTACATATTCTTAAAAGAATTCACAAACTAAGATGTCTTAGACGTAACCTATAAAATATATTACAAATATCAAGATGTAGAGACACAAAAAGAAACTAAATAAAAACCAGAGGGGCTAACTTCGACCGCATCAAACTTTGTAACTGTTTTGGTAACTCTCTCCTTACCCATAGCCATCAAAGTGGAAAAACGTTTTATCTAAAAATGCTTATGTTTGCGAAAGAACGGTCTACAATCTTAGCATTGGTAATAACGAAGATATTGATCAAAATCACTGTTGTCCACTGATTGTCCTATGGAAGCTATATGATATAGTCACCCGATCTTGACCAATTGACCACTGTTCGTTACTTGCCGTTGGTATGGAAGCTATATGATATAGTGGTCCGATCCGGCTGAATCCGAACACACAAATTTGGGTTGATCCTGACGGACGGACGGACGAAATATATATACTTTATATGCTTCCTTCCATACGTTGCACACTTCTGACCAAAATTAATATACCCTTTTTGCGAGGGTATAATAATTCGAATGTTTTCGAATAACGGTTTACTTTCAGTGCTTTAGGGACGTCGGGGATAACAGAGCGGAGATCACGTTTTAAAAAATTACTTACTTATTATACCATACACCCATAGGGTGAAATGGTATATTAAAGTCGCCAAAATGTATGTAACAGGCAGAAGGAAGCTTCTCCGACCCCATAAAGTATATATATTCTTGATCAGTATCAACAGCCGAGTCGATATAGACATGTCCGTCCGTCCGTCCGTCCGTCCGTCCGTCCGTCCGTCTGTCCGTATGAATACCTAGATCTCGGAGACTATAAAAGCTAGAGCCACCAAATTTGGAATGTAGGCTCGTGTAGTATGTAGAGTGATCAAGTTTGTTTCAAATTTTTGCCACGCCCCTTTCCGCCCCCGCAATTCAAAAAGACGTTTATCTCAAAACTATTACAGCTAGAGACACCAAATTTGGTATGTATATTTGCATAGTAAATGCGCACATTTTGTATATATAAAGTTTTTGCCACGCCCCTTTCCGCCCCCTGAAATTTGAAAACTCGATTATCTCCCGTAATTTTTTACCTTGTGCAATCAAATTTGGCACACTTAAATTTGATACTAATACCGAGCAAAATATCAAATTTGATGAAAATCGGACAAAAAATAGCTGAGTTATGCATATAAACGTTTTTGCATAAGGCCGGAGATGGCCGTTGGCGGGTGGGGGCGCTAGGGTGCTTATATGCATAAGTGCGCGAGATACTGAGATATGCTTGTAACAAGCATGTGAACAGAATTGTGGAAAATAGGCAAATGCATTAGTTATTACAAATTTGAAATATTTGTTTTACTGGTGTATGGTATACCCAAGTCGGCGAGACGACTTACTTACTTCATTTATATATATTTGAGTAATGGTCAGGGTAGTAAGGGTGCAAAACGGTTATATTAATTTTGATCAGAAGTGTGCAACGCAAAGAAGGAAGCATCTTGGACCATATAAAGTATATACATTCCGTCCGTCCGTCCGTCCGTCCGTTAGATCAACCCAAACTTCTCCTAGACCGTTGCAGCTACAAATTTATTAGTTGTTGGCCAAAGGTATGTCATCTAATTTGGATTGCTAATCCCAAATCTATTTAATCGCATTTGGTTGAGAGTCGCAACATAAATATAGAGTTTTGTTGTTGTTATTAGAATTCAACTTTGAGCAATTCAGATTTGTCGTACGACCTAGCACGCGTTGTTTGCCCAGTCACTTAGCAGTCAGTGGATGTGGATATGGATGTGCCTCGCGGTCACAGAACGAACACAGAGCTTGCCACACATTTCGCAGGTAAATGTAAATATCCAGCGAACCGTCGGCACTGACACACTGCGTCTGCCTGAAGCCACTTGTTCCACAGCAAGTGGACTTGGTGTTAGCCCAGTGTTCTCGCCACAACTAACTATGAGGGCAAATAAGATGAATGCGGCTGGCACTGGCACCCGGCCTTTGTTGGCACAGATAAAAAGGGGCATGCTGAGAGTAGTTAGACGGACCGTAACGTTGAAGTTCATTCAATGTCATGAATTTGGGCTTGGCAAGGAAGATGCCTGTTTCTGACATGGTTAGCAAATTTTTTCAGAAACAAACTTGTTATACAAACCTGTTAAATAGGATCAAAGCGTTTTTCGGATGGATACCAAAAATCAGGCACAACAGAACAATTAATCGGATAATGGTATATTTTGACAAGTTTAATTTTTGGTCAGGTTCACATAAATTTTAAAGAGTCAGTTATGTGGTAAGTAACTTTCTTTAACTAGAATACCGTAAAAGAGAGTTTCCAAGAGGAAATGTATATTATAGATGCCGAGTAATAAGTAATATTGATTTTGATATATTTAAATTTGTATATACGAAAAATATATAACTCGTTTAATCCATCTGATTTTTTTCCTATGCTTGTCGACTTTTCTATGATTTGAACTTGTGACCAAGTGTAATCAGACAAAACATAGTATGATTAACTAGTAAACACTAAATCCAATATTGGGATACATGCATTCGAAACATCGTAACTTATTTTCTGTCATTAATTTCATTCGTCTTTGTTTCGAGTGAATCTTATGATTATCGTCTGAAGTCAACTCATTCATTAAGTCGAACTCGATTCAGTCAGTTCATTCATTTCTTTATGAATATCTTGAATTTTGATTTTCTGTTATTCATGCAGCTCTTTATTATAAACTGCATTGTATAATGACTAGCATTTCGCCATTAAACGAAGAGGTTACATTGCCTTTAATAAAGACTTGAAATTGCAACAGAAGACAACATCTGTAGCAAATAGTAATAAGCTATAGCTAAAGAATTTGTTCAAAAACAAATTAGTTCCTAGTGAACCTAACTCATGATATAACAACTGCATTACCTCGTTTTGAAGATTAGTTGCCAAAAATTGGAAAAAAATTAAATGATACAATTGACGTTGAAGGATGAATATGAACGCCTCTTTAGGAGCAGTGAGCAATAGTAGGATATACTCGGTTTAAGATCCGCATAATAACAAGATATTCGGAATCTGCATTAGTCATCTCTTTGCCGGAATCAGTTGCCTCTATTTTAAATTTCAAATTGCCAACGAATCATTCGTTAATAAATAGGTAAATATAATCTTCCATTGCTTAAACTTTTGACACCATCATAAATAGTTGTTACATATAATCTATAATCAATCCTGATGGCTAACTTTCGTTTTCAAGAAAATATAATTTAGCAGTTTCTGATTGTGAATCTGGTTGTAAATAGAGACAATGGTAGGATATATAAGTGAACGGATGTCGTTATCATAAAACGGAGTCTGCGCACAATAAAATGCATCCATCGAATGTGATTGATTTTCGACATTCCACGAGGAGCCTTAAGTTGACTTGTACTTGAAGGATTCTTGTAACTGGCACCGCAAAATGTGGTGTGTCTCAAATAGAACTGGAATTGCACATTGCGCACTGCGCAGATACAGAATATGTAAAAGTATATATATATATCTCTCTATGTATATGTTGTAGATACAGGCGTGACGACGAGTCAGTGTGCACGGACGGTGGTTAATTTCTGTCAGGCGAATTTATGTATCTGGAGCAACCCCAAAAAGAGAAAAGAAAACGAAAACACACACACGCACAAGAGACTTAGTCACGGGGTTGTCGATATTCCAAAATCGAAGTGTATTGAACATGCCATGCGTTTGAGTGAATGAGCCCTAGACGTAGTAGCCTGCCAAGATATATAACCGTCATATATCTGAAACTCGCATGAATTCTTTTCAAACCCCCCTCTCACATTACAGTTTTGGCTTATTTATTTGTTTATCTACTATTTATGAGCTCGATACTGAGATACCAAAAATCGAAACAGAAACGGACATGAAGATGGTAATGGAGGCGGAGGCGAAGGCGAAGGCAAAGACCATGTGCAATATGTTCCTTCCCTTTAGCCCTGCTGCCTTGCCTAAAACTCTGGTGACTCTTGGCGTCGGCGTTGACTTCGACGTCGTCGTTGTCGTTGTCAGAGTGGTTGTTGTCGTTGCCGCTGTCGTTGTCGGTGTGTATGATACTGTGATTCCTGGAACTAACAGCTATTCACAGGCCAGCGTAGAACTCGCACATCATTCAGTTCGATGACGTTCCGCACATCGCATAGCTCCAACTTCCATGTTCGCGGGCTTTTGTCGAAAGTGTTAAGATAATAAACCAACAACAATAACAATAGAGAATAGACAACAGCAGAGTAAATGGCAAATGCCAAACGGCAACGTCAACTAACGGTCTAACGAAAGTAACAACTGGCTGACTGACTGATTGATTATTATTATTATTATTGTGCCAGAAAATTTTAATGTGCAATTTTCATAAATATTGCCACCCAATTACCGTTTCAGCTCGGCCCGAGTGAATGTGCATAGCCAATTAAATACCCGTAATCGGGCTAAAAGCGTTTTTGGTAGCAACCATTTTGACAATTTTATTGACAATCGGTCAATTATTGATAACATTAAGTTTTATTATTTATTGGGGCAAAAGAGTGGAGAAACTTCCAAAGCTCTTCCATTAAACTGAGTGCCATAACTCGACGATTTCCAAAAACTATCGTGATATCAGTGTGTGCGTGTGTGTATCGTAGGCAGAGAATAATGAGTGTATCTCCATTATAAAATCGGGTAAGTGATATATAAAAATGTTCTATCTGCCCAAAATCATTTTTTTTTATTTAGTGGTTGTAAATCAATATTGGAGTTATAAATAATGGAGCTAATTATTACTTTGACATGAAAAGTCTACAAAACATCCATCAAAGAATATATTTTAAATAGGTTTTCTCTTAACAAGTTTACAATGAATCATGACTTAAAGCTACCTATTATTGTAATTTTATGATATCTCTATCTTTTTGATTTTGATTTTTATCACAACTTCTGTTTCGAGGTCAATGAATAAAAAACACAAAGCTTTAAAGTTTTTGGCTTGTCCATTTATTTCAATTCGGTTTCAGATATTCTTTAGGGGATTATTTTTTCTGTTTTGTCAAAAGTGAAATTTTAAACACGTAAAAAATAAAAAAGTAAAATAAAATCTATTCATACTTGAGGCAGACTTACTTCTAAAATTTTTATTAAGACATAATAAAAATTTTTTGAACTTATTAATGTGAGGTAGAAATGTATATTTTATTCAAAAGAATCAAACCGTAAAATCTGCTATATCGCAATGTGTTTAAAACGTCTAAATTCGTAATTATATTTATTGGCTTTAAGCTTATTTTTGGGTGAAGGTAAATAAAGAAAAATAAAGGGAGAAAAAAAATAAACCCCCCAAAAAAAAATTCGTAATATTTTTACTAATTGAAATATGTGAAAGATCCCTAATAATTTTTGAAATAATGTATTTATAAAAAACCTTTTCCGATTATTAAAATTGTAATGCCAGTTATTATGTTGAACCAAAAATATACTAATCTGAGATAAAATGTTTAATGTTATTATTTAAGACAAGGAAGTCGATTTTTTTTTCACTTCAGGAGATAAAGTTCCTCTCAGTTGAGTATTAAAAGAATGAAAATTAATATCTAATAGTGAAAAGTTGTGTGGTCCGAAAACAAGAGTTAATTTTTTAATAGTCATCATTAAATTTCTTAATTTTTGGGCATTTACATTTACATTTACACATATGAGTTTTTCAATTTAATTTCTCGTCATCTATAAGTGGTTATTCATTATAAATTAGGTGTTAATTCTAATTCTGTTTAATTATTATCTTTTTTATTATGTACATCACACTGTTTGACAGTTTGCTGTGTGACGGCGGATTTTGAAAACACATGAAAGAACTAAAAACTTTCTTTGTTGTCCCATTTAATATTGTTGTTCTCCAATTCGAGCCCGATGTAAATTTGTAGGAGGCGTTTCTTCCACGAAAGTACAATATTAAAAGTTGCGAAAAAAGGGAAATTTGAAAGGATTATGCATTAACGAATAAATTTTCTTCTTTGCTGTTAAAAAATAAAGAAAACATTCAACAAAACCCGAGGGCCGGGGCTAACTTTGACCACGTTGCATGTCACTTTTTCCTCACCTATCGCCGTCAAAGTGGAAAATCGGCTAAGGTTTGCGAAAGAACGGCCTACAATCTTAGCATAGAAAATCACGAGTTATTGATTAAAGTCACTATTTACCACCGATTGTTCCTTTGAGAGCTATATGATATAGTCACCCAATCCTTATCACATTCGGCATTAACACAGATACATATGGAAACTAACAAATGTTTAATCTTGATTAAATTTGGCACAGTAGTTTATAGGTATAATAAACTCGCCAATATTAAATATCAAGACAATAGCTTAGAAAATAACGAAGTTATTGAGAAAAGTCACTGATCGTGACTTTGCCGTTTGTATGGGTGACTATAGACCCGATCCAGCTGAATCCGAAATATACAACCTGTGCAGTATATACAAGCCTACATGCAAAATGTCAGAACGACCGACGGACGGATCAAGAATATATGTATATACTTTATATATGCGAAAATTTTTCCTTCTATGCGTTGCACACTTCTGATCAAAATTAATATACCCTTTTTGCAAGGCTATAAAATAAAACTTAAAAAAACCGATGTTGTAGTCTGTTTATCTTTCGACGGGATTAAATTTTACTGATACTGTTTAGTGGTTTAAAATGCCATCAAAACCAAACTAGTTGAACGACAAATTTTATTATCAAAGTTCATTTGGGTGTTTTCGCTCTTAAAAATAAGGGATATATTATTTGATAGGAAGACATATCTTCTATCCAACTCTGAAAGTTATGAGTTTTGGATATGACCTATTATTTTTGGATTCTTGTTCAAACAATTGTGACCACAAAGTTTTTCTTCATTACCTTTAAAATACGCTAATAAGTGACAGCTGTGAAAAAATTCTGGCACACCGTGTAATTTATAAATTATTTTTTGAAACTCAGTTCAAGTTATAATAGACATACGAGGAGAAAGGATTTAAACACAGGCCTTGTTATATGTTAAATATGTTAAAAATGTTGGTAGTGATCAGGACTATATGATCTACAGAGGAATCCGGTTATAACGACTCAAGGGAACGACGATTTTCGTCATTATATGCGGAAGACATACTAACAGGAGGCCCTTTCATATAAGTTGGCATTGGAGCCAACCAATCACTCATCAAACTTTAGTCGCTATAACCGGACGGACGTTATAAGGGGAGTCGTTAAAACCGGATTCTACTGTATATATGTACATATGTGTGTAGCTAGTTTCAGCTTCCGTACTTTTTAAAGTTCAATTGTGAAATATTACATCCTTCACCGCATATGTGGAGTATAATTGGTATTTTAAAGGCAAAAATATTAAAATAGTTTAAGTGGAATTTAATTACTTAAGAGCCGTGCCAGTAGCAAGAATCGCAATCAGTTGGTCCATAAAGAGGACAAAGTTATCTTTACCAGACATTTATCGCTTTTTAAGTCGATGGCACTATTCCAGCGTGCGTGAGGCCATTTCCGGCCCCCATTTATCCTTTATGGGGAGTGGAGATAAGGAAAATGGCATAGCCATATTCCCAGGAACAGCTCTATGAAACGAGATCACGTACAGCCATAAATGCACTCACACACACACACACAAACAACAATAATATTTATAATGGCAAATGCAATGGCGGCACTTAAAATTGCTGTCGCTTAATCCAATTCCGCAAAATGAACCCACGCGCTTCAGTCGGTTCCCGTGGGTTTCTCTGTAACCACCACCAAACTTATCTGAGTCTGCATTTGTGTGTGTATTTGTATCTGTGGGTGTGTGTTGCGCACACATTGTTGCAGCTCATAAACGAACTCATAGATACGAATTTTTATTATCGTTGCTGCTTCGTGTTTCTGGGCGTGGCATTGTGTGAAAATAATGGCGTCCCTTCCCAGATAAAAGAAAATTCTGAATACCGACAAGCAGTCGACGAAATTTGTATACTCTTCGTATGCTCTTTGTAATATTATATTTATGTCTTTAACCTGTTTGTCAATATGAAATTTCTATAACTTATAATCGTATTTTGAATCCAATTTAGAGAGATTGGAAGAATTTTTTTAAGATTTGACGTAAATGATATTGTTTCGATTATTCTAGATCTTGAGTGAGTGCTATATGATTTTATTTTAGTTACGACATACAAATGTTGGCATTTATATTTGAAATGAATACCTATTTTTTTAATATTTTAAATTAATGTTCAAATTAAGGTAAAATGAACGTTGCTGTTGTTGTTTTTTTTTTTTCATTTGCTTAATATTTCGTGTTTAAAAATATTTTATTCAAAACCATAAAGTGCTGTATTGTTTAAATAAGTAAAATACTTTATACATGGAGCTTAAAACCATTGCAATAATCTTTCATATTAATTAATTAGTTAATAATGGTAATTCAGCAGGCGGAGTATTTTCATATCATTTGATACAAACTTTCAATCCAATTGGAGCGAATCGAAAAACTCAATTTTTTATGTATTTGGGTCTTCCTATTTGGCGTCATTTTACGACACTAATTCATACTGAAGTATAACTACCCTTAACTACCATCGATAGTGTATTAAATTTCCCGCCGAATGAGACTAATATAGAAATAGATACTCTTTGTTGCCTCGAAACATTTCATTTGTTTTTAAATGAGCGCTTGCTTACTATTCACTCAGTCCTTAGCACTTCCAAATCACTTTTACTCCCCTTAGCACTTCCTACTCAGTTTTTACTTCCTGCCTTAGGACTTCCGGTTCTGTTATTCAGTAACAGAGTCGCCCCCTACATTTTACGTTTTAGCGCCCTCTGGCGCTTGTGAGCCGGAAGTGCTAAGGAAGAGTAAAAAGTGAGCCGGAAGTCCTAAGGTCTGAGCCGAAGTGCTCATTTTGGCTTGCCGGCCACATTTAAAAATCTGGATAAATAAACAACCGGAGTAAAATCTTAAAATATTGAGAATATTTACTATTTTTATGAGTTTTCGTTTTTTATTTCAAGAATAAAATGATTTTATTTTCATTAATCATTTGTATAGTAATTATTAGCCTAACTATTGCGATCAAGGAACAGGCGAATGCAAAGAAATGTCAGCCACGGGATCCCCATTTTTGTTGCCCCCTTGCCTTTGAACTTGCAGAAGAGTCGAGGAGATTTCAAGCCTGTGTGTTTTTTTTAACTTAACTATGTTTTAAGTACATATATTCAGAATGTTTGCGGTATAGCCAACTATGCTCCACTTGCCGATCAACTCCATTTATTTTAGGTGGTTCTAAATGTAAACAGTTTACATAAAATAATATGTTGATGGGCAAATTGGGCATCATGAAATGTAATAAATATATATCGTTACGATCTATTAAATCGCAGAAAAAAAGGGAATTTGCTTCCGACTTTCTTGTCAATTTTTCAAAACGTACACACAAACAAACAGGAGGCAGCATTTCATATAAAATTTTGAATTTTTCGTTCATTATCTCACTTGTCGTTCGACTGTCTAAACGTCTTGATCCTAGTGAAACTATTTTTCTGTTAAAAAAAATATAAACAAATATAAGGTAAAATTATCAAAATGAACAGACCAGAGGCGAATTCACGTCTGAGTGCGTACAAGTCGAACTCAATCAACACGCAGGACTCGCGTGTGCGTCGTCATGAGGTGACCATAGAACTTCGCAAGTCCAAAAAGGAGGATCAGATGTTCAAGCGCCGAAACATCAACGATGAAGATTTGACCTCGCCGCTCAAGGAGCCAAATGGGCAATCTCCAGTTCAGTTGTCGGTGGACGAAATTGTGGCGGCCATGAACAGCGAGGATTCGGAGCGTCAGTTTCTGGGAATGCAATCGGCTCGCAAGATGTTGTGTTGTGAGCGTAATTCACCTATTGATTTGATGATTGGTCATGGCATTGTACCGATTTGTGTCAGATTCCTGCAAAATGACACCTATCCAATGCTCCAGTTCGAAGCCGCTTGGGCTCTGACCAATATTGCATCGGGCACTTCCGATCAGACTCGCTGCGTCATTGAGCAGAATGCTGTGCCGCATTTCATCTCCTTGCTGACATCAAAGTCCATTCAACTTGCCGAACAGGCAGTCTGGGCTTTGGGTAATATTGCCGGCGATGGACCAAATGCACGTGATATTGTTATAAATCATGGTGTCATCGATGGGATTCTGCGTTTGATCAAAGATGAGACGCCACTTTCCTTACTCCGCAACATTGTGTGGCTTATGTCGAATTTGTGCCGCAATAAGAACACATCGCCTCCTTTTGAGAAAGTGAAACGTTTGCTGCCCATTCTATCGCATCTTTTGTTGAGTACGGATATTCAAGTTTTGGCCCACGCCTGTTGGGCCTTGTCCTATGTGACGTATGATGATAACAACAAGATTCAGGCTGTCGTGGATACGGATGCGGTACCCAGGTTGGTTAACTTGTTGAAAATGGATCAGCCAAGTATTATAGTGCCGGCCCTGCGCAGTGTGGGTAACATAGTGACGGGCACAGATCAGCAGACTGACGTGGTCATTGCTAGCGGTGGCCTAACTAGATTGGGCCTTTTGCTGCAGCATCAGAAAAGCAGCATTGTTAAAGGAGCCGCCTGGACAGTAAGCAATATTACTGCTGGTAACCAGAAGCAGATTCAGGCCGTCATTGAAGCCGGAATTTTCAATTACATTAAGCAAGTCCTGGAAAATGGTGATTGTAAGGCTCAAAAGGAAGCTGCCTGGGCCGTTACTAATACCACTACTTTGGGAACTCCCGAACAGATCGTAGATCTCATTGAGAAATACAAGATCTTGAAACCATTTATTGATCTGTTGGACGCTAAGGATCCACGTACCATTGAGGTGGTCCAAACTGGACTATTGAATCTGTTGAATCTCGCTAAGAAATTGGGTGGCACCTAGAATCTTTGCCTGATGGTAGAAGAAATGGGTGGATTGGATAAATTGGAAGCCCTCCAGCAGCATGAAAACGAGGAAGTCTATAAAAAAGCCTATGCTATTATCGATACCTACTTCAATACTATCGAGGAAGCTGCTGAACAGGAGTTGGCTCCACAGGAAGTAAATGGAGCTTTAGAATTTAATGCTACTCAACCGAAGGCTCCCGGAGGGGGCTACACCTTTTAAACTAGACAAATCCCCAAGTGTACATTTTTGCCCTCCATGCACACACATACACAAACACGTACATTCATTTATATATATTAATTTCCCTTTTGGGGTCCGAATTTCACTCAAACCACACCAATATACACTTTTCCGTTAGAACTGTGTTAGGCGTCAGAGTTCCTTCTTAATCCCACCGATACACATTGTTCAGATTCTTTCTTTTTCAATTTATACATACATTTCCAACATATATCTTGGCCAGCTGAGCTGGTTCGTATAATCGAATCCAGTATTGTGTCTGGCGTGTTTACAGTTTCTTTTATTAAATTCAAGGTTGCCATTTTTTCAAAAAGGGTCTTTCTTCATTTGCTCTTAACTTTTAAAATATTACAAACTTTCTTTAGCAAAGATTTTTTTTCTTTTAGTTTTTGTTCAATGTTAACATAATAAACAAGTTGAACCGAGATCTTTTGTACTCTTTCTACAACGTCATCAAGTACTTTAAGTTGTAATATGGAATAATCATATTTACTGACGGAGCGTGATTTATTATAACAACTGAAATAACTATGACTTTTGTTAATGATAACCAAGAGTATATGATAGCTGAGAGTATATAGCCAAAGGCCAAAGGTTTCGGCGAAATAATATAATATTTAATATCGATCTGTGACAGTTTTTCTCACCTTTGTTTCTGACTAGATATTTCTTTGTAAAACGAATTGAAAATAAATCCTTAAAACAAAATGTGGAATTAAAAAATGCGTTTAAAGAAACTCATTACATGCATTCTTGATGTTCAGCAATCCTTTAAAATGAAAAATAAGAGATTCTCTTAGTGAAATGGAAAGCAACTGTACCTGATTTAAACAACCTGGATCTTTAAAAACTTTTTGGAATCGCTACTAAAGAGAGGAGTGGCTTGTTCCAGGATTTCCATGAGGAAAAATTGAAAAATGAACTGCAGTCAATTTCAAATGAATAAATCTCATATTAAAGAAATAGAAGTACCTAAATAGGTAAAATATAGGATTAGGATCTTAATATGGTTAAGTTTAATCAAATTTAATTTAAAGAAGGAATTAATAATATCTACACAAGCTATAAGACATTTCTACAATTTTTTCAAAAATGTCCCATAATTCAATAAAATTAAAACTTTAGTATTAATCAAAAAAACTATTTTTTATTATTTTGAAAATACAATTTTCTGTAATATTTAAAAAATAAAAATCTTAAACTATTTGCAAATATTTTGACTTTTATTGTTAATTTATTCCAATGCCATCAAACGTTAGGCGAAAGCATGCAAATTAAAGCTATAAAAAATTAAATTTTGAAAGATATTTAATAGTTACGTCTCTATTTCTAAAAGACAAAAATTATTAATAATAGTGAAACAAGAATTACTATTATTTCTAATTTAAATTATATTCTATCTATATTCTATCCTATTCTTTTATAGGTTTGTTTTTTACAAACTGTCTAAAACATTTTCTTGATAATATATTTAATAATAAGAAATAGATAAAATGAATGTCATTTGGGATTTTCCCATCAAATTTAATCATTGTCCAAGTCTGGAGAGATTTTAAATATACTTAACAACAACAAATGGAAATGGAATTTCTGATGTTTTTTAACGAAATTTAAAATTTGGACAAACCAATTTGGATTGATATTTTATATAAATTTTTGAAAATGTACTGAAAAATCGTGTTTTATAAATATTTAAAATTTTTATTTGAAATTAAAGATTTCAAAAAGGTTATTAAATACTTAAGAAATGTTTACATATAAGGGTTTATAATTGGGCAGATAATTAATCTTAATTATCTGTTTCAGAACTTACAATTAGCTAAATGGCTTTTGTTTTTTTGTTTGTTTGTTTCAGTTCTTAGTGTTAGATTCATTTGGCTCCGAGTTTCTATACAATTATTTGCCAAGGTCCCCGAGAAAAATGTGAGTTTGTTTTGAATAGAATTTGAAAGCAAAGAGTTCCTTAGAGATTTGCCATTGACCTTGAAGTCGATGTATCCTAATCGACACGAAGCGTAACATTGCGTAAGAATAAATTAGAGCGAGTCCTTGGACAAGGGGCGCTCTGTCCTGATACCTGATTTCGAATGGCATGCAAAAGGGTAGGTGGATATGAAAAGAGTTGAGACTTAACCGTCATTATGCAGATGTGTGGGCGCTTCAAGGCCAACATTTTAGAGCCTTTCCCTAGCCCTGGAACTGCAATAGTTGGCGGCGAAGAGATCAGTGCGGCTTTCGAGCTCAGCGGTATTCAACATGTGTTGCCAGGGACTTCGTGTTGCTTACAAACAATGGCAAATCAAAGATGATTTGATAGTGGATTGCCGACGGTTCTACAAAGCTGGCTTTGAGTGTTTTTTATATTTTTTGTGACTTAAACAAATTATTCTATGGATGCAGATTAATCGGAGACTCGCAGTCTCTTTGTGAATTGTTTTAAAGTACTGGAATGCGTACGAAATTCAACGAATGTAATGACCGTTGTAAGTATTGCGATTCCTTTTTTCTGCTCCGTCAATTGTGGAATCTAAGCGAAGTTAGAGCGCCGCTCGTAAATCCAAAATGTCTGAGAAACATTCAACTCGCGTCTACGTGAAAGTCGTAAAGTTCTGCCAGTTTGGCCACTGTCTTCAACTAACAAAAGGAAAAAACACCAAAAAACGAAAAAAGTGACCCACGTTGCAGCTCGAATGCCATTACCCCAACGCCATCATCATTGCCAGCTCCACCCAGTTGTTCAGATTTCTTTCCTTACAATGTCCGTTCGGGCTTTGTCTGCCAAAAGCCAAAAGAAATGAGTAGAAATGAACGAATGCGGAGATGCCAAGGAGACAATTTATTGCCAAAGACGGACTTCGGGTCTTTACGAAAATGTCAATTTGGCTTTTATGGCATCAAATGGCATTTGAGAAGCTTATGCCAGTTGCTGTCACAAAGTGGATTTCAAGTTTCCCTCCCCCCTTCAATCATTTCTCATCCAGCTCTTAGTTGACGGTTCGCTTACATTGTTGCTGATGATTAATCAAAGATTAAGTCGACATCCCGTTTTGGAATTGCTTTCCTAAGACTAATCCATTTCAAACTGTGAGACAAAACTCACTTGCTATAGACCCTCGAGACATCAAAAAAGAAAAAAATAGAGGGCAACTATGTGTGTTACGTTGAGAATGTTTCAGTGTTGTTTGTTTGCCGCAGTCATTTAAAGTGTCTACATGTAGTATAAATATTTTTTTTAATGGCGGATCAATGAGATTCATATAATGAGCGCTACTTTGGCTGGACTTCATAAAATGTCATGCACTTAATGTGCCGCCGCCATTTTACTTTATCTCTGTTTCTCTCTTACACACTCCCTCTCGTTCTCTCTCATGGTCTATCTCTGCTTGAGGCGGCTTAGCCTATTCTTTCCCTGTGGCTGGCTCTGGACCTGAACCTCAATCTGGGAGCCCGAGAGCCACATCGAATTGAACCGAAATGAAAAGAAATCTGATATCATTCAAAGTCCGTAAAAAAACCAAAAAAATTAAAGGGAACCCTCGTCTTTTTATGGCCCGAGCAGAGACGACGAGATTGTGTAGCAGATTTTACCATTTTGGATACAGTATTTTTGTGTATTCCGCCGCAGCCTCTCAGCCTCTTCTTCTGTGCCTGCAAGGCAATCTCTGTTGCAGCCCCAGAGACGAGCCTGATGCTGATGCTGATCGGGAGGTTTGCCTTTCGCCTTTGTTGCTGTACTTTTTAACAAGTTTTATGGGATGTCATGTGTCAAATGGAAACGAGAATTTATGTGTTTGTAATTGAACGCAAAGGCGCGGGTTGCCGTTGCCATTGCCGTTGCCCATTCCCCTTTTTCGACTCTTTTTTTTCAGTTCAGACGAGGGCAACAAATGCCAGTATCTTGGACCCAGTCGCGCCCCAAAAAGCAAACTCCATAGGGCTACATGTCCATGTTAAGCCACCATTTTGGTTATTTCTTCTTCTGTTTCTCTTTTTTTGGCGGGGGGCTAACATGGTCAGTTTGAGCAGCAGCGTCATGCTGGTGCGGCAGTCTCGATGCATTTACATAAATTATACTCTCTTTGTGTATCTCGACTTATCATCTGTCGGCTCATTCTCAGCATAATCAGTACAGCTTTCAGTTCTTTGTTCTCTGTTCTCCCCCTCAGGTTAGGTCTTCGTCTGAGCACCTTTAGCTTCACGTATGGCTACTTAAACGAAACCATTTTCTGTTTCCTAATCTTATTCCTTTCGAATTTGGAATGCAAAAGCTTAAGACAAAACTGTCAATAATACAAATTCAGATATATAAATTTGTTGTAGAACATTTAAGAATTTGCTTAATACATAGGTGCGAATCTTGAGTGTCGACCGTGACGTTTGTACGCTTTCAATGCCATAATTTAAAGCTCTTGTTTACTATCATAGTTTTATTTGAATTTGGACAAGCAGGCCTTCGTTTTCTAGAAAATCGAATTCTCAGGAGAATTGCCCATATTTTGAAATCGCCAATCAGAGAAAGTAACAAAATAATACTAAGCAATATCATGCATAATAAGTTTAAATTAAATTTTTTGAATCTATATAAATATAATAATATTTTGTTTTAGAAACGCTTATACATCTAACTACTTTGGAAAGGATTTTTAAGTGGTACAAAAGAAAACTTACTTTTCTTCAAACGTTTTTCCTTTCTTTGCTAGCCTCTTAATTATCAATAATTTTTGATTCTATATACAGTACAAAATAAGGATAAAAAATAATAATTATGATGTATAGGCTCTTCATTATCAATAATTTTTGTAATCTTGGAAAGATTAGTGGATAACTTCTTGTTTTTCTATAATTAAATCTTAACTAACTTGAACATAAATCATTTTTATACAATTAAGATTCATAATTGAGTAAGTTTAATAAGTGTTGCATTTGGTTGCACTTTTGTTAATTTTTTTTATATTTAATTTCTTCTCTAAGTGTAATTTCAATGCAATCATCGCGAATGTTGAATATTTTATAATGCCCTTTGGGAAACTTAAAAAAAAAGATTTTAAATATATTGAACAGAAGGAACTTAGAACTATTCATTTACGGTACAGCCGCGAGTCTTTTTCGTTTTTTCTACTAATTTTTGTGTCTTTATGGAACTCCATCTGTTAACTGTCTACTGCCAGAAGCTTGTTTTTTTTTTTTTTTGTATCCGGGGCAATAAACCAATTGCATAAAAACGTTTTATGACCTTTCGTTTCTTTAGATTGCCCCTCTCTTATTATGAGCGATATTTACATAAAGCGATTTCATTTACTTACACTATTCTTTGTTATGCAAATCGGTATAATTTGCCACCGGCTCACGCAATTTGTGAGAGGTTCCCACAGTATAATAATACGTATATATGTATGTTGCATTGATTTGACGAATTAATGTCGCTTTCATGGAATCAGCCATCAAATGAAGTTTATGTCTCAATTAGTTTGAAATCGCCCAAAAATAATTCGTTGTGCGAATAAGCAGCAACAATTTGGTTACAATTCGAAGTGACTTATGTACATAAAAAAGAACCAACGACAACTCGGAGAGCACACGCATAGAAAACGGGGGACCCCAAACTAGGTGCAACCGATGATTCTTTTGACGACTTGTGACTCTCTGACTGTAAAATGCTCGTAATGACCAATTAAACAAAATAGTAAAACTTGGCAAATCTCAACTACACGGACATTGGTCATTTTCGTGTATTTAAGCATGGATTAATTTCTTACAGTTTGCAGTTGGTTTTTGTCTAGCGTGGCGTGCAGGGCGTATGCGCAATATCAGAGAGTAAATATATATAGAGATATACATATGTATGTTAATTCTATTACTCCCCGTTCTGGTGGTGTTGCATTGAGCCGCTTCCGCTCCATTTACTGATCCATTTTGTAGTCTTTGTTGCCGTCCCCCATAGTCGTCTCCTCCATTTCCATCTCCATCTGAGCCCGCGGCGACACTTTTACGCTGATGAAGTTGTGCATCAATTTAATGGCCTTGGCAAAAATGTCGACAGCGGAAATTACATTTTTCGGCAACATTAAAATTCCTTTTGGACAGCTGATGCATTGCACGGCTTTTAGAACTTGCTCAAAGTCGGACGAACGAACGAACACAAAAACCAATTATAATAAAATCTTATGCTTTTTATAGACCAAAAACAAAAAAAAAAAAAAAAACAATGTCATTTGCATAACAAATTTTATGATTTGATAGGAAGAGAAGACTTCAAGGCTAAAAAAATGTTGTTGAATTTGGCCGATTAGGCCGCTTTCAATAGACATTTAAGGCGGAGATACAAATAAAGTTATCTGGAATTTAAATATATGTAAACATATAGTTTAAACTGATTTAGTAAGCAACTGTAAAATGGTATATTGAACATAGAATATAATGTAAGTGTCCTTTAGGATCTGTTTAGTTTCTGTCTCCGGGAGAATAAGTAAGAATGATTTTTGAACTACTTTAAACAGTTCCCTCTCCATTTATTTGGGAGCTAATGAATTTTTGAGATTGAAATAAGCAAGACGTATGCACTAGATGATCCAACTGAACTGAAACGTTCCCAGAAATTCCATTTTCAATGGCAAGCAAAAAGAGTCTCGCTTCAATTGAAGCGTTTAACGAACGCTTGTGGCACTTTGAAACGAGCAGTGTTAACAGTTTTTGCAAATCTCAACGATTGGTTGGAACCCGTGGGATAGGGATAAGAACAATGACTCAGTTCATTAGGTAAATGGAAATACACACATTCATATATACATATACATATAGCAGAGACATTTCGAGTATTATAAAATTAATTTCGAATGATGGATAGAACCAAGCCCAAGACTGTTTAATTCAATATCATAAATACAAGTGGCAGGCGAGGAGAATGGCAATGCGTATGGCGAAGAGTGCCAAGCCTTGTATGAAAGCAGTTGTTCTTGTTGTTATTGTAGCTGTTGGCACCGCCTAAGCCAGCAACTGCAAAGGCCATAAATTGTCAGTGCCTGTCAGTCTCTTAATGTCCCAAGAAAACCTCCACAATCAGCAGCGGCCAGCGCTCGTTTGGCCATCCTTTGCCCTGCCCTTCTGGGTGTCCTGTGGTCGGCAGCAGAACTAAAGGAAAAACAACGATAATTTATAAGCCATAAAATACTTACCCGCTCCGGCTTCTTCTGCGTCTTCGTCTCCTTCGACTACAACGACGATGAAAAACAGAAAACGCCACGCAAAACTGAGAGAATGCCAAAATGTCGACTGCAATTTCCTAAATGTGTATGGCATTTGCTCGGCGATTAGCAGCCGCCGTCCATGTCCCTGTTTTCAATCCTGTTTATCGTCTCCCTTGAAACAGTAGCCTTTACCCAATTTTCATCCCCCTCCCCATCCCACCATTCTCTATTTTCTTTTGCCGACGGCCATTTGCCATTCACAGACAATTCAAACGGAAAAATGTCCATTCAAGATGGCGAACTAAGGGTTAGTTTATGCCTTATATCAAACGAGCAAAGAGATGGTGGGAGTTTTATTTGTTTGCCAAAAAATATCAAAATAATTGCCAAACGACAATTTCAATCTAAAAATTGCTCAAATATTTTCCAGCTGACTAAATCGAATCGTAATCCAAATTTGCTAACCCAATTCCGACTTTAATGGAATCAAAGTCAAAATTTACTAAAAATGCTGTGAAGCTTCATTGATTTTCCAAATAATCTCAGCAAGAAGGGTATGTATATACATATAGCTTAAGCTAAATTCGAATTTTTCAATTTAATACACCCAGATTGGGGTCACATAGGAGGGGAAAGGGGAGATCAGGGGGAAATGACAATCACGAGCGAGCTGGAGGAGACTGAGCGAGAGCGAACGAAACGAAAGCAAAAGAGATTTCAACTCGCCGAACAGCGCAAAGTGGTGATTTTGAATTGCCTTTTGTATATACACAGACACACTCACACACATATACACAGAGAATACTGGTCCTCACACACACACACACACACCTCTGTTATTGTTGTTGTTCTGGTTTTGGCGCTTGGCGTTTTTTACGGTGCGCCGCCCGAGTATTTACCACTTTACAATGGAGTTTTAGTACCGCGAGTCGTCATTGTCGTCGTCATCATCGCCGCATAAAGTCGAAATTAAAACCGCGGAGTGTCAGCCATAAACCAGTGGAATCAACTCTCTCACACACTCACTTTGAGATAATCTGCACCAATCGCAGTTCGCAGTTCGGCCATTTATCAATAGCAATAATTAAAGTATCGACCGATCATCATCATCAGCGTCAAAGAGAAAAAACTTACTCACTAACCAACCGCAAAAAGTTAACATAATTGTGCAATAAAAACAATAAAATAATTCCAAACATCATAAATAATTTTCAATCGCCAGTGTGCTTGTATTGTGATTTATCGAGTGACTATGTTCTATATTACAATTTAATTTCAATTCAAGAAAAATGAAGGCGCTACGCCTTAAACCTAAAGCTATATTGCTCTGAAAATCGATAAAGAGACAAATCATCAGTATTCAAAGTAGGTAAGTGAGATCCACTAACTTAAAAATTGCCGACGGAGGTTTCGTAATGCCGATATACTCAGATTAGACTAATGATTTAAAAAATGTTTAAGAAAATATACCAATTCCACTTGAGAGGTTAAGCAACAAAACAAATTAATTGCCGAAAACAATTTGCAACTTTTTATTGGGAGCATTATGAATAAATTAATTCTTAAACTTACTCCTAAAGTACTCAATGTAGTACATAGAAAATGGTAAAGGTTATTAGTTTAGGAATTCTATAATTACATAAGATTAATTATACTTTATATACCTATATACATATAGTTTCTTTAACACCCAGGGACGGACTAACCAAAAATCATATGTTTAAATATTTTATTAGGAACACAAACAAAATATTATACTTTGATTAGAAATTTTACAAGATTGCTGGAGGTTGGTTTTGGACCTAACCGAAACTTAGAGAAACTTAGAGAAACGTATGTAATTGTTCGATTTTGATTCATCATACTAGAGTTTTACCTTTTAATGTAAATCTGACAATGAAAACTATTTATCGAATTGATAGCAAACAATATGATCTTCATACTTAATTAAGTTTTTCACAAAGGTAATCCCCAAACTACGTTTGACTTTAGAGTACCCATTGAAAACTTTTTTCCAAAATCGAAAAATGGGCAACAAAATAAAACAAAATAGACCATTTTTAGTGTGATGATATTTGCGGAATGAATAGTAAAATATCGTATACATATGTTCCATAAAAAAAACTTTGAGAATTTGTTAGTCACATGGTTAAGTTTAAAAGACCTTAGATATCTTGTAAAGAGTCCAAAGATTAAAAATTAAATTTATTGCGAATCCATGGCTGTTGTTAGTTGAGTTGTCTAATTGTAAGTGGCTTAGTCATTTAGCCAACTGAACAACGATTATCCGAATTCGATTCCACCGGCTATACTATAGACTATATACACTATACCCATACGGATGTAGTTTTCGTCTAAGTCTATCCCATTAGTTTTCCAACTATATATATAAATATATATATATAATCAAATAGGATAATATTTAAATTCAGCGAGAAGCCAGTACAGGAGAAATGCACTTTATCGTCTTCAGATCCCAAGTATTCACATAAGTGACAATAACGATGTGTACTGAGATTAATCCTTCAAATTGATTGAGCAGGGATCTGACTAATGGAAAAAGGAGAAGCCAATTTTATAATTAATAAAAATATACTACAATTTCATTAAACTTTTACCAAAATTTTTAACTTTTTAGTGGATCTAACCATGTTTGTTTCAAAAATGTTGTAAACTAATTCGCAGAAAATGAGTCTTTAAATATCTGTATTTTTTGATAATTATTGAATAATTTTGTGACTTGTACAAGACTCAAAAGTCCAGAAATAGTTCGACTTCATACAAAACAAAATATTAATCGAAATGTTTAGAAATCTGCAACCGAACTTGAAATCCCTTTAGATGTAAAGAGGGATCGTTATTCTTTTAAATATCATTCAGATAAAGTGAACTAATTTTTAATATTTATTAGTGTAGAGAAGACATAGACATTCTCAATTCATTGTATTTTTATTATAATCAAACTTTTATTACCCATTTAAAAAAAAAAAAAACCCACAATGATAAAATTAATAAACCCTTGAAATTGAAACTTTTGATTTAGATATTTCTTAATTGTTTTAAACTAATTACCACCCGGAAAATATGCAGAGTGCCTTTCCCTCATTTCGCTTCCTTTCGGTTGGGGTAAACGATACTATAAACAACAATGACAGTAAAAAAAAAAAAAAATACTATATGTGTGTCAAAGCGACAGCCTTCACGAATTTGTAATAATAACAATTTGCTTTATTGCTTTGGAATGTGATCAATTAGAAGGGACCAAGTGGCCACCCTGCCTCTGAGTCGGCTATAACGACTAATAAGACTGGCCAAGAAGCGCGTTTGGCTAATTACACATGGGTGTTTTGTTCTCTGTTGGCGATCTATCCACAGCAATGGCAATAGCCGCAGAAACAGCAGCAGCAGCCATTTACGACTATCTCTATAAAAATAATGCATAATAATGGCAATAAAACAATAAATTTATGAAACGCTCAATGGGGAGACATGCAGACCTACATATATGCACATACATACATACAGACATTCATTCAGATGTATGTATATATGGACGAGTACATACGGACAGCAATAAATATTTACAGCCAAGCAAACACTTGCTCAAATTAAGTACTCGTTAAATTGAAATTGAAAGGCGAAATGAGGCGCTGAAACAAACAATCAAGCCAACCAACAAACCAACATACAAACAAACAAACGAATGGACCACTGTCCAGTTAACCAGAATGCGCGTAAATTGATAAAAAGATAAATTCAATCATAAAGATCGTCGGGGTCACCCATTTCAGTAGCTGTCTCTCTCTGTCTCGCACAATTGCGCGACTAGAGCAGACAACATGGAGTCAAATTGTTGGCCGTTAGCCACAATTTTAATTGCCTTGGAAATAATGCAAACTGATTCGCAGTTCTATGTTAATTAAACGAATGTGGTCTGCTGGTGGTCATTGGCAAAGCCTCCACATGGCCTTTTTCGAACGAGATGAAGACAAAAAGGAGGTGGTGAAACGGGTCGGAGTAGTGGTAAATTTACAGATGTGGAAGGCTGGCTGCTGTAGCAGGATTTTTATGGCTCGAGAACATGAGCCGGAGCCGCAATGCGCAGTTTCCCATTACCGTTACCGCTACTACACCCGAGCCTGGGCATTTCGTATGATTAACTTTCGGATTTTGTAAAATTATAATGGATATCTCTCTCTCTCTCTCTCTATCCCTCTCACTCACTCGTTCGTTCTCCCTGTGTGGGTGTGGGTTTCCACCCTCCTACGCGTCAAGGGTAGCTGGCAAACGAATTAAGCTCGTAAAATACGCAAACAAATGCATTGCGTTAGGTTGCTTTCGTTTTGGGACAGGGACTGAAACGGGGACGGGCATGGGCACGAGGAATGAGTCTTTGAGCCCCAAATGTTTCAGCTTTCACTTCCGTGGCGGCCAAAAGGGACGCTCGTAAAAAGAACGGAAAATTCACATAAATTCGCAACCCCCAAAAAAGCACACAAAGGGCTACATGGCTACATGTGTAGGGTTTTAGGGTGTCGAATGTAATGCGGGGTGGGCGAGGCTCGGAATCTGCATTAGCATTCTACGGAAATTAAGTTGCCTATCATGCCCAGACGGCAGCCCAAAAAGTCTCAAAGTTACGCCATTATTCATACATATAGAAGATATGTATATAATGTTCCTGTAAAGGCATGTTCGACGCACGTGCGCGTGTTGATGGACATGTTTGTGTAGTTTGTATTTCTTCAATGAAAGGTGTAACATCCAATGTCAATTCAGAATTGTTTGGCTTCCTCATACAAGACTTAATAGACGTGATTCCCATCGTTCCTACTAGGCAAACATATTAAATGAACACTACTGAATGAACATGGCGTTTATTTTTATTAGACATAAAGATATGGACTTGAAAACCTTTTAAAAATGATGAAAGAAAGGGTGTATGAAAATTGAAAGTATTTCAACCTTCAGTTTTGGGTTTCACATAATGGCTTCAAGAGTTGTAAGACGACTCAATTGGAATCCTTTTGAATGTTTCTCCTTAATGATTCTGATATCGAGACATATCTCCACACCAATTTGTAATTTATCTGTTACATAAATTGAGAATACTGACTCCAGGCAAATGAAAATTAAATGAAACTCAAGTTACAATAAACCTCGTCTAATTTAAAAATAGTTTGTTCTAAAAATCGCTTTTTATTTTATCGATTCATCGTTCTTGTAGTATTCTTTAAATTTTCCGACTAAAATTCAGGGGAGGGCTCAGGAAATTTTACGAATATATAAGATGTTATATCATATATTATAATATGTAACTACATACATATGTATATATTATTTACATTACATAAAAGTACAATATCTTAGTTCGGGCCGATAGAGAAATTCTTGTCAAAGATTCTTAATAGTCATCATTATTGAATTCTCAACTACTCTTAGCGTGCGAGATATGGTAGGGCGATTACAATTTATGTATAATATTCTTATATCCATTCGTTTGTGCTTTACACCAATTATAATAAAACTCTTCGTATTATACTTATGAATTTGATAGTATTGCGAAAATTAAGAAAATATAAAAATTAAATACGATTGTGATAAAAAAATTAAAGTCAAAACTTGTTTAAAATTGAAAATTAGAGAAATTTTTATAATGGAAGATGCCTTTATTTAGTTAAATTTCTTGTCAGTTGTCCTCTAATTCAAAGTAGAGCTATGCGTTTCTATTGCCATCAAGAGAAAGTTATGTAAGTATATATGAAGCATTGATATGTAAGTGGATATAGAAGTTCGATTCGGTGCCCCTCAACATAGGCAAAGGCAGATGTATCTACATTTCAACTTTCACATATTCACAGAAAACTGATTCTTGTATCTAGCACAAAGAACTGGAAATCTGAAATGAGGAAAAAAAGGGACAAAAGGAGATAAAGATGAGGACACAGAACGAGAGAACAATAAAAATAAAATGGCTGCGAATAAGAATGAGAAACACGAAAATGAAACTGTGGATGGATGTGGGGGAAGGGAGACAAGACACAGATACCGAGAAGCAGGGAAGTTTTTTTTTTGTTTCTCTTCTCTTCTGTTCGTTATTTCTGTTTTTGGGAGATACATACAAGCTGAAGATACAAATGCCAGATACAGATACAAACACACACAGCACAGCAGACCTGCTGGTCTCCCATTGTAGAGGCGCTCTTATAGGGTGTGCGAGAAGAGAGAGAGCATGCGCATATGTGGGAGCGAGAAGGTGAGAGAATTTATGACAGAGGGAGAGATAGAGATAGAGAGCGAGAGCGAATGTATGAGAGAGTGAGACAGAGAGGCCGAGAGGAAAGAAACCCAGGGAATGAGAAGGAGATGGAAGGAGCAACTACCACACGACCACAAAGAGCCAGCGGAGAAAAAGTCAACGGCATGAGGAGGGCAAGACGAAACTGAGCAAGGGAAGGGGGATACAGGAGAAGGGAATGTGGGGTTAGCAGCAGCAGCAAACGGAAAACACATTTTCCAGCCTCGTCGACTTTTTACAACGAATTTTATGGCATTTGGTCATAAACTTCTTGTTAGTGTAGAGCGGATCGCAGCGCAACGTCAAAACGGAGACGTTGCATCAGAAATCGCCCATTGAACGCCGTGGAAAACCAAATAAAATTCTAGGTACCCACACGTATATATGTATATATATGTATAAGAAAAGCAATAGGCCAAGTCCTTCCCATAAACGTGATTATAATTGAATAATTCTCACAGAATCAGAATATATGTATATGTACTTCATGAAAGTGATTAACAGTGTCTGAAAATAAAACCGAAAAATGTGTGTGCAACAAATTTAAACAAGCAAATCCATTTGGCCCATGGAGCCAACCGCAAATTGTAAACCGTCGGCACTTTGGTTTCGACTTATTGCAACCGCAAAAAAGAGCTAACCGCGAATAAAACTGTCACGTAAGTTCAACTCCCATAATATCGAATGTGTGCATCCTTAGCTGAATTCTACGTGTCTCTCCATTTGGGAATAATTGATCACGTCCAAGGCCATTCACATGGCCATTATTAATGTGTTAACTTTTCAAGGTTGTTGCAACCAATAATCTGAATTAGTGCACTGTATAATTACCCTAAGCACAAAAGGCAAAATGCGTTCAGCTCTTGGATGTGTGTAGTTGACAGGAAGTTGGACGTAAAACTGTGAAATGGAAAGGTTAGAAAACTTGATGCTTTCCTTTTCATTGAATTTGAATCGAACTGTGTTACTTAATGTGAAGTTTTTCAAGTCTTAACTATAAAATCTCAAATTCTAATCGGCCAATTTACAATTGAGAGGAGAATTATCAACTTCATTTTTGAAAAGTAGTAACAAAATCAGTGCCGGATTAGCCATATAGCGCATTTTGAGGCCCCCTCTTTCAAAAACGTCTGGGCAAATAAGGTAAATTGATCAAAGAAATTCGTTTCAATTAGCCAAAATACATTTTGAAAAAAAGCACGAACCTAAATTGTAAATTTTCTTTGCGTTCTGTATATATCTGTATATGCAAGTATTTAACCAATTCTCTATCATGTCTTGAATTTCACATTGAAAACTGATATTCTTATTTGTATTAAAACTTAATTTTTGTTTGGCATCCGGCACTGGGCC
Source organism: Drosophila equinoxialis (assembly GCA_018150345.1). Taxonomy (NCBI): domain Eukaryota; kingdom Metazoa; phylum Arthropoda; class Insecta; order Diptera; family Drosophilidae; genus Drosophila; species Drosophila equinoxialis. The sequence continues at coordinate 1,931,782 of JAECWI010000504.1, forward strand.
AAATAATATTTCAGGTTTATTAGGTTTTTTGTTTTATTTGGTTACAGTTTTTGTGATAATCATAGATTTATACTAATCAAAATTGTTTCCTTTTGGTCAAAGAGGTGAGGAGACAAGAAATCAGGACATGTTTTATTTGTCTTCTTCCAATTGAACAGTAAATATGCACTTAAAATGTTTGATTATAAATTTTTTGTTTATATACTCTTGAGATAATAATAAACAATTAATAAAAAACAAAGTTCATGCAAATATTTACTTTTTTTTTTTGACGAGCATTAAATGAACACATAAAATTCAGGATTCAGGATTAAAATAGAAAGCCACTGTGATAGAAGTTGTTAGTCAGTCAAAACTTTAGTGTGAAATAATTGATATTAATGCCAAATTTGATTAAAACACTGGAAACTCGACTAAAGTCTTTAATGAAATTGTTTTCGAATAATTAATAAATAGTGAAGGTAATTTTCAAAACATCTGAAAAGGGTGTTTTAGTGTGAAACCTATTGACACCATTTACAAGCACTATATAGTATCGTTAAACGAGACATTGCCCATTCCTCTTTCTGGCGATCAGGTGTTAACTGCATTTTCAAAGTCAAAGCGGACCCCGCTAAGGACCTTTGGTTTGCTTTGGTTTTTTGTTGCTTCCCCCTCCTCCATTTTTATGATGGAATCTCCTCAATTGAGCGCCAAGCGCCATAGTTGATGGCGCACTTAATAGCATGGGCCAGGCCGGGCCGGGCCAGTGTTCTGTTTGCGCGCTTGAATGAATTTATGAGAGGTACTAAAGTCATTAGTCATTAGCGCCAGTCACAGTCATCAGGCAGCCATCATCCATCCATCCATACCATTCCATTCATTGTGAGTTGCGTGAGGCATTCGCATTTGGCACCTCTCTCACCTAGCACCTTGTCTTCGTCCTTCATCTTGAGCCCTGGACTTGGGTCGATGTCGGGCGTAATTGCCGCAATAATTTCATAAATATTCTTGATCGCACTGCGGTCGCTTAACTTTTACGGTCCTAGCTGACGGGTGTTTTGGCCCTGCGACTGAGTCTGGGCCCGTAATAAACTCTGATTGCAGTTGCACGACTTGATTAAAACGCAATGAAAACGAAGTTTTTAAGCAACTGCCATCAAGCCGTCTTCAAACAAAAGAAAAAGAGACAGAGAGATAAACAGAGAGAGGAGAGAGAAAGAGCACGGCTTGACTTCAAGGGGGCAGGGCTTTCCAAATATTTTGTGTATTGTTTATTTTTCGGGACCGACATGCGTACAACCGCTCAGGGAAACGATGTCTGTCGGTGGTTGGCTACGGCATAATGGCCAATCTCACGCAAAGCGGCAGCCATCATGCGACTCTCTTTAGGCCCGGGGTGTGTGCACGACATATGGTGATGCGTGAGTGCGAGAGGGACGCAGCATCACAAAGCACAATGGGCCTCATACAGCATACTAAGCCATGATTTTCATATTATATCACAATATCACTGAAAAATTATTAACCTGCCCAAGACACAATGTAGAGTTTTAAATATTACATCTATATTTACCAATACATCCGACTATACCAATATATATATGTAATATATATATGATAAAATTGAAGGGTTTATTTCTTAAACAAGCCCACTGTGCTTAGAGTAACCTGTTTTTGGGAGTCGTTGTTGTGTATACACTGATAGAAAAAAAGTGTTGTCATGTATTAATAGTCGTAAAATTACAACTGGTTCTGTATAAATATATGGGAAAATAAGCTTTATTTTTTACCAATTAAGTCACATTTTCTTTTCGGGGTTCCGATATGTAAAGCTGTGTCTAGTACTTATTATTCTAACCAAATAATTTACATTTAAGCCACCAATTTAAATTTAAACTGATTAATAGGCTATTTCATCAGTTTCAAAATATTTACTTTATAAGAAAAGACGAAAGATAGATATTTACATTTTAAATTTGAATAATATTCTTGTCAATAAGTTAACTGAAAGCAATGAATTAATACCAGTTCGTTTCTTACAATCCAAAGTATGTTTCTTAAGATTCTTTGATATTTGAATACATTCCAATAAATTTCGAATATTCGGTGTTGAGGTTATTGATATTTAAATTTAGACTTCAACAACTTTAGAAAAAAATAATTAGGTACATTAAAATGTTTAACGATTGTTAAGATAAATTATATTATCAATTTAATGAATTGTGTAATTCCCATAATGCTATAGTTATACATTAACTTAAACAAAATTAAGTGTTGAAATTTTAACTTCCAAACAGTTAGTTAACAGTACTCTGTTATGGCAGTTTGGTGGGTTGAGCAACAGATGGCGCCACACAATTCTTACGCGCCATCTACATGTCACGTTATTCATTTCTTGTTCGTTACTTCTTAAATTCGAAATTAAAAGGTGAAAGGAAATTGACAAATGGCCAATTTTAAAACGAACAGTTTATGAAATTTATAGCTGCAAGAGATCAAAACAAAATTTGAGCCTAAATCGTGGCCAAATGTTTGGTTTTTTTCAAAATTTCAAACCGTAAATTAACCGCTTTGAATCCAATTATAGCCCTGTTTGCTAAAATTTAATTCGTGACTTGGTACTGCGATTTGTATACAGACAATCCTTTTATTTCCCTCTTAGCAATTTGGCACACTCAACAAACAGCAGCCACATCGTTTTTATAGTTATCACTTTCTGTTAAGAATGTTAACAAGGGTTTGGAAAAACTTATGGAAAAGCATGTGGTCATTAAACAAGGCGAAACTATTGGCTAATTGGTAGTCTCGGTTGATTGATTTTTCTCAGTTACATATGAGGATCAATTTATATTTCTGGATTTTCTTTTACAAGTTTCTTATTGGTTAAAGGAATTGATAGGGTTTTACAAAATGTTTATGTGCATTTATTTATTTAGATTTGAGCATTTTAAAATATCTATATACAAAAAAAATGCTTACAATTTACAAAAAAAAAACTTGTTGAGAAAAATTTATTTGTTAGATATATCCAGTTAGTTTGACGACTCATATTTCAACTTGTAGTTGGATAATGAATACCTCGAAAGCAATTTAAAAGTTTAAATGAAAAATGATAAAAAATCTAAGTAAAAAAATAGTGTTCCACCATTTTGGTTTTGCTACTGGAGCAAGACGTGGGGAAAGCCTTTCCAGTTTTAAAAGTTATATAGCGAAAAACATTCAGAGGTATTCATCAGTAGACTGAATGCAAAAGGGGCGTTTCTAATTTTAGGTGCTCCACACCCTTTTTCTATTCTTATCTCTAAACACTTTTGCCAACAATTGTTTGGAGAGTTTGGGATGCTTTTGCTTCGGTCCACAGTGCCACGGTGCTTCGGTCTCTGGCATTCCGTGTGTACCCGCGGGATATGTATTGGTCTCTCTGTCTTTTCAAATTGAGTTTAGGTCTGTCCTGAGAACACACAGCCATTGTCAAGAGGAAACGAAGCCGGAGTCACCGTCACCCAAGCATGTAGCATATGTATGTATATACATACAAGGGGTTGGGGCTGGGGATAGGTCTGGGGCTGTAGCTGTGGCTGGTTCTGGGCTCTTGGCTGGGGGCGGATGGGAAGCGTTTGTATGTATGTACAAAATGAATTTCGTCTTCCAAGAAGTTCTCGAGCGTAGCCTTAGCCGACTCGCCTCGTTGTGTTTCGTTGCGTGGCTCGCTAACATTTCCATTTCAGGCAAATTGAATTCTCAGGGAAATTGCGGCAGTTCCGCAGAAGTTGAGTACTCTTCCCGCGATTGCTCCACATTTGCATCGATATCGACTTCCGCCGTCACGTACATACATACATATAAGTATGTATAAGCAGGAAGACAAGCAGACAGATGGGACACAAAGGAATGTCATCACCTGCTTTCATTATTGACACTAAATCATCTTGCTTTTCCTTTAGACATGGAATGTATTCCTTGAGAATAATCTTTACCTGGAAAAGGAAGTTCTTTCGGAAAGTGCTTTTAATAATTGCCTTCACCTTGTGTTAAATCCATTAATGTTAGATATCTATTAGATATTTCGTTTAAATTCCCACAACTCGCATTCATGGTAACTCTGATTCATGAATCTCAAATCACATTAATAAAGCTATTTTGAATGCAATTGAATGTCTTTGGCCTGCCAATCTGTGGGATTTGATAACATAAATGTTGTAAACTGTTAATTAAACACTTTTTATGATAAGTTTATAGCCAGCTTCCTGATCAGAATTAAATGAATGTATTTTTAATTGCTATTCAAATGCAATAAATGCATTAGTAACACGTCTATCAACTTTACAATGAGTCATACCCAGTCATGCCATCCAGCTACCCACTTGACTGCAATTTGTGTTTTTATTTTTCTTTTACAATGTTGTCTAACAAAATGTTATTAAACATCTTAATTGCTGTTTATTTATTGTATATATCATTTATGGGGTTTTATTATATTATTTATTATTCAACGTTTAATGTTTTATATTCTTAACTTGTAAAACTTAAATCCTGAAGACCATTGTGTCAATGGTAAGTTACATAATCGAGCAGTTGTAATAGAGAAAAGTTTATCTACATATATTTAAGTGCAAATTTTATTTTATTTAAATTTTTCCTTTTTCGTATGGGGAAAGATATGTGTTGGTAAGATAATTTGATTAGATTGTTTTTCACAATTGGAAAAACAAAAATATTTAATTGGATATACATATATGCATGTAAATAATGAACTTTATATAAATTCAAATGTCAATCTTTTTTAAGCCACTAAACATCATGAAGATTCTTCCATTGTATGTTAAAAGCCATTTCGCATTATTTCCTAGTTCATTTTAGTGTGATCGCTGCTATTGAATCAAAGTCGTCAGTATTTTTTGTTTTTCTCAGAGTTTATTAGGAAGAAACAAACCATGATTGTAATATTACTTTCATTGGACAATCTATACATCTCATCTCGCTATGGAGTTGAGTCCCAATATTTCCATAGAGGCCAAGAAAAGTATTATGTTATATTTTCCTTTTCGATAGTCACATCTTTGAACTCTGTACCTCTCAACAATTTTGCTTTTAATAGTTTTCCAAATACAATTTGGAATTTTAAAACATTTTTTTATTCAAAAAATAACAGTTCAAATTTTGTAGCTACTCCAAGTTGATGTTTTTGAAAAAGATTGAAGTTTCCAGATTGTTAAAACAAAGATGCTAACAAATTTTGATTCATATAAGACCGAGATGAAGTTTAAAGACTTAAACAAAAAATCAATCAAATATTTGCTAAGTCAATCAAATTATAAGAAAATTTTAATTTTTATACGTTTCGCTTAACCCAATTTCTTCCACGTAAAAAGAATTTTATGTTATAAGCGGAAAATTATTTTGCTAAAGTAATTCAAACTAAAGCTAATAAATTTGATTTACTTACTTGGGGACAATAAAACAAACTTAATTTGTCCATAATCACTTTCTTAAAAAAATGTAAAAAACTAAAAAACTTTCATAAACTTTTTCAAAGATGTCTAAATTTGGTATTAAATTTTCAAAGTTTGTTCTTAGATATGAACCGGACAATAATAAACACAACAAAAAAAGAATAACAGGAATGAATAACTCTGATTACGGGAAATCCGTCGACCAACGAAGTAGAGTTTAATTTTCATTTAGGAAAAAGAGGATACCTGTTATCTAAGCATTTTGTAAAATTTCTGATTATATACGAATTTTTTTTTTGAAAGTAATCGTATCCTAGCCCCGAGGCCTCTTGATGGGATGCATATGACCAATTCTTCTAGTCTATTGCGACTCCTTTGAGTGTCATTTTTGTAATCATACATAAAATTTTGTTATTGTTATTCTCTGAAAAAAATATGATAATAACCGTCTTTTAATCAACAAGACGGTTCATCAAGGGGATTTCTCTTAAAAAAGTTCTACAATTGCTGGGTTTGTACATATTCATATTCGCCTCTAAAGAAACGAGTAGAAGTGTCCTAAAACATTCTAGTATTTTAGTACTTATTTCATGGTTTTTATTTACTAGACTTGCAGGTACCAAGGCATTTTTCTTCAAATTAGCTCAAAGTAGCTCCCAAAAGTAACTCAAGAACGCAAATTGATGGTAAATTAACTTCCTTTTGAGATTTGATTGAACAATACACAATTTAACTTTAAATCATCTTTTTTTTTGTAATTCTTCTTTAATTAAAGTAACGAGTGCCCCCTCCCACCCCATTTCTAAGTTCTGTGGAGAGAATACTGATACATAGCCGGGTAACTTGGTTGGATGTGCTATTCCACGTGCACCCTGGGATTAGTTGGGAGCCAATTTATTTTATGTCCCCGAGATACATACAAACATAATCATTTCTAATTTTGTTTACTTTCGAAAATGTGCGTGCGTGAGTGTATTTCTGTTGTTGTTATATCTATGTGAGTGTGTCTGTATGTGTCTGTATGCTTACCCACCCATTCACGCAGTTGCCCGGGTTGTCCGTATCCGTGTTCCTTTCCCTATTCCTTTTTTTTTTTGTTTTTTGGTTTTTTTTTCGTTCTTCTGCCCTGCTCAAAAGCGGCAACGTTCATTAACTAAATTTAGAGTGCGACGGCTGTTGTGGCAAGGCAAACTTGTCCAAGGGCGAACTGGGAGACAACAGCCTGGCAGGAAATTACATATTTACGTATTTACAATGCAAGCAACTACATACAATGACAGACAGAGACAGAGTGAGAGAGAAAGAGAGATGGCTAGATATGGAGCAGACAAGGGAGGATTGGGCTTTTACCAACTGAAACTGAAAAGTTACGCAATCAAAGGACCAAACGCGAAAACAAAATCAAAACGTGCAGATGAGTTGGGGAGAGGTCCTAGAAGTCCTTGGGCTATTTCGCAACACACAACCGCCCCCACTCTCCCCTACTGCCAACCCATGGGGTGCGGCTGTGGTTGGACAACGCGTGAGCCTTGTTGGTTTTAAAATTGCGTGCCAAAGGGATCGACCGAAATGGGTGAGAAGTTGGGCGTCCTTTTTGGGTGGATGGTTAGTGGGTGGTGGTAAGTGGACGGGGGTTTGCGTGCTGAAGTGATTACGTAGAAATAGAAAAAGGGACGCGGTTGGAAACCCTTTTTTTTGCCCCCTTTACCCCCGACTGACATTCCTATTTCCTTAGTGCAGAAGGCAAAATGAAAATTGTATTTTACTTGTGTTTTTGAGTTTTTGCTTCCGGCAATCGGTATGCAAAAAATTGTTTTTTGTTTTTTTTGGGGGGAGGAAAACAAAAGTCAACCGTTACACAAAATGGCGGTAATTAAAATGTTTAATGAAATTTTGGCAAAACGCCGTTTTGTTGCTGTTTCTGATGTTTGGAATTTTTGGGAAAATGCTTTCAAGATATTTTAATTATCTTGACGTTTGTTTAATGGCCACTCTACAATCTACACTCACCACCCGAATGCCAAACACAACCTCTTTCCCCCTTGCACCATGACAAAAAGCCAACTAGCAGGTTGTTGCAGCTGCCAGCTGCCATGTCTAAATATATATACCTACATATATATCTATAGGTCTGAGCATATGCTGAAGCTAAAGTTGGAGCTAAAACTGAATTCGAGTTGAGTTGGCAATTCTTGTATGCGGTTTTCCAAGACATCGACTCCAACATCGCCATCACAATCGCAGTCATGAAATCCGATTGCGTGTAGCTATAAATCTGTGATTTTAATGCGCGTTATTAAACTGCAAGCAGCCGCAAAAGCAATGCCTCTAGCATTCGCTCTCTCTCTGTCTCCCTTGGCCTGCTCCACTTGGTCGCAGCCCAATAAAATGCAATTAATATGTTCCGCCAACCTGCAACAAAGTTCGCCGGGAATGAGTTTTTAAAGCCTGAGCAAATCGCATCACGAGAATTAGTCTTGGGCTTGGCAATTGCACAACGAAAATAAAACAAAAGCAAACCACAAGCGGCAGAGGGACGATCAGTGAGAAGGCAGGCAACCTGATCTCCGGGCTCTGTCCATGCAAGATTACACTCCGATTATTATCGCTCCCTCTGGATGACAGTGCATTGCAGCGGCTTTTGTTCAGTTTCAGTTTCGCTCACTTCGATTAAGACCGAGCAAATGAATTTGCATTGTAAATTGGGTTTTTTTTTTGGTCGATGTTATGGCCGATATCGGCTGATGGTCGATGGCCATTGCCCGTTGTTAACCCACCCTCCTCCCACCTGAAGTTCACTCTTGATCAGGTGAGGAGCCGCCGCTTCGTTATCGGACGCCGCAAACAAGTCACGTCGTCTAATTTATGCGACGACGCCGACGGCGACAACGCCGACGGCGACAACGCCGACGTCGACGGCGGCGGCTAAAGCTAAAATATTCGAAAAACGTGTCTTTCGATTTTTAATGGCCGCGCATAAATTTCAACATTAAGACTCGTAATAACTTCATTACACGAACTATAATTTTTTCTGTTTTTTTTTTTTCGTTTTCTGTATTTTGTTTGCCATTTTTTTTTTCCTGTTTGAGAGAAACAAAAGCCGCAGATACACGCGGCATTCAAAATGTCAACTTTGATTTGCCAATGGCTGACAAACCAAATAGAAAAAGAAACAGAAAAAACCAAAACCAAAATGTACATATAAGAATATTGAAATCAACAACTGTCAAGACTTGTATGAAGGTGAATGGAAAATGAAATACTCTTTTATGTTGTTTGTTAGACCCACGCAAAAAGTCAGACTACAGATACAAATGTATCTCGAGCTGTGGGAGGAATTCGAAACGCTGTGTATCTAGTTTTTCTTCAATGTCAAAAGTGAGTCATGAGTCCAAGATTTTTCTATTAATGTCTTTTTATTACTGAAATGTAAACAGTTTGTAACTAACGTGGCTCTTAAAATACATTTAAAACAGTTAGCAATTCTAAATTCAAGTAGCAAAAATCATTACAGAAGATTTATTCATACTTGTAAGCTACAAAGTATTTCTTTTATTGCTAATGAGAAAAGATTCATTTGGCAAAGATACATTTGCATATTCATTGGATAAACTAAGATGTTGTTGTAGTAGTAGAGTTTGAATTTAAAGTTGTTGCATTTTTTAAAAACAAATGTTCTTTCAAATGCCAATAGAAATTGTCGAGGGATACGCAACCACGACAGACTCTAAATAGTGGCCAACAGGACGAAAAATTATCAAGAGGCGGGAAAGTTTACAATATGAATGGGTGTTTTAGGTTTTCTCTTTTCCATACAATACAGATTTTCTTAACAGTAGTCAATTATTTTAGAGTATTCTTTATTTTTCACGGGTTAGGACCAACTTGAACGTTGTTAATGAATTCAATCTGAAAATATATTAAAAATTGTTTTCAAGTATCCCAAACTGATTTTTTGTTACTTAAAAAGACCATTTAAATCTACGAGTCAGTAAGCAATCTTACATATGCGAATGTATTAAGCATCTTCAGGTGTTCATTTTCAATTATCCCAAGACTAGATGACAATCTCATAATGTTGTTGGCGTAAAATACCAAATAGCTATGACTCTATTTTTAACCTTTTTCAATTAAGCATTATAATGTATTCGTATTCACAATCGTACACTTCGATTTTATCACGTTTGATTATAGTAAAACTGTGTGCCATGTCAGATCAGTTATTTATTTGAACTAGTTTTCCATTATTATTCAATTCAATTAATCTTTTTACATATTTTATCACTCATCCAATCCTCTATATAACTATTTTTAACGATTTCTGACTCCTAATACTCATACTAGAAATGGTTTTTCGTAAATTTTTAAGTGTATCTTTCGAATGAGACTCAGCGGACTACTCCATTACAGTACTTGAATATCAGAACCAGTTGGGAATTGCGACTGAATAAAGCGAAAAAAGGAAAGAATAAATCACAATGTATTGTGATGTCAATACATTGATAAGGACTTTAAATGCATTGTTGAAACTTGCATTGTAAATGAAATAAATTGCACTATTAAATTTCCGGAGATCTTTGCTTTAATTTTTCCCCACATAACTCTTTTTACAGGTTATCAATAGGTATTCGAATTTGCAGTTGATCTTTTTTTTTTATTATCACTTAAGCGTGTGCATAATCTTATTTAAATTGCTTTTTAATTTTGAATTGGTTGGCATATCTTTGTGATGCAAATTTCGACATCAACACTTATTATATAAAAGTTAATTGTGACATTTTATTATAAACATAAATTCACAAATTATGAGTGCATTTTATTAAATTTGATATTGTATTGTTCAATTTGCGATTTCGAATCACAGTAATAAAACATTTGATGATCAATAACTTTTGAATAGACTTTGTATAGGTAATTGATTATTAACTATGTTTTAAACGATTAAAGTATTTGTCAATTTGGACATGTTTTCGGATTCATTTGAACTTTTTATTAAGAATATGAATAATATTATTCTTTAAAATCACAAAATAGATGCTAAGATTATATTTTTATTTTAACTAGAAAAATTGTAATTAGTATTTATTTATTTTTTCTTAATGAAAACGAATGCCATTTCGATGAGAATATACAATGTAGATAGGTAGTTGGTTTCGCAGCTTGATAATTATATATATGTGTATCTAAAGTTTATTTCATTCTCTTGCCGACATCTCATGAATATATAAATATATGCACACGTTTTTATATATGTACATATGAAAGTATTATCCATATAGATACGCTCAGTCAACACGTGAGCTTAGGCAGCGACTTAAGCGTAATCCCCGCCATTCCTCTGCCCACCAACGCCATATCCAGCTCCATCTCCATTTCCATCTTCATCTTCATTGCTGCCGCCACAAATCTCATTTCGTATGCAGAGAGTCCGCCCACGCTTATTGGTGGGAGGTATGACAAGAGTAGGCGGGAGATTCCGTGGGTTAAAGGGGGGTGTATGGGATTTGTGCGACTATAACAACAATGCCGAGGTGTTGATAGAATAACGCAGGACGTGAATTTTTAGTCGAAATATGAGGGACAACAAGAACAACAAAAACAGAGACACGTACACAGCTCTGGGGTTATACATATTTAAGCCCCATAAAGAAAATATCAAATGGCTGCACTACCAAACCAACCATTCTACTTCATCCCTTTTCGCCCCCTCCACCTCCCGCTACGCCATAGCGTGTGTTTGTGTAGTCAGAGTAACTGCAAATGGGGCCCGAGATAAATGTACATATTAAATTTGAAACGTATTTGGAATTTTTGATCAGGCCGCGGCTTTTTGGGGTTGGGCTTCAGTCTGAAATTGTTGGTGGTGGTGGTGCTTCTCGTGATGGTGGTGGTGTGCTTTTTCTCTACCGTATGGCGGCATATGGCTCAAGGCTATATGGAGTTGGGGGTTGCTTAAAAGCCACTTTCGATACGCAAACATTCGCCTTTTTCTCTTTATTTTGCGTTGTTGTCGTTTGCCATTTCCGTTGCAGCGGCAGCAGTTGCACATGTTTATAAAATTTCCAGCAGACCGAACCAAATGTATCCATAAGATACAAACCAGCCTGCTTACTGTGGCTCCCCATTTTGTGACTTGTTTTTGGCGACTCTTTGGACTTATAGAGAAAGAGGCTGAAAACCGGTCTGTATCTCCATCGCTCCGTCTGTCGATCTGTCTGTCTTTCTGTTTCTCCTTCTACATATATGTACACTTGATGATACAGCTCATTCTATACCGAATGCTCGCCTCTTATCCGATCCATTATTTCGATGGATTTATAGGCATAACGGCGGAGTCGGAGTTGGACTTCTTTGGTTCCCCTCTGTTTTTCTGTTCTGGTTTCTTTTTGAATATTTTATGTATCTTAGTTAGTTGCTTGGCGAGGTGTTTTTTAAATTTTCTTATCTTATTTCTGCTTTTCTATAGATTTCATTTTCTTGGGGTCTAATGGCACTGATCAGTTGTCTCACCTTTGACTTGCATCGCATTCTCCGAGCGACTGAATTAAATTAAATTTATTTTTGGAAATGTTACATGCGGGAAAACCAAGAATGGAAAAGTAGAAAGCAGTGTTGCCTTTTGCATCCTGGCAATCCGACAATCCTTTATTCTGTTTTGTTTTGCCACCCTCATCGCTCTGCTCTAATTTCATTGTTCACGGTCTCTTTGCTCTTTTGTTTTGGCTTACAGAATATGCCCCTGCTCTGTCCCACTGCTCTTTATATTTTGTGTACATATTTGTATATGGGCGAAAGTCTCAAAAAAAAAGGGTTTTTCTTTTGCGTTCAAACGTCGCCTCCATAAATCAGTTGAGCATCGACATCGCCATCAGAGCATCGTCGGGCAATATGCGTAAATGCAATAAAATCATAAAAAGAATTGTGTAAGGGCTTCGAATACAGGGAGACAGGCAGACAGACAGATGGACAGAGGGAATGCTAAACGGAAAATTTGAATCTCAGACCGTGCCCCGGGTATGGCAATTTTAGACGGCTTTTCTTTTATGACCTCGCTGCGTTAACTGGACGCAAATAGAGTCCAGCAGGACGGGGGGGCTTGACTTGGTTCAGGTTTAGGTTTAGGTTCGTTTGACTTGACATTTGTGTTGTATAAATATATATGTACATATAGATATTTTGATTTGTTGCGCGTGCAAGTCATGCCCTAATTTAAAAGATGAAAAAAAGGTCGAGAAATTTCCCCATTTTTGGGAAAAAAACAAAAATTTTTTATCCATTGGACCATTGGGCCTACAACGTTTGTAACTTTTTGTAAGAGGCGTTGTCGTAAAATGCAGTTTGTTTTTTTCACTTTTCGACCCGGGCATCCGACAACTCGTTAGTCAGCAAGTAGATGCATCTGACAGATGAATTCAACATATGCACTCAAATTGAATGTATCTATGCATACATGCGTATGCAAATGCCTCATCAACTGGTTATGCTATTCCATAGACGGGCACTGTGGCATGGCGAGGTCTGGTGTTAACTGGTGTGGGTTGTTGGAGACTGGCGGCCTGCAGCGCATTCCGAAGTGCCCTATAAAAGTGTCACATTTTATTTCGTCCCAGTTGGAGTCGGACACGTCAACATGGCCCGAAACCGAATGGTTTTCGCCTTGGACAAAATGGTTCACAATATTTTTTGGTGAATATTTGGAGAGCGGCAGTTGTCATTTCATCTCTGGCCAGCTCATTCCTCTCCTTCTCCCCAATGTTTATCTATATTGATGTGTATAGAATAATATCATCTGCCTTTCTGTTCTGTTCTTTTCATTTTCTTCTTTTTTTGTATAATTCTGGCATTATTTTCCCAACAATTGTGGAAGGTGAATAAACTGCAATGAACAATTTTCCTCGTGCTAACAAATAAACAGAGCAAAAACAAAAGAAAAATGAAAAATCTCATTTTCAATTTTCAGTTCGTTTGTGGCGTTTTGTTTATTGTTGTAGTCAGAAATGTTTTTATAAACACGATCCATCTTTATTTACAAAATGAATGCAATATCTTATGCGTTGCGCCATGGTAATATCATTTTGGCTGACATGTTAGTAAATATCTTTAAGATAAATACTAGAAAATACTGACACTGCATGAAGTTATGAAGTGTTCACATATTTATTTATAGAGATATATCTTCCATACATAGTTGTGTTAAAGTATCTTATATTAGTGGCCTTGAAGCAATTAAATTTTCGAAAATATAGTTTAATTCATTAATATATATATTATCTATAAAGTAACGACATTATTGTCTATTTAATTATTTAGACGTCTCATTAGAATTGAAATATTTGAAAGATTTATTTAGAAATCGCAAATTTTAAACAAAAGCTTAAAAATGGTTAGTTGAATTGAGCTAATAAGTATCTACTTAAGAACTTTCTCTCATTATGTCCTTGATTTCTTTTCACAGCTTTCTATTGAGTCAAGCATGGCTATAGCGAGTTCTTTTATCACAGATCAAGTGATCAAGAATATTTATAGTATGTGTGGTCGAAACCGTCTTCTTCACAGCGTTACAAATATTTGACTATTTTTAAAATACACTCTGGAAGGGTATCAAAAAGAGGAAAACGAGAATTTGTGAAGAATTTGTAAGTTAATACCGATTCTTTGAAGAAGTTTTAATTTAAATTATTGTTTCTTAGGTAAGAGTGTATAGACTCAAATCTAGATGTGAATATATTCAATAGAATGACGGTCAATCTGTCTGCTTGTGCTTCTACTTTGAGTCTAACAAAATTACTATTAAACTTCTAAATTTCATGCATTGGCCACTTTTATTCTATTCAAATGCGAATGCAAATGCAACAAAAAACAACCAAAATGTGCTTCGATCGGCTTGTTGTTTTTGTGTTGTTTTGTTTTTGGACAGCTTGTTGCCACGTGCAATAAATCCAGAAACCATAATCGGGATTTATGGTTGTTGTTGTTGGTGTTGTTCCTGTTTGGTGTCGGCAGTGCTTCAAACATTTTTATGATGTCTCTGCAGCATTTATGAGTGAAGGGAGTTCCTTTGGCCGAGCGAGTGAATGAAGCAAGGGGAGAGAGGGCGGTATAATGGTGGGGACTTTGGAGAAGGTTGAAGCGTAGCAGCCACTGATATTACGCGTCGGGCATAAAATGGGAATAATTTGCAACAGGTGATAATTGTTTTACAATATGTTCGTGTGTGAGTTTAGGGCCATGCAAGGGGCAAAGGAAGGTAATAGAGGAGAAGGGGAAGAGGCAAACAGACGGAGTAGTAGAACAAGTGTATTTATGAGTGTACGATGTTCTATCAAGATTACACGAATCGAAAATTATACCAAATTAAAGCAGTTTCATTGACTTGCGTTTATGATTAACATGGCATAGAGAGCTCCCAGTTAATGGGTTCAACAATTATTTGTCATTAGGCACTAAAAAAAAACACCGTTGAATTTTGATTGACTGCTGTTTTTGGCTGACTGTTTGGGTGGCGGGCTGATTGATGAGCTAGATGGCCCGTGCCAAATATTTATAACAAAGGCCTATTGCCGCCGCCAGCGCCTATGGGGCAATTAAAAACTTTTTTTATGATTTGTTGTGATTTTTGTAATTGGCATTTTTACGAGGACTACCTGACTATGTCGATGGTAATAGTTCGTTGCCGCTGCCTCATTTCTATGCAATATTCAGTGCGGCTTTTATTGTTTTGCAATTAATTTACCATTGTTAATAGTTTGTCTGTTGGAAGCTCGAGCCGACTCTGAGGTTGAACGAGTGACGGACTGACTGACTGACTGAATGAATGGCTAACTGAGGTGTCATAACTAACGTAATAAACGCCACGCAGTTTACGTTTAACGTACGTTCTTGCCCGGCTTTGTCACACACTGACAGTGACAGTGATTCTGTTTTTTTTTTTTTTGACTCACTGTTGGCCAACCGACGGCGAATGGCCGTAAACCACAGCAACGGCAACGGCAATGGCAACGTGAGACGTAGCAGCAGCGGGTGTAGCTATCTTGGGCCAGGCCCATAATTCACTCGTCCAACACACAAACCGAAACACAAACACATGAATGGCCCTCGCACTCGTAAAAGCGGCGCAAAGAGTTTTACAATCGTTTAAAAACTCGTCAAAAAATTAGACCTTAAAATATTGTATTTGCGTTTTTGGGATTCAAACCGAGAGCGAACACAGCGTATGATGAGACGTGTATATGTGTGTGTGTGTAATGGGGGGTGGTGGGGTCTAATGGTAATGGCCGGTATGGGGGGGATTCAACGACGACATCAATAGACAACGACAACAGCCACCCACATTGCCACACACACACACACGCATTCAGTCACACCTACTTGCAGTTCCTATTCTCGTTCCTATTCTCGTTGTCGGCCTAGACGATTTTATGGGCCAACAAAATATTTTTTATATTAGCAATAATTTCACAAGGCGTGGGCGTTTGTATTTCTTGATAAAGGGGTGGTGAGTGTGTGTGTGGGGGGCTTTGCTTGGCTGGAGAAGGGTCGGCGGCATAACAACAAAAGTCATTTTTGATTTGTTATATGTCACATCGAGCAAATACTACAAATACAACAACAGTTAAGAGACAAACAATTAAAAAGCGCTTATTTTTATTATTATTATTTTTTTTTTACGATTTTTATAATTTTTTCGCTATGTTTTTTTCTTCTTCTGACATTTTCTTCCTCTACATGACACACAAACGGACACACACATACACACACAGATATACCACTCATTCTTTGCCTTGCCTTTTTCTTCTTCTTGTTGCCGCCATAATGTGTCAGCCATTGGTCTTGCCTCTCGCTCGCACTCGTTAGTTTTGCGATCACTGTGGCTGTCGACGTTTGCCATTGGTCAGCTTCGTGATCGTGTGTGGTGAGTTGCTTGCTCACTTTTGTGAGCATGGTGAGTTTCATTGACGACTGCGGCCAAGCAGCGCAGCAACTGCAGCCTCAGCAGCTGCTGCAGCATGTGAAAAAGAAAAAGAAGAAAATCGAATACTTATAATGGTTTTTTATATGAAAATCATATTTCTGAGAATCGAATTCTATAACTTTGTTATTGATAATAACAATGATAAGAAGAACTGTACTAGAATTTCCAAAAAATATTGCATTAAAATTGCAAATATTTCAAATTTTTAAATGTCATACATACATCTATTTTCCAAACGCAGGAATAAGTCAGTTTGTATAATTTTATCGTTTGCGAGCTAGTCAGTTAGTTGTTAAGATATTTATTTGTCTTAGCATCAAGTTAAATTTCAGCTTAAAAATTACATTATTAATATCGAAAATTCGGCATAAACTATTACATTATTAATATCGAAAATTCGGCATAAACTAAAAACATTACAGTTTACTTTTTACTCCATTGCATCATAATCCAAATTATGTTACAGTATCTAAGGGGGCAAAGCAATTGTAAATCCAGATAAAATAAAATAAAATACTGTCTTTATTGGAACTACATACAACTACATACAACTGAATTATATAGCGCACTCACG
The DNA here is from genome assembly GCA_018150345.1 of Drosophila equinoxialis. NCBI lineage: Eukaryota > Metazoa > Arthropoda > Insecta > Diptera > Drosophilidae > Drosophila > Drosophila equinoxialis. The sequence goes on from JAECWI010000504.1 coordinate 1,948,763, forward strand.
ATCGTTAAAGTAAGTTATTGGGTAACAAAATTTGGTATTTAGCTATTCATTTATAGAAAATAAATAAATGATCATCGAAATGATTATAGTCGTGAATTGAAGTTGGCAAATGATAAAGTGATAAATAAACAGTGGCGGATCCCAGGATCCTCTTAAAAGTAAGAATTTACAGCTGAAACTGGTAAAATTGTGATCTAGAAGTATGAGCAATATCCGAGTCGAAGTCAATATAGTAAATGAAAAATTTGAACTTTCAAAAGAACCTGACATCTTTATAGGCGGATAAACTTTGTAATTTATAAAATATGTAAGGAATGTATTTTAATCCATACAAGTGCATTAGTGTTAAGTTAATTTAAAAGATGCAGATGAGCTTAAAACAAGCAATTTATTTACATATTTAGAACAATTTGAATTTGGGTACATGCTAACTTTAAAGCTTTATTATCGATAAGATTAGTCACAACTCCACATAAACTTAGGGCAAGCCCCTATTTATTATAAAAAATCTGAAGCGAAAACAACATAGACACAAATAAAAAGTCTTCTTGAATAACCATAAAGCATTCTCTTTTGTTCAAATGGTGTATAAAATGCGTATAAACCTATTGAATGTGCCGATAAATCAAACCAATAAGCACTCGATATGCCTATAATTATGTGACCAAACGATGGAGCCCTTTAATAGTCTCCAGCCCCAACTCCGCTGACTCCCTCTACTCAGTTGCCATTTAGCCATGTGCCGCCGTCTGAATTTGAGTCGGTTTACGATGTTGCGCTTTAGTAACTAAATGCACAATTTCTAGGCCCTTAATCGCTTCGCAATTAACTTTATTAGCACTTAAGATTAAAATGCAAAAACTGAAAGAGAAAGAGACAGAGGAAAAAAACAAAAGCAAAACAAAAAACAAATAAAAAAATCAAAAATAAAGAAGCTAAATAAACACAAAACACAAAAAAAACTCAGCTGGCGATATGAGCGTTGAATTATAATTAAAATAATATGAACAATAAAGGCAATTACTCGTCAGAGCAGAAAGGCTTGCCAAATGCAAAAATCCACTTAACCTCAGATTAACCTTTGCTCATCACACACAGCGTGTGTGTGTGAGTGTGGGCAAGTGTGTGCAAGGCAGTTGTCGAGGTTGCCAAAGTGAAAAAAAAAAAAAACAAATAATTAACAAGACCAAAAATGTTTCCTAACGAATTAGCTTTTTCATTTTCACTGTGTTGATGAATTCGTTGCTGTAGAGACTCTTTGGTGACTAGGAACCTTTAGCTAGCTTCCTACCTTCCTCTACCTTTCTAGTCGTTGCCTTCTTTCCTATGCTATGTGATCCGCAAAAAGTTAATGGACCGTGCATGTTTTTCCCTCAGCCGTGGCGCTTAACATTTTATTTATGACGGATGGAAAACTACAATATTTTGGCCTCCCTTCTCCCCAACTCAACCAATGCTCGTACCTACCCTCCCTCTCTCTTTCGTTTTGTTCAGTTTCAACTTCCTTTTTCGACATTCTTCTATGGTTTGGCCGCCATTGGTGAGTGACTCTTGTTATTTTAATGGAATAGTTCATATATTTTTGCAAGTTTTCCCTTTGCAGCTGACTGGTCGAGTTATTGTTTGTTTGTCTAAGCATTATTCACATACACTGTATGAGTTATACATATGTACTCATGTATTTTTCACACTGTATGTATCACATTTATCAGTAGACTTAGCTATTGAACCATTTCACCACCTCCCGAATGAGATGGCTCACATTTGTCTAATTGATTTGTGTTGCTCTAACATGACATTTTCCTAATCTATCGGCTTACAAACACAGGGCCAATGAAATTTATCTACTTTGAACAAACAATTTGGGGTTGATTCACAATTCTGTAATTGGAAGCACACACTGGGAAGGATTATTAAAATTAATGTATCAATCGATTAACAGCGACACATAAAAAGAGTTTGAGCCAAGGAAACTTGTATGTTTGTATATACCAATTGAAAGCAATATTATTAGTCATAAGTAAATATATACATATATATTTTGCTATTGCTGACTAATTTCAAATATACATGGCTTGTTTTTTGTTCAGAGGAACAAGATAGTAGCCAAAATTCCAGTGGATCGATTTGAATCAGGTTCAACTTGAACAATTCTTTGGAAAGATCTTTTGGTGTGGTAGAATGGCTCTTTCCATGATATATGATGGCTTCAGTTGTGTGGTTCAAAGTAAGATAAATTGAACAAGAAGGAACTTCCATTACCTAAAGAGGTGTTAGCCTAGGTTCACCAAATTTATGGCATATCCAAAATATTTTTATTTTTGATAAGTAGGTGGAAATCGTTATAAGGATTAATCTTTGAGTTTCAATTTAGTACAAAAAAACATACATTTATTTTAATAAAATTGGACGAGGGCTAAAAATAATTTACATTAAAGCATTATGTCTAGAGCCCAGACTTTTGTATTCTAAAAGACAGTCAATAATTAGATACCCACTTACTAAGATAGCATTCCTTACTTGAAACTGTTAATGCAATACTTTTGTGCATATTTGTATTGATCTCGTTGACTTCTAGAGATCATGAAAGAACTTGAGTTTTGTAAACTAGTGTAAAGGTGTAACGGGGGAAAAACGGTGATGTTCTCTCATTGGTACTTGAAGTCAAATCGTCCAAAACTACAATTACCGCAATCAGTTGCAGAAAAACTAGTTAAACATCCTTTGAGCACTAAAAAAGAAGTAGTTACACTTGATTCTTTTTCTCTTTGTCTCGCCATCTCTCTCTCTCCCCCTCACTCTCGAGATCGACATCCAAGAACTGTGCAATTATCTTCTTCATCCTCAAGGTCTTCTATTTCCGGTGCCATTAAATTCGATTATGGCCTTTCCTTAACTGAAGATAATCCAAGTTGAAGAGTTTGTGATGATTTGCACAGTCGTTCTACTAGGAGGAGTTATCATGGGGTATTCGCTTTAGATTGATCAGTTTTGGTTTCATGGATTGCAATAGGAATCCATTGATTGGAAGCCTAGTAAATGGGACAAAGGTGATTGTTTATAGTAGTAGTTCGTTAGTGTTGATTTTTGTTTTTCCTTTTAATAAAAATAATTACAGACGTTTTTTTTTTTGCTTATTTTTTGTTGGAGTTTTTCTTTCGTGTTTTTTTTTTTTGTGGCCCAAAGCCACAATTTTGAGACTTTTTATGACCGAGTTTGTTAGTTTCGTGTGTGTACTGTGTGTAGCTGTTTCCCGGCCTCCGCCCCTCCCACCTGACCATTGACCACTGGTCACTGAAGTTTGCCATTGCTTGTGGCCATTTTGAACGCTTTTCCCACTCGCCGCACGTCGTTTGGTCGGCTCCGTTGCCAGATTGCAATCTAAATGGCGTTTTTTCTTTTTTCCATTTTTTTTTTGCTTGTGTGTTGTTTTTCTCTCACTCGTACTGCTGCTTTCCCCCAGCCACAGGTTTAATAATAATTTTTTGGTCTTTTTTTCGTTTCTGCTGAGGCGGCAGCTTTCAATTTATGAAACCCGCTTATTACTTGTCCGCCTGCCGATTTCAACTCCGACTCCGACTACAAGACACGGCAGAAGGCATGGATGGCCTCATGGCCTCATCCTCATTACGCGCTCGTCTTGTTTGCTTGCGCCAGGTAAGCAGCCGAGTCGCAATCAACTCTTTAACTCCAAGGCCATTCTATGGTGAAGGGGATTGGGGGGGATGGAATAAGGGGCGGCGTCAACGCGTCGCTGATCAGTGTCCATCTTTCCATTCCCCCTCCTTCTCTCTGTCTTACACTCTGTTTTTTTTTTGTTGCTTTTTGTTCATGGTCAGCGGCAGTTGAAACCAGCTTCAGATTCAGTTTTTAGATTCAGATCCAGCTCCAACTTCAACCAGCTTCAACATGCTGGCCAATTACTCACATATATACAAACACTTTGCCAAGATTTTTCTACAATTTTTGTTTTTTGTTTTCTCGCCTCTTACCTCCATCTTTGTTAATTGCACAACTTTTTGTTGTTGTTGTAGACTTGGCTTTAATTGTATTTTTCCAGGTTTTTAATTAAAGCTCAACTCGCTTTTCAGTTTAGTTGCAATTCCGAGTCAGCTTTTTTTCGCACTTGACGCGGAACAGGTTTCAATTTAAGCTGACCAAACGGGTTTTAAGTCAAACAAATCAGGATGCCAGCATTTTAACGATTTCTAAAACAAATTTTATATATACATACATAAACGTAGCATATATACACATATATATGTATAAGTACACTTGTATAAAAAATGTTAAAGTACACAGCAAACATAGTTGAGATAAAACTAGAAATTGCATTCTTCCCCTTCCATCTAAACTTTCGGCCTTTTCTGACCTTCTTTGTTGTCCAAATTCATAGCTTACTGCCTACCTACATACATAGATCAAACAAAACCGGTCTGTTCATTTGGCATGGCAATCATTTTTTCATTTTCAAAATGTTTTAAGTTTAAAACAATCACCTTCTTCTTAAAACTTAAATGCAACCTATAAATTATAGTATCGAATCAAATGTTGGAGTCTCATCATCAGAGCAATTGATTTATATGGCCATAAGTGTCAGAAGTAAATGAATAAAACCTGATAGACAGATACTATGCATCTACATATATACGATAAATGTTTAACATGCATAAAACAAGCACTATAAAAAATACACATATATAGACTTCATTATTATTGCCAATTGCAGAGTCTAGCGGTTTCTTCGGACATTAATGAGTTAGTTACTTTTTCTCAGTCAAAACTTGTTATTGTTTAGAAGAAGGAGTTCGAAATAGCAAACTATTGAAGGGGAATTTTACAATTTCGATATTTGTTGTAGATCATATAAGCAAGTGTCAATTAAATGACTTAGATATACTAGTATTGCAAATAGTTTCAGAGGAAATATTAACAAATTAGAATGCAAATCAGCAGATTTCTGTTAACAATTCGGATGAACAGATGTTAAAAGTCATAAACAAATCACAAAGAGAAGACGAATGTTTTATGCATCCTTAATCTATGTATTCGATTATTTTCCAAGGTTCAGAAAAACTTTTTAAGTAAAGAAGAAAAATTACAAAAAAAATTACCTCAAGTTTCGTTTCTGTAATGGATTACCGATTATATGGTATATTTATCAAAAACCGAAACTTGTAATGTCTATTCACTTAAAGAATTTTGCAGATCTGATTACGTTATGGTCTGCTTTAAGCTGTGATATTAATAACATACTCAAGAAGTTATCTTTATATATACAAAGCTGATCGTTAGATTAGGGTAATTTGCAATTCCAATGAACAACTATATATCAAAAAGGAAACTCAAGTCGTCTCCTTTGCTTACAGTTTTATATATATGGCATATTTAGGTCGACCCATTAACATTTAATCTAGAATACTTGAAAGAGAATTCATGAATGAATAATTTAAGCTATTTCAATATGACAAAATTAGCAATTCCAGGCTGTAGTAAAGTTTTTGGCGTCCATTTCATTGATACTTTTTTATCGTGCATATTCGATGGGACAAGAGATTTGAATATGTATTTCTGCTCCATTTTGTTCCCATTTTTCTTTGGTAATTTGCATATTTATATATGTTATATAGCGTCTGTTTATATATAGGATATGTACTTGTATTTATGATGGCATTTTATTTGGCGACTTTTCATGCAACGCGTTGCGAGACGCTTTAGCAGTCAACCGCCAAGTCTATCGAGATGTGCAATTTGGCCCTCGCCTGGTTAGACATCATTTTAAAGGCATGTACATAAGTATGTATATATGTAGTAAATGTATATATAGTAAATGTCGACTGCCAAAAATTGTTACAAGTAAAACCAAAAAAATAAAAAATAATAATAAAACTAAAAGGAACAAGACCAAATTCGTGAGTGTGTGTTTGGTTTTTTTGCGTTTCTTTTTCGTTTTGTGAACTTTGTCGGCGGCGAGCTTTGAGTTGAGTTGAGATGAGATGAGCAGCAGCAGCAGCGCCACTGGCAAGTCTTTGCCTCGCCCCCAGATCTCTCCCCCTTTGCCCCTGCACGAACCCCTAGCCAGCATGCTTCGCACATCCAAGATCGTATTTGAATGTTCACTTGCTAGCTCGTTTGCCATCTCAGTCTCTCAGCCAGAGACTTGTCCCTCCCGCCATTGCCATGCCATTCAACCGCCAGTGGGGCAATAAAACCCAAAATAATACTATGTAAAAAAAAAATGCTTTGTGTGTGTTTCTCTACGTTTCTCTACTTTCCTGCCCCCCTGCTTCCCCTGCCTCACGATCACAGCCCCACAGAAGAAGACCCGAGCATGCTTGCTTGTGTGTGGCTGTTGCTGATGTTGCTTTTGGTTTTGCGCCAACCATTGCTGTCTGTCGGCATTGACTCGGGCTCGTAGCTCGCTCTCTCGCGCGGCATTCGCGTTCGCATTCGGTTCGCCAGTTTTCAGTTCAGTTTTTGTCTAAACAACAAAATATTGAATTTAATTTTTTTAGTGTTAGTAGCTCTCTAACAATTTTGGAGTCGTTATCGCGGGTCCGCAGCTCCTCCGTTGGAAATTTGCTTCTCGTAGTGATCTCGTCGTCGTCGTCGCCGTTGTCATCGTCATCATCGTGGCTATCGTTGGTGGAGCTCATCTTTTTTGCAAACGTTCCACTCATCGGTTTATCTTCCTCACATCCTCTTCCATGCGTGTGTTGCGGTGTGTAAGTGTGCGCGTGTGTGTGTGTGAGTGTATGCGGTAATCCTCCAAGTAGAAATGCGATCATCAATGCCGGAATAAATTGCCCATCAATTTGAATTTCAAGTCGATCAGTTTCCTGCATCTCAATGGGTTGCCATATATAGGCAATGCTCCACCGTTGCCCGTCGCGAGAGGCAAATAAATATATATGTACATATATACATAAATTATGTCGTACAATTTTATATCGATAACCGAACCAAATTATCGCTGCCGTTATTTGGCTGATGGCAATAAAGTTTAGAATTTAAAGTTTATGTTTATTTGAAAGTTCATTATTTTTGTGATTCCACCAGAAGAGAAGACGGACACACACACAAAACCAATTCCGATGAATACAACAATTTGTTCCTAAAACCCCACAAACTTAAACCCCTCGCGCTTGACTCCTCGCACTACAATCCCCTCTATGACTTATAATCTATGCATTTACGATGCTCAAATATTCATTTCTGTGTGTTTCCTCTTGATATTTTTACGAGTGCATCGAATTTACCTAATAAACATTTTGTTGGCAGCTAATAATTTGTATTGATTCAACCATATAAATAATCTGGCACTATCAATGTGGTGAGTGTTATCCCTCCTCCCCCTCTGCTCCATTCATCCTCCCCTAACTGTCAACTTTTGACATTTCTACAAAAAAACAACAAAAATTATGTCAATTTGAGGGAAATTGTTTTCATTCATGTGTGACAAATGATCATTCATCTTGTTTTCTATTCAAACATTATGCAATACAATTATGTCACATAACGTATGATTACTGAGCAAAAGATAGGTTATAGATAAGAATCGATTATATATATATATTGAGTGATATTTTAATATGAAATGAATTGTGGTAGGCATTTAATGGCTTTTTAATTAATTGAAGAACAACCTTTTGATTGCATAATCCAATTGATCAACGTCATGGATCTATAATATAAAAATTATATTAAATTCTATTAAACAGAAGAAAGAATATCCTATCCTAATATGGATAAATCAATATAGAAAAGAAGTATGGATTAATCCATAGATAGCGGTTCTTTCTTAAAAATGTTGAAATTTTCTCCTAAAAAATTTTGATTACAAAGATACAGATACGCCTTGAAGCTTAAACATCTGATTACTTGAATACGTAATTAGTAATTACTTTAATATAGACAATATTTTCAACATTCTTATACTTTAATTCTGATTTTATAGATATATATTAATATCAATTTGCTATTTTCTACTTTCAGCATTGAATCTAAACAATTGTACGATCGATTGAGAATATCTTCTTATGTGCTAGAGATAGTTTTATTGGTAAGTGGAAAATTGTTAACTGCCTTCATTACTGTCACCATGTATGGGTGTGTATGTAAATGGCTGAGTATTCGGCATTGTTGACAATGGGGTTTGGGCTTGAAAAGAACTCAATCCGAACTCAACCCAAATACAGGCGAGCTGCTCGAATTACCTTTTTGATTTTATGACCAAAACAATTCGATTGCAGCAAGCGCCCAGTGTCGAGGGAACATTATTGTAACATAAAGTGGCATGCCACCGCCAACGCCTCCGCTGACACCAACCCCCACCACCATCCCCTGCTCAAGCCCTTGTTGGTAACTTTGGTTTTCAGAGTCCTAGTCAGACAGCGTGCAGGGCGTTAAAATGTCCAGGCCGGCGAGTCGGGCGGTATTAAAAATGGCAATAAATAAAGTAAAGTACGGCGAGTACATGATTTCCCTGTTAAGATCCCCATACAGTAGCGGAACTTGGGAGCTGGAATAAGAACTGTGTAGCCAGTAGCTGTGAATGACATTGGCTGTTGGGTGTTGGGCGTGCCCAGGCAATGTCCGAGCGGGCCAATTGTGGTAAATCGGAAGTTAAAGACGGCAATAAAATGGCGTAATAAAAATCTATGAATGACACATTAAATCAATTGCCAAAAATCACAAAAGCATGGAAAAAGTCGCTTATGAGTGAATTGTTTCAAGAGGTGGGGGCATCTACAGAGAGAGAGTACACTTGGGTGGCGGCCACTGATGAATTCATTTGAAGGTTTAAGTGATTTTTTATGGGCGTGAGAAATCGAGAAACAAGTGATCCAGATGCAGATGCCAATATAGATGCCGATGCTGATGCCTCGCTGATGCCCGTCAGGTGCATTCCATGTTGTCCAATTATCAGCAAGATCATTCTCTTTCTTCTTTGGCTTGATTAAGTAATGCATTTTAGAAAATTTTTGACATTTATAACCGTCACGTTGCTCATTGCCCATTGCCCATTGTTTTTTGAGACTTTCTCAAAAAAGAAGAAAAATAGGAACCGCAGACCGACCTGTTCGCATGTGCGTACATAGCTTATCCAAAACATTTTTACGACTTTCGCTAGAACAAAGGGAAAATCGTGTACAACAAGAGTAAGAATAGCAACCAAGTTCCACTTATGAAGTCATAAAACGAGTGAGTTGTCTGGACACAGACAGAGGCAGAGAGAGAGAGAGAAGGTTACCTTTATCGGTGAAGGAAATCGAATCAAAGAGAAATGGAGGCTGCTGCCAGAAATAGTCCATAGTAGTAGTAGTAGTTGCTATGCCTTGTCGGTGATCACCAGAGATTAGGGCGGTGACAGGCGGGACTGGGATCGGGACCTCTTGCTCTATCGGCCTGCTTTCACCAGAGAGTCGAGCCCGGTCGAGTTAAGTTGAGTGTGGCCATTTTTGATGGCTTTATTTGTTGCTATTTGCTGGCGTTTCACCTTTTTCAGTTTTTTGTCTGTTTTTTTTTATTTGTGACTCCCGCAAGCAGCAAGTGTCCCCGGTCCTCATCTGAGCGGAACATGTGCAATCGTCAGTTACAATACATATAAGTATGTATTTGTCTGGCAATGTATGTATCTCACTCTCCCTCTGCAAGGGTGTGCGTATGTGTGTGTGTGTGTGTGTATATAAAACCCATAAAATATGTGCACGTCAACGGGCTACAAGCTGCCTTTTGTGCAGCCATTATTAAATTTCTGATTGTGGCTTTCTACCGACCATCGAAATGAAGACGAACCGGTTTTCCATGTTATCTTGAGCCTCTATCGTCCCTGTGTCTGCTCCCTGTCCCTCTGTCCCCTCCCCCTTTCAGCTGGCTTATCAAACAACATTTTTTGGGTACCAGGAGTTCTCCTAACCTTACCAACTAACAGTGGCTAAAAATCAAGAAATTGCCTTCAAAAAGATAGACAAGAGACTAATAATCGAGGTTATTCGATCGCTAAATGTTTTATAAGGAATGAATTCAGGTTTTGATAGCCATAAAATTTTAAGTTTGGGTTATATATAATATTTATTACATCAAAGTCTTTTAGAAATACATTTGTATTGACATGATACGAGAAAGATGTTTTTGTAATCATCCAAAAATAATGAATTTATCCATTTTCTCATACCTAATATGTACTTATGTGTAGTTTCTTTTATATTAAACAATACTCAACAGTTTTTAGCATTCTAAATAATACTTCGCTTTTCGAATTTAATGATTTTCTTTCACAAATTTAAATGTGTTTAGTCGTATTAATGTAATGAGATCTCCCCTTCATTAGAAAATATCTTTTGAGCAGAGTTTTTACAGAAAGAAAGTCTAGATTTATCCCATTGTACTGCTTTTTGGTTGTTGTATTTTCCATTATGGCTGATAATGCATTGAAATAAGAATTAGCCAAGGGTCTGCTTCTCATATTAGTCAGCTGAAATTCCAATGAAAATGCAGGCGGGGACCTGTATACATAGATGTCTGTATATATGGTTATATATGGTCATTTTCAAGGCATATCACGTAGCGCATTCCAAAAAAGTCGAATCCCCCTTTATGTGTCCGTATTCGTGGCAAAGTGCTGCATGCAGCTGACTCCGGCCACAATAATAAAATGTGAAATTTATAATTCAATTAATAATGTCAACGATGCAGTCGGCAGTTAATGGGCGTATCTGAAATCCACTTGCACATATCGTTTGCATTTGCTAAAGGAGCACGGAATGTGGATGGGATACTACTCCAGAATGGCGTTCTGTCGTTCTCCTTGTGATTGTGTAGATACAAAATCTATACTTAAGTAGATGGCAACAGCGGGGGGTGTAGGGGAGGTAGACAAAGTAAATTGAGAACTCATTGAGTGCAGGCAACGACCCAAGAGGAATCGATATTACACCAACACAAGAACACGCAAAGCCAAAACAGAAGGCTAAAAAGGGAGAGGACACAGAGGCAAAGAACTGTTTTGCTGTATCCTGGGGGTGTTGGCCTCCATCGTGTTTCTATATGTATGTATGTATGTATGTATGTATGCGCGGTATGTATGTGTGTGCGACAACGTCAGCAAAAGTGTTTTCAAACTCGGCTACCCTTGTTGGGGGTTGTTCTGTTATTCGTTGTTCGTTATACTCGTGCCGCCCTCAAGCGTTACTCTCCATTCTCGTTTTTTCTCGTTTACCCAAAAATCCTTGAACGCTTTCGACTTTGCTTATCACGGCTGCCCCGTCGCTTTTGCTGCTGCTGGGGGTTGCTGAGTTGTTGGGCCCAAGGAGTGAGACCAGGGGGAGAATGGGCATGGCAACAAGACGGAGGAGGACGTTGATACAGCGAAACTGAAATTAACCTTTAGGGAGACGGAGACGCACGCTATTTGAATAAATATTTTGCTGACTTTGGCTGCTCATGCCAAAAGAAGGGGAGAAGGGAAGGAATGAAGGGCAGGGTTCAGGTTGTGTGGGTGGGTGGTTTGTTTCGATGTGTGTGAGCGTGTCTGTGTGTAGCTATGTAACTATTCTATGTGAAAATTATGCTTATGTAAATAAGCAAAATGCTCTTTATGCTCGCTTCTTTAAAAGCGAAAAGAAAAACGCAAAATTTTCCCAAAGGCGTCTAGAAAATGAAAGAAATGAAAAATAGAAAAGATGCGGAGAAAGCCAAAAAAAAAAAAAAAAAAGAAGAAAAATGTAAAGCTCACAATGTAACAGAATTTCCATCCCTTACTCCCATACTCTGTGTGTGTATTTGTTTAGAGATAAGGAATGGAGGAAGACTAGTCAAAGGACTGAGGACAAAGGAAAAGACGAAAGAAAGAAAACAAAATTGATGATTTCACTTATTTTGGCAAAATGAGTTTTATGTCTTTTGTTGGTTTTCCCGGGTAGTGGGGGCATTTAGTGAGGATTTGGCTCTTGGCTAAGGGAGTTGAGCCCACACTAAGGCGGCAGGATTGCATAACGAAGAGACTTTCATTCATTTTATACTTTAAAGTTTCTAAGCGCAAACGTATGAGTTAAAGATTCTCACGTAAACAGGAAAAAAATGAGAAATAACTACCACAATATTTAATATATTCTATATGGTAATTAATTAGCCATTAAATATCTCAAAAATCTCAATCATTTCGATTTCCTTGCTTTATGCTCTTTTTGTTTCAGTCTTGTCTTTTATCACACATTAATACGAGTACAAATATCATATAAATGGGCCAGAGAAGGGGGATGAGAATGATTTTTTGGGAGAAGAAGAGATGCCATGAAATAGCCTCTGCCTAACGACATCATAACTCTTAAGTTGTCGAGCTCTTTTGAGTGTGAATGTTTGTTGTGGGTTTTTTTTTTGGAATTTTAACCGGTGGCCAATTTAATGGCCATAAACATGGTATTAACACCTTATTGGACCGAAGCAGAGCAATTAACACATTGGCCCACTGGTCATAAACCAAAACCAAAACACAAACAATTCCAAATATCGAAAACTTCGACCCACTCGATTGACCCATACAATGTTTTAACTGCAAACTAAACTAAAACAAAAATGCGTTTATTGAAAATATTCGCTCTGTAATTTTTTTTGCTTCAATTTCGAAGCTTCAGTTAACTGTTTAGCTTCTTGGGAATACGAAAACCGCAAGACTTCATGATGGCCAAGGAGACACTCGTGAGAACCTTGAGGCAAACAACCCTGAAGTGTTAGCGGTTTGTGTGCCAGTAGAAAGGAAAAGAGATGTCATAAAACTGACTACTCAAGTTCAACTGAGCTGTGACTTTATGGCCAAAACAAACAAACAAAAAACAACACCAAATCCATGCGAAGACAGCAAAGTGAACTGAATTTAAATCGATGGCAAAAAAAAAGTAGTAACTGGCAAGTGGTGGCAGGAAGATCGATCATTGCGACGATCCTAGTCCAACGGAAAGTCCAAAACAAAATTTCAAATGACATATAATCGTTTTGTAGGAATTTTTTTTGAAATGAAAAGTGAAAGTTAATGCCATTTGTCATAGAATACCTTTATTTTTACACTGGGTTATAAAAACGTCGCAAGTAGAAGTCAAATTGCTTGACACGGTGTTTTTGCTACTTTTCCGACAGGTTAATTTCAATCATAAAACAATTCCAAAAGACCTGCATGCCACTTAGCCCAGCTCAGCTCATCGCAGAGCAGGGCAGCTCCCGTCATTAACCATTGCCATTCCATTCCGTGCCACTTCAGATCCAACTCCGTCTCCGTCTCTGACTTCAACTCACCATAAAACGGCCTAAAGTGTTGCCTTAATTTTAGGGGTGTTTATTTTTATTTTTATTACAATATATAATGCAATTTACATACAGATACATTCATATATATGTATATATACATACATATGTATGCACTCACTTAGTTTGCTCAAAGAGTTACGATTGCCTGGACAGGCTGTCTGTCTGTCTGTTTGTTGGTTTGTTTGTCGTAAAACGCTTTGCTCGCAATAAAAGCCAGTTAACTAGTTAGATTTATTGTACTAAAATATGACTTAAGTACAACAGATAAACAAGAGCAACAACCACAATAGATACGCTACTTTCACAGGTGCTTAAACTTGATATGATTACCTTCTATAATGGCCATACGAATCGGCAGTTTATTCCACCTAATTGCGTCTAAATCAATGCCAACTAACTGCCAAAGTATCACCTTTTGACACCTTTTATTCTCACACTATATGTGTGTGTGTGTTTGAAAGTGGAGAACCTTTAACACCTACATAGAGTGCTACCTATTTGCATACAGGGTCAATAAGATCATTTTTTTGTTGAGATGTTGTTTTTCTTGTGCTGTTCTTGATTTTTATTTTCCCACAAAACAATTAGTATGTAGGTACATAATATGGCCATAAAATGTATTATGCAAGGAACAAAGTCCCCGTCTGTATATATATCCACCTATTAGTTATACATAAAAGTGCTTAATCAGTAGTTCAGCTAAAGCTGAAGCGTTGTCTGTATGATCAAATACTTAAAGTATGTAAATTGTTAGTAATTATGAACGAAACCATTTGGTTTCGGTTGTGTAGTTAGCCAACTAACCTAAACTTGAAATATTTTATATTTTATATAAAGTCCTTTTTTGAATCTTGAGACAATTAAAAAGATATCTCCCATTAGAAGATATGTACCTCTTTAAGATTAAACAAATGTTCTCCATCATAAATTGCATTTACAATACAATACAAAGTGACAGGCAAGTCATGGCAAAAATATAAGAGATGTAGGGTAAATAAAAAAAAGAAAAAGGAGAAACACAAGAAAGGAGACAACAACAACAATGGAATGCTTCGCAAGGGGCGGTGGCCATGTTTCTGAAGAGTCCCGAGTAGAGACAGTTGAGATCTGGTGGTAAGCAAACATATGCAGGAGGCATGTATCTTTTGGACGCCAATGGCAGGAGAGGAAATGAAATTTGTGCATCTTACATCTTTTCAGAAAAACTGTCTCGCATGGTAGCTGTCAGCGCAATATATCAGTTCTCCTTCCCTGGCTGCTCTCTGCCTCTCTCCCTTTCCCTTTGTTTGCGTCTTTGTTCTAAATATGGCTCGGGATGAGATTTTCGAGTTGTGTATGTATGCGAGTTGTATCTTATAGTCGCATTATATATATTTCGTTTTATTTTTCTCTTCTTTTTTTTGGGTCTGCTGTTGCCCAATTTCTTGGCTTGGCCGTTTTGCTCGTTTTTCGTAAGAATGCCCCAGCAGTCAGAACTTGTTTTCATTTTAATAAAAACAGGAATTGAAAAACAAAAAATAAAAGAAAGAAAAACGGCAGAAGAGAAACTTGTTTGCTGGCCCAAAACCAAAGATACACAGAGTTCTCCCCAAAACAAAAAAAATGTGAAAAAACTTGGAAAAACGACCCACCTCCCCTATTTCCCAACTGACAATGAGTAAGAGATAGATAGATGAGAGAGACCCAGAAAAATCAAAGTCAGATGAGTATCTGGCTCCAAGCTAGCTTTTCCTGTTTCATAGGAATCAGCTTCTTTCATCTCTGAGCTGGGTCTTCTTCTTCGGTATTCTTCTGGGCTCTTCTACATTTACATTGAAAAAAGGTTTTTAAGCCAAAAGGTTCTGAGAATAAAGAAATTCATGGCAATTAAAGGTTCACATGGCGGCCATTGTGGTCCGGACAGTGAGTATCATAATTAGCTGCTGGGAGAAAGATCATTAAAGATCGGGACCTCCGTTAAGGTAGGGGTGCGGCAATGAGCTCTGGCCTCTGTGTGTCTAATTGGATAACATGAGTTTTATTTAATTTAATTCGTTCACAGCATCAGCATTGGCCTCAGAGCCAGCAGCTCGAAAAACCTCGAGAAAAAAGCAAACCAAACCAAACCAAAAACCCGAATTTTTTTACGATGCCAATGTGGTCAGAGCCAATGAACTTCTCTGTCTCTCACCATATTTCTACTGGTTCTCGTCGTCTTCGTTGTCTTCTTTTTTTTTGTTTTGGGGGGACTCTTAACTGTTTGCTTGTGGAGAATTCTGCTTTCAGTTTAACTAAAAAAAAAAAAAACACATATTGCATGTGAATTTCATTCGTTGTTCATTTTGAACTGAGTAGATTTTGTGGTAGGTTTATTGTTGTCTGAATTTAAATTTTAGTCCAACTTGGCGTTCACATAATGAAGCCATAAGCCGCCATTTCGTCCATAAACCTATTGGAATATTAATTTTGTTAATTAACTTATTCAAATTTTTTTTGGGATAGTCGTTAAAAATGGAAGAAATTCTTTTTATTACCTCCGAAATTCACCGGGAAAAATATTAAAGAATGACAGAGACAAAGAGACAAAGAAATGAAGAAAGAAAGGCTTGATTGTTAATGTGACAAACTACAAATTGTTAAACAATTGTGACACCCACGGAAATTAAAAATAATCTCTATCAGATCTTCCCACGATAATAAACTCGATTGCCATTGGTCAGCTAGAGCCAATTATGGGATTAGTGACAACTTTATAAGCAAGTCGATATTCGTTTCAATTGAGAGATGCATTCCAAAATTATTCTAAACAAGTAATTTACATAGTTCCCCCCTTATTTAACCCTCAATTTTCTCTGAGTGTCCCTGTGTAAATATATACAGAGTTGCTGTTGCAGTTGAATGGATTTTATGTGAGATCTGGGACCGCCTTGTAGTCAAATGTGAGAGGCGATCAAAGACAATTTACCAGGCTCATATGGAATGCAGTTAGGCATGAAAGTACAAATAGAACTGACTTTGACTCTGACCCTGACACCGCCAACGGGAAGTGGATGTGTCAGCCCAAAGAAACAAGAAGCAACACATTGCACAATGCAAATGCAAAACGAGGAAACAAATTTTTACGACGTGTTTGATGGCTGTCTGTGTGTCTGCTCGACTTGCCCTGCCCTACCCAGCCTTTCCTCTGGACCGGCGCTCACTTCCGCACTGTAGGAAGCCCTGCTCTTTCTCCCTTCTCTGTTTTCTACTCTCTGGTTGGTTCGTTGGTTGGTTGGTTGGTCCGGTCTTGGACTGCATTATTACCTGTGCCTTGGTGTCAAATGCAAACAAGACGTTTGCGCCGGCAATAAAGTAGCAAGATGACGACACCGACAGCCGCCAAGCCAAAGGACATCATGTTCTCGTCTCATACTTAAGACCACGATGCGAGAAAATGGCTCTTAAGTGGCGCCTACAATGAGAGCATTTCTTTAACAACTATTTTCTCTTCTTTTCATATTTTGCAGATTGAATGAGATAGAACTTTTAAAACAAGAGAATTTCAAGAAGAATTATCTGCAACTTGGACAAATCCAATTCAGCAAACAGGTGCAACAGCAAAGGACATAAATTTCAGCAGTGGCGTCCAGCCAATCCCATCTAGTTGCGCCGACAGCGGCGAGTGTCTCTCCCTCCAGCGTCAGTTCCCATCCACAAGGTAAGCTTGATTTACTCATTAACTAAAACAAATAATAGTCAGTCAAAGATGTGGTGGTAAGTGTTCTCAAAATATTGATTACCTTTCTCCTTGATAAGCATATTAAAAGTAACGGGCCATGGGTAACTATCAGTTATACCATACCTTAGTAGGGTGAAATGGTACATTAAGCTCGCTAAGTCCTCTACTTAATGACCATAAGAAAGTTGGAGCTACCAAATTTGTAACTTAGAGTCGTTTAGTAGTAGGCAGTTCTAGTTAAGCTTTCTTCCGGTAGCGGGACTAAAAAAAAATAGATTCTTGCCTCTTAAATTTAATGAATACTAAAAGAACTTGAACTCACTAATATTCGTTATGAATATTTATTGGCCTGCCAAATTTCATAAGAATCGCATTGAAATTGGAAAAGTTATACGAATAAACATTTTTCAACAGTAAAACCAAAAGGGCCGCTAGGTGCGCTAAAGTGCTACGTAAATATAACATTAAAAATTCTTCTCATGTTGCAAGGAATACCATAGTCGTTGCAAGGACTTATTTACTTCAATGTTTTTCTCGTTTCTCTGTGAAAGTCCTCCATTGATTTCTAACCCTTGATTGTTTCTCTTCTTCTACGAATGTATGTGTGTAGTATAACGGTTCCTTAACCTTTTCATGATTTGTCAACATTAGTGTGCCCTCGTCTTCCATCCATTTTCCTTCTTTCTTTGGCAATTGCCATAAAATTCCCATAATTGTCCATTGCAGCGTTAAATTTAGCAATTGCCGACTGGGACCTGGGATCTGGGACCTGAAAATGGGAATGCTTCGGGACCCGCAGCAATCTTCTTACTCACACACTGTGAGAGGGGTTAGCAATCGTTTTTGTCAATTTGTCTGCTGTCATAATTTACTGAATGTGTAAATTGTATATATGTACATACATAATATGTATGTACATACATACATACATATATACGATGTATATGTTTGTTTAGCTCATTTCCATTAATTAGCACATCGAGAAGAAAGGAACAAATTCAATTCGCTTGCTTTTTTTTTTGTTCTTGTTTCCTCCCTGCGCGTGTATATCGTAAAATGTGACTAGAAGTCGCCCCCGAGCGGCACTTTTTGTTCCTTTCTCCTAGTCATGGGACGGCCCTAGTCTCAATCGATAAAAAACATTACATTGCGCGCCAACTACATACAATGTCGCCACCCCGCTGACTCCAACACCCTTCTCCTTCTCTATCGCCACAATCACCCCAAATCACGGCCATAGATGGCGCTTGGGTGAAGTATTCAAATCGTCGGCCTCCCCCCCATCATCAACATCTCTCAGAGAGAAAGAGAGAGAAATTTAACTTTGTTGCTCCTGAGACTCGAACTCGAAACGAATGATAACTGTACGCAAGAGCGAGAATAAGTTAAAGAGCGATGGCCCGGGGCACACGTACACTATACGTGTGAAGTGTGCGTGTCTCCACTTATGAGAATATGTCTGTGGCTGTGTGTGTGTCTCCCTTGGCACCTGCTGAGCTCAACATTTATAGAGAATATACATATATTTTTGTATTTCATATACATATCTTTCAATAGATAGTTTGAAAAGAAGAAAAAATCATCTTCCAAAATATTCATATATGTAGCTCCCACTCTCTTACACACACACACACACACAATTATTGGGAGCCCCATAGCCATACGGGCTTACACACAGACACGATACACTGTACGTGTGCATAACGCGGCACAGAAGAGAGCAGCGACGAGCAGTAATCAACCACCACCACCAACAGCAGCAGCAGCAGCAGCAACTGGCAAGGCCTGCAACAACAACAACTGCGCACGCTCAGGGCTCTCTTATGGGCGCACACACTCGCACTCGCACATGGACACGGACAGGCTAGCAGGGCAGAGGCGCCGCATATGGAGTGCCTTTTGTTCACAACTTGACTTTGACTCTGACTCTGAGACTCTTAGAGAAGGCACCACGGTGAGAGTGAGAGAACAGAGACTCCACCGCGTTGCCTTTGCCTTTGCCGCTGTTGTCGTTGTGCCGTGTCGTGTTGCCGTTGTTTGCTGCCGTTGCTGCCGTCGTCGTCGCTGCTGTTGTCGTCGTCAGTGTAGATTTGTGCTTCGCTCTGTACGGTTGGAAGGCGCGCGGGCGTCTTATAAGATAAAGCAAACTCAACTTAGTTTCAAATCAACTGCCACGAACAACATCACATCACATCACATTGCCAATACGCCAACACGCCAACAGGCCAACAACTGCAACGACAAGAACATGCAAGAGGAACTTTGACTTAGTTGAATATTATTCTTCCTTGAAGTGCAGTGCGTAAAATAAATTATAAGAAACAAAATATATGAAAAAAAAATTTTTAATGTTCAACACACAACGAACCCATTGAAAAGAATTCCAAAATTATTTGAGATTCTGAAAAAAAGGAAAAAATTTAATTTACAAAATTCAAAATATGTGCAAATGAAGCAAACAGCCAGAAATAATAACATTTTTGTTAACTGTTGCAAACATCGAGTTTAATTGTTTGTTTTGGTCGTAAAATCAAATTTTATGACCAGCAACATAAAAAAAGCAAAAGCCAACCACAACACCAACAACAATACCACAGCAGCAGCAGCAGCAGTAACAACAACAACTTATTCACTCACACGCATTTAGAAAAATAAAAAAAAAAAATTAAAATACTCGTGCGATTTGTGCCGGCATTAAACTATTTATAACAACAACAACGACAACAAATCGAATGCCAAAAAAAAAGAAAATTTATTAATTCAAGCGAAAGGTGAAAAGTGCTTGCAATTGGAATTGCAGCAACAACGAGAAAAAAGTATTTAAAAAACTTATTCGAACAACAAACGGAAATCCAATTTGAATTCAATATTTTGCAATACTGTGAACACCCTGTGACTACAACTACAACTACAACAACTGGCTTTTGATCAAATCAACTGCCCGCCCCCTGACCAACAACAAAAATTTTTGACTCTCTTTTTGCCCGCTCCTCAACACACACACATTGTGAAAAGCAGCGGCGCTCTTTACTTTTTCTAACTGACACGCTCTCACCCTGCCGCAGTGCGTGCGTGTTTCTGTGTGTCTCTGCGTGTGTTTGTGTGCGAGTGCCAGTGCGAGTGTGTGTGAGAAGAAGAGGGAGTGCGTGTGCGGTACGTAACTAACCTGAAACCAAAACAAAAAGCGTCAAAAGATTCGATTTCGATTTAATTAAAGAAACACACAAAAATACAACAAAATAAATACAATTTTCAATAAATCGCCTGTGAACAGACTTAGAGAAAAAGAGCGAGAAAGAACAGAGGCATAGACAGAGAAAGCAACAGAAAGAGCGAACGTTTCGTCTTGCGGACGGTGGGTCGACCAAGCGACCTACCCATCCGCTCTGACTGGGACTGGAGTGTGTGTTTGTTGTGTGTGGAGCTGTTCATCTTTTTCTACTCCACGTTTGATTGAAACGCGTTAAAAATAACCGTAAATATTCCACCCCTTCCCCAAACCCCAACCATCCCGCTGGCGTGCGCTCTCTACGACCCCCACGATGTCTCGGCAGTCGGGTCGCACGCCGCTGCCGGGGCTTGGTGGGGGCATCATACACACCCACATCCACACCCACATCCCCATCCCACCCATCCCTCGCATCCCACGCATCCCTCGACACCCGCCATGCAGCATCACCATCAGCAACAGCAGCAACAACAACAACAGCAGCAGCAACAACAACAGCAGCAGCAACAACAGCAACATCAGCAGCAGCAACAGGATCAGCTACAGCAATCCGCCCAACATTTGCAGCAATTGCATCACCATCCGCACCACCACCACCACCTGCCTCTCCATACAGCCAGCCATCATCACAGCGCGCATCCCCACTTGCAGCAGCATGCTGTTATCTCCTCCGCAACGGTTCCCTTGTCTACTCCAACCTCAGTGTTGCAGCAACAACAACAGCAGCAGCAACAACAGCAACAGCAGACAACACCTACCACACATTCCACGCCAACGCATGCGGTCATGTACGAGGAGCCTCCCCCAGTGCCAATTGTCGCCGTGCAGCAACAAACGCCCATCCAGCTTTTACCCACACCTCAGCAGCACCAACAGCAGCAACAGCAGCAGCAGCAGCAACAACAACAACAGCTGCCTGCAACGCCTGTTGGAGGATCCCTTAGTCCAGCACAGACTCCAACAGGATCGTCTACCCAGCAGCAACAACCCCAGCAGCAGCAGCATCTTACGTCTCCGCATCATCAGCAACAATTGCAACAAACTCAACAACAGCAGCAACAACAACAACAACAGCAGCAGCAGACTCCAAATACAGTCCCTAGTGGCGCCTCTTCAGGTCTCCAACAAAATCCAGCGGTTGTCCCTGGCCAAACTCAAATCGTGGCGCCGACAACGGCGAGTGTCTCTCCCTCCAGTGTTAGCTCTCAGAAGGAAGGTGAGCAGTCGTCAATACAAAGAATCAAATTGATTCGAAATTCCCATAAAATTCCAAACAAGAAGAAAGAAAGAGAACAAATAGTTTGAAATCCCTTTTCTGAATAATTTTAAATTCCAACAAAAATAGGGAATAATTTTTAAAAATGGTTCTATTTCTTTCACTTTTATTTTAAGTTTTGGTGAAAAATTTATTTGAAAACCATTTAAAATTTATTGAAGAAGTTCTTTTCTTTGAAATTGCTGAAATTGTGTGAGGTGTAAAATAAAAATTTAACATAAGAAAGTATAAATTCTTTAATTATAGAAAATAAATTGGAGAAATTAGTAATTTTTTGTAATTTTTTCCCATTTAAAATTGATGGTTCTTATGAAATCTTTAATATTTTTTCGAGTGTTTTGCATTCTTCTCGGAGAACCATAGTTAGCTTTATGAATAATTTTTTTTAAATTGATTTATTACAAGGTCGACTAGATAAATTTTCTAATAAGGCGCTATATTTACAATTACAACCAACAGAGGTTTCTTAAACTTTTAAAATTCATTACTGTTGCAACTTCTTTAACCTAATGTAAAACTAACTTATCTTTCCTAAGTGGTGTAGACTCTTTTGCGTTGCAATGTAACAAATAAAAGAAAACCTAGCCTACTTATTTCGCGAATGATTATATTGCCATAACTAATAATAAAAAAATATTACCTTAACTCAAAGAATAAACAAATTGATTTCTCTTTGTTTTTCAGACATAAACATGTCCATCCAGTTAGCGCCACTACATATACCCGCGATCAGGCCTGGCCCCGGCTTTGAAACGGATGCCTCGGCTGTCAAACGGCACACGGCACCCTGGCCCTACAATGACGATGGCTTTAATCAGTATCACGCCTCCCAATACTATTTGGAGCAGCGAGATCGAAAGCCCATGTTTCCGTACTATCCAGATACCCAGTTTTCGGTAAGTATGACTAACCCATTCAGGGCATCCAGTCTCATCTCGTAAATAACTCAATGCCAATGTGCTCCTCTTATCGCTATTTCTTTTTCCCGTCCTTTTCAATTTCCAATGTAGTACTGGGCCAATTATCGTGATCAACCGAACCATGCCACACCATCGGCCTACATAGGCGCAACCGATGACCGCAATGCAACTGTCAGCGCAGTGGCAGCGGCGCGGCAGTCGGTGGAGGGGACATCGCAATCCAGCTATGAAACGCCCACCTTTTCGTCACCGGGCGGACTCCGCGGATACCCAGGCGATACCTATTCCAGCACAGGTATGTCAAGCATAACTAAATACATACCTATTTGTTTGAGTTTGCATTCGTTTCGCCCTCTTGTTGACACTTGGGAAAAGCAAATTTTCGCATTGCCAGTTTGCCGTTTAATTAGCGTATTGCAAAATACCACATAAATTATTTACCTAATATTTAGTTAAGGTTGCAAGTCTAATGCGCGGGTGTAAAAGTTGTCAGATCGGAAATTATGAACAAAAGTGCTTAGGGCGAGATTTGTGCTCAAAATCTCTCTGTCTCTCTAGGAAAACACATATAATTATAATGAGGAAAAGTCTAGACGAAATTCTTAAAGCAATAATCTAATGTGCATCATTGGCTATAATTATTTCACGGGCCTTCAACTTGATTTCTAATTTAAATCGATTTAGTTAGTATCTCCTTTAGAACACTTCCTTAAAAATAACTTTGGTTAAAAGCATGCCAATGGTTAATTGGTAGCATTTTGAATGAGATATTAAAAGGCAAACTGTATTTAAATATGTACAACTTGCGGGGGGCATTCAATGGGCCGGAACGAATGCATTCATTAACCACTTCCGAGTGAATCGTCCATTGTTAAAATGCCATTAAGCGAGCTCAGTTCACCGTGCCATATCAATTAAAAGCCCATAAATGTCGAATTTGAATAATTTTTGTTGTATATTATGGTTATGGCTAAACAATTTCATTCATTGCTCTATAAACTTTATGAACTGCGATTGTTTAGGGACAGAGACACTTTTCTTCCCACACATACCCCCACCCACTCTCTATCCGTACTCACTCACTTTTCGTTTTGGATCTTTATTCTTGATTTAGGTGCCTCGGGTGGTCTGTCTGTTGGAGCTGTGGGTCCTTGCACGCCGACCAATGCACTGCACGAATGGACTGGCCAGGTGTCGGTAAGGAAAAAGCGCAAGCCTTATTCCAAATTCCAAACCCTTGAACTGGAGAAGGAGTTTCTGTTCAATGCATATGTGTCCAAACAAAAGCGCTGGGAATTGGCCAGAAATTTGCAATTAACTGAACGTCAGGTAAGTTATAATAGACTGGACCATCATAACTTTGATTTAATTTTTATTATATTTTTGGTTAAAATTCAATTTTAGGTGAAGATATGGTTCCAAAATCGTCGCATGAAGAACAAGAAGAACTCACAGCGACAGGCCAATCAGCAGAATAACAACAACAACTCCAGCAGCAATCACAATCATGCACAGGCCGCCCAGCAGCATCATAGCAATCATCATTTGAATTTGGGTCTGAGCATGGGACATCATACCAAAATGCACCAGTGACCTTTGGATAACAGCAGCGCTGGCGCCATGGGCTTCACCACCACCTACTAGCAGTTAGCCAATCCGAATCCCACTTCGAATCAAATCAAGAATGAGTTGATCATGGATTTCCCATGATCACAACAAAGAAAGAAGCAAACAAATCCAAATGTACAAATCAATAATCCCTTGGATTGAATGAGTTGGGATTGGATTGGATAGAGCAGGAAGGAGGCAGCCTAGGAAAGCATTAACGCCGCTGTTTTCAAAGCTGACATCAAAAGAAACTTAATACAGAAGCATAGAGAGAGAAATGAGAAGAGAGAGAGAGAGAGTTAAGGAAGTGGAAATAAAGGGAGATGAGATAATAGATTGGAAAATCTACGTTTAAATGCGGTCTAATTAATAAGTCGGTTCTTAGAAATATTTCCAACAAAAGGGCATACGAAACAAAGGCAAAGCATCAATACTTTAGACAAGAACCACTCCAGAGATAAACCCACAGACATAACGAATACTTACTACAGTAGTTAAATCTAAATATAAATAGCGAAGAATGGGAAGGAGTGAAGATCAATATCGTCCTCAAGATCGATAACGATATCTAGATGATGCAAGGCACTTCAATTCGTAAAATGTATGAATATATATGTATGTATTTCTCTCAAAAGCTCTCATAAATTTACGCGCATTAAATCTTTCAAAAAAAGAAAACCTATAAATTATGAATATATGAATATTACTCATAAAACATACACACACAAACAAATTATGAATAACAAAAGTTCATGTAGTAGATTTAAAACAAAAACAAAATGTAATTGCAACCGACGAGCACATTGTAGACCCAGCAAAACAAAAACAAATTGTTTAACAATTCTCCAAGACACTATTCAAAATTGCATAAAACTAAAGAAAAAAACCCTTCTAGCATTCTCTTATAAGCAAAAACACACACACAAATCAATATCCAAAATAATGCAGATAATGGACAGAGTCAAGTCACTACCTAGCATAGATTTCGTCGTGAAATATTCTTTGTGTCGTGTCCTTAGATAACTCTTAAGTTCCTGTATATAAACTAAGACATAATTGCCCGCTCCCAGGCGAAATGATACCGATGTATGTATGTAGTTGCAGTTGCATGCCACCTTTAGTGAAACCGTCTAAAGAGTAAATATATATGTATATATATATTGTTTAAATACAATATATACCATAAAGTTTTGCAAACTCGAGTTGAAATTCGATTTTAGTAAATAGTAACTCATAAGATTTCGATGTGTGTGTTCGATGTTTACTCCATTTAGTTTAAATCGCTTTCGATCTAACTAAACAAAAATAATCTACTACTTAGTACTATTATGTTGGTCGCAAAAAAGCAAAACAAGAAAAAAAAGAAGTAAATTACTATATCTATACCTTAAATGCTACCTATATATATATTAACTATATATATATTATGACATAATATAATAAACGTAAACGTACATATGCATACATATATTTTCATGTGTATCGACTCTGCTTAATCCTGATATTATGCCTAAGTTTAGTTTTGTCGATTTTTGTTAATGCTTTGCCCCGTGCATTATATTATATTAAATTGTATTCTATTCTATTATATTATATTATATATATTATATTATATTATAATAATGCCTATACATACATCTGAAATGAAATGGAAACAATTTCACCCACTGCTTTATATTCATGTTCTTGTATTATTATGATTTCAGAACCCCTTTTTTAATAAGTTGTAGTCTAAACTCGGTTATGTTATGTTCGATTATAGTTTGTTTAGTGAATTTTTATCTAGCATTAGCAATTCTCTTTTTTAAAAAGTTAATTATTGTGAATAAAATACAACAAGTTGCAAAATTTATGCAAAACCTATACACAATTTAACATCCACAATTGTTTATTCCAGTCCCACCACATACTTACTTGTTCAACCTGTCTCTGTTTAAAGTTTTTAGTTTCGTTCTTCATTGTTAATATTATTATGTTTAATTTTTTAGTTTTGGTAAGTACTTACTGTCGACCATAGATGGCCAGAGGCTGGTGGCCTGTGTGCGACCTCTCAATATCGAATTTATTCATAGCATTCACGTACACACACACACATGCAAAAAAACTATGTACCCGCTCTAAATTAAACTAAATAAATGAAACAAATAGACTAATTGTAAGTAACTGCACATAAGTACTTGCCCATAACTGATAACTAGATTCCAACTACTACAACACAAATCAATACATTTTGCTTCTATGAATCCATCCTCTATCAAACTACTATCGATCTAACTATCTAAATAACTTAACTGTCTAACGAATCAATAATCAATTGGAAAATCAAGTTACTTCTAATGTTAAATGTATAATTTCCATTGGTTTTTCCCTCCTAAGTTATCCTGGCAAATTTCATTTCGCTTTTTGGTAATACATTAGAGCGCTTAAATAATTAAAATTCTAGATTTAACTAGTCTTGTTTTCGAATATGTCATAAGGTTAAATAAATTATTATGTAACTGTGTCTTTTGAAGTTTTACTTAAAGTTGGTTCTTATAAGAAAATCAATGGTATTTCTTTGAATTAAAAGTGTTGAGCTAATTTCTAACAGGTAATTGTATGAGGGTGGGATTAATATTTTGAATTTCCACGAATATTTTTATTAGGGCTGAAAACCTATTATCTAGTTCAGCCCTTAATTTGATTTCTATAATATGACATTAGCACTGGGAAGTATACAAATTCCCCTTTATGAACAATGTTTTTAAGATCAAAATTATTTTTAAATCGAATATACATATTTATATTCTAATACATTCGTTGAGTATCTGGAAATTTCAAAGAAGTTTTACTTGTTCCCGAAAATACATTTTGATTACATTATTGAAATGTGTAGAAAAAGGACATTGTATGGAAAAGAAAAAGCGTGCAGAAATGACATAGAGAGTGAGGGAGTACGAAAACGAGAATTAGGAGACAGTTTTTAGTTGATGTGGGGGTGAAATTTACGATGCGTGGACCAACTCTCGAAGATGGCAACATCGTCTTAAACCATGGCTTTTTGAGCTGATTTAATGGACAAAACTCGATTCTCCACTGGGTATTTCTAAGTTCACAGAATCCTATGCTAATCCTATGCAGAATATAACTTTATTCTATTAATAGGTATACCCAAATTTATAAAATTCGAAAAGAGTGGTCTGGCATAAACATTTAAGGTACTTCAACGTGGCTACCGAAGTAATTATTGATAAAGTCAAGATTCATTAAACGCTATTTATCTCACTCTTATAAGCTAGGGAGAAATCCAGCGGGAAGTCTAAGGGGTTCGGATCCTCCCAGAAATTGTAATTTTCAGAGCTCGCACTAGTCGCAATTTTTTAGACTACCTGAGAAATTTTCATAGTTTCTTCCCATGTGAATGTACAATATATGACTACTCCTAAGGCTATTTTTATTTGATTAAATATACATTGGGTTTCTAGATCCGTTCCGTGCTTATATCAATCACTTTGTTGCTCCGCTGTTTTGATTTAACTAGTGAAGCTATTTAACTTCAAAATCGGTTGATAACATTTAATATGTCATTATCTATTAATTACAAATATTAGAGTGACCAATTTAATTAGATTATTTAGAATATTGCGGAAAGAAGTCCGTAAATAACAAAATTGACGGCTTTCGTCTATAAGATCTGAGATCGTCACGTTCATTAAAATGGACAGGCGCACATGGCTGTATCTACTTCGACGATGATACTAATCGAACTATATAACCTTTTTGTACATTTTTTAAACATTTTCTTCAGCATGCTACATCTTTGAGACTTAATATAACAATTCACTTTATGGAAATATAATGTTACATGCGTAAGTTAATAACCTAGTTTTTTAGACTAAAATTGTTTTCGACCGATCGTTTTTATGAAAGCTACATATGTATGTAGTAGCCATCCGAACTTGATTAAATTTATTCACTAACAGCTATATTATTGAAAA
Organism: Drosophila equinoxialis; assembly: GCA_018150345.1. Taxonomy (NCBI): domain Eukaryota; kingdom Metazoa; phylum Arthropoda; class Insecta; order Diptera; family Drosophilidae; genus Drosophila; species Drosophila equinoxialis. The sequence goes on from JAECWI010000504.1 coordinate 1,976,772, forward strand.
AAGTCACTGTTAGTTACATAGTCATATTTAAGGGAGTAATAAGTACATACATACATACATATATAGAAACTCCCATGCGAGATCTTAGATCTGTAGTTTAAGTGGCCTAATGTAACTTTGCATTGGTCCTAACGGTGAGACAGGATAAATAAACTCGACTTGTGCTAATGATGCTTAAGAATACAATATAGAATGACATATACTTGGAGGTCGCTCTCATCTATGAGTTGCACACTTCTGACCAAAATGAATTTACCCTCTTTGTATACAAAATTAAGTAGAGTTGAGAATTTTGGAACACATTTTCGTAAATATTTTGAACAATTTGCATATTTTCTGACATCTTTTCTTGCTTCGTCTAGCTTTGACCGCTCTTTTTTATACTCTTGCATAAAAGGTATATTCATTTTAGTCAGGAGTGTGCAACGCATAGAAGGAAGCATCTCCGACTATATAAAGTATATTATATTCTTGATCAGCACGAGAAGGCGAGTTCAAATAGCCATGTCCGTCCGTCCGTCCATCCGTCCGTCTGTCCGTCTGTCCGTCCGTCTGGATCAACGCAAACTCCACATAGACCGTTGGAGCTACAGAAATTTGAAATTTTGCATGTAGGCTTGTATATACTGCAGTAGTTTTATATCTCGGATTCAGCCGGATTGGACCACTATATCATATAGCTCCCATACAAACGGCAAAGTCACAAACATTGACTTTTCTCAATAACTTCGTTATTTTCTAAGCTATTGTCGTGAAATTGAATATTGGTCAGTCTATTACACCTATAAACCACTGTGGTTTGATCAAGACCGGGTGACTATATCATATAGCTCCAATAGGAACGATCGGTCAAAAACAGTGACTTTTGTCAATAACTTCGTTACTTTTGACGTGATTGCTTTCACACTAAACTCTTGTCAGTGTTATGTAACAGACACAATGACTGTGCCAAATTTGATCAAGAAGTGGTGACTATATCATATAGCTGCCATCAACAATCGGTGGTAAACAGTGACTTTGATTAATAAATTCATTATTGCCTATGGATTGTGGGCTGTTCTTTCGCAAACATTTCCACTTTGAAGGATATAGGTAAGGAGAGATTAACAAAATAAACTTGCAAGGGTATACAAACTTTGACGCGGTCGAAGTTAGCCCCGGCCCTCTAGTTATAAATTAATATTGATTTTTCGGTTCATTATCTTAGATGTTAGGTTTTGAACAAAGAAAATGCAAACATATTGACATGTTTATGAATTATTTGCATAGTTAATTGGCATTTCCTTTTAGCCGAAAAGTGAGTATGACAATCCGACATTTATTTAAATTTTATGCAAATCGGTTCAGCAAGGGGTTGAAAACAGATTTCCAGTTTTAGTGATAAATGCAGATACATTCGCACACATAGATATGTATATGTATATGGCGTGGTATAGATATGTATAGGAAGATATGTATTATATATATACTAAAGTAATGTATGTAGTACGTATTTCTATTCGATGGAAAGTACATAAGAACCGCTAAGAAATTGAGCGAGAGAAAAGAGAAATGCCATAAAATGCACCCCGCTATGTAAACATTGGCATTTCCCCTCTTTGAAGGTTCAGAAATTGCGAGTTAAAGTGCTTCGGTTCGGTTCAGTTTAATGCGTTTTTTATGTTATATACAACGAGGCGCTTTCGTCCATCGAACGGAAGTGGGTTGGCTAACGTGGGGTTGGGTTGCCATCTGATGGGCTGGTTTACTTCGGCTTTGGCCATGCCTTAGGTGGTTGATTGCGTCCAATGTTAGTTTACAACCCCGTCATCAAATTTTAAGTTTTCAAAATATTTTCTAGTGATGTGAAGTTTTTAAACATTTCTCTATTCAAAAAATGGTTCAAGGAATGAAACGCTCTAATAAAGTCACGCGAGTAAATATTCCAAAAGTACTAAGCCATTAATTTATATTGAAAGCTAGCATTTTAGAGTGAAAACCGAATGGCTGCAACTTGCTGATAAGAATAAGTTTGGAAAATCATTAAAGAAACAATTACATCGATAGAAAAGATGCAGCCTACTTCAATGGAAGATTTTCTCGGCCGGTCATATACATATAGTTTTAAAAAAAAACTGTCGGTAAGTACGAAATTTTTACTCAATCAGGCATCTCCCCGTTTTCGAGTTATTCTCAGCAATTTCGCTTAGCTTCTACTTCATATTTTCAACTATGTATAAGAAAAATGCTAGTCGTTTGACTTATAAGAACATATATAGTAGGAAACATTTGACATTCAATTATTTCATCGTCTTAAGATGTCGAGATTCTTAATAATTTTGTCGGTGCTAGCCATAGTCGCGATGAAGTTATATCCTTTCAAGCTTATACCGGCCTACAACCTTGGGCTGGAGCAAGTATCAAGTATCCCATGTTTATATGAGACTATAGTTATGAGACTATAGTTATGGGACTATAGTTGTGAGAATATAGTTATCCGATTTTGATCAAATATGGCAGTCTTTAAGAGGTATATTAAACTGACAAATGTTAATTTTAATGACAATCGCGTCAAAAGTAGCGAAGTTATTTAAAGAAATTACTGTTTTCGACGTTCCTGGATCGTTCCTATTGGAGCTATATGATATAATCACCCGATCGTGGTAAAATTTGGTAGAGTCAATAATAGGCTGACCTATATAATAGGCTCACAAATATGACCATTTATGACCTAAAAAATGGAATTTATTCAGAAAAGTCACTGTTCGTGACTTTGTTGTTTGTATAGGAGCTATATGATATTGTGGTCCGATTGAATCCGGGATATACGTACAAACCGTGCAGAATTTAAAAGCTCATTTGCAAAATTTCAGCCATCGATCTAGACGGACAGATGGCCCGACATGACTATATGAACTCGTTTCGTGCTGATCAAGAATATGTATACGTTATAATCTCGGAGATAATTAATATCATCTCCGAGACTACAACGTATACATATAAATATACCTTTTTGCAAAAATGTAAAAATAGAGATGAAAGTGTTAGACATTTTAAATTATAATAGTGGTCAAGTTTTGTAAAAAGCTTTCAATTTAATTTGCTTCTAATTGTAATTATATAAATGTCTTTTCAAAAAACTTCTTTTACATTTCAATTCAGCATTAACTAGAGAGCCGGGGCTAACTTCGACCGCGCCGAAGTTTGTATACCCTTGTTGTTTGTTACTCTTTCCTCACATATAGCTGTCAAGGTGGAAAAACGTTTTATCTACAAAAAGTAATGTTTGCGAAAGAACGGCCCACAATCTTAGCATAGGAAAAAACGAAGTTATTGATCAAAGTCACTGTTTTCCACCGATAGTTCCTATGGCAGCTCTATGATATAGTCACCCGATCTTGACCAAATTTGGCACAGTCGTTTATAGCTATAATGAACTCACTAATATTAAATTTCACAATAGCTGAGAAAATAACGAAGTTATTGAGAAAAGTCACTGTTCGGGACTTTGCCGTTTGTATGGCAGCTTTATGATATAGTGGTGTGATCCGGCTGAATCCGACATTTACAACCCCTGCAGTATATACAAGCCTACCTCAGATCTGTAGCTCGTACGGTCTAGGAGGAGTTCGCGTTGATCCAGACGGACGGACGGACATGGCTATTTGAACTCGTCTCGTCGTGCTGATCAAGAATATATATACTTTATATGGTCGGAGATGCTGTCTTCTATGCTTTGCACACTTCTGACCAAAATTAATTTATCCAAATGAGTCAAAATTATTTCGATTAAAATGGATCAGGTTAATTTGAGAGGCCAGCTGCAAATATTGAGTTGGCAAATTCTTTTCATTTCTTTCGGAAGAAGAAAATCCTATCAATTAATAGGTTCTCCAATATAGATATTTCTCGAATAATCGGGTTAAATACACATCCACATACCAAATTGGATCTAGTTCTATAGTTTTTAAGATCCTTATAGATGGAGCATAAGATTTACTGTAGAAATAATTACTGAATTTAGAACCAATAATATACGAACTATTGGAAAGTGGAAGGTAAATGATCATTAAGTCTATGAATCTTCGCATATTTCCTCTTTGCCAAAAGAAATGTCTGTAAACCTCATAGATTTTATATTCGGACTGAGTTGAATTAATTACACACATACCTGAGCCCTGTGTTAAAAAGAGATAGCGAAAATTAAGAGAAACAGAAGATATGCCATTCTGGCTAACAATAAGAACTCTATTTTTGAATCCAGGACGACCCTTCATGACCCTTTAGAAAAATTTGACATCCAAATTTTAATTTCGAGCACAAAACCAGTCCTTGTGAGCATGATTTCCAACCTACTGTGGATTCTTGTCTAGAATAAATGTCTGCAAGTGCTGAACAAAAACAATTGAAAAAAATCATTGTTACCACAAAGCATTCTTCAGTCAAATCAGTTTTCCATTGATCTGCCCTGGTGTTTGTCAGAAATTATTTCACACAACAAATGTAATTATATTCGAATATCGGTAAAAGATTGCTTTGGTACTAGATAGTCCATGAACAAACTTGTTATAAGAGAGATTAGGAATTATGTACCTATATATATCTATAGATTATTACTCAGAGATTCATTCAGCAAGAATAATCCTACTCTCAAACAATTCCTGTTAGTCACGATGCCCTGTTATGTCCACCTGATTTCCGTGTTAAACTTGAGTTCCATGCAAATACCCAATATGGTGAATGGCAAAAATATGTAACAAATTCAATAAGATTCGACCCGGTAATCAAATGAGAAGCGTTTGCAATAGTTGCTTTTACTTTCCTCCCCGCCGCTGAGTGAACCCCAAAAAATTGTGTGGTGGTGCTTCTACTTTGGCTGTTGTTGTTGTTGTCGGTGGTGGTGGTAAGAGACACACACACAAGGGGCAAAAACGAAATGTAAAAAGAATAACAATCAAATGATTACAACAAGAACGAAAAGAAAAACAACAACAAACATTATTGGATGGGAAACTGAAATTCAAAATTGACTCGTCGCCGATGTCGTCAGCGGCAAAAAAAAAGCGAAGCCAGAGTGGAGTGTTGAAGACCAAGTTGAGTATACTCAGACACATACGCAAAATATCCACCAAAGTGTGTGTGTGTGTGTGTTTTCGCGGGGTCGGTGAGGCGGCATGGACTTGTTTCGCACATAAAGATACAAATGTATCTACAGCAGACAGCAAATGGCGTATATAAAATGATTGGACATGTGTCTGAGTGAGAGTGTGTCTGTGTTCGTGTGTGCGAGTGTTTGTGTGTGTATATTGTATGGTGGTTGTTTTGCTGCCATTGCTGTTGCCCAAATGTGTGAAAGAGAACAAGAGAGCTGTGTGGGTTGAAAAGAGAGAGCCGAAAGTACGCGCGTTTTATGACTCGTCGTGTCGTGCTGTTGCCGTTGCCTTTTGCTGTTGCTGCTGCTGCTGTCGCTGCTGCTTTTGGTACTCCTCTGACTTTTCATCTTTTGGCTTTGTTAGTCGTCGCTGGTGCTCGCAGCTCATTTTCATTCTCATTCTCATCGTCATCCTTCTCCTCATACACAATCTCAATCTCAATCTCGTGGCCGTCCTCGTTCTCCTCCGATCCTTTTTGGCGTTCTCGTATGTAAGTGTTGCCATCGTTTATGTTGCTTGCTGTCGGGGTTGCTGTTGCCGTTGCCGTTGCCTTTGCCTTTGCTGCCGTCATGGGTTTACGACCTTTTTGTGTCATGTTCGACTCGCCTCTCCACTGCTGGTAATGCCAGCAAAAGCGACGCGTCGCTGTCATCATCATCATCTTCATCCTTCTCTCACTCGCCTGCGCCTCCGCCTCCGTTTTCAACTCCCCGTGCATCTTCTCATCGACGCACGCACTCAACCACCGTCGCCAGCGACACCTTTGCTCCACTGCGTCCTGTTGCCGCTGCATCCATTCCCGCATTCTGCTCTTCGCGACTCGGTCTGTCTGTATCTGATATATGTATAGGTACTACATACATATGTATATTCTCATTCTGCTGTTCTCGATTGTGTCTCTCGTCTCTCTGTCTCTCGAATGGCACTTCGTGCGCCGACCGCGCTGCTGGCTTCTGCCGCTCTGCCAGAGCCATTGCCACCGACTTGTGTCAAACTGAACAGCAAATATTATTTTTTGGACACTTTGCTATCAGGTCGACGCCGCGTCGCCCAGAACCAGACACAGGCAGACGTCCTGCTCCATTCACCGTCAAACCGGCCAACGATTGATATCAATCCACAGCATCCACAATCACACAGGGAGCCCAACCAAAACCTAATCCCGTGTCGCCTTTTCAATTGTTCAGAAACGTCTGTGCAGAATGATGTCGCATTCCCGTCATGGCTGCCATCCGATTCCATTGTCTACGTCGGCCATTCAATGGGAAAAATCAAAAGAAAACAAACCGAACAAAAAAACAAAATACGAAAAACGAAAACGAAAAGTGGTTCCAATTGTGTATAATTGAAATCGAGCCAGAAAAAAAGGGAACACATCGGAGAGCGCTGAATGGAACGGCATGGCACAGCACGGCAAGGCACAGAAACTGGTTGTAAATCAAGCCGGTTTAGGCTTCGTGTGCGCTGACCAAAATTAATTATAATCATCACAAAGAACTTGGACTACTACCACGGGGTCGCGCTTGCCCCCATCGAGCGCGTTCGGGCGGCCAATTGTGAATGTGGATTACATTTTTGCGTGTGCGTTTCGAGGCGAATAAATAAGCGAATATGTTCTTAAGAATTCTGTATTCTCTGTGCGTTGTTTTGTGTTGGGATCCCCTCGTAACCAATACCAGTGCCAGTCTTTGGTCCATGGTCCACGTATATATATCACATGTCCGGTTCGTTGCTTGTCCCCCTTTGTAAAAGTTTCGTCGCGTTGTCGTTCATCTCGCGGTTGGCTGATCTCTCGTGTTCGTTGGGCGTATATTCAATTAAAGTGATTTGTGGTCGCCGTTTTTGACATTCGAGATAAATAAGTGAAAACGTTGAAAGTTTGGTATGCCTGATTCATGTTGCCGTCTATAACTCTCAAGCTCATGTAAACAGTGTCTCTGTCAATCCAATCGGAAATTCCAATTGGTAAGTAGCTATTATCGATATTTCTTCATAGTTTCTGAAATGGAAAAAAGCTTTTAAGTTAATATTACATGGGGAGGGAAAGGTTATCGAATGGCTTAAGTCACTGTACATAACAGGTCGTTGAACTCGATCTTTGGCAAAGTAATTTAGTATACTTACCACAATTAAATGAAAAACTTATTTAATAGACAAGCTTTATGTTACGTTGATAAAAAGTTAATTTCAACACAAGATTATGTAAGGTCTTATAGATCTGATTGGTGGTGTCATCTTTCCAATTTGTATCTTTTATTTGCACAACATTTTAAAACCTAGCACTCATGACTTCAGTTTTCTCACATGCAAATGAATTTCAGGCTAAGTGTTGTTTAATTTTCATTAAGAATTCGAGATCTGCCATCCCATTAAGTGGCAAAACTTGTTTATTTATGTGGAAGTGTTTCGGGCACTTATCGTCACACATTTAACAAATTTTGCATGTGACCTGACTGTGTACAGTATGTATGGCCGTCTATTGTATAGAATTCAAATTTCCGACAATTCTTTTGAAAGAGTGCTAAAATTTTTGAAAATATTCAGGTAGAAAAGGACTGGAAAAAGGGTTACGTGTTGCTTGAAAGATTTATGACAGAGGGTTCAGTGATATAAAACTATGTCCATATGCCTTCACGGAAGCAAAACAAATGCAAGCTGAATGACGCAAAACTCGACCACGTCCACAGAGAATAGGACAACGGTTCTAATGACGGTTGGGCCTCGGTATCGCTATCGGCGAAAGCAAGTGATTTATGACCACAGCCCAAAGTGCTTACAGCAGCCCACGACTCAAAATATTTGGGTTAGAACAATGACAACCTGAGACAGAGAGAGCATGCACAGCTAGAGATTGATTGTGCATTGGAACGGGTTATGGAAGAACTGGAACTGGCCACCTAGAGTGCGGGTCGAAGTTCTGTGATGATGTAACATCGTCGAGCATATGCAATAAATGTATGTATATCCGCCCCGTCCTTGTCACCCCCGCATGAGTCAATTGAACACATATAATAAAATCCAATTGACGACGTGCAGAATGATGTTCTGTCACAAATTAATTGCCCCCCTAGAAGTGAGCCAAAAAAGAAAAAATCGAAAAGGGGGCGAATTCGTACAAGCAGGAGATCGCGTGCTAAGAATCATTCACCAGTCTAGCAAATGGCGACAAAAATTAATGGGAATATGTTTGAAAAGCACATTAATATGTATCCCCTTATCCATATTGTGCCCAAAGTGTGTCTGCCTCCACGTGCAGATAGACAGACAGACAGGCAGGCCGACCAAGAGATATGGAATTGGTATGAAAGCGAGACAGAAACATCGTGCCGTCGCCGTCCATGCTCATTAAAATTCAAAGCTAAGGGCACCCATGCGACATATGCACATGAAAATTGTTCTTTCGCTCGGCGTCTTATCAGTTCCTTGGAAACCGGCCAGGATGGGGTATGGCTTAAAAATAATGTAATTTATTCTGACACTTTCATAAAACGAAACAATATCCAAAAACTCTGACAAACAAAGCAAGACATTATCGCCGCATAATTAATGCCACATGTTGCAGTGCTGCACGAAGCGGACCTAAAAAGGGGCATAAAGGGGAATGGGGGAAGCTGTCAGGCAGCGCCATTGCAACGAGACAATAAAATTTTAGACCCCTCATCGTGGGATTGGGATTGAAGGTGAAGATAGAGAGAGCGAGGGGTAGACCAAAATGTCGCCTTTGTCGTCTGTTTCGAAGAGCACTGAGGAATATCATAAAGCTATTCGGATTTTAATTGCCCGACTAGAGTGTGGACCAAAGACCATAGACCGTGGAGCGTCGGCCCCAAGAGTCATTTCCATATTGAGCGTTTGTCGTTTGAATAAAATTATCAAAATGAAAATCAGCGACGGAAAAGCGTGCCCATGCCGATCCCATCGCATCCCCCGAAACGCTGCCTGCATGCGTTTATATATTTATGTATCTTCCTTTTCATTTCTTCTTCTTGTTCTTCATCTCCTTCCATTCCATTTCATATTATTTGCCTTGTCTTTTGTGCGCATGCGTCGCCCTGGCAACAGAGGCCATTATAAAATGGGCGGAGCTAAGGTCGTTGCCACCATAGTTCAATGTGGTGAGTTTCGTATGTTCCCCGATACCCTTATGTATGTTGGTAGATAGGTAGGCAGATATGTTTCTATGTATGACAGGAAAGCGGTGGTTGAAATTGGCTGCAAACGTTTCCAGATGTTTTTCAATACGACACAATTTCGTTGCCAAAGAAGAACATCTACATATGTACTTACATATATACTAGACGACAAATGACACTTTCGAGTGCATAGATTTTAAAATCCCGCATATTGCATTATTCGGAACACAAAATACACGTCAACCATTTATCAATTATTTGACAGGAAGTGCCGCTTGGTAGAATTTCACTTAAAAGCATTTGACTATCCATATACATATGTATATAGTAGAGATCCGCGCTGAAATCGGTAATGATTAAGTGCCAGAGTCATGGTTTAAATAAATATAAATAATATTCGAACTCAACTACTCGTTCGCTTATCGACTGAAAAAGATATATGTATATTGAAGCGAATGAAATTAATCAGTCAAATTAGTCATCCAAAGTTTGCAATTAAAGTATGTTTTTTCAAAGTATATATAGAGTTTAGTAATTAATTTATTTTGTTTCACTTATTTTAGCTTAAATAAATCAATATACATACATTTCATTGCATACTTCACACTTCTTCAATTCAATATGTTCAATTTAAAGTACGTTGTAAGTAAATTTAAAATGGATAAAATTAAGACGTCTTATTCCGCCTCGGGACCAACCTTCCTTGTACAACTTGAAATAAAACAGTATTAAATATAAGCAATAAATAAACTAGTATATTGTTTTAAATGAATTCTGATTCTTCATTGGTTCACTTATAACTATGTGATTCCAATACTTAGGTTCGTCCTAGTTTTTAATCATTAACATCAAATCAAACTTTAAAAGCAGAGCTGAAATTCAACGTCCTAATGAGTTAGGCACTCTTCCAAAATAATATTTGCGTCAAATATAATTTGCTTTATTTATAAGTTGACGAGAAATGTTTTTTAAACTGGAGGGCTGGGGCTAACTTCGACCGAGTCAAACTTCGTTTACCCTTGCAACTTGTTTGTTACATTTTCCTCACTTATAGAGTCAAAGTGGAAAAACGTTTTATCTTAAAAAGAGTAATGTTTGCGAAGAACGACCCACAATCTTAACATAGGAAATACCGAAGTTATTGATCAAAGTGACTGTTTTCGACCGATCATTCCTACGGGAGCTATCTGATATAGTCACCCAATCTTAACCAAATTTGGCACAATCGTTTATAGCACCAATATTAATTTTCACGTCAATAGCTTAGAAAATAACGAAGGTATTGAGAAAAGTCACTGTTCGATCCGGCTGAATCCGAGATATACAACCCCTGCAGTATATTCAAGCCGACATGCAAAATTTCAGCCAGACGGACGGACGGACAAACGGACAAACGGACGGACAGACAGACATGGCTATTTGAACTCGTCTCGTCGTGCTGATCAAGAACATATATACTTTATATGGTCGGAAATGCTTCTTTCTATGCGTAGCACCCTTCTGCTCAAAATTAATAAACCTTTTTGCAAGGGTATAAAAATTAGACAAATTATACTTTCCGACATTAAACATAGAAATTGTTTTTGCGATGTAGCGGATTATTATTATTATTATTATATTAATTAAATTAAATTAAACACAAATTAGTGTTATTAATATCTAGTAACATACCAAATCAAAATCGGATTAAAGGGAGCGAGTTAACGGTAAACGTTTTTCATCAGGTGTGCTGTAATGACGGAGTTGGCTGTTGTTTGGTTAGAGTTAACAAGATAGATTAATCTCCTAGTATTCTAATAGATTGTTGGGGCTAACTTGAGCCCCTCCTATCCTTGCAGCATATAGAGACCCTTGTAAAAATTTAGTTCTAAAGCTTCACCTGATTATGAGGAGGTTGAAGTAATCCAGACAGACGGACGGACGGGCGGACGGACTTGACTGTAGCTGGCCTTTTCGTGCTGATCAAGAATACAAAAAATAAACCATATATCATTAGTTAATAAATAAAGAAGTTCCATTTGGAATTTTTTGCTTATTAAAAGAATTTTGGAATATTTAAATTCAAATTTAATTTGTGTATTTTATTTTGAATCAGGGCTACTGCCGTTCGATTTGTAAATGTTTTTTTTAATAATCATCTTTCAGAAACGTTTATTTATAAATAAACCCATTAAGATGAAAAGTATATTTAGTATATTTAGTAACGCAGCAGAAACAGAGTTTATTTCTAAAAGTCTGTATTTCTATTGAATTTCAACGATGTCAAGAAGTACCAAGCAGGCTACTCTTAGGTGACTCTGTTCTACAATTGTAAATCCATACCAACTAAAACCAATTGGCATCTTGCCTGTTCATCAAAAAACAAAACGTAAAGTCTATATAAACATATGTTTAATTTATATTGTGTTTCTATTCAAAAATCATCATGCATCTGGGAAATAAAGAATTTAGTTCTAATATAATTCTTCGAAGACTTAAATCCTTTCAAAATTCGTCCTGTTCCTATTACTTGTTTGTCAAATTTTCTGCTAGATGGCGTCGTTCAGCGCCGACATCTGGTGACTGGGACTGCGCGGGGTTCATATTTCGATTGATAGGTGGCGGAGGAAATTCGAATTCGAAATTGAATTTTCGAATGAGAATGTATGGGATTTCTCTTAGGCAAAGGGAGAGAGAATATTTCTCTTAAGAGTATATCTCACTCACACAACCAAAGATTCAAATTTGCCGCTGTAGTGGTGAGTCGCTCATCTGATTTGATTGTGTTAGTGCTGGATCTCTGGTTGGACATCTGAACTGAACCTGAACTATGCGTATACTTGACATTCCATAACACGTTTGTAACAAATGGAAATATAGATGAGGAGTGTTCATCGTAGTTGAATATCTTTTAAGATTTGAGCTAATTGGAGTTACAATCAGATGATACTGGCCGTCTAATCACATCGGAGAATCGGTTGATCAGATATGTCTCAATTTGGCCGTCGCTAAATGGAAATTGGTTGCCGTTTGTTTTCCAAATTGATTTATGATACAAATAAAAAACATAATGGAAAAACTAAGCAAAAGGAAAATGATGAAAATAAAACACGCGCTGGCTTTTTGGGATTGTGCGTGGCGGGAAAATGGGGAGGGAAACTATGAAATGTTTTTATAATTAAACAAATTGTCAACCATCACATAAATGTAGAAAAACTATAATTCATAGCCAAAGTTAAAGACGCAGATTGCTGAGTGAGACATCAGGTTCGGGAGGAAAAGATACATTCAAGTAGCCAATAACTTTTGAACGCTTTGGAACGGGTCTGGAATTTAAAAACCAAAAACAGAAACCGAATTGATTACAAATGGGAAATGTTCGATGGATGGGTTTCAAGTGCAGCACTTGGGGATAAGTTATATGCTATATGCCTAAGGAATTTGAATTGGAAAATGCGCCATGTTTCATCTTGATATCAAACTCGATTGGCTTGGCAAGGAAATGGCTGGCTGGTTTTGATTACTGATTACTCAAGTACACCGCCGGTTGCCACTCGAACGCCAATATACATACCAAAAGTAAAGACTGGCACTTGTGAAAGGACCCTCGTCATAGAGGATAATTATCTTGTCAAAATATAATGAAGGGGAAGTCATAAATTACATAATTAACCATATTCGGGAAAATGCATCTGCGATTCATCAGCATTTATTGGTGAACGTCAACTAAACCCGCCCACTTCTCATAGAAATGACTGCGAATGGCGGCTTTCTTTGTCTCTTATTTGATGTCTTCAGCCTTCTCTAATGATGTGCCAAATTTAGTTGTTGTGACTTTACGCTTTTCGCATGTGTGTTTATTTTCAAACAACAGCGATTTCTTAATGAAGACACTCGCGGCATTAATAAAATTAAGAACACGTTACACGCAACAAACAAAAATAACAAAGCAGGCACAGTGGAATCGTTTTCATTTGAAAATCTATAAGCAACATAATCCAATCGACTGCCTTCCCTTTAGATGCCGTTTTTTAAACATTTTTTTCTCTTCTAAAATTTAAAATATTTGAGCTTCAAAAAGTATCTAAAATAAAAAAATATAAAATGTCCATTTTTAGGTTGTAATATATCTTGTATATTTAGGTACATATGTGTATATTCGATTTTTCTTTTGGATCACACATACTTTTAAAATTTCTATTCGAGCTGATATTTACACTTATTAAAAATTATACAATTCAAATTAATTAAGGGATTTCAGTTTCTTTATTATTTTCATAAAGGAAAAACTACAAAATATTTTATTAAACCAAAAAATTACAATTAAAGGAAAACTATTTTGATCTTTGAAACCATTTTTACTTGATTTCAAGAAAACTAATTCTTATATGTAAAGAAATTTACTAACCAAATTTCTACATATAATAAAAAGCAGGTACATTTTTTAAATTTTAGGTAAATCTTATTATATTTAGACTTACTAAAACTTTAAATATAAATTTGACGGAGACATCCGATGACCCAACGAATAAATGTCAGGAAGCAATTGTTGTGTCTTCTCAGACGAACTGTTGAATCATTATATTATTTCAATCCCTAGTTAAGTCTCACTTAAAAAATTTAGTATGTTACTATAAATTTTGTTAAAAATTAAAAAAATTTCTTCAGTGATGGTGCGATGATCTTTTGTCTTTGCATATGTCCATTTTGTACCACAGTGGCCTTATATACTCTGGGCATAAGTTTAGCCGAAGCGAATAAAAAAACTTGTTTGTGACCATAAATTTGCGTTGATTTACACACTTTATCTCGAGGCAAGTTGAATGGCAGCCAAATGAGTTTTTTATACAAATGATTGGAATTATCATCGGCCCCAGATTGGATGCAGGCCGAAATGAGTCAACAGGCAGTCAAATTGGTATGGAACGGGATTAGGCACTTTACACTTGGATAACTCCATTTGCAATTGGCCAAGTTGGCTCCTCCTTTACCAATCATGTTTAATAGGCTGCTTCTGACGTGGATGATGATGCCGATGATGATGATGAAGATGATGACTCTGCCGTGATTCGAATTGTGGGCGACTGCTGACCCAAAACCCATTGGGCATTAAGTGCTCCAAGTGCTGACGGGATCGGAGAGCAACCATTATTAGAGTGCTTTCAACCTAATAACACCAATAAAAACTGTGCAAAACAACAAGACCGAACCAAAGACCATCACCCCGCCTCACCTCAACTATGAGGGAGAGATTCCTAAGAGAGGGTGGGGAGGACACTGTGAATGACTTTTTGTGCAAAAATTATATTTCAGAGCTGGCTGGCGCCCGCTGGATATGATTTTATTGCGAGCGTACTTGCTCATCGGTCGGCCATTGCTCCGTTTGTTAGGGGGAACCCTTGGCATGGGCACTGGCAGGCAAGTAGCTGGTGAGTGGCACGCCCCATTCCATTTCATTTCAATTCATTTTGCAAATGTTAAAAAGAATCCAAGGCAAGGAAAACTGCGAATAGAGCAGAGAGAAGAAACAGAGAGAAAAAACTATCTGCGAAATGGATTGGGTTGTGTTTTGCTCTACTCAAGTGGAGCCGATGACTACGGGCAAATGGGGGAAATGGAAATGGCGCCGTGCCGCGCCCACTTATGCCGCGACGTCCCTCCATGTCTCTCTCTCACTCTCTTACAATAGTTCGCAACGAAATTGCCCCCGGCCCGCGGACCCAAAGCCAAGTAAATGGCATGAAATGGCCTTTTTCCATTATCCAAATGGAAAACTTACACAAACAGCAAGCAAAACAAAAAAAAAAGTCCACGGAAGACATCAACAAAAAAAGAAAAACAAACACCAAAGACAAATGGCAAGAAGACGGCCCAAAAGGAAAATTACTCGAGCGCGTCATTTCCATTGCTTTATCAGGCTGAAATTTCGCACAAACTCACAAATCGAGGAGCAGTAAAACCCAATGTATCGATATCCATAGCCATTTCCATGAAACTAAATTGGTCGAATTATTAATTAGGCATAGTGCAATTGCTTAAGGCTAAAAGCAGTGGGCCAAATCCCAACAAAAACCATTTTTTATGGTAGAAAATACGTTATATTTGATTAAATATTCTCTGAGTATTCATTTGGAATGAATATCGATATTAAATTTATTTCATAAAGTAATGTATTGGTCAATTTGTCAAGTAATTGCAATTCTACTAAATCATATACATATGTAATATGTAATTATTGGATCTTCCTCTAAAGTTTTTATATTTTATACACCTCACAGAAAAATAGTTTAGCTCAGTTATAAATAGCATTTTATTTGAGCTGAAGCTTCATAAGAAACACAATAAGTTGACATAGACAACTGAAGATAAAGTTAAGGAATTGTTTCATTTATTGCTCTACCATATGGGCACTCAATTTCAATTTTTTTTTTTTTAAGGCCTACCATTAATTAGTGCATAAAAATCATACCCAATTGATAAGAAAGCTTTGGGAAATAAAGTGAAAAATGCTACAATTGGATAGATAGAACTTGATTTTACTGATTCAAGGGCAAGAACTGATTACGCTGCTAACCTTCTAAGCAATTAGCTGACCATTTGCTGAGTCAAATCACAGAATTGCTGACCCAATTAAGAACAAGGCAGAGACGCAAAGTACAAACAACAAACATTCAACAAAACAAATGGGGAAAAAACCCCGGCAAAATAAACAACAAAATAGAAGGCTTAAAAGGAAAATGCTTCATTAAAAGGCGACAACAATAAAAATGGAAAAAAGAAGACAAATAAAAGAAATGTGAAAAGAAAGTGAGAGTGCCTCAAAACGAGAGCGAACTGACTGACGGACTGGCAGCCTAATGGCTCAAGGTCGCCGGGACAATAATGATGATTTAATGGGCCCATAAATAATTTTATGGCTTTAAACTCGAGGAGAAGTGCGGAGGAACAAAAACCGAAAAAAGCGAAACCGAACCAAGCAATTATCATGGCAGAAATGAAATCGAAAGAAAAAGCCGATTGGCTTTTAAGCCGTCGGCAAATGCATGAAAGGGATGGGGCCTAGGATTATTGCCGAGCTTTAAATATAAGTATTTATGTATATCTGTACAATCCATTTACATAACTTGTACAATTTATGAAACATCTGCTGTTAGGGCCTGTAATGGCTGGCAATTCCAAGACTCCATGAGTCCGAGAGTTGTGAAATGAAATGCAAAGTTTATCTGGATAAACTGAAACTTGTTAATACCAAAATGGCATTAACAAACATGTTGACAGTATCTTTTTCCTCTGTCTCTAAATGGCTGCCAGTATGAAAATGAGTCTCTTTCTTTCTCTGTGTGTGTGTATCTTTATGGGTCACATGTGTGTGAGTCTGACCCCCACCCAAGCTCCAAGCAACCCGGGGATCACATTGAAAGCTGCTGACGATGCATACACACACACAAACACGCAAACTGATTGAAAGGGGTCGCTGTGCAAACAGAGATTAGGCAAACAATGGAATCAGCAAAAAAATTACAAAAAATATATATGTACATATTCTACGAGTTAAGAGACTCCACTACGCCAAAAGGATTGACAGTCAGCCAACTGGGAGACAGCGACGACTTAATTAAATCGAGCGGCATCTAGCAAGGCGAGGAAGGAGGAAGGGATGTCGCTACCTTAATCGTGGTCATTAAAAAAATATTGTCATGTGCCTGAAAAAACAAAAAAGCTGCATGAGCACATCGACCAACGACCGTCGACCGAGCACCTGCAAGTCAACAGGAGCGACCCATGAATATGAAATGAGGTAGGTTAAAGCTTCAGTTTTAAGAATTGCGCCATTTGCAGTTCGAGAATTACGAAATTAACTCTTCCAACGGGGCGTGTACAATGGGCGTGGAGCGTGGACGTGAAACAAAAAAAAAAAAAAAAAAAAAAGCATTACAAAAGTAAAAGTATGTCCAATCAATATCGAATTGTTAGAGTATCAAGGTCTATAATAATTCTTCATTCGAATATTTCGTAATGGATTTATTTAAATAGCCATCACACCCATTGTCCTTCGACTCCAGTGCTTCATTTAACGCTTTTTTATTGCCGCCGCTGGTGTTGTCTTGTAAATGTCTGCATAGGCGATGGGGGCACGGGCCAGGATTTTAATGTCGAGCTGTTCTCCTTCTATTCCATATGTGGATGTGACTGTAGATGTAGATGTGGTACCTCCACCTGCACAGTCAGCAAATCCCGCATGCCACACACATGCAGGTCCAAGACCTGAGATCAAGAGAAGGAGAGAAACTTTGTGTTAGAGCGGCGCAATGTCACACACAGCAGCTCCGTTTACGACTTATTAAGTTGGATAAACGTTTACGATATGAAAATGAGTAGAAATCTTGTGTGGTTAATTAAAAAAAGAGAAGAAACAACAGGAAGAACAGTTGACAGGCACAGTTGCACAGGCCTTTAGCACTTGGCTCCAGGCTCCCAGCTCCCAACTCCCTGCTGGATCCCTTCTTCGCAAGGTATGTATAATAAAACGTTGTGAAATTGTAACACAAGCCACAAGCCACGTGAGAACGAAGAACTGCAGAAATTTATGTGGCACGAGTTTGGGCTTGTTAATTGTTTTATGATGCGCCCATAAATCTGAACGCAAACCTACGCACCCAGCAACACACACAGTCACTGCCAGCGGAACATACGCCGCGAAGCTCGTAAATTACACACGAGACAGGCATTAAGGCAAATAGGTAAATGCGCCTCAAGCCGCATGTTCTACATCATTCAACAATTTGCGTTCATTCAACCTGCCCGTTGACTAGACTCTTAGACTCTTTGGCGCTCAGTGCCACCAAAATCAATTCTAGACATCCAAAAAGATCCATGGGCAATATTCTAAAATCCTCTATCAATCGTCGCCTTAACTTTCACCCCTCCAACCGCCCAACGGCAACCAACTCAATGCTTAGCTGCTGCTTACATAAACTAGTTTTGATAGCGAATGACTCCCCCAAGCTCCATCACTTGCTCCCTCTGGTTGATATCATTCTGTATTGCAGCCTCATGAGCCACGCCCAAATGGCATGGCCGCACTGTTCATGCGTTGTGCTGTGCTGTGCTGTGCTGTGTATCTATCAGATACAGATACACCGATGGCATTTCACTCTGCGCCTGGGCCCCGGCCATGTTCGAGCACGGGCAGCCATCAATGTGCCCAGGGACGTGACTATGGGTTATGTGAACGGGGATGGGTGGGGGGGAACATGTTTGTATCAGCACGACTTTTTCCTTTTTGGAAAATCCACCACCATCACCATCACACAATGCGGCTGCTCTACATATACCAGACCAAGAACACACACACTCACACAACACAACACAATTTGACGCTATTTTTTTCGGGGGTGAGTTTCGTAGCCATGGAACTTACACTTAAAAAAATTTATATTCACTTGGTTGAAATACACAATAATGAAATCAAATACAAAAAAAAAAACAACTTTTTGAGAAATTTTTTTTTTTTTTGTCAGATACTTACTCAATAGTACAATATATTCTTGGAGAATAAATATAAAAAACGGTTTGTATTCTATTATGTTGTCGTTTTTAGAAAATTTGGACACTTAATCTTAATTTCAAAATTTAGAAACTCAGTACAAAAAAATGTGTGAATAATGCTTCTATTTAAGTTCAATCTTTTAAGTTACTGATATAGCCCTCAAAAACTCAAGTTTTTTTTTTGAAGCACATATCGATGCTTAATAAAAACATAAATACTGACCAAAATTCAAATTACTTGTTTTGTTAAACTTGGCTAAAAAGTTTCATTTGCTATTTTCAATGTATGTGAATTTCCAAAATTTTCAAAAAACTATTAGCTTTTATTGGTTTTTCAATTATGTGGCTATATATTAAAAACTTACGAGGCTTAGTTAAACTGTAAATGATATGAAATAAAAATATAAAATAAATTTCTCAAATGAAAATAATTTTTGTCAAACCGTTGTAAAATAATATCTGTAACAGATATGGAACTATTTAAGTATAAAATATATTTTTTCATATTAATATTCTGCTGTTGATTTAAAATTTTCTTTCAGTGTAAATATATTAAAGTCTGTTTCGAATGAAGAACATCAATTATTAAATATTAGCTATTGTACAGCTATAAAAAGTCTGTAAAAAAAACTTGTTCATTATAAACCATTTATGAATGTTTAATTGTGTGAAATGAAAAATTGTACTTTGTTTTATTTCTATTAATAAACTATTTAACATAGTGCAGTGGCTGCGTTGTGTAGTGAAGTGACATATTAAGAAAAGTCGTATGTAAGTACTATGTAAATACTATGTCAATAAAATACTGAGGACTTGATCCAGGCCTATCAAGTTTCCGCTGTTTTTTCAATGAGGACATTTTGTTCCAAAACGTTCCGACTTCGCATCAGAAGTTTAGCGCAAAAATGGTTCACATGGACTATTATCCCATATTATAAATGGCTGCTAATTAATTATTGTTCTCGCATCACATAAATACTATTTTATTTTCAAAGAATTTTTTTTTGCAGCGGCAAAACAAACTTTGTAATAATCGACCGATGTCATTGCCAAGTCGATTTTAAATATCTTTATTCTAAATAAAAATTCCAATTGCAAACGCGATAAAGCAATCTATTTAGAGATTTAAGAACAGTTCGAACAATAATACTATAATTTTTTTGTTGTTTTTAGCCTTCTCTTGATGTTTCATAATGTTCTTCAACTTAATCCTTTAAAAAAAGACATGTATTAAAAATCAGATAAACCTGTCGTTGGAGAGCCAAATTATACAGAAGCCTGGGATATATGAATGTTCATTTCAAAGCTTTTCTTTTTGTATCCAACTGTGTCCAGTCTAGCTTGAATAAAGTAAGGCACATTTTATAGAATCCGTCCATGATATATTATATATTACCAACGTCGTAAATTATTAGATTTGAAATACATCAAACATTACATTACTCAATTATGTTTACAATTTCTGTTTGAGATCGTGGTCAATTTAACAAAGAAGATTATGTTATAGCCACTACCATAAAGTTTTTTTTGCATTGTTTTTTTTAAGTATCGAGATACTGGCGATATATCGTACCTAAACGGGTATGGATTTTATTGTATTACTTATTGTCAGTTTTGTTTAATATAAAAAAACCCATGTATATATGTGAGATATTTTCCCTAATGTTTTGGTGTTTTTGCGGTTTTCAGATTCCATTTGCGAGTTTGTTTTGATAAAAATTACTTACGGTTAATAAACGCGCACTTTTAGTTACGGCCGGAAGTTTTCTCATTTAACTTTTTGGCCCAGGATAATAGCAACGGCAAGGAAACATTCTTCACTTTTTTATGTACTGCTGATGGGCGTAAGGGGGCTCTCTATAAATATATCCGATTCCGGTCCTGTCTCCCACCATTCTCTCTACATTCATTCCTGTTGCTGCAACTAACTAAAAGTATCTTTTAGCAGTCAAACGAAAAATTTCAATGCTCTCTGCGGTTATGGCCTCTTTCTTGTTGTTGTTGTTGTTGTTCTTGTTGATGGTGTTTCTATTATATTTTGGATATATTTAATTTGGTAGTTGCTTGTGCTCTTGTCTATGTCTTGTGTTTTCGTTTTTATCATGAATTTTTCATAGAGCTGGCCAAACATGGCATTCGGCTAGCCATTAGCTTTCGACCTTCATTCGATACACTGCAATTTAAGATAATGAAGACTTTTGCATTTGTTAATAACAACAACAAATTCTGAAACTAATTTCATAGACAAATATTGAAAATGAATTTCTATGGTTAGCTTCAAGTAAATTATTTTCTTTACTAATTCTATCACATATCGCTGCAAGTGTATCTGAAATTCGTTGTTCCAATTAAGTTTTGCTGCTGGTATGCCATTTAAGTTGGATGAGATACTGCAGGCCTTTGGGTTGTTTTGCTTTTTCGCCTTCGCCTTCGACATCGACAGCGAAAACGCAACGCTGTGTGTGGCTTTTTATTTAAATTTTTGTTTTAAAAAGTTTTTTCTTGTACCTGAAATTTTTGATGAGCATTGCTATCAAAGCAACTTGTTTCAAGTCATTCCATAGTCGCAGCGGCTATGGTGGCTTGTTCTAGAAAAAACCAAACACAAAAGCAGGGAGAAGAAAAACAACAAAATATGTTCAATTTGGGCACGGGCACACGCCGAGTGGGGAATATTATCCAAGCTTAATGAGATTACCTGCCGGCTGTAAATTTTTGTGGACTTAATTTTTGCCTTCTCACCTTTTTTTGTCTTCTTTGGTTTTGGCCGTTGTCGTTGCCTGTCCATTCTGTCGTTCATTCGGTTGGTTGATTTTTTTTAAACTTTACAGTTTTTGCCACGACATTTCAATTAAGTTTGCCTTTTGACGGTTTCCTGGTTTTCTCAGGCATATGTATATACGGACATAAAATCTAGCACCGAAATTTGCTCACGTCGCAGCTACGCCAGAGTTTTATGCTTGGAGTTTTGATTTGGATTCAAAGACGGAAAAATTGGTAGCTGGAGCTGGCCCGGATTGGTTGCTACTCGCTACGGCTTCTCTCCTTGCTACTCTTCCAAACTGCTGTCGTTCGGTCGTTGATGCATATCGCATCTAATCTTGCATCTAATAAGCATTTTCAATCAACTTTTATGCTCTGCGCTGTAAAACGTAATCGACCTTACCGTCACGCTCTTGTCCCACAGTCTCCCAGTTGCTGTCCTTCGCTGGATTCACTACATCTCGAATCCTTCACGTATATGTGTGGGTAGGTAGGTACATGCATGTATGTATGTATGTATGTATGTATGCATGCGATGCTTCTCACAATAACTTAATCCGTAAATTTTATTTTAAAAAATCCCTAAAAAAACCGCCCGCCGGATTTATTCAGCAATGGCTCAGCGATAAATTGAAACCCAAGCCAAGCCAAGGCACGTGAGCAACTTACGTATGCGAGTGACTTCATCATATAATGTCCTTTCTCTTGGGTCACCACTCACTACTAGTAGAAAGGAAACTGGCAGGTTGGCTTGCCATTTCAAATGGGCGTGCATTTTGAGAGTAATTTAATCATCACAAAAACATGAAAAGGGTTCAACCGGTGGGAATAACTAAGAAATCATCTGGAAAATGGCTTTGTTTCATTAGTAGGTACATATATATGTTCACTACCTTTTGAAGTCTAAGGTAAGGAAAACGTTTTACCAATTGTTGCCCCGCCTTGTCTTGGCGAATTGGAGCTGATTCAGTGAAAATCTACATGTTGTTTTTGAAAATCGAATGCCATTTTGTGGGGTTTTTTTTTATCCCTTTTCATGAATTTGATGCGTTTCATTTGATTATTTGCTGCCTGCCTGCCTGTAGGCAGAAAAGTAAAATCTAACAAAAAAAAACACAAACACACTCCAAAGAAAGAAAAGGGACACACACACACATTTTATGCTGCTCCTTCATCTTCATCTTTATTCTCCATCTTTTCTTTCCAAGCATTGTTCCAAAAAAAAAAAAAAAAAAAAAAAAATTTTTTAGGGAAAAATTAAAAATTTTTTATTAAAAAAAAAAATAAAATAAAATTTTAAAAAAAAAAAAAAAAAAAAAAAAAAAAAAAAAAAAAAAAAATTATTTGCCTGGCTGCTGGCAACCACTTGAGTTCGCCTCAGTGTTTCGCTTCGTTGCCTGTAATAACACGCTTTGATAATTTTCATGGCTCATAGCCTGCCCAGCCCCCACCCGGCCAGGCTCGGCCGCCTACTACTACTGCAATGCCCTTATTTTCCACTCTTCCCAACCATCGGCCTCCAAAAAAGAAAAAAAATGTTCCATTACCATCCTTTTGGCTCCTTCGATCTGGTGGATTGGCTTCGTTAAACTTTATTTGAATTTATACTCGCATTCGGTGCGTCAGCTCCAATTTCAAAATCTAGGCAATCCCCCCGCCTCGGCTGTCGGTATCCACAATCCGTGTCCGTATCAAAATTCAGCGCATGTCTGTCCGGGTCTGTGTTTCGTTTTGGGTGCTTATCCTTTCGCTCGTTGTCCGCCCCATATACATTTTCCCTGGTTAATGGACATGAAAATTAAATCCCAAAATTCTCCGGCCACCATTTTAAAGGCTTGTGCACCTTGCCGCCATTTTGTTTTGGTTTATTTAAAAGAAGCAGAAGAAAACCCCAAACGGAAAGGAGGATGGTAATCAAATAAATAAATATGCGATTATCATTGCCGTTTCCGTCCTGACTGGTTGCATTCAATTTTGCCATTTGCAGCTGTGCACAAATGCAAAGCAGCGCCCACAGGGCGGTCGAAATCGACTTATAACCGCATTCACAATTACCATATAATCGGATATTTATTGACGCTGTCCCCGCATGTGACAATTGGCGGTTGTCCATGTATTTCCCCGTTACACACCATCTACATCCTTCTCGCTGGCCCCCATGAGTTTCCTTCTAGTGTCCGCAGTTGCGTTTATGGCAGCGCTTTTTGCGATTTTTATGGTTTTATAATGTACGCCGCTGATTATCGCGCATGATATGCGAATTACATTTTTACAATTTGCCAAATGCAAATACACACACACACCCACAGAGTTCCAATGTTTGCCATTGGCCTAAACGGTCACTGAAAGACCTGCTGCTGCCATCCATGCTAATGAGCACTAGCCATCCGATTGGAACGGGTCTGGGTCTGGTTCTGGGCCTGATTCTGGGTCTGACTCTGTCGACTGCCTAAATGAATTTCAATAATGATTCAATTTCAATTCGAATGGTAGACTCCATTTGCATTTGCATGCGACCACTGAATTGACTCGCCAATGCACTCGAACAACATTCTTAATGGAAATTAAGAAACGATTGAACGCTAAGCGCTCTATTATGAAAGCATTCAATTTTAAATGGTTTGCGATTCGGTCGGATCAAGGGGCTCTCACTAATTGCGGTTAGTCTCAACATGAAGCTATAACATACTTTATAATTAAAGATATTTCCAAATTTATACTTAAAAGGTTTATTCATTTCTAATTGAAATATAAAATTCTTTAAATTTTTATTATAATATTATGTATTGATAAGATTAGTAAAAACATCAAAGTTTGTTGGCCTAAGGTGTATATACTTAAAATATGGATCATAACTTCTAATTGAAGTATAAAATTCGTTAAAAATGTACTAAATTATTATATATTGATAAGATTAGGAAACAAAAGAAACAGAGTTACCCTAAGGTCTATAGGGTCAGTGGAAACGTCACTTAGAAAATAGTTTTTTTGCGTAATGGCTTGGTTGGTTTTTATTAGATTTGTTGTAATTTGTGCTTCTAACTTATATGGTTCCGCAACTATTTTTGTTGTTGAAGTGGTTAAGAAAATCTACAGTTCAGAGAACTTGATAAAAATAATTTTAAATAAGCAACCTATTAACTTGCATAGTCTGAAATTATGAAAAGTCCCATAAAATGATCGGACTTAGCAATGTTCTAGAAAACAGAATAGGAACCAATTTAAATGGACAGATTATTCATTCAAAAGGCTAGATCTTAAGTACTTCCTTGGTAGATGATTTGACTAAGTGGCCCAGTCAATTAGACAACTGAACAACGAGGATCGTTGTATGTAGTTTTCGTGTAAGCCAAAAGCTTAAGTCGCTAGTACTTGTTAGATTATGGTTAGGAAGTACGCAACTATATTCTATACTTTATACTGAAAATAATGACAGAATAATTAAATAAAAGAATTTCACTCAAGTTTTCACGAAATGAAGTGTCTCTTCAATCGGAATTTATTGGATGCATAAAGCCCAACGATGCGTTAATCATCAATGCAATTTTGTTACATACTTTTCACTTTTATTTTGTTTTCCGAAGCAATTGTAGCCCAGACGGGGCAAAACTTTACAACTTCTGATGGTCGCGCCCTCACATGGCACATCCGTCTATAATCATTTTTAAGGCTTCCCGAGATGAATTCGAAAATATGAATTCAATATTCAGAACACATCGGATATTTTCACAGTTTTTGTTGTTTTCAATTTACGAACATCGAACGTTTTTGGTTTTCGTGGATTTCATTTCATTGAGAAAGGGACAGGGTAGGGGAAGGGGCCAAAAGTTATGATGTGGCCAAAACCTAGACAGAATCCGGATGGAGGCATTGTGGGTGGGGTGCGAATAGCGAATGGCGGAGACCTTATGCAGAAATGGACTGCACAGGCCCACCCATACACACACACACAATTGTCGACATACAACATATAAATTTAAAATTTCATTTTTGTTTTTTTTTTTTTTTTTCGTTTTTCTGTAAAACCAAATATCATGAGAGAAATATTTGTACGTACATATGTTAGCAGTGCCGTGAGTCGCATATCATGATCCCCAGAAATAAGCGAATGAAAAAACGTACAAAAAACAACAAAAAACGTATAAGCAAATCGAAAAGAATAAGCAAAGAAGGGAAAAATATTGTTATGGCTCATGCGACATGCATAAGCAACGAGCTAAGGAGGAACAGCGGGACGAATGTGACCAAAGGCGGAGCTGAAGCGGAGCGGTAGCAAAATATGTATAAAGTTGCAACTTGCCTCTCAGTACAGACAAACAGAATGCGAACGTTCTTTAATATACAGTGGGACAAAAGTTCAACTCTGAAGAATATAAATTCAGCCTT
The DNA here is from genome assembly GCA_018150345.1 of Drosophila equinoxialis. Taxonomy (NCBI): domain Eukaryota; kingdom Metazoa; phylum Arthropoda; class Insecta; order Diptera; family Drosophilidae; genus Drosophila; species Drosophila equinoxialis. The sequence goes on from JAECWI010000504.1 coordinate 2,002,714, forward strand.
GATCCCACAATTAAGTACCTACATATATGAATTAGAACTGTACATATCGAAAAGCTCACAAATATTGCTTAAAGGGGAATCTTAACTTAAACAATGTAAATAATACACTCGCAGAGGTCAAGAGAGATTAATTATAGTTTTTTTTTTTTGTTTAATCCATTCATTTTTGGCATGGTTATAATACAAAGGGAGTTCTTTTAGACTAATTTGTATTCTTTTCTTAGTCGATTTATTTACTATTTTCCAATGAAATGTATAAAGCAATTCGTATGAGTTTTACTACAGAAATGCCAAAAATAAAGAAATTCCAATGGATCACTAGAAATCTCCCTCTATCTATCTAAGATCTCTTTAAAAGTATTTTAGAAATATTATCTTTAGACTTCTTTTTGTTGGAAATCAAAGAAATTAGATATACCATTTGTAGCATGCCACTGTTTAGCATCGACAACGAAGATGCCACACTTGGGGCACCTGAATGCGTGTAGCCCAGAGGGGCAGGGGAATTGGATGGGGCATTCTGAGAGTTTGTCACATGCAAACAACGACAATAACATGCCGCGAGGTCGAATGGATATGGAGATTGAGGGTAGTGCAGAGTGATGGCAGCAGGGGAATAGAAATGGATGCCCAGTGGCAGCATGGCAACATGGCTGGGAGAATTGGTGGATGGCAGAATGGCAGACGTGTGCCATCGTCATCGTGTCGTTGACAAATGTTGGAAAAACAAATTTTTATACTTGTTTTTGGCCGGGTTTATTTTGCTGTTTTATTTTTCACAGCGTTGCAAAATATGCTTGTGTTTGTTGGTGGTGGTGTGGCGGGGATCGGGAGGGCTTTAGGAGGACGGATAGTTGCCCCCATTGCCAGTTGGCAGTCGTCGTCGTCCTCAACGTCGTTGTTGTCGTTTGCCAAGAGATATTCCGAGATATTAGTCATAAAACGAGGGAACACAAATATATATAAATTCATTTGGGCCTGCAGCCCAGCAGCCACCACCCCATCCATTCAAACAGGCCAACCCCTCACCCGCTCACCCGAACAGAAACTTTCTGAGTTATGAAGATGGCGGCCAGGTCGTGTCTTTTTTTTATATGAGCAACAGCGTCCGCGTTGTTTCTGTTGCTGCTCCATGAAACTGGAAACCTAATTTTCTAGGGTAATCCCTGGCAGCAAAATGGTGACAGTTGCCGTTTGAATTTGTGATGGGGGAGGAGTGGGATGGGCACGGCTGGCATGGAAGTGCCTACATGCAAACATAAATTATGCAGATCCTGCAAACGTGCTTAGATGACATTTTACTCCGAGATGGCGCGTCCATAAAGGTGGCACACACACAAACACACGCACTAGTGTGGATGGAAAGATTGGGGGTGGACTTGGATATGTTCATGAGATGTGATACGTGTGGGCTTCGTTTATGTAATGCTTCCTCACACACACACACACACACACACACACATATACATATATACTGCCTCATGACCAGAATAGTAGTACCCACTCATTCTCATTCTGCAGAAACAGCAACGGCCAACTGCATAAAAAGTTGTCCGCACAAGTAGCCAAAATGGCCAGGAAGATAGCCAACCATCCAGAAGGATGGTTTTGGCCATCCTGCAGTCCTAGTTTATATGCGCCACAGTCAGCCAGCATGTCCAGCCATTTGGCTTATCCTTGATGAAACTAATCCCAACTTTGCCATTTTTATATGGATGTATTTCTGCGAGTGGGCCACAAAAAACTTTTGGCCAATCTTTTTTACGACTTCATTTGCTAGCAGCCACAAACAGCATCCATAGCATCCATGGCATCTATAGTAGCAGCAGCAACATGAAAAGTAATAAGTCACCGAGTCACGACAAATGTCACGCCCATACTCACTCCATGACTCTTTCCATAGTCTCACATCTATATATGTATATGGCAGAAACATCTAAACGGGCGACTGCTACCCACCCACAGATCTCTAGAACCCGCCTTCACCACATTGCACACTGTCAAACCTGCATCGAAGCTCGGCAAATTGAATTATTCACTCGATTTCGCAACGAAAAATATGGAACATTGTTTGAATAACGAGAGGTCCGACTTGAACTCTATAAAGAATTGAAATTCTTATTTCAATGTCGTAGCTGATCTCATCAATCATTTTCTATCTGTCTGTCTACTCTATGTACATATCGGCGGTTTATGCTAAGTGCATTTTGCAATTTGTTTCTGTTTTAATAAAGATGTCTCTGTCAGTGACTCAGCGATCGTTAACAACTTTCAAAATAATACTGCATATACAAATGCATAGTATCTCTTCAGCATTTTAAATTTGAAAGACTTGAGATTTTTAGTTAGCAACTATGCAGATGATTATAATTATATAATATACTTAACTTTTAGTAAAGTTGAATATTGTCCAAAATATAATCAGAGCAATGTATTAACTAGTTAATACAATTACACATGCAATATCGGCGATATTAATACTTGTAAACTGAGTAAAAGGAGAGTGCATTTTTCACATAACAAGCATTCTAGGATGATTGATCTAAGATCTATGGATAAACACTCAACGAAATCTTTTAATTATGTTAGTATTGCGTGTTTTTTGTAATAAAATGAAATCAAAAAATAAAGGAAGACGATTAGTTACTTAATAATTATGTGTATGCAATATTGCATAAGTTAAACCTTTGCGTTGTAAGCAGTATCTTTCTTTTTTCATTTCATCGAATTGTAATTCCCAACTATTTTTATTATTTTAAAGTAGTTGGCTTCGAAATATTACTACACAGACAACCTTCTTGTGTTTTGCGATTCCTCCAAAACGAGCATAAAATATAAATAAATTCGAAATTCATACAGAAAACAATTATGAACCTCTTTTGGCAATTAACCAAACATAGAAATATGTAAATTCTGGATTTTAGTATTTAATTTGAATTGAAATTCCAGCATTTAAAATTAAATTGATATAAATTGATATTCGTAATGCAAAGGCTCACTTACAATAAATCAAATTCAAATGGTCTCTCAAGGTGTTAGTTGTCGTTTAAAATTTTATAGGTGATTGTTAAATAACTTTTTTTAATGATTTCATAAGACGTTGCTAAATTCGTTAATTTTGTTGCTTAGTGTATTGCATAAAGAGGATGGAATCTAGTTTGCTAGTTTCTCAGATTCATTCCTTGGCTGCAGCTGTAAATGATTTCATTCGAGCCCCACCTTAATCCGGCTAAACTTTTTTATATGCGCTTAGCCAACTGGCGCCTCCATCCAAGGTCCAAGTTGCTTGCTGACAGCTAGCTACCAGCTCTATTTCTCAGCTATGTACATCCCATTCGACTCCTCCTTAGATTTGTTGCCGCTGCTGCTGCTTCTGCAATTTCGCGCTGCTTGCATTTCCCGTTTTCGTTGCCCACAGCGTTTAAAAGTTCCAGCAAGGCAAGGGAAAAGCAAGGAAGGACCAAGGGGCAAGGCATCATAAAATCTACAGATCGCTGACTGCGCTGTTGGAGCCAAGCGAATTTCGTTTCGCGCTATTGGACAAAGCAATTCAGCTTGCCAAGGAAGCGTAACGAGAAAACCAAACTGTACAATCTTACACTCAGAAAAAAGAATCGAAAAATGCAGAGAAAAGTCATTACAAAATATATTTCTCTTGTTTTTTTTTCTCCATCATGTGAAACACTTTCAAACACTTGAAATGAATTCGTCCCACAAGCACTTTAGCAATTTCTGATTAAATTTCAAATGAAAGTGCCAAAGTTCGTGGGTAAAGACCATTCTTGTCGAAAATTCTCTAATGGCAATTAAGAGGCCTTTAATTGAGGCTGAGGGCACTCGAAATAGCGACTCTTCCTCTTCCTTTTGGGGCAACTTTTACCAATTTGCCACTGTGCATTTACATATGGGCACTTTTGTCTTTTGTTTCTTGTTTTTTTTTTGCATCGTAAAGTTTCATGGGAGTTTCTAGTTTTTGGCCAAATATCAAAGAATCCTTGGAGAGCGAGATGAGCTTCCACACATACATATACACACACACACACACATACTTTGAAAAGTTACGAAAACTATTTGCCCTAGCGAAATTATTGCAGTAAACTGTGAGCGGGGAATCTGCCCGAAGATGATGTGAGGAAATGGTGGTCAGGTCATAATTAGGCATGCCCATTTTGAGCCTTAGGCAGCAGCTGGAAATTGTTTGGTATTGAAACAGTTTCTTGCTTCAATCGACAAGGAAATCTTTTGCTTATGTAGATTTATGTCTTATAATTGAACTGTCACTGTTTGGACCCAGCCCCCCGTTGGAATTGTTCGGGAATGGGGAGGCCATAAAAAATGTTGCTACACAAACAACATAATAGTTGGTTCCCTTTCTGGTTCGACTTTGCCGCATCGTGTGCAGTAAATAAATTGAAACGAATTCAATTGGCAGCGAAAATGTTTACCCAAGTTAAGACAACGAATAAACAAACAAGCAAACGAGCGGACGGACACGGAACACGGGCCAGTGACATGACGTTGACAAACGAGAGACAAACAAATTCAAAAGTCATGGCATCCATCAGTCAATGGGTCGCTGTTGGTATTAGAGGAGCTGGAGACGGAGTCGATGTCGATGTCCGCTTCAACTTCTTCAGTTATCAATGACAGCCATTGGCGCCCCAGTCAAGGCAGACGTGGCAGTCCAGCAACTGTCATTGGCGTAATAAGCTGTTTGTTTTAATGGCGCTCCATGCCGGACATTCGACATCCACTCGAGTCATTTCGGCGCATAAACAAAAGTAATGGCACAGACCACAGCTCAAACAGAGGACCAAGCCCAAAACCGAAACCCAAAGCAAACCCAGACCAAGCCAGACCAGGCGGCGCATAGACCGGACCAAGTAAAGAAAAACGAAAACAACAACGTCATAACCGACGTCTTCATAAATTCGACTTGCGTATTTATTTATAATAATTTATTTCAATAACAACAACGCCTGGGCAACCCCAACTCCAAACCCTGCTTTCCACTCTCCACTCCCCACACATCCAAAGACCCCATGTCTATTTAGTTCTCTTATTTCTCGTCTTCCCCTTCCCCCAGACCCATTGCCATGCGACTTCATTGAACATCTCTCTATATTGTATTTGTACAGTTTCGTTTTTGTATTGGTTGTTGTTTTTCTTGGGGTGTTGCGAGTTTTCGAATATCAATTTATGCGTCTCAAGAATTCGGGTCCAGCATATTTTAACATTTTCTTTTCGTAAAAAATGTTTTCCTCTTGTGTTATTATGAAGAGAAAGTGTTTTTTATATGACTCGTTAGCTTAACATCGTAACGGCATATTACAATAGGAAAATTGAATTGAATTGGTTTCGATTCGACGCTTTATTTTCATTTCGGTTGTCTTAAAATGTGTCAACCTAGAGAAAATCATTCAGTAATTCATGAATTTCCAATTTCATTACCAGCTACTCTTGATAAAAATTTGTGAATTTCAAGTTTATATAGGCAATTGACTTTGAAAATGTTTTATATAAAATTGAAAAATCCATTCCTTTTCTTCCTTTAGTTAGACGTAAATAAATGATTTAGGCCACTGAGGTTAAAAGTAATTAAGAGGAGGAATCACTTCAATACATTTGAATATGTCATTGATCATGTCAACGAAAACAAAAGCGAATTGAAATTTATTTAATATTCTAAGTTAAAAAGTCTTATTTCTTAAATTCTTAATTAGTGGATAACTATCAAAGAAAAAGTCTTTCAGTTTTTCACTTAATATAGTCATTCACCTGCTCAAAAATGTTCCTATTTCTCGACTAATTCAACATTTAGAGCAGGTGTATTACATAGATAACTGAATTTATCTAGTATTATATTTTTCATTTCAAAAATCTCTGTCTGACTAATAAACATTTAAAATTTCCCCTCATAGTTGAAGCCCATTGGCGAAAAAAAAACTTTTAGAGCTCCAACTACAATCTACAGTCGCCATTAACTTTCATTCTTCTGTTACACGAAATGAAACATTTTTTCCAAAGGATGAGGAGGGGGTGAGCCAGAGGAGGTCGCCGTTTTGCCTTCCTTCCTACCTGGATATGCTTTATCCCTTAGTCATTCGTCGCTTTGTGTTTTTGTGCAAGTAATTTACAGAATAGAATTCTTGATTAAATTGGAGTACATTTTGTGTTCTCTCTTCTGTGTTTTTTTTGACGATGGCGGCGGCGAACATTGGCGTTGGCGACCATGTTCTCATTTACCTAGATGTTGCATAGAGGAGTGGGAGTGGGGGTTGATGGGGTTGGGGGTTAGGGGTTGTTAAGGTGGGCCCACTGCCACTGCGCAATGCGCATATAAAACGGAGTCGACGTCAGAGCCGTTTGAAGAATATTTGCTGCATATTCAAGCAACCGAGAATACCCCACCACTACGACAAGCTTAGCCTGGTCCTACCATCGTCATCCACCAAAGGCAACAGCAACGCCAACGACAAATCCACACCCGTCTTTACCTTTACCTTTTACCTGAGTTCCTGAGTTTGCTGAAACATGCGAAACTTATTTTGCAAGTTTTATGTCGTCGAGCAGCGGCAGAAGCAGCTTTTATTTTTGTTTTTTTTTTCGTCTCCCTATTCTTGTACTTTTGCCTTTTTCAGTTTTTCACATTTTGCTCTTTGGCTTAAATTACAATTACACTGTGAGAAATTCTTAAGCAGCAGAGGCGAAATACTTTGAAATGAACATTGTTCTTTCTTTTGAATTTTGTTCAGTGTTTGGTTCATACATAAAATCGTCAGCAAAAATAACTTAGAGAATTCGCGCAGCGACTTTAGCGAAATGTAGAAGGATCCGTTGGGCCACATTCACATCGACATCTACATCCATGCCCTTAATTCGAATTGCGAGCCAAGTTGCATGGCAAGATGCCATCGCCATTGCCATTGCCAACGCCAACGCCAGTCATCGTCATTTGGATGGCTGGCTGGCGATGGGAACCCAAGCATAAAATAGAATTTCTAACCAGCAATACCCGAAGCCATCCTTTGGAGCACTGAGTTCAAACTTGTACGGAAGGAGGGCGTAGCAGGAGGAAGACCCTGCCGCTTTAATGCATTCTCATTTCATGGATTAAATGAGTTAGAGAGGAAGGCAAAAAAAGTTGAGACCGAGGCCAGAGGAACGGGATTATCAGAGCATTGCCAATGAGTTCTCTCTTGCCATAACTTTGCGTCCGTTATGACACCAGATTCCAGAATCAGATGGCAGATAGTGCTTTAAAACAAACATCGATAATATGTTGTGAGATCACCAAATGTCCTAAGAGACAACACCATAAAAAAGAAGAAGAAAAAAAACTGAGCGAGTTACACTACGGGATGCCAATGCACCAAATACACAGCGGGAATGACCTCGCATCGCACTAGATGAGGCGATGGCGATGGCAATGGCAATGGCTGAGACGGAGGCGAAGGCGGTGCGTGGAATATAAGTCAACCGCCGCAGCGGCACAAAGGCCGTTTGTTATGGTCATTAATGCTTTTATTGGCCCAGAGCGAAAGAGAGAGACGAAAATCCTTTACAAGCCGTTAGAGGTCGCTCCAGTTATGGCAGCAGCATGAAATATTAAATTTGAATCTCTGGCAAAGTCGAAGGTCACTCGGCGGCAATAAATTTGATTGCAACTATTCTTTTCTGTCCCTTGTTCTCATTTTCATGTGAAAATATTTCAGTTGCAGTTATCGATACGGACGATTATGAAATCCTTGAGAGTAATGAAATGAAATTTGAACTCTTTACCTAAAAACATTTGAGTTTAAAGACAATAGATCCATGGTCATGTACATGTTCACAATGCTATTAATGCTGAACACGGGAACTCTGAACTCATCATCATAAAACAAGGCAAGACAGCTATGGAGGACAGAAACGAGGGGTAGTTGAATGAAATTAGTGCAATTTAAGACCAAGTCGTGGACTAGCTTAACCCCATCCACGCCCACACACACACTAACACAGTCACACATATATATACACACATTCACATTCACGGGAGGCCGATAATAGCAATGAAGTAGAAAATCCCAAAAAGCTCTGAAGCGCATAATGATGACTGGATAGCTGGATAAGAGGCTGGGGCTTGGGCATGAACATGGCGACGAGAACATGGACAGAAATGGACATTATCTTGAATGCTGGGAGGTTAGATCGTGTAAGAGAAGGGATGGGAACAAATTAATGCCTAGCAACAGAAATGCCAACGAAACGGAAAACTAATTCCGTCGTTTTGTGACTTAAATGGCAATGGTTGAGACAAAAACCAACACAGAATGGTGAAGAAGGCCCAAAATAGTCGGCACTGTGGTTCAAATAGATAGAGCATCTAGTAGAAAAATGTATTGCCAAATTGCATAGAGCTAAATATTTTCTTTTCCGTTCAAAGAGCGCCTTTTTTGAGTAGTATTATCCAATGGATTTAACACGAGTTAGTTGGTGTGGACATCTACATAGATCTGGTTATTAAATGGTGACCTGGCACCAATTAATGAATGATGAATTTTGAGAAGCAATTATGATTTAACTATATTTTGGATGGTTTTATAATTGGCTTAAACTATTACTTTATAGTTTTTAATTCAGTGATTAAAATAAACTAAAAACTTCAACTAAAAACGCATTGAGTAAATACAAAAATGGCATTTGCTATTGGTTTTCTTAATCGATTTTGAGTGAAAAAATCTACTTGAACGCGATAAGTTGCTGTAAAAAACAATTTTAAACCTCCGTTCTATTTGTTACAAATATCGACAATTTAATCTTTTTATAAATATTTTTCAGGATTTGAATTTTCTTTGATTGTTCCACTGTACTTGGGAGTTCAGTGTTTCGACCATCGGCACGTTTCAGCCACTGGGCCTAACGTTTGCTGCTTTGATAAACGATTTCCAATAAAAATACGGCATCTTGCTAGTGTGCCGGAAATTCAGTTTTGCCCGCTATGCCTTGGTGTGGCTGTTGTCGGCGGTGATTGTGGGGGGGAGGAGGAGGGTCTTTTGTTTGGTTGGCTTTTTGTTTGGATGGTGCAGACCCAGAAATCGTTCCAATATTGATGCTATCGTTCTCAATTGTTGCTGTTCCACTCCACTCAGCTCTGGGGCTGGGCTCCTCGTCATAAGGTTGTGGAGCCAAGTGATGAGTGGCAGAGATGGAGGTCTAGGTGGCGCACGATGGGACATTAAATTGTATTAAAATGCGCAACGCACACACGCACTTGCCACTGCCGCCTACCTACCTACCTAAACACCTCTCCCCAAATCTCCCATTCACGCCCCCTTAGAGTGCTCCCAGGCGGCAGAGAACCTTGAATGCTTTGACTAAGAGACGATATATATTTTTAGTCGCTATGGCCGGGCTGAGGATGTGGCCTGGGACTGGGAAAGATTCCTGAACAAATGGTATTTTATTTATTTTTATTGGCAAATGTCAACGAGGCGTTCCTTCCTTTGTTCAAACGCCTTTGAAAACGCAAAACGAAAGATCTTGAAAATGTAATGGAAATCGAATTGGGGAAGCTTTCATTCGAGCAGTGGGCTCTTTAATTTTACGACTATTCCATTGAAATAGTTTTGCTAATGTATTTCATTTTCGCTGACAACATTGATGTTGATTCAAATCAGTTTGGCTCAGTTTAAAATTGAAGTACTCACAAATTGATAGAATTTAGATGACCTAATTAATCTATGTTTATAAACTTTGTAGCCTTCTTTACCCCAATTTAATCTGCAAGTCAAAGTGAGTTTAAGGAAAACTAAAAGAATTTCGGATAGACGTTTACTTTAGAGTGAATACATAAGAAAGTAAAGACAAATGCCAGAACACCATTGGATATTATTTAATGCAACATTTTTATAAAATTACATTGTCAATGCCTTTGGAAGACCAAAAATGTTTATAAAAATTGACAATTTCTTAAATTTTGTTTCATATATTTGTGCCCATTTCTTCCCCTCCATTTCGAAGCTTAAAATCAAGGATGCTTAAATTTCAGTGGAATAATTGAGAAATGTTACATAATACTCCAACTTACAATTAGTAATAAACTTGGATACATTGTATTAGTCTGAAATACAGGACTAAATACATTTGTTACGTGTACAAAAACAATTTATTCATTATTGGATGAGGATCATATTATTATTCTTTTTTTTTGTGTTAACAATAGAGATAAAATTTGGATATATCAAATGTAATTTTGAAATTTAAGAAATACATATATAAGTATTAAAAATTGTGCTTGGATGTGACATTTTTAAAATGTTGCTAAGATTACACTTTTACTAAGAAAATGTAGAAAAGTTTTTACAATTTTTATTGAATGAAAGGGGCTAAAATCTTTTAAAAGTGAGACTTATATAACTTTACCTAATTGAAGTTAAATTAAATTAAAAAAAAATTTAAATAAATTTCATCAGCTAATTGCCAATATTTTGAACAATATTTTCAGTGAAAACTCAAATAGAAAATGCCGTCGGGGTCGGAACCAATGGCGAGAAACCAAAAACAAAATATTCAAGAGGCAGAACAAACGAAAGAAGAAGAACCAACTCCAGAGCAGAGCAGAAAAAAGGCAACAAACAAATGCGGAATGCCGTTGGCATGGAATGTAAATGCGGGAGAGATACAAAAACAACAATACGCTTCGGCAACGTCAACGCTGGCGTCGACGTCAGCCAGCATGGTTGCCAAGCGACGACAGAGGCGGCCATCATGGATGTGAAAGAGAGCGCTGCTCTGCACTCCCTCTCTCGCCAAAGGTTGGCTCTCTCGCTCTGTCTTTTGGGATGAGATAGGCACCGTTTTGGTGCCGCCATGCTGCCTAAGAAGAAGCCAGCGACACTCACCTGCGGCGGCGAGTGTTGTGAAGTTCTCTGACGTGAGCTAGATACAGATACGATGCCGATGCTAATGCCGATGCCGGGACAGGCCTTGGCAAATGCCAAAAGCTAACGTTGTGCGGGCGAATTTCGTGTGGCAGATTCGATTCGACGTGTCGGGAAATGCGCATGCGCCGTGGCAGATACATATACATATATACATACATATGTGCCTACATACATGTGGATGGACAGCGAGGTAAGTAACGGAACTTTGACTCTTTGGTCTAGGGGTGAACAGGACTTTGGTGGTGGCTACAGATGTGCAAGCGAGAGGACTATATATGCGTAACAAGGACTCAGCGAATACACAAACCAGATTGTTGTTGTCTTCGATGAGTTAATTGGATGAAATCGAATGAAATGTTATTAAATCCAATTGGATTTCGGAGTATTTCCGAATTTTTCCATTCTTGAAGGATAATTTGAAGAAGATTAATAATTTTTTTATATATTCGAAAATAGATCAGAATTGGTCAAAATTTATTAGCCAAATCTCAAATGGTTAGTCTCTCTGAGTTTGCCTTCTTCTTCACCAATACACTCACACAATTCCCCTCTCATTCTCTCTCTCTCTTTAACATTTGAGTTCTCTGCCTCTCTTTGAATTTTTTTGCGCTTGTATGGGTGAGCACTCTCTTATTGGATGCTCTCTTAAAATGGGCATTTTGCATATGTATTGGTGCGCTACTCTTAGACTGACTCTCTTATTAGCTCTTTGAGTTTGCTCTTTCGATGCACCTGTTCCACCGTTCACTCTCTTTACTCTTTGCTTTTCTTGTTTTGTTTTGTATTGCTTTTTTTTGGCGCGTTTCTTATTGTTTTGGTCTTGTTGTTCCTCTCTTGGTTGGCTGCTCGCTCTTTTGCGGCTGCTGCCCATTTGCTTATTGGACGGAGCTTGCTGCTGCTGCTGCAGTTTTTGCCCCCCCACTCCGACCACCCGACCCCCTATGCTCGACAAGACTGGCGCAGCTTGAAATCTTGTTAGAATTTATTAGAATCTCAAAAGTCCTGCGCAAGTTTCTGAGCTTTGGGGAAATGCAATTTCCTTTTTTACGATTTTTCTTGCATTCATTTTGTACTTTTCGTTTCTCGTTTTTCGGTGTTTCGTCTTTGCCTTCAGGAAATTGTTGTTGTTGCTGCAAAATGGGGGCTGAAGCAGAAAATATATAATAAGTTTTAACCCCCGCACTTGGCAACAAAGTTGGATGCATGATTGTGGGTGGCAAAAGTGCAATACCATTTGCAGCACAATGGCAATGCAAGTCGGCTGCTGGTAATGCTGATAAGAATGATTGGCACCATCAGCAGGCAGCAGGCAAAAACATCAGCAGTGAATGAGAGCAACAACAATGTTTAAAAGAAACCGAAAAAATCCACATCAGCTGAGATGAGAAGTCACCGAATGGTCAGTAAATCTAATTAGATTCGTTGATGGTTTGAGTCTTAACTAAGTTTCCAATCAGTTTTGTCTTCCTTGGCTCAATAATAGATGCCATGTTAGCTTGTGTAAGCTATTCCAATATTTCCATATCTATGTAGATTAATTCATTTGATCTTGAAGCAAAGCGTTCCACAAACACACAGACTCACACAAATACACACACTTACATTTGTTTCGACCTATTCAACTAGTTTTGAAAATATACAAAGATATCCATCTAATAAAAGACGAGAGCGACCTTCATGAGTTTTATGTAAAGATATTAACAAAGTGTGGCACACCCACCAAACAATGATTTTGATGCTCTGCCCTTCCTTCCTCACCCTGTCACCAGACGCCAGGCCAAAGGGGGTAATTGAAATGGTTAAACATTAAGTAGGTGCAAATTGGTATAAATAAATATTGTACAATAAAAACTTAAGACCGAAATCAAAACTGTAAATTGTCGCAAAATATTGTCAACGCGTACATAAATCAAAGTAGCGTTAAGCTACCGTAAGACAAATAAAGCCACTTGGCAAGATTTGGTACACCGGATTTTTAAGACCATGGCGGGTGATGGGAGGGGGTGCAGGGGGTTTTGGGGGCTGAGGACCGAGGGCTGATGGGCCGTGGGCGGGGGCAAGCCACGAGACACTCAAAGAACGGACGTCATAATCATTTCAGTGACAAAGCATAAAATTTGAGTTTTACGATTTAACTGGGCCATAAAGCAACCAATTAGTGTCAGCGTTGAAGTCTTTTCCACCGATTGGACGATGCATTCAGCCGGTAAGCGAGCCGGTGAGCTCAAATGGGCATAGGGATGATTGGACACTGGAACTGAGAAGCGTGCACGAAGTATTGCAGGTGGTTTTGTTTGGCTGTCTGATTGAATACTTGCCCCCCACTCCCCTCGCAACGATGCCATCCAAAGTATTTATGGTTTTGTGTGTGAAATGCATTTAATTGCTTTATGATCATTTTGACAGCTCATTAAAAGTAACAAGGCTCGAAATACATATATATGTATGTATATCTATATAGCAATGTTTATATTCAGGTTAGATTGAGCTTTTTTGGCATTGCGTTTTACCGTTCGGTTGGCTTTTTTTAAGGAGCTACAAAGGCACGCACAAAGATCTCGCAGTGGAGTCGGAGACTCACACACAAAACAGCAGCGGGTCATAAAAGTAACGACAATTTTGTTTTATTTTTTATGACAAAAACGTTGCCTGCGGTCGCCGGTTCCCGGTCTCCATTCCACCCAATGCACAGGTGCGTCCGGGCGGAGTTCGATTCGGGAGGAGAGAGCGGTGGGGTCCTAAACTTGGGGCGGTGCTTTGTAAGTACTCTGTCTTAAGTGTGTGTGTGTGTCTGTCTCTCTGTATTCTTATTTGCCTAGATGAATAATTTTTATTGACGTAAATCACAATGTCAATTGTTGCTGCCTCTCTGACAGTTATGGCCTCAAATGGACGCCCTGGCGAACAATGGCTGAGACAGTCATGTCAAGTGACATTCAAGTGCCGGTACACTCTGGCATTCATATTCGATTGTTTTGAATAAAAAATATTATTGAGATTATTCAACGAATTACCAATAAATTAAAGGAAAACAAATAAGATGACAGCATTGTAAGTCGTTAAATTATACAAGGCATGAAAGAAAGGTAAATGGTAGAGGGAAAAATTGATATCTGAATGCATTTGTCCTTCAAATACATGAAGAGAAACGTTATCAACAAGTCGCATAGCAAGTTCAATTATCAGTCAATTGCAATCGATTGACCATGCTCATGGCCGATAGATGTGCATCGATCGTATCCAATTAAATTGCAAATTACAAATTGAAGCCATGCGAATCGAATTGAATAAAATATTTTTCTGCGATAGAGCTCTGCTGGCTCGAGTTTGAGGCGGCAATGTTTATTTGAAATCGTTTCTTGGCCCAAGCCACTTGACGGCATTTAAGTCGATCGACAGTAGTTCGCCTCTGGAATACATAAAGCGGCTGTGAATGTTTAAAACAAATTTGAAAACAAACAAAACTCCACAAGAGCCTTCCTGGCAATGGCTTGGGAATGAAACTCTTAGACTATGCAGCTATCCATAAGCTGAAATGGTGAGTAAACAAAAATTAAAAATGTCCGCTGATTGATATTATCCGGCACGTACGATCCTCTTTCCATTTCCATTTTCATTTCCGTTGCGGCCATATTTTACTCTCAAACTGTCAGAAAATAAGTCGCATAGCTCACAAGTGATGGTCGTGAGAATGGTAAATGGGGAATTTTCTTTTCATTTTTGCCATTCGCCATTCTCTCTAATCCTAATACACTTTTCACTCAACTATAGAACAAAACGAAGAAATGAAAATGATTTAATTTATCTAAAAGCTTTTCGTAACTTTGCAGCTGTTTCTATGCATTCTCCTTTATCTATTTGTTTTTGACAAAGTGAAATGTATAATTCTGGGTAAATGTGGAAAATTGAAAAAACTTAAAATACATTTCGAGCGACTATTTTTCTCTCTCTATCTCTCTCTCTCTGTCTCTCTGTGTGTATGTGAGTTTGCGTTGAACATTCTTAAAGGCCATTTTCGTTTGTTGTTTTTCTTTCTGTTTTTTTTTTTTTTTTTTTGTTTTGTATTCTTTGATTTTTCCCATTGCCACAGAGCAATCACTATCATCAACATCACCATCAGCATCATTGTTGTTGTTGTTGCTGTGGGTAGAGCAGGGTCGTCTATTGTTGTGTATGTGCTATTCTTGCCAATTTCTTATTTTCGTTTTCCTTCTACATTTGGAACTGTCTCCTACCCCCGAAATTCCTTTATAAATACATATATATAAAGTGTGAGTATATAGTATATACCTCTATACATATATGTATGTACGTAAGTTTAGCTTTTCATGCATTCTCCACTCGTACTCTCGACTCTTTCGTTTCGCATCATAATTTTTTGTTCAGCCAGCAACATTGAAAAACACGTTTACTTTTAGTTGAAAGAAAGAAAAGAATAAAAAAAAAAAAACTCACAACTATAAGTTCATTTGCCCCTTCTCTACCTTTGTAATCAATTGGCCAGAACGCCCACATAGTTCGTCCCTATCTATGCATATAAATTGCTCCCAGGGAGCCCTCTTGCCCAAGTCCCTGGGGGATTCGAAGGGCAACTTGACATTCTGCACACAATTCAGCATCAATTGTAAATAAAATGCGCGCCAATTTGCAGTGGGGCAAACAATAAATGTGGGTAGAGCACAATTTTCACATTTTCTTATTCGATACTGTTTCGTTCACCAAAATGAACAGCGGTTTTTCGCATCGGAGGTAGGCTAAAACTTCTACTATTTGCTAATTAACTATTGCGACAACTTACGACACAGTTTTAAAAAAAAAGCGATTAGGCTATATTAAAATAAAATTTAAAAAAAACTTGGCTCAAATAGAAAATGCAATCAAACATTCCAGATACAATAAAGGTGTTATAAAAGAAGGAGTTTATGTTTTATAGTGAAAATTTAGAATATTTTTAGAACTTGAAGGAACTGAAATCAGAAACACTACTTTTTAGTAAACTTTCAATTCTCATCTCGTCTGTTGTGTATTGAATTTTGTTTCCTGATTTAAAGTTATAATTGAAATCAATAATTACAAACAAAGAGACAGGAGTATAATAGATAGCATTCATGGCTTTAAAGTCAGAGAAAGAAAATTATTGGTTAAAATAATTCTTATTTATTTGTTGCAAGGTGTTAATTAAAAGTATGCCAGAATAAAACTGTTAGAGGGATTAAAGTACATCGACTTGCAGAACATTTATTTATATTTCTCTTATAACTCTTATTAACTTAGTTAAATACTTTTATTTGTTTTATTCTTGATGGTTTTGTAAATAATTATTTGATTTATAGTTGTATTGTTTTGATTGCTAGATAAAATGCGTTTAATTTTCATCCTGTTACATGAAAAAATTTATGAATTGGCTAGTAAGAGGTAAGATATAGGTAAAATAACTATTGCACAATCTTGGCTCTTAATTTCAACTTAAAATTAATTTGCCTTAGTTTAATTTTAAAAAACCTGAACGCAATTTGCTTGTAGATAAATGAGAAGAAAACTTAGAATGGGGCAAATTCGATGAGCGGAAATTATGGCATATATTGCAAAAAGAAGACAGGGCAGAGATAGAGAGGGAGAGAGTTCAATTTGGCAGAGCGACTGTTTATCTAGAGAGTAGAAATAGAAATGAGCTGAACATAAAACTCAGTGAGGCAGCTGTTGAGTAGCTACTGCAAATCCTGGTCTAAGTCTTGGATGCACAACTGCATTGCAATGGCATGGTACAGCTATCTCGCTTTTCCTCACACACACTTACAGTTCCTTTCGCTTCCTATCTCTTTCTGTCTTTCGCTGCTTATGAAATGTCATTGCCATAATCCGTCGATGCTGACGTCGCCATGATATGGATATGGATATGGATGTGGATATGGTGAGCACTGCATTGAGCAGTGTTCATTCCACAATAAGCAGCCATCGTGACAGCACGTAGATACACACACACACACACACATCAAACACACCCATACAATGGCAATTCTCAATATCATCGGACCACATGTGCGTGGTTCTTCCATATGGCTGCCTAACCCTCTGTCTCTGTCCCACTCTCTCCCTTCTCCATCTGCCTCTGTTTTAACCCAAAAACCAACAAATCCATAGGAAAAACTTTTAAAGTGGCGTCAATTTTTTTTCTTTCTATATGTATGCGAATTTTCATCAGGCTAAAATGTGAAAGGTGGCCCCCGGGTGGCCCTAGCCCGGTCCCAGTCCCCGTCCGTAGTCCGTAGTCCGCAGTGTGAAATCTCGCACATGCGCCTTGGCCAGAAAGTTTATTTTTCTCCTATTCCTAGTTTTTCTAACTCAGGGATGAATGGAGGAGGAAGCTTAAACTTATTTTTAGGAACAAGCTACACGCGATAGCTGATTAAAAATGTCATTATACTCTAACCAAGGTTATTACAATTTTCTCGTTCGGCTTGAACCAAAAAAGCTCAATTGTTTTCCTTAGTAGCATTTAAAATATATTTGGTTATATTTTTTGGTAGTCAACGATTACAAGAATCAAAAAATTGTCTTTTATTTATATAATAGAGATTATTCAAATTTATCCCGATCTATTCTTTAATTAAATTTTTAGTCCCAAAATTGTCAAGGTTTATTTCAGTGAAAGAGTATATAGGTTTCGTTTTAAAATTACCTTTCATTTACACCAACTTTCATATAAGATAATATAAAATTTTAGCTGTGGGGGAAAACATCTCAAAACACTTATCAATCAATAATTTATATCTGCTCTTCACTCTTTTTCTAAGCAATTACCTCAAGTTCAGTAGCTTCAAAACTACATCATACTTCCAAATGTAAGAAAACGATTGGTCATGTTGGCATGAGACGTCAACTTGAAATTGGATGCATCAAGATTGGCTTTAATTCAGATTGGAGTAAGATTTTAACTTGACAACTTGTTTTGTACTGATTCACCCTGTGCAATTGTCGAACAACTCTACCATATACACACATTTAAGCACATTTAATTAATTTCGTATAAATAAAATATTAAATATTATTGCATAAAACTCGTTCCTTTTGCCGCCGCACAGCATCATCGGGAAGTTTGTTTACTCAGAGGTCTGAGGCTTAGCGTAAATTGCAATTTACGCGCCGGTGTCCCGAATTGACCGCTCCAACAACCTCAACCTGTTTTTGCCTCGAAAATAAGAAGGATTAAATGGTAGCAGCAAGAACCGGAACCCAAACAGTCGGAGTCTTCTTTACAATCCAAATTAAATAATTAAAATGAAAATTATTTAATTATGAATTATATTGAGGATATTTCAAGAGAATTGCATAAAGTGCAGCAATCTGCGATTGCATCTGTTTTTTGCTTCTTTTTTTTTTGGGTTCGTTGATCCACTGCAAATGGCCGCCATGCGCCATCGAGTGCCTCTTATGCCGCATTTGCATTTGGTTTCAATAATTTTTACGACTTGCCATTTTACCAGCACAAGTTTTTAGTTGGGTCGCAGTCCGAATGGCCGACGGGCATCTGGGGAATTATTGCAGTGGGTAATCAATTAACAAAATGTATATATACATATTTATTCTCTACTCCATAGAGAGTCGATGCGTTAAGCAGCTGAAATGACGGCAAATATTTGTGTTTGCTAGCGGCATGTGGTCACAGTTTGAGGAGCAAAATATGAGTCCATGTCCATCAAGCCAGTCTCTGTCTCTCAACCCGTTCGCTGAAAATTGAACTAAGCCGAAAAAAAGTGCAGCTAGAAAATTGCAATTTTATGGATGTCATAAATGTCGGCTCTTTCTATCTCTCTGTCTGTGTGTGTATGTGAATGTCACTTTCACTTTTCCACGGACATTTTTCTCCGAATTAGGGACGCTTCATTTTTTGACCAGACTCTGAAAGTTGTTTTTTTTTCTTGTCCGGTAATTGCATTCAGAGCATGGCAGAGGAACCCTTTATTTTGAGGGTTTGTCTGCCTGTTGAGCATAGCCAGCGGTAGTTCCATTTCCTCAGCAGGAGACATGGAGTAGTCAGCAGGTCATTCCATCACTTAAAAACGAATATAGACTATATTTTAGTTTCTATAATTTGTGATTTATCTAGTCACATATCATGACAATTTTTGAAATTCGATTTCTAAAAACGAATTTCATTGTATACTTTTCTTCTCTTTGATTAATTCCTAGTGTACATACATATGTCGTATTCAAAATTTTGTTTTCCACCCATTGTCAGTTTGGTTTCAACATTTTCGTATTTCATTTGACACCTCGGAAATTTTTCTTTTCGGTTTTGGTTTGGAATTTGATGTTGTACATAAATGAAGCAGAAAGTAAATATGTACATATCAGAGAAACGAGGGCGAAAGAGAATAATGCTGGGCAACTAATTTTTCTTTTCTCTTTCGCTGGCTGCTAATCTGCTGAAAATGGGAAATATTAATGAGAAAAAGTTTCATCGAGTAGAGTCGGAGAGTCTTAGAGTCGAATGAACTTTTATAGAATTCCTATACCCGCAGACAGTTTTGCCTTTAGTTGAGAACATGTTTGTCATTCACAAGTCGCTGCCAATCAATTTAAGGTCCACGCTTCTAGATACTTGGCTCATTATGAAAATGAAAGCAATTTGGCTGACTGACTGACTGGCTGGATGTCGATGTAGATGTGTCTAAGTGGCGAGCACGAGGCTTGGCAACTGGCTGCTGGTTGCTGGTTGCTTCTCCTCCTGGTCCGTAAGGGAAATGCTTAACTAGAATTTATGCACACGAGCATATTCCGTTGGGGAATTCGAGGTTAAGTTGGTCCATCTCTCTCCTCGCCCCTCTGCCAATCTCTCTCTATCTGTGTGTATGTTTGTCTATCAAACAACGAAACTAAAAAGTTTCGCAAAAAGCAGGCGGGAAAAGATACTTCTACATACATATGAGAAAAAATGATGACGATGTTGATGGCCAGGCGAAGAGGGAGATTGCGGATGGGGGGTACGAGTGCTTTGAGTCGGTTGAATGCTGCCTCATGTTGCGCGATGGCTCGTTCTTGTTTGTTCTTCTTTCAGCGGAGTGGAATGGGGAATGGGTGGAGTGAGATGTGGTGTGGTGGGGAGGGGTGGTAGAGGTGGTTGCCAGGGTGGGCAAAGCAAACAAATAGACAAACAAGTCTCGACCACTCGAGGGGCTACTGTGTATGTGTATGAGCGTGTGGAAGCGGCCCAAAATGGCGAACGGGATGGCAAAGGGCAAAGTGCGACATTATCAAATGAGCGAGGCATAATGGAGCGGAGAAGAGACACAGTGCCTCAACTGGACCCCATGGAATATGGATGCATCATACGCGTTTCGGTCATATCAATATAAATATTTTCCCCGACAACCAACTAAATATTTATTGTCCTTTCGCTTTCTGTAAACACGAAAGCGCACTTTTCTCTTCTCAGGAGCCAGAATGGCCTCGTATAGAATTTGGCTTGTTTTCTTTTTCTGGGATCTAGGATGAGACATTGTCCTTCCCTGAGAAAACAGGCGACATCGTTGGCCCAAAAATAAATTGAAATAAAATGATAAGCGTGAAATAATAATGAGGAGCGTGTTCCGGCATAAATCCAAAGACATTTGCTTGGTTTGGTTTCGTTTCGTTGCTTTTTTATACCATTTCTTTTGCTCTACTACGAAATATATTCAAATCCAACGATCCATTCGATAATTGAATGAAAGGGTGGCATATATGTATTGTGCCGAGGGTCCAAACACTCTTGGTCCAGCCAACAATTTGCGTACACTTCCTGTAAACGTCTGTGAAAAGTGTTTTACAGTTTTACGTATGTATGTATATGGGTGTGTTTTAGTGTGTGTGTGTTGGTCACATAACCAAGCCAATGGACTGTAACAAGCACTCAGAGAACTTACCATCAAAATACATCTACATTTAAAGGGGTATAGTTAGACGTATGCATGTACATATATGTATAAATTTGTACATATATGCAGTTGATTCTTGAATATGTAGAGAAAATTAGGAATCAAAAATGAAATTTATTGAGAATTAACTACAATTTAGATGTATAGCTTGATTATTCAATAAACTCTTCCTATTCCTAGCTGTCTTAAACAGGCCCTACCCAATCCTACGAATTATAACAAAATACATGTAATTAAAATTAAAATAGGGTCAATTATAATACATTACTATATCAATATATATCGATTTGTCATTCAGTTCACTTATAACTTTTATTAATATTAAATAAAAAGCTATGGTCATAAAGTGTAAACTTATCAATAAATTTGCCAGAATCTCTTATTGCAGATTTAATTTATTATTTGTATTGCTATAGCTTCATAAAAATTTAATATAACATAAGTAAATAAATTTACATTTCATGTTTGAGTATCGTTTGATGAACCATTAGATTAAAAGGAAATAATTTAAATATTTTTTCCTATGTATTAATTGATTAAAGATTACCTATGTACAAGAAAATAACTAAATTAATTTTTGGCTCCACTACTCTTCAACACAAATATTACTATTTATGTCAAAAACTTTCAAAAATTCATTATGTAAATAATAATTTTATTTTTTTCATTTCAGTTGGATTGCTATTAGGGAGCAGCTGTTACAGGTAAGTTCCTTCCAGTTTTATAGATCAAATCACACAGACAAATGAAATGAATGTAATAATATATGCAATTGGCAATTGTCTATTTAGACAGGAAAACAGTCAGACATATGGCGACTTTCTCTTGCAGAAAAGAACTATCCAATTGAATTGAGTCGCAGGTGCAACTGACACACACATACAAAGACAAAAGACAAGGCTTTACGAAAGGTTGCTCTTAAAATGCTCCCTCTCAACTTTCATCTTCCACTTGCTATGCCGGGTTTCCATTTTTATTTGCCAACATGATTTTTGCTAAATTACTTACCGAGGTATGTGGGCAAAGAACGGGCGGGCGAGGGAATATTTGGCATGCGTGTGGCATTTGAAATAGTTGGGCTCCACATCTGTGTACCTTTTGCTATTTATTTTTCACATCCCGTACCTCCCCGAAATGCCGTGCCACCAAATATGGAAAAGGCAAAAGTTGATCAAATAAATGCCGAAATTTCCATATTCCAGCGATAAGAGTAGAAACGTGTAGCTCAAAGATTTCCATCAATCGGCATCAAATTCGACTGGCCAAGCCAAGTAACAAGTTTTGCGAATCTTACAATAAGGGTGGCGCATGGGGTAGTGGGAGGGCCTCCTTTTGCTCAATATGGGAAGTAGGTGTGGGTACGGGAAGTCTGATGGCAGCAGGTACAACCCTCATCGCTTAGCTAAGTAAATGGGTTGGTTGTCGAACGTGACTTTGCCTTCGGTTCGATAACGGGAGCACATGACTCCAGCTCCCAGGTATCTTGGAATACAAATGGCTGCACAATGGCACAATTGACATAACAAAATTTACAATTTATCATTATAAAGAAAATGGCTAAAAATAAAAGAGTAAGACAAACAAGATGACTAAACTTATAATCTTCAAAAGTTCTTCTTGACTTCACTCATAATTTACTTACATTTCGTAATATTCAGTTTGAAAGCCAATCTGCCATTTCGTACCACTGTGCACAGTATGTTCCCTCAAACTGGCGCAAACTAGTCACGATTCCAAAAACTGAAGCAACTAATGAGGACGACATGTAATTATGTACATGTGGTTAGGCAATATCCAAAAGCTTGCCTCCATTTCAATGCATTTGACGATGGGCCGTGTAGCAGCCCCGTCGATTGGCACGCTGCCATTGTCACACTGTCTCCGGCTCCTTGCTCGAAGCCTTACAAGTCACGACATAGAAGCGGAATCAATGCCGGAGACAACCCGAGAAATTTAATAAACACGCAAGTGTACGGAAGTAAATTATCCCGTCAGTCAATTATGTATGTGGTGTTTGGCATTCACCCTCTCTTGGTGTTTCATTTAGGCCAACATATCCTCATCTTTCAGCTGTTGTACAGCTGGGGCTGGGGCTATGATATCTTTATTCGCCACATAAATACCTCGTTTATTTGCCTGTCTGTGTTTGCCGTGTACTAGGGCTCAGTTTCATTAAATGCTTTTCTCTGCTTTCGCTTCAATTGGTTGCCTTATTTGTGGTTTCAATTCCGACGAATCTTCTTGTGCCTTTTTAATTAAACATTTTCGAAACCAGAACTAATTAAATGCCAAAATTCTAAACATCAATTAATGGAGCACAATTTTCAGACTTTCTGTACATATGGTTAACTCCATAGTAAGTGCTATAAATTGTTTCATTACAAAGCAAATGAAAACTATAATTAATTGTATCTCTATAGAAGTATCTGCATCTCTTTTGAAATTTGCATATATTTCGACTAACGTTTAAATAAAAAACATTGAAATAACCATTGCAATTGTTTACTCTTTATATTCTTAATCTATTTTTGTGTTTTTCTATTTCTTGTTGAGAAAAAAATAAACAAAAATTTTCAAAGACAAGAACAGACAAAACAGATTTGTATACCTTGATATGAATAGTTTTTCCAGTTCAATTTTTCAATCAATTTTTTCTAAAACAACATCTTTGTGGCTCTGGCTGCAAATGGAGGGAAAAGAAAAGGAGGAGATAGAGTTAGGCTACTTTTAGCTTGGCATGTCTGATAACTTTTAAATAAATAATGAAATTACGTCTGCTCTATGAAGACATGTGAAAGCGGCCAATGGCAGTTGGAGTTAGAGTTTGAGTTGGAGTGGGGCAGTTGGTATGTATAGTCTGTGAAATTTTAATCAGCCTCAGTCCATCGAGTGGCAAGATGGAATTGAATTAATGTTACTAATTTGCTAGATAAATTTGCATGAAACAGGAACAGCATTGCGATTCCAGCTGGAGGATTGCCTAGTTGATTACATTAAAGATGCGCAATTAGACAGGCCGGTGAATTGGCTCAGTCAGTTAAAATGGCCAACGAGGGTTGTGCCCTGTGCCCAAAATGAAAGCTCTGTCAATGAAAGAGGGGAACAGCTCGCGGTCCTTTCGCGTTCATTAAGCGCCAGAAGGTGTTGTCAATTTAAAGCAGCCATTTCTTTATGGCCAACTTCATTTGCATGAAAAGTGCGCAGGAAAGGGTAGGATTATTCAGTTAAAGAGATTATATATAAAATATTGCAATACAAAATGGAAGGTACAACAATTACTACTCCAACTAAAATGCAAATATCAAATTTTAAGTACAAAATTTTGATATTAACTTTAATTTATAAATTTGGGTTGTTATTTGAAATTGTTGATATGTACATATGTATGATCAAGCGTAGTCCATGGGTTTTCTTAGATTAAAGTGACTATTTTACTAACTGTAATAAGCAAAAGTTGAGTAAAGCATTTAAAATATGAAAATGATTAAAGAATTTATGGACCCGTAGATACTCTTACTTGATCAATATAAATTAAACAGCGACATTTATATTAACATTTGTATGAGAAGATATCATCCGATTTTTAGAGTGTATCTTCTCGATTCTATTTTTGGAATGTGCGGCATAGCAATTTGGTTGTTGTTCGTTTTTGATTTATTTGCGTCAGAACGGTAAATGCTGAGCTAATTATGCATACAGTGTGGCATACAACAACAACAACAATAACAACAACAACATTAGTTCGGTGTACAAACAACAAAGATCAGCTACGAATTTATAAACAAAATTTTGAGGGAACCATAAACAGCTGCACACCAAACGGGTTAAAGGTAAATACTTGGCACATGGGCAGCGATTTTCATTTCGGGCACAATGTCTGCTGACCTGGCCATGACAATATAGCTAGAGTACGTCTATGTCTATGGTCTTTTACACCTAGACCGAGCAGCAGCCCGGCAGCAACCCGGCAAACTCAATTCGTATCGAAGCTCACGTAGCAGCAGCAACAATAAAATGAATATCAACCACTGCACTCCGCCTCTGTCTCTGCCTTTGCCGCCGTCTCATTCTATAACTCGCCCTCTCTCGCTCTCTCACTCAGCTCAGGCTCAGGCAAGGCAAGCTTTGCTTCCTTGTCGCACTCCCAGGTAGAGAAAAGACGGCCATTGAAATTGAAGCAGCCATGTCAATGCCCCAGCCTCTGCTGTTTCCTCACTCCACCCCGCGCTGCCACGAATGACGACCAACTCGAACTCGAACTGCGCAGAGGAAAGTTGAAAAAGGAAAAATAGGAAAAGTATCTGGACCCGGGGTCGAGGCTGCTGCTGCCTCCGACTCGAAAATCTCATCTTCATGTTTGTTTTTCTTTCGTTTTCTTTGTTGTGGAATTTCATTTATATTCTACACTGAGATAAATAGGTCTACAAATATATGTCTATCATACATACATACATACATACATACATTCACATATGTATATATTAATGAGTGTGAGGGAATCCATGGGCGTATACAGAAGATGATAGAAGAAGGATTTCTTGATTTTACTGAACCAAAATAAACTGTTGACGAAATCATAAATTTAGATTTGTTTTTAGTCAGAGTGACTCAGTCAAAGTTAAGTTACTAATAAAGTGCATCTGATAGCTAATCAAGATGAAGGATTGAAAGATTTTATTATGATATACAGATAAGCTCGCATATGCATTATTTATAGTAACAGTTACAGCTTAAATTAATAGTGCTTTATATTGTTTTTATTAACATGACAAAAAAATTGCATAAATAATAGATAAACCAAAGCTCAGTTTGGTGGCATTCAAAGATAATTCTATTTAAAAGTTGTAAACTTCAGACTAAAATTTAAATTCATTTTTTTGCGAGCGTATAAAAAACGTTTAAGTCCTTTACGACCACAGAAAAATTTTTATATTTTTAACAATCATAAACATCCAAT
Organism: Drosophila equinoxialis; assembly: GCA_018150345.1. NCBI lineage: Eukaryota > Metazoa > Arthropoda > Insecta > Diptera > Drosophilidae > Drosophila > Drosophila equinoxialis. The sequence continues at coordinate 2,028,513 of JAECWI010000504.1, forward strand.
AAGATAGTTCTACATCCCCATAAATAATGTCAATACTACGCCCATGCTTGTTGTGCTTCTTTCAATCAGTTCAAACTTCACACAACTGTAAATATTCTATACTATATTCGAATAATATTCAGGCCAATATAGAAAATAATATTGAACATGTAACATACTTTATAGTTGAAACATATACTCGTGTATGATGATAAAAATTAAAGCATAAATTATTAGAAAAGGCCAAAACAAATTGTACAAACATGTTTACTAAAGTTATTAAACCTTTCTATTATATTCAGTCGAATTTTTTTTAATGTCACTTTTGATTGTTGTTTATCATCTTTCATTATCAAAACTTTTTCAGCATTTTTGGGGAAAGTGAAAAGAGGGTTGAGAGAGCATCCGATTACTGTAAATAATACTGAATAAGAGCGTCTTGTTGCAAGGGCAATTAGTTGTGCTGCAGCTTAAGTTGCATCATAATGACTGCTTTTGTGGCAAGAGTCAGATAGCCGAGCAATGAACCCACGTGCCAGCAGTGAGTCCCCTTCTTGTGTTTCTTTTTATGAAATTCGCAATCAGACTGAATCCAAATGAGATGCAACGAAATTGGCATGGAAATGGCCAATCTCTAAGCAATCCCACTTGGCAATGCTTATGGCCAAGAACATCGTGGCTCGTGAGGGCTGAGCAATCTTTTTAAAAAATTTATATTATTTCTAAGTAGTTGCGCACAAAAGTCACTGGCACAAACTATGAACTATGAACTCCGTACCACCTCCATCTCCTTTGGTTCCCATTCGCGTTCCCAGGGAGCTGATTTTTGTGCTCTTGGAATAACACAAAAATGTGTGGCTTAGTGCGCACCACGAACTTTGGGGAGCAATCCGGGAATTTTATCATTGGGGGATTTATGTGAAATGATGGCAGATTGCCAAGCTGCAACTATCAGATATGCAGAAAGTAAAGGGAAGGTGAAGAGGAGAGGAGGTGAGGTGCCACACACACACACACACACACACACATAAGATGGGGATGGAGGGATAGGGATGTTGACTGGATGGAACTCGAGACGAAGTCAAGGCAGTCAACACGATTTTTTAGTGTTTTTTTTTTTCTTCTGTTTTTGGTTTATTTTTGTTCATTTTTTTCTTCTTCTTTAGTTGTTGTTTTTTACAATTTGTTCTTGTCGAGTATAATGGCTAGGAAAAGTTGTGCCGCACAGTGGAAAAAATGAGCTACAGAAATCAAAAGGAAAATCCAGAAGTTCTCTTCGAAATTCTAGATGGTTCTATTCCAGTTTGGAACATATTTCAAATTTAGACTTCCTTATGTTGCTATTCATCATTTAGCCCCATTGTGCGGCGCTTTGGCACAGTCTTAGATGACGATGCCACCGCTGGAGCCAATTTGTTGCGGTTCATCAATATGCCACACCACACACATCCCGGACCAACCAAATGGCCAGAGCTCCAGTCGTCACTGGCTAGGCAGAAGGCGCCTGCAACTTTTGGCGGCCGGGTGGTTGTTGTACTTTGGTCCTCCTCCAGCCAGAGGCAAGAGGCCTCTCCTCTTGTCTTTGCGCAGATTTACTTGAACCGAGACTCTTGGCATTTGAGGAGCTTAAGTGGCTCCACGTACCAAGTATTTGCCGTCTGCTAGGGAAACAAGAAAAAATATGTGCATAAATTTAAAGAATCTCAATTTACTTGCTTGCTTCATGTTCATTTGTGCGCCAACTCCAACTCCAGCTCCATTTCGCTTTGTACCTCAGCTCTTCTTTCTCCCTCTCGTCCTCTCTCGCTCACTCCTATATCTTGTGATTTGTGGGCTCAATTATTGTACACTTTCGTGTCTTGGTTTTCTTTTGCTGTGGTCCGCTTTTGCCGCCATCATGCTCCACCTTGGCCACAGTCGTTTTTTTGTGGTTGTCACTTTATTATTTATTCAGCGCCATGGTCTGGACCGGGCTGCCATTTGTGGGCCGACCGAGAACATGGGGCTGAAGCTGGAAACTGTTGTAGCTGGGAGAACTGGGGACTGTTAATGAGTTCGTTCGTCTTCGCGTTCGCGCCTTGGATGCTCGGCATTTGGATGCTAATGAGTGCATGGCATCCAATAAATTTAGTTTGCCGGGCTTTGCTTTTATCGCGCCACTTGCATAATTCAATCGCTATGCCTCAGGGTTGCCCCAACCGGAGAACATGGCCGTCAGTCTCTAGAGGGTATAGAGGTCAATAGAAATTTATGAGTCGCATTGTTTATGCCACTGATTACAAATTATTTATATGTACGAACATTGCCACAGAGCTGAAAGTACATAACCCCATCCCATTACCTGATGGCTAACTATATCTACATAAATGTGTGTCCTTTGACACGCGGTGGGGAAAAGACTAATAAAGTAATATAACTAATGGCAGGTCCTGCAATTAAACAAATATTACTAATCTATCTAGCACATTAAAGAAGTTGACTTAGTGCAGATAGGAACTCATACCATTGAATCTGGCTAAAAGCTAACTCATATAAAGTTTAAACTCAAGGAATGTTACTGAAATCAAAATATTACGTAGGTAGAATTCCACTCAAAAAAGAGCATCAAGTAAGGAATTCATTTTTTACTTTTGATCATGACTTATTACTTTAGTAATAATACAAAAAATTGGTATCCACTTGCAGTTTTATATGGTTATTGGTTATTATTCAATGAAAATAAAAGGCTTAGGTTACCTGTTAAGCAACTATTGAACAAAACACTTTTAATATTTCATTAAGAGCTAGGAGAAAGACAAAAAAGAACCTTTAAGAAGACAGACTTTTGAAAATTGGTGTAACTTTCTATTTGACCTGTTGAATTTCAACAACTTCTTTATGAGTATTTGATACTCATATTAGTATTAGAGTATTAGTAATTAGTATTGGTATTAATATTAGTATTAGTATTAGTCATTACTTAATTTGGTTGACAAGTTGTTAATTATTTTATAATAATTATTCTTTTTTCTTGAGAAATTAAATTTAAAATGCTTAAGAAACAGATATTGCTTTCCGTTACATACTCTTTTCTTCTTACTCTCTTGAAACAATTTTTCAGTAGCAATAACAAATAAAAATGTTTTTAACGTTTTCAATTTATATCAAAATTTGGATCCTATTGCCCAAGTTAGGCACTTGTGAACAATTCATAAAAAAATACGCAAATTACGATTCATTTTGCCTAGTTTTATATTTTAATTTATGCAGTATTTTAATTAGAATAATTGTATAATTTAGAACATAGCATAGAAATTATGAACTATTGTTCGATAGTCTTAAATCTAAAGATGATTTGTATCAGAAGAAAGTTATAACAAAATAATGCAATAAATTGACTTATATGGTATAACATTAAAGCATTCAGACTTCTTACCTCCGGGAGAAGTCTTTGAATCCACCCACTGTATTTAAAAATCTTTAAAATCGGCTGAAATTTAATTGTTACTATCGAATATCTTACAATTTATCAATAATCATACGAAAAATAAACGCTTTACCCATTCGAGTCTAGCCAGAAGTAAACGACTTGAAAACTGTTACTAATATATTTACTTGCAGTGCATAATTTTTTCCCACAATAGTCAGCTTTGCTCTGTTCATTCCACTGATATACCTAACGAGTCTTGTTAGTCTTTCTATTAATATGAAGTTGTTTTAGTATTCATCGTCCACTTTGAATGCCCAGTTGAAAAAAAAGCATTCTGCCTTAATTAGCTAGCCGCTGATAGTGACAGCCGTTCATAGACCTAATTTAGTAATTGGTTGACTCACTCAATCATTGATAATGTGGCAATGTGGAAAGCATGCTGGCGTCTAGCTATATACGCATACATATGTATATAGAGTTCAATCTAAACAAATTTCCCTAGTAATACAACTAATTCTAGTTCATATTAAAGCTGTCTCACAATCTCTGTCATTGCTGGCAATGAGCTTACCAATTATTATAATTGTTAATACTTTCACTGTCAACGAGGTCGAGGCAAAGATAATTGTCATGTAACAAAACAAGGTTCTTTAGAGATAACCCCAACCAGATTTGAGCAACAAACTCCAATTGGCTGGGTCTTGTCTTGGTAGCCGCCTGGCGGCCAAAATGTGAAGCTGCATGACCAAGGTAGAAGGCATCCTGCAGGCAAATGTATCTGTATCTCAAGAGTTTAATTCCAATCAGCAGCAGCAAAAGCTAAAGATACTTCTTTTAAAAGATACTTCTTCATTAGATTAGGTCGCTAGATGGCGCTCAAGTTGAAAACAAGTTTATCTGCTTGTCGGCCATATTGGAATTATCTGGCAAGTGAGTGTATCTGAAAGATACGCACAGCACATACAACACACACATCGCACACAGTGCGTCCTTTTTCGCACATGCGCCGAAAAGGTATCTTCAAGCTGCGTCGCCTCGAAATAAGGCGTAGCCAATACCCAGCCGGCCAACGTCTGCGTCGACAGCGACAGCGCCAGTCACACATACTAATGCAATGCACAAATACAAGCGCAGAAACTAGCCCTCGCCTCTCTCCCTCTCCAACTCTGTCTCTGTCGCCCCTTCAGAGACTTTGGAGCCCAAAACTACCCAGAGGCAAATGCTAGTCAAAGCGCGTGGCTTCCATTATTTTATCATTCTCAATGCAAGAAAGATACTCCACATCAATAGATACTTTTTTTTCCAGCACGAGCATTTTCCACACTTGTTTAAATTTAAACTATTTTTTAACACGAATTGAACGAAATTTGAAAACTATCATTATAAACTTCCCATGTTAAAGCATAAAGATGAACAGTATCAATTTCTGTTAGGTTTAAGTTGAAAGAGTTTTAATTTTAAACATTCTAATATTTATCTTTTAACTTTTTAGTTTGCTTTGTAGGCACATTTAAGTATAGTTTATGCCATTTTTCAAATAGTTTGCCCAAGCATAGTTTTATGTCTCTAATTATCTCTCCAATCGAATCGCCGTCGGCAAATGTCAGAGCACTACGCATGTGTCTATTAATGTTTTATTTTGCTTTCTTTTTTTTTGCTTTCGTTCGTTGAATTAAAATTCTCAAACCATACCAATTAATGGGCAATTAGCAGACAAAATGCAAATTTCAACTCGCTGTGCGGTCCGCAAAATTGCAAAACACTCATATTAATTGAAACGGGGAAAAATGTATTCACCACATTGAACCCCCGGAACCTTGGCTAATTGATACGACAATTGAGCGAGCCTTCAAAGTCGATGCCCAAAATAAAGAACAAGTGTTATTTTTTTTTCAAGGTCCCTGACACGATGTAGCCAGAAAGATTGGGTGGAGTCCATTTTGGCCATTTCTTTAAAGATAAACGCAACAAAATTTGCATAACTTAAATGCAGAAATTATTTTAATTTAACCATTGCATAAAATTGGCTTCTTTATGATATGCTTGGAGAACACACAAGCCCAACAGCAATCGGGTCCGAACATCCAGCAAAAACATCAATATATGCAAATAACTCGATAGCAACTTCATGCCACAAAACAGAATTGAAGTTTGAGTTTGAGTTGGAGTTGGAGTCAGAGACAGAGTCAGCGGTCTATCCTTCTCTATCCTCCTCTCTGTGGGATGGTGATGTGTGGCATCCTCCATTGGCCAAGATGGAATATTTTAGTCACGTTAATTCATTTCACGTTTAATTCACGAATAAAGTTCGTAACTTATTTCGTGCTCATAATGCATGCAAATTTATTGACTCTGATGATGGCTGAGGTTGAGGAAGTGGAATGGGCTGGCTTAACTCACCATGTCCCCATGGCAGGTGAGTCCATTAAGTATTCGATTTACACAGATGCCATTGTCGCAATGTTCGCCTGCTGATATATCAAAGTCCCGTGGCGGTCCCCGTACCCAATCTGAAATCCCTTCTCAGCGTGCACTTTGTGACCACTGTGCGGGGCAAAGTTTTTGCCACCACTAGAGCAGCTTGTCACACACGATGCCCAGAAAATAATTAAACGAGTTCCACCGATTAATAGATTCGGCCAAAGTTTTTGTCAGCCAAAGTTGCCGCAATATACGAGATGAGGTGACAACTTTCATTAGAGGCTCACACACAGAGGACGGACAAAATGGCATTGTGTCGAAGTCTGTTGGGGTTATAAAAAAAGAGGCAAAACTTTCCCCAAATTAAAAGGAATTCCAACTTTTGTGTTTTAGGCTTAAAGCATACTTTAAGTTGGCTCCACTTGTTTGTGCCGTTTCCATGCCATTGCCCCACCCTGCTCCACTCTGCCTTGCCCAATTTATATTTGTGTCTTGAGTTGTGGAAATATGAAAACAAATAGACACAGCCGGAGGCAAATAGAATCATATTTTTTTCCTTTCTGTGTCTATTTGCGGAGCTTATTTAAGTGGGTTGGCTGCTTGGCTGGTTGACTTGTTTGTTCTTCTTTTTGGTATTGCGTACACTTAGGTGTGTTCCCCCCGGCGAGTACCTTGAGTCGTCACTGAAAACATGTCTGTCAATCTCACAAAACACGAATACACTGCAAAAAAAAAAAAAAAACGTAAGATAAAAAGCTGAGTATTTAATCCATCTATCTAGTTATAGACTGTTCGTAACTATAACTTAAATATCTCTCTAAATCACCAAATGTTTATAATATCGAATAGACGAAACAATATCGTTTATTTGCATGTTATTAATTTTAGAATTTTTCGAACTTCAAAAGTTTTTATTTCAGAAACCAAGAACACATTTTGATTCCTTTTTTAATTTACAAAAGGAATCAAAATGTGTTCTTGGTTAAATATTTGACAGAGAAACCGAACAAATTTGTTTTGTTTCGATCGATAAGTGGAAACGCCGCTCCTATTTTAGATTTTCGGATCATATTTTATATTGAAAGACAAGCAATACTGACAAATAGTTTACTATTGTGTCCTTTTGTTTTGGGTTTAAAATTGTACAGTGTGGCCGAATGAAACTCACGTTTGCCAACCAGGCCGCTTCACATTGTACAAATGCAGCCATCGCTACCCAAACTGACTTTGAAGTGAATTTTTGGGGAATTCTGGGCGAACCAAGAACCGCCCCCAACTATAGATGGGGACCACAGTGAAATGAAAACGGAGCCATTCTTCCGAATCGTTGCCTTATGCAGGAATAAAAGAAAAGTCACAGAACGGTAGAGAGAATGAACTACTCAACTGATGGCCGAGAGGGGGCGGGGAATGAAATGGACGTCCACATCGATCCAGTTAGCCGGCTCGTTGCAACTGCTGTGCAAATAATGGGAAAGAAAGCATTTCACTTGTGTCCAGACACGGAAGGCTCATACTTGGAGCTAGAGCAACACCTTCAAACACAACCGTCCACTGGGATTGCAGCCACTTGAAACAGATTTACTTTTGGCAACTTATGGCCCATGCTATGTTGCCGTTGGCCCGTGCCTGGCTGGATTTATGTTAACTTTGACTCCATCTCCATGTCTAGGCCATCCCATCTTCATTTTGGAACGTCGACACGTTTGGTGTTGGCAAAAGTTTTCTCATTTTGGCAAGCTGCTCCGCTACTAACGAAAATTGTCGAGTTCGGCAAATGCCGCTGGGGAGATGTGGTGCAAAAGCAAATGGAACCGCATGCACCGGCGACATTTCTCATTAAAAGTTTTGTGCCATTTGTTCGTCGTCTTCGTTGTTGTTATTCTCCAACCAACATTCTTATCGGTAGACAGACAGCTATTTTAATAATGAACCGAGTGACAGGGCATCTATGGATCGACTTTAGTAGACAGGTGGTGCCCCTCAATCTAGGAAAGACAAAATGATATACTATCTGTCGCTTAATTAAAATAAATTCAATGGTTTGGGGTTAGAGCATTTATAAACAAAGAATGACAGTGTTTTGTTCTTTGAGGTTTACGGAGAAAAACTAAATGCAAGATAAATTCAGAATCGCTTCATGTGGAGAATTTGATTATCTTCTAGACAAGAGCTACAATTTATTTAAGTCCAGGCTCCACTTACAACAGAATAATCAAATATTATCTTAAAGCTTAAAGAACTTCGGAGCTGTCTTAACCCTAGTAATTAATTAGCTTGAGATGCTCAACAACATTTTCATAAACCATTTCAAGAGATCATCTTAGCTAAATTAAAGAAACCTTGGCAAGCCTTCCTTTGGCTTCTGGCACGGTTTTTTTAAGGCCTTTTTGCCTTGGGTGTAATTATTTCCACTTTCCAAAATGCCAATTAAGAGAATTTCCTTGTCCATGTTATGCTGTATGGCTTGTAATAAAGTATGAGAATATAATTTCCAAGTCGTTGCCAAAAAAACAACAGACCTTGAACGTAAATTAGGCACAACCTGCGCTCAATTATCGTTAGTTTTCTTCGTTCTCCACGCAAAGGGTTACAGAGTCAGAGTGTCGATTTCTAGCTGGGCTAAGGCTCAATGTCAGGACCGCGGGCCCTGCCAATGCCAAGAAACGGCATAGTCATTAAACAATAAAAACAACAACAACCACACACACACACATACACCAGTCGAGGCATAAAAAAACAGAAGGCAGAGGAAGCAAGGACAAACCCTTTTCCTTCTACACTAGAATACTCACACGTGTTTAAATGTGAGTGTGACCATGGCGGTGGCCTGAGTTTGTTTCTGGTTCTATTTCTCTAGCATCAGGCCAGTTTAAATCTACGCATTATAGTCGCACAGTGGGCTCATTGACAATTTGCGGTAAGCGGCCGATCGTCTGGGCCTGGTCGATTGGTTAGTTCTTGCTTTTCGATTCCCTCACTCTCTCTCTCTCTCTTACTTAACGATGCTGCTTCCCATTGCTCTCAATGTGTGTGTGTGTGTGTGTGTTTGCCCGTCACAGTTTGAAGTTTTATGGTCTACAAGAGTTGGCCGTAAAAAGTGAGAGTCATTAAAAATTTTTACGGCTTCTCAAGGTCGTCTGTGGAGAATTTTATGAGAATTTTTACAGCAAAGTCATCGTCAAGCTGTTGCATCGTTATCGAGTGACCCAATTTCATCTGAAAGATATATTAATTGAATTGCCAATTACAAATCGATCGATCATTCGGCCGATTGATGTGAATTTAGCCAAATCTGAACCTGAAACTTAGCTTTAATTTGAGCTAGAAAATATTTATTTTTTGCAGTCTGAATAGTTTATTTTGACTCTCCGCCTTCGCTGCTTCATCTCGTCATCTTTGATATCAGAAATTCATTAGACGAAGGTTCTTTTCCAATATTTTCACATTGGGAATTTGGCTTATTTGCCAATTTTGGGCACGATTCGCAAGCTGGCACAACTTTTGCTACATGAGTATGAAAAATATCTAAGAAATACGACAAAAACGAATGAAAAGGAATGGAGAGGAAAAAAAGCAAAATGCTTAGTGGCAAGTGCCGAAACTAAATCAAATAACTACATGCCTGAAACATTCATGAGCGAAAATTGAACACGTTTTCAGCGTCTCGAGTTGAGCTCTCTGTTCAGCTCCGATTTGCTTTCAGTTCTGCCTCGAGTCGAATAAAGTTCAATTGAGCTTACTCTGAACAGTGTGGGGAGTGAGGGAGATGGGAATTGAATGGGTGGCTTCAATGGGTCTCGACTGCTCCGATGTCCGTTGGGGACGGGGCCAACGCACTCATCACAAATGCTCCTCGGTCTGTGTCGGTCCCTGCATGAAAATGAATTATCCACACCTTCTGTCGAACACAAATTGAGACTACCAGCCAGCAAGAACTGACGACCATTTTGATTACAAGTATTTTCTCGCAGACGTTTTCTCTCAACTTTACAAAAATTGCGAAAAACAAAAAATGGAGAGAAAAAGAGGGCGAATTCATGCAAGAACGTGGCTGATGATGGGAAAATTCTTTCACCAATTGCACGTTTCAATTGCGGGACGAGGAGATTCAATGCAAACGCCCCTTGACGTAGTTCAGGGAGATTGCTTTCGATTGTGCATTTTGTATTCACATTTCCACACATTCTTCTTGATTTGCAATCTATTTGAAATAGTTAATTCAACGGAGCTTTCTTTGTATGCACAAAAATAAAATAAACTAACAACGAACTGTTTCCATCTAATAAGGTTTACTTTTGAATTATTCCCATGGTGATGATGAATAACATATTTATATTTAGATTTTGTTCAATTTGATATATTGCCATAAGTCAATATTTGTAGAGACCTAAAGTCCATCCATGATTGTTTTTTTTTTTGTAATTTAATGATAGTTTCAGTTGAACGATGTTCATAATACAAAAATATTTAATTTGAAAAAAATCTAAACTAATGTAACTCAACTTAGGAATGACATATTTATACTCTCCAATTTTTAGTGACTTCTTAAGTTTTCATTTGAAAAAGTAGTTTGGTGGTTTAATGAGACTTTTTATACCATACACCCATAGGGTGAAATGGTATATTAAAGTCGCCAAAATGTATGTAACAGAAGAAGGAAGCTTCTCCGACCCCATAAAGTATATATATTCTTGATCAGTATCAACAGCCGAGTCGATCTAGCCATGTCCGTCTGTCCGTCCGTCTGTCCGTCCGTCTGTCCGTCCGTCCGCCTGTCCGTCTGTCCGTATGAACACCTAGATCTCGGAGACTATAAAAGCTAGAGCCACCAAATTTGGAATGTAGGCTCGTGTAGTATGTAGAGTGATCAAGTTTGTTTCAAATTTTTGCCACGCCCCTTTCCGCCCACGCAATTAAAAAAAAACGTTTATCTCCGACCCCATAAAGTATATATATTCTTGATCAGTATCAACAGCCGAGTCGATCTAGCCATGTCCGTCTGTCCGTCCGTCTGTCCGTCTGTCCGTCCGTCCGTCTGTCCGTCTGTCCGTATGAACACCTAGATCTCGGAGACTATAAAAGCTAGAGCCACCAAATTTGGAATGTAGGCTCGTGTAGTATGTAGAGTGATCAAGTTTGTTTCAAATTTTTGCCACGCCCCTTTCCGCCCACGCAATTCAAAAAAAACGTTTATCTCAAAAACTATTGCAGCTAGAGACACCAAATTTGGTATGTATATTTGCATAGTAAATGCGCACATGAATAAAGTTTTTGCCACGCCCCTTTCCGCCCCGGAAATTTGAAAAACTCGATTATCTCCCGTAATTTTTTACCTTGTGCAATCAAATTTGGCACACTTAAATTTGATACTAATACCGAGCAAAATACCAAATTTGATGAAAATCGGACAAAAAATAGCTGAGTTATGCATATAAACGTTTTTGCATAAGGCCTTTGATGGCCGTTGGCGGGTGGGGGCGCTAGGGTGCTTATATGCATAAGTGCGCGAGATACTGAGATATGCTTGTAACAAGCATGTGAACAGAATTGTGGAAAATAGGCAAATGCATTAGTTATTACAAATTTGAAATATTTGTTTTACTGGTGTATGGTATACCCAAGTCGGCGAGACGACTTACTTACTTCATTATGTTTAAAATCATCTTCAAAAGAAATCTTTCACCATAGGGTGAAATGGTATACTAAAGTCGCCAAAATGCATATAACAGACTTTTCCCCATAAAGTATATATATTCTTGATCAGTATGTTTGTCTTTCCGTCCGTCCGTCCGTATGAACGCGTAGATCTCGGAGACTATAAGAGATAGAGCCACCAAATTGTAGTATGTAGGCTCATGTAGTATACACTTCCGCCCCCGAAATTTAAAAAACTTGATTATCTCCCGAAATTTTTTACCTTTGGCACATTTAAATTTGATACTAATATTAAGCAAAATCCCAAATTTGATCAAAATCGGACTAAAAATAGCCAAGTTATGCATATAAACGTTTTTCCATAAGGCCGGAGTTGGTCGTTGGCTGGTGGGGGCGCTAGGGTGCTCGTACTTAGCGAGATACTAATAAATTTGAAATATTTGCTTTACTGGTGTATGGTATACATAAGTCGGCGAGACGACTTACTTACTTCATTTTCTAGAATGTTATCAAAAATTTCCTGAGTTTTGGTTTCGTTTTTGATTCCGAAAGGTGATTAAATTTATAAACACAATTAAATAGTTTTTAAATGTGAATTGTTAGTTAAATATTGTTGAAATAAAATGTTTATTGACTTTCATATTTAATTTTAGTATTCTCAAAAAGTTAAATTTAATAATTTTGATTATTTCTCTGTTGTCATTTTCCCTTTTGTCAGCTCTTTGTTTGTGTCAAATCGGCATAAGAGAGCATCGAAGAGAGTTTTCATCCCCAAAGAGATAGCTTTCCGGCTCTCTTTGGCTCTTATGAAGGTGAAACACAGGGTGTTTCGGGTTTCTTTTTGGCTGGCAGCTGTTCGTTATTTTTGTTTATTTTTATCGACAACAAAAACCAAAAACAACAAATCAACAAAAAGAGAGAAATGTTAAATAGCAATTCAAAATAAATCATATTAAGGCAAAAAACAATTCAACCTAACGAAGACAAATAAATTAGTAAGCCAAAAATACATTCCAGTCAATGTATACATATGTACATATGTATATATCTATGTATGTCTTTTGGATCGGTATATATATGTATGTATATGTAGACGTATGTATATATGTCTGGTCAACTTTAATTAAGCCATTTTTTTCTTTTCGACTGCAATTTGCATTGGAATTGGCCGCAACTTGGTAAGCAAAACTCATTTGCCAATGGCAAAATCTTAACAAGTAATAAATTGTCTAAGTGATGGGTTTATTAGCCACGAAGTGACATTGCCCATCTTCCCCCCAAACCTCCAGCGCATAAACAAGCACATTGAAATGCTCTTCGACTTTCTGACAAGCTGATGGCGGCAACGTTGACTGCGGGGCGAACAGAAGCACTTAAATCCCCATCACATCTTCATCTCTCCATATCTATCAATCGTGATAATGATGATGATGATGAGGATGATTATGATGATGCCGCAGACATGATGGCAATGCCGAAACATTGAACGTCGATGCGATCAGATTATAAGCTGCTTAAAAAATTTCGTATGCATCTGAGGCAGCTCTCAGGTCTTAACTGGGCCAGGAGTCGGGGGCCAAAACTAATGGAAGAATTTCGCGAATGTCACGAGCACAAGTTATGGTTAAGTGCACTTTTTTGGCTTTCACCCCCATTCTTCTTATTCACATCCCCCACCGCCTCCAAAGGTTGTTGCTGTGATGTTTGTGTCTAAATGCAAATTTTGTGTACCAAGTTACAGAAATTTTTGGGACATTTAGCTAAGTCTTGGTCCAAAAAATATACATAAATGGTGCACTTGTCAATAAAATTGATCAATTGATCTCATTTTATTACAAGTCTCAATATAAAAAGTCTCAATTTTGCGTTAGGGTATTCAAATTTCGTTGTTTTCTTTGCTGCTTTGTTTTTTTTTTTTTGTTTTGTTTTTGTATTTAGCTAAAACTTTGCTGCTGCCTAATACCGCAGTCATTTTCGTGCTGAAACACAACCCCAATTTCATACTTCACCCACTCCAGATTCTCTCGTGATGCGCTTCGTAAACTTTGTGCAGAAAATTTGAATATACTTTTGGCTTATTTCGCGTTCAGAGGACCAGGACCAGGGCAAACCACCACCAAAATCATTAGGGAGCCATGGCGTCATGCATGTCCTTAAGTCCCTCTCAGGTCTCTATGTGTATGGCTCTGTGTGTGTGTGTGTGTATCAGAGTCATGTTTAATGGTGGTGGATATGGCATAGGGCAGGAATAGTGGCAGGGGCAAAAGCAAAAGCATGGCCATGGGCATTGCAACAACCACCATAAGGACCACCACCTTAATCTGACGACCTGAATCCCAGTTGCCACACAGATTGCCACTGTTTGCATTTTGCTCATTGTCCTGCATCCTTTGCTCCAACTCTTTATCGCCCCCTCCGATTTCCCTTCACCTCTGCGAGCACCCTTGTTGCGTCATTTGTTCAAATTTGAAACGTTGCCTGCTGTGTTTCGAAAGACTGTCTTTGTCTGTTATTAATTTTCCTGCTCCTCCCGTTCGCCTGGGGCCGTTTAGCATCAATTGTGTCTCGGTCTGAGTCTCGGTTTTTTGGTTTGAGTCTTTGTCTTTGCTTGAGGCCATGGCTTGGGATGCGTTTCATTAATTAAGAGAAATGGCCTCGACGAGCTTTGCACGTTACAACAATGAATTATTTATATAAAATTTGTCTAGCACTTTTTCTATGCTTTCCCAAAGAATTTTTCTATTTCGCACTGTTTTTTCTATGTCTTGACTGTTTTTCTCCATCTTCTTTTGGCTGTTGTGCAAATTGTTGCCATTTTCTTTTAATTCGCTTCATTGTTGCCCCAAAAGGTAGATATCTAAATCTAAGCATTATTGTGAGTGAGATTTCTTCTCGCTTGGCTTGAGGATTTGCTGACTAATGAAAAAGTTAAAGAAAGACATGTTTCTCCTTTCACTTAGTATTTAATTATTACCACACTTTCGTGACCTGAAACATTTTCAATGACATCAAATTGCACTTAGACGGATATAAGAAATACATTTAGTCATAAATAATCAAAGTTATGGCGCATGCTATTAGCATTGAACCACAAAGTTGCTAAACTCTCCCACTAACACCTTTCATTTTGAACCAAGAAGCGGGGGTTTTTCCATTCACTGAACGCAATGTAATTAAATTATATGCATTTTGCTTTTCCCCTTCCATCGTACTTATCAGAGAACCCTTCATCATTGGCCCAGCTGTCTGGTCAATGCTGGGGGATTACAACTCCAGACGAGTTTTTCTTTTTTTATACATATTTATTCACTGAGCGTTAGTCAAAGATCCGTAATGTCAGAGGGAATGCTCAAATCACAGCCAGAACGAATTTAATATTTTCTTTCCTTCTCTGGGGAATGAGCAAAATTAAAATGGAAAAAAAAGAAAAGGATTTTCCTGTCCTTTTTGGGGGAGTTTTATCTTGTTTTTGTTTTTTCTTCAAAAATGGAAATTTCCTATTATGCACCAGCTGCAGTTGCCTTTGGGAGAAAACGACATAATCTTTCGCTCAATTAATTTACGCGCTGATTTCTTTAAATAAACTCGGGAATAATGAATAATTTCCGGTTTATTAATACTAAATGTTGCATGCAAAATTTAATATTATGACTATGCAAATAACAAACGTCTACAATGGAGTTCTTAGCCATATTCAATTCAGGTTCAAAGGTAAATAATAAGCGGGAAGCCCATGAAGTTTATGAAAATCGTTTATGAAAATTGCCACCAATCAGACAAAAACCATAACAGAAAAGTACAATTGAAGCCAGCAGCCGCAGCAGCAGCTTTTCAAATCCGTTTGGGGTCTGCTCCTTCAGAGGTATCCACATACAAACATATACATATATGTATATATATATATATATCATATATGTCGCTTTGTATGTGGAAATATATGTACAACAATAAAATGAAATACACCCCATCAATATAAATGGCAGCAGCAACACAAATAGCAAGAGCAACAACAACACACATGAATCACGTTACTAGTTGGTTCAGACCAAGTTCCCAAAAACTACAGAAACGAACAGAAAAGCACAGAATATAAGGAGAAGAAAAAAGAACCAACAATAACAACAACAAAATAAAATAAATAAAAAAAACAACTCAAGCTAAAACTGAACTGAAAAAAAGTCTGTACAAATAATGCAGCCATTTTGGATAACAATGGAAGCTAACAAAGGAAATGCCAACAACACCGACTTTCAAGAACAGCAACAATAACAACAACAAACAGAAACAACATTGGAAAAGGTAGAATCGGAATCCACTTAAACGTTCAGTAACATTTTTTGGGCCTTCCCGCGCAGCTTTGCCACATTTATCACAGCCCCTGCTCCCAAAATGTCAAAATGTCAGAAACAACAACGAAAACAAAAACAAGAAAAGAAAAGAACGAAAAGAAAAGAAAGAAACACAAGAATGTCACATTCGAATTGAATTTAAATGAGTTCTATATGCCCAGCCGGCTTACTAAAGGCACGCACACGATACCGAAACAGAACCCTCGAATCCGGACTACAGTTCGATAAAACAACCAAAGATTACGCCGCCAGTGGCAAGGGCAAAGCTTGGTGGCCATTAGCCATGAAGTCTACTATCTCTATGCTGTTTCCTCTATGTGCCAGATAAAACAATGGGCCAATATCTTGAAAATTTTTACTCAATTGAACATAAGCAGGATACATTGTATTGTTGTTTAATTTATTTTTTTATCTTCTCATTTGGACTTATAACATTAACATTTACACTTGTTTTTAGTCTATCGATCGACACGATCGCCCTTAGTTTACATAGATCTATATCTGTCAGAACATTTTAATTTGGTCCAATCAGCGCCAATAGAATTAATTACGAAACTAAGAAGAATATGTCGACGACACAATTATATTTTTGTTCTGCCCCATAAACAAACACGGCCCACATGATATACAGATACATACAGAACGCACACTTTAAGGCAAATCTGGTGAATAACTAGGTCACGGACATTGGGACTGGCGGACAGTCAGTCAGTCGAAGAGCCAGAATCAGTTTGCTGCCTCACTGCGTCCAAAATAAGTTTGTAAGTCTGCCTGCTCCACGCCTCATGGCCCGTGCCTTGTGCCTTATGCCTCTTGCCTGACTTGTCCCCTGGCACTGTCCCACTCCATTAAGTCGGTTCACCATTCCCCGAATGACACATCGCTTGCCACATTACAGAAAAGATATATATATATATATATATATATATATATATACATATATAAGTGTACGAGTATACATAAATATGTACACACACACATTTGTATATGTATGAATATACAGAGAAGGCATCAGCCTTCTCCAGCCTCGTTTACCCATACTCTTTCCCATTCCCTTGGCCAGATTGTGTGTGTGTGTGCAGGGGGTATCTCATTTATAAGCACGCAGACCAAATTGTTTCTATCTTATGCCCCGTGCGGATGTGACTTCATTTATGGAACTTGCACACACACACACACAACTTCCTTATGTATGTGGCCCGTCGATATGGAATATTTAAACGATCTCAATGTTGGCCAAAAGCGTATTCGCCAGTCACTGTTGTCCAAAATGGGCACGGCCAACTGAAATTTGGAACGCGTTTGCGTTGATGCAAATGTCAAGCTACATATATACCTATTTACCTTTAGACCATACATATCTTAAAATACATTTAAGACCCAATAATGTCACTTTAACTGGATCTCATTTGTAACAAAACGGGGAATATAATAATATTTTTTGCCCAATTCAATTTACTCTTCTTTAGGTGAAAATTTATTGTTTAACAAGAATTATAAGTAAGCAAAATTGTTGCCCTATATTTCTTCTGTTTCATAATAGATTTCTCTGTCAAATTACTAAAGCGAAGAATAAGCTAATACTTGTCAGCGGATTAATTACAACTAAATCAAGTTCAATAAGGTCTATAAAAAGCGGAATCAAATTAATCACAAACCAACTAACTTTCTTATTTTGACTACAAAAATTATTCACCAAATGCCAGTAAAAACCTAGGAAACTATAAAATACGTTCCTGAGATTTTATTGGGCGTTGATTGGGTCTGTTTAAAATAAGAGGTTCACGCACATTTATCTCGAATAAGTCCTCAAACGATACACTGTATATATCTATGAATTAAGTTTCATTTCTATGTATTGACAGTAAAGGATCACAAACGAGTTTTGTCCTTTAGCAAATGTTAAGAATTTCACTACTAGCTACAAATTTCGAACGATTTCCAAACATTGAGTTGTTTTGAATATCTCTCGTACATGAATATAAAGCCACATTGTCTAATTGTAGTCCTAAGTACACATTGCCATGGATAATCGCCTCATTCCCTTAGACGATCTGTTTTCGATGCTCGTCAAGTGGATGGAAAAGTGCGGTGGCAACACCTAAAATGAGTTAATGGCCGCATTTATTGCCAAACTGCTATAATAAACAATTTGTTAAGCATTTAACGAATTTTACTGCCGTCAGTAGCAGCAACAACAACAATAATAACAGCAAAAGCAACCAAGAAGAAGAAGAAGGAGTGGGCCAAATGCGAGTGCCTATAAAAAATGTTTATGATGGATTATGCTCCCACTTCCGCGCTCTCTTCCACTCCCTCAGTCATTCACTTTTGTGTTTTATGACACTTTTCATGTGGGGCACATTGAGGCAGGTTACGGACTTGGTCATTGGAATCAGACCCCCTCCCCGACCACAACCAAAAGAAGCAGCTACAATCACAGACAGCGAGACACCAGAGAAATTGTCAATGTCAAGGTGAAAAGTGTAGCACATAATATGGTCATAAAGGTGCCTGCCTGCAGATTGATTTAGGCAGCATGCCGACTGCGAGTGCGGGTAAAACTGATGGAGATAGAGCAACGAATGGGGGGGGGCGTCAGTGGCAAGTGGAGCACTTGCCATACAATGAGACTGCCAGCGAGAGATATTAAAATTTTACGGTCAGCGGTAGACGACTGCCAAACGACACCTATAGACACACTTTCGCACACACATACACGCGATAGTAAAAAAAGCATTATTATGGCAGACATTAAGTGACGACGCCATCAAGTGCCGCTCAAGACATTGACGGAAGCTGAAGCGGTGGCCATTGACGCTGGCCTTGGTCTTCACGTATGTCTTCGTCTGACTGTCTGTCGTAAAAGTGAGGCGCGAGACTAATACCCCCAGCCATCCTCCCCATACGCCGAAAAGACCCTTCCCTTACCCAGTTCCTCTAGCAACTTCTCAACCACCCAGCTGCGTTTTTATGAATGAACTACTCTGCTCGGCTCGACTGGCTTCTCGCGTTTGCTTCTGCCTTGGCCTTTTTGTTGCTTTTTTAGCGGCATTTTATTGCCCCTAATGTCACATTATGCACTCCAATGCGACAAAAGAAAGACAACAACTAGCCAAACGGTTGCAAATTTGTATGACAACTCTTTACAAATGGAAAAAGGTTTCAAATGAGCGTCAAATTAACTAGACTAGACAAACAACACTTGATTGTTAAGTTGTTTTGGAATCTTGAAACCATATGTACCCAATTCCACAAGCGTTTAGCTTAATTATTGGTCTGAAAGTATCTGTAGAGAGACAATGAGCTTTAAGTCTAACTAATATTGCTGACTAATCATTACAGTCAGGAGCGGATTTCATTTATTGTTATGTATTGAATGGTTAAGACAATGGCATTGTAAACACAAGTAAAAATTGATTAGTCTTACAAAAATATCTATAATCCAACAAGTAACTTTATTTTTATAAATAATAGACTGGTTTATAGTTCTCAAACACAACTTACAGTATATGATGAAATATTTATTCATATATAGAAACTACTATTTTTAGAAGCATTTTATAAAAATAAAGTTTAGACTTTTCGCCCTTTTACTTTTTTATCTAAACTCCCATCCTGACTATAGACTTTGGCGGCGTTGAAGTTTTTAAAACCAAAAAAAAAAAAACAAAGTTATTTGTAAAATATTCAATGGCAAGAAGATGTAGCAATGGAACCTCCAACCTGTTTAAGTCGCAGTCAAGTCAGACCGTTGATACTTTTCTACTATGGTGGATTAACTTGGCCTAAAAGGCACATGTCAACCCTATCCAATGGCTACGTCAACGACTACGATGGCGACTAATCAAATGCCAAAACACGTTTTCAGCGACCGCTTATCGCGTTGTAAGGGCGACGGCACGGGGGCCAAATGAATTAACATATTGTCAACAAAAACAACAAGAAGAACAACTGGCAGCTAGCAGATACATAGATGACAACCTACGAGTTGGATTTGGATTCGGATAGTTATCAGGGGCATTTGTATAAATATGATTGATTTATTTGACAATTTTCGACAGCATTATGCGGACGTGACACGCATATGTTCGGATAGTACAACAAATATATATATCTCATTATCTAAAATTGTCATCTAAGTTGTTTTTTGGCTTAAATCCAAAGAGAAATATAGAAAGAGTTCTCCTTTTGTTTTTTTTTTTTTTTGACAGTTGAGGGTTTCTCTGCAAAAATTTGCATATCCATTAGGCATTAAAAATTGCATGCAGCCAAGTTTTAACTGCAGTCTTATAAACTAAAATGAAAATGGAAAAAGAAAATGGAAAAACAGAAAAGTTAGATAAAGCAGCAACTGCCATGATGAAACTTTGCTGTCCGCTAACTGCTAACTGCGGCGCATGAGCAACAAGAATGACAGCAACGCCGACGGTACAGATAAAACGATTTCACACACGCACACACACATAGCATCAGCCACTGGCGTACTGTCACCAACACACACACACACATAACCAGATAAGCGACGCCATTATGTCCCTGGCGGCCATGCCACTTATTCCCCTACGCTACTATTGCCGTCCGTGACATAACCAGATAAATACTGTCACCAACACAGGCACACCTAGATAACCACACTATAGTGGTCTTTGTCTGTCATCGTTGCTTTACGTGATGCATTACGTCATACGTAATGAAAGGGGGCGACACTGAGTAACACTACTCATTGCCAGGAGCGACACTGAGATTACGTTAAATTTGAAATTTTGTATGTTTCTGGGCAATCAACTTGCAATCAACTGCTAAAGTAGTAAGTGATCTGATGCACTAATAGAATCTAGTTAATAGAAAGTAAGTAAAAACTGCATTGAGATGAGCGAAATGAGATGAGTGAAGCAAGTGATTTCTTGTTCATCAATTCTGCAGGCAACAGTTCGAAATACGTTACATGGCTTTACAATTTCCCACTGAGTTCAAATGTTGGGGATTTATAATTTACTGACTTCTTTTGCGTTTCGATTTCGAAAAGTAAAAGCAAAGCTTTGCTTTTTGGGGCGTCGCTTATGTACTTAAAGCTTTAGTTACTTTTCGGTCTGCACATGTGAAAGGACAACAACAGAAATCCTTGCTTATGTAAATAGACTTGGACCTGGTCCTGGTTCTGGACGAAACACCCTTCTCCGCCTTTTATAAATATAACCAACAAAAAACACACAACATGATTCGCCTCATCCGGATTTCTCCTCGTGCCATTTGATGGCTACGAGATAAAAATCAATATGAATATATATACTAGAAACGAGCAGGCGCATTCTATGTAGAACTATGTACCTTCTGGGGGGTGTCTTATACATATATATATAGATATTTTCTATGTAATACATACAATATTTGCGCACATACACTTAATGAGGAAATTTATGCGTTTTTGCAAAGGATTATGGTGTAGAAAATTTCATTAATTTCATTTAATATTCGCAATAAAACCGAAAAACGAGCGGCCAAACCAGAGCCAATTTGAATAACAGCAACTCTCGAATTTTGATTCGAACTTTAAATCAATTTAATTCTTTGCTTTTACAGCATTCCGCATGCCACGCCCCAACATTTAAATACTCGTATTTATTTACATATATGTATATATATAAATATATTATGAATTTTAATCGCATCGAAAAGTCATGTATACATTTTTAATTTTATCACATAAATTTCACACTTTATGCTAATGTCGGGTGCGGCAAAGAGTGCGGGGGGTACTGACAATGAGAGGGCGGCGTGATCAGGTGACTCTTAATGACATCGCTTAACCAGTCTCCACAATCAGCGGAATACTCCACTAAAGGACAAAATTGCATTTGCGTATTTGTATATATATATATTTCGATATAAATATATATATATTGGTGCCTCGATGGCATCGTAAATTGAAGGCTTATTTGTTATGGCAGATAAACGAAAATTAGCTAATTACATTCCATAAGCCATACCAAAAGTGTTTATAACCTTCTGTTCCAAACGTATACATCCAATTAGTATTCCATCGCACTAAAATCAACCAAAATGTGCACTTTGTTGGCAGGCGAATGCGAAATTTATTTGGGCAAAGTCAATTCAAATGCATTGACAAAACACACAATTACTCACATAAATAAAATTGTATTAATTTTTTATTAATGTAAATATATTTAATTGCCATTTAAGAATTCTATTAAGCAAATCAGTGCAATAAAAAAAACACTTCGGAGGGGAATAAAAAATATATTTTCTGATAATACAACTTTATGACTGTTATCGAAATTACCAAATATATTTTAAACAAGTCATTGACTTAAATTAGCAACTATCTTTAAAGACCATAACTTTCTCACACATATTATAAAGTCGTTAATTTTAATATACATATAAAAGAAATTCAAATATTTGTAAACAAATAGATATTTTTGTTGTTTGGCTAATCCGATTTAGTTTTTAAATCATAAGAGGATAATCTTGTTAACGTCTACTAAAATACATTTAAAAAAAGTTTTTAAATTCTACATCATATTATTCCATTCCTCTTCTTGAAAATACAATAGTCAAATTTGATGATAAAAACGAAATCTTTCAGTTTCTTATGCTTACAACTTTACGACTTTTCTATTGGCTAAACACTTTTTAAAACTCTACAAAAGGGTATCTTGGTTAAGTCTTTAAATTCGTGACACATTTTAGACTTTTCTTAGCTTTAAAATATATTTTCTTTAGGTATTTTTTGCCGAGCATTTATATTTACATTTGCATTTAGCGATTTTGAAATAAATCTTGTAACTTTAAACTGAAGAATATTATCGGATATCGGATATATATTGTATGCAGAGTCGAAGGTCATAGTCACTAGCACTCTCAGCCACTAACAAAAACCCCCTTTAGACTTAATATTGTATATTATTTCTAATCTTATAAAATAAAATAAAATAAAAATAAAAATATATTGTATGTATAAAAAGCTTCTTAAAATATAATTGTTTCTATTTGTATAAATATTTGTATATTCCAATTTTTTAAACTTTGTTTAATGTTGATAACATTAAGTGAAGTCTTACAACATCAAATTTATAAAAATCATAAATTCAAATGAGTTTTTTGACTGTCTGATTCAAAAATAGTTTCTAACAAAAAAGTCATCTCTCTGTAAATGTCTGGTAATTTAGACAGAGCATTTGTGTTTCGGTGTGTTTCCAGTTCCTATCTGCTTACCAGCTTAATTTGAGTCTTATTTATGTTACAAGTTGAAAGAAACAAAAACATCATAAATGTATTATTTCTCACAGATTTAAATGTCGTAAAAACATTTGCTTATTAGTTTAGTTTTTGGAACTATATTTCGCATGCAAGATTGAAAGATTGTATAGATATTTTTATTCTGATGCCGTCGCCATTTCGGATGTTTTCGTTCATCATAAGAAGACAATTTCATTTTGATTCTAAACATTAAACGCGGCATGGATCGAAGTTGAAGAGAACAAAAATCAACGAAGAAAAAACAAAAAGTTTTTCAAGTAAAGTGAATGCTTCAAGAATTTTAATTGGGTTGGCCACTTTTGCATCTCAAGAAGAAAAGAAAAAACAGACATTTTGTCTGCCTCCCAGACCCACAACAAGAACAAGTCTACTGCATGTACAAATGTGCGTTTATGTGTGTGTGTGTCATTGTTCGGGCTTCAATTAAAACATTTTAAAAATCACCAGGCATATTTTGATTGCCTGTCGAAGAAACGCATTAAAATGGGCGACGCGGCATCGGTTATCGGCAGATCCCCAGAACCACATCTCCCAGACCATTCCGAATCTCCGTTCCCTCCGTTCGCCTTGCCCCATTCCCATGGCCGCACTTGACTCTTGTTATAAGTACATCGCCGACATCTTTCTCTGTCTATCTCTGGGCACCCATTGAACGGGAATGACAGAGAGATGTGGCCGCCATTGATATTCAAGACGCAAACTTGCTGCATATATCAGGTTCGACTCCTTCGCCTGCATCTCCTCCTTCCTCGTGGCTCGTTTATATGCCAAACATTGGAACCGGGCATAAATATGCCACTCGTATAGCACCATTTTTCATCTTCTCGATGCTTTTCTAAACAGTTTTATGTCTGTTTTCCCCATTCCATGCTGGGGAAAATCACTTCAGAATGAGCGATGTCTCTGATCTAATTGCAATTGCCCGGCCCAAAACTATGTATGTACATTTATTCTTTCTCTCTCCCCGCTCTTGACACTTGAGTCTCAAGTGGAGACAAGCAATGATTATGGTTAGAAAGAAAAATTCAATAGAAAACTTGTTTTCAAATATTTGGAAAATGCTTCTCGGATCAGGTCTCGCTTGTCCCTTGTCTCTTGTCTTGTCTATCATTGGTTTGTCTTTCATTTTCATAATTCCAGCTCGTATATTACCGAGTAAATGTCGAACCGCTGACTGATACATTAGTCACCAGCTCAGCTCTAGCCCTGACCCAAGTCCGCGGCTTATCTTAGGCCATTCGAGACTCGAAATATGTAAATAAATAATACACTTTGTATGGACAGCGATCAGTACGGATTGTTGTTTCTTTTGTTTCGTCTTGTCCCCTGCTTTTGTTTTGTCATTTTGTTTTATTTTTAATTTTATTTTGGAGTGCATTGAATATTTATGGAACAAACCCCGAAACCCCGCCGCACAATCGCCATCGTTATCACCTCCATCCGTCCAACCATTCATCCATCTCGTATCTTGCGGCTCATTTTTATGATCCTGATATTAACACATGTTCCGTTACCAGACCTCTTGCTTGTCCCCACACCTCCACGCACTTGCATCTCCCGGGAGTTGATTTTGAATACTTCTCTCTCGTCTCTAGACACTTTGGTATTGAGAAATCCTATTGCATTATCACCCTTTCCCATTCGTTATAGTAAATCAATGTGTTTACAACTTTTTCAATTTTTTATTCAACTCGAAGCAAGTGTCAGATGATGATCTAAGTCAAATCGGGAAAGATTGAACTATACTTTACATCCATAAATATTAGTATTAGACAGTTTAGTAAAAGATCCTGTCGACTTAAACTCTTAGGCTTACTTTAGATATCCGAATATCATCAAAATCCTACTTTATGCATTTAAATTTTTGTTTCGAATAAATAAATCTTACTAGTTCCTTATCAATCGGTTTTAATCGGCTAAATCCTTTTTCTAGAAATGTAAGATTATTGTGCTGTTTCATTTCTGTGCTTTGTAATCGAGAATTTTTAAAGGATTTCTTTTTGAGTCTGTCGGCCTAATCCATTTTTATTACTTTGGTAAACGAAATTCAAAATGTCTAACCGCATTGATAAAAACAAGAGAGTCGTTTTTTTTAATGCGATTTGTTTTGCCACGCCCTCAATACAAATGTAGCAAAACATTTCAAAACAAATAAAATTTAAATGGCGACTTGCTATTAAATGGAATAGATTCAAAAAACGAAGGGAAATTATGTTTTTCTTTTGTTGTAGCAAAATTATGAAAAGAAGGCGCTACCCGATTTTCATGGGAGTTGCAACAAATGGTGGCATTACAAGGATTAGGCTAACATTTACATGCCCAAAATAAAAAGGCAGCAGCGACCATTTATTGTGAAATCCTTAGCTTCGCTAAGCACCAGGTGAACGGGGTGGAAGTTTGTCATGTTCAAGATGGCAACTGTTTGGTCTAGGGCTCGCCATTTCCACTCTCACTTTTCCGCTGTAAGAAACTCGTTGTTTTTTTGTAAGGTTTGATTTACGGCCAAGGCCAAATATCTTTTTATTGCTCTGTGCCAGGGAATTGCGACAATTGTCGTCGCGACGCATACCGTATACTCACAGTTCGCACAACTCTCAACTCGCAATCCTTGCAACCCTTCGTCTGAACCTGACAGCAATTTCCATTGAAAAGGACATTACCAAGTTGTAGGCATAGACAAGACAATGCGTCTCAGCTGTCTGTTTGGCAGCATTTTGAAATCCATTTATGTCGCATATCATAAAAAGAAAAACAACAAAAAAAAGGATAAGAGATACGCTCCTTTTTTGGCAGCAGCGTGAAAATGTACTTTCTTTTTTGCTGTGTTTTGCTACAAAAATTTTACGCACGGCAATCGCAACGGTCGGTAGTGCGACGGATTGCAACCCGTTCGCGGCTGGGCACCTGATGCCCTCAAATCCTGTCACTTCTTCTTTAAGCAGGTAAAGGCTCTTGGCTTATTTGTTTTCGCTAGGTAGAAAAGTGACAGAAGCCAAGCCGAATAGCTAAAAAATTCAGTGTAGCAACAGCCCTTTCATCCGCCTACTTAATTTGATTGTCAATTTATTTATGTAATTAAAAGAGTACGGATACCTCTTCTCCACCCAAATGATGGGCTACCAATTTAGCGCAAATGAAACCACTATGGCCAATTACGATGGCCTCGCGATGAGCATCCGCATCCCTGCCTCCATCTTTGTAATTACATTAAGGCCCACTTCCTGCCTCTGTTTCTGCTCCTGCTGACTCTTGCTCGCATGTTGATTGCCATTATTATGGCTTTTCGATTCTGTGGCCCAATCAACGGCAATGCCAACCATCTGCATATATGTATGTGTGTATGCATGCAAACAGCAGGGTAAGAGAGGTCTGGAATTGATCAATTGGGTAAAATTAAGCAGGCACTTTGGTGTCGTCCCATGGCTTAGAAAGTTCGTGTCAACGTGTAGTTGAACTCATCAATAACTTAGCGAAAAACAAGTAATGATAAGTACGTCTTGAGTGCTTCCTGCCAGATAGTTTTGAGTTTGAAGACTCATTAATAAGAAGTTGGGTTTAAGAGCACAACTTCTACTCGATTGCAACTTCTTGTTTGTGTATCATTCTACTTTCTGTCATAAACATGAACTAAGCGACGATGTGGCTCCTAGACTCCAGCTAAAGCAACAACTGCTTTTGGAGGTGGAGCCAACCCCAAAATGCTGGGCGAGAAGATACATAGTTACCTCGCTGTGCTATCGCATGCCATCATCGTAAATTACACGAAAAGTATCTATCTTTAGTTGGAAATTGTGCAATTTTATTAAAATTCCAAAACTCCAGCAGCCAGCGCCCTTCACCCCAATAAATAAATATATGTATGTATAGCATGTGTATGTGTGTCTCTGTCTGAGTTTGCCGTATCGTTGCTCGGACCAGGACTATCTTACCCTCTATCTCGCAGCCGTCCTCGTCTTCTTCTTTTTACAACCATATTGCAGAAAATTGTGTATAAAGCAGGAGTAGTTTTTCCTTTTGCAACATCCATCCATCCACCTTTTCATCCCACTCCCATCCCAACTGTCAGTGCCTTTGCCATTGCCAGCCGTGCTGTGCCGTGTGCTTCTCGTTTTTTGCTTTTATATAAACATGAGGCAAGATTAGATACAAATTACACCACAGCTTTCCAAGGTGGGCGTCGTCTTTTCGCTTTACCCTGGCAATTTGTTCACCTGACTGCTGCTATTGCTCCTGCTCCTGCGCTTGCTTCTGCGACTACTTACAGTAGTTGTTACCTACCCAAAAAGTACAAGAACTGTAATAATAAGAAAACTTTCTGCCGGCAAACCATGGATAAAGCAGATGAACAAGAAAAAAATTGCTGCGGAAACCGCCACAAAGTAGCAAATGGTATTCCAGGGGCAAAAGTTTCGACTATGCCACGCCTAATGCCAACTCCCCAGAGTTTTCCGTTGAGCTGCAAGTGTATTTTATTATTTATTTATTTATTTCATATATGTATTTGAGTCGGCGATTATAAAATGTAAAAGAAAAAAACAGAAATATGGAAACTGGAACTACGGCCGGAGACTCATTGGGGAGTCATCCGGCGGCAGCGGAGGTTTGCGTAATTTGCCCAAATAATTTATGTTTGCCGAATTCAAACTTTTCTTATTTCTCCCAGAGAACTTGTCCCGCCATTTATTTTTGCCGCTGATTTTTCCCGTACAGTGCCGGTAGGGGGCTGGGGGCGGAGTAGGCAAAAAGCAAAGTCAGCCGGAAAACTGGCATATATGTTGTTTATACGTATGTATGTAGCCGTAGGTCCAAGCCCGTTTCGGTTCTGAGTGTTTGGGCGGAGGTCGTTCAGCGGTTGTATGTTTGTTCATCTGATGAACGGGAGATGGCAAATGATGGCAAGTGGAAACATCCCCTCACTCTCCCGCCACATCTCACTCTACGTTTGGGAGTCAAGCCTGAGCCTCATTCGGTGGCACGTTTGCAAAATGGCCCAATGCGTGTCTGGAATACATTTTCATGTTTTGCCAAAAAAAAAAAAAAAAAAAACGAACAGCAAAAAAAGAAATACAAACAAAACGATACGTAAGGAAAATAAGAGCATGGCAAAACTTCGGACCCAAGTCACAGGAGTGACTCTGCTCCAACACTGGCTCTTGTTTCCTGCTCCTTCTCCCGCTTTTGTGCATTTGTACATATTGTCGGTTGTATTTTGACGTAAATTTATGTGAAATTGTTTGCCAACCGGCCCTGAAAGCGGCATTTTGTGTTTTCTAAAATATAATGTAACTGTGCAGATGGAGAGAGAGACATACTTCAGCATATCTACATATATGTATATATGTACTTTCCTACACATACCCTTGTGGGTGTGTGTGTGCTAATTTAAAATTCAGTGGTGTAAGCACACACACACACTTTAGTAAAGACCTGACAGGGGCAGGGCCAGAGCAGTTGCACGTTCCCCCATGGACTGCGCAGGTTTTTGGCAAAAACCTTTCACAGTTTCTAAAGAGTGCTGCTTACAAAAGGCAAAAGTGAGAAGGGTTTAATGTTAATTGCGGCCTTTGTTTGGTTTCACATTCGATTAAATAAATGGCGCCTGTGGCAGGGCAGCGTGTGGCAGTTGCTTTTCTCTGTCCACTCGGCAAAATCACCCTTTTGTTTACCCCTATTCCAGGCCCATTTAGCCTAATGGAATTAAGCATTGACTCAAGCTTGCTTTATGCGAATTAAAATAAAGATTATAGAACCAATTTAATTAAATTTGAATAGTTTCAGAATAGGGTAGATCTTATACGTTTACACCTGTCGTTTGGAGCTTCTTAAGTTTATTAAAGTAATAAGTTTAGCCGTAAACTAAATATTTAATCAATTAGGTGCATACGGGTAATAAACTCAATCCTTCACTGAATTTTATATTTTTATGCTTGAGATTTATTGTAAAGTAAGAAAGATCAAATAAATCCGGATCTTCTGAGTTTCAAAAGAAGTAACTAAAAAATTTACAAAACTATCCAGTTAACATTATTTGTTCATCCATATATATCAAAATTGGTATATGAAGCATACGAGAACTTGGACTAATTTGTCGCATGAAGTTTGTCTACTGTGGACGACAATTCTGAGTGTGTGAATGCGAATCCATCCTCAGATGTTTGTGGTTTAATAGGAATTAGTTATCCTCTCGTTTTAAATGCATTAAACTAAATAAGTAGAAAAGCAAATCTGGCAAGGATATTGTATCATCATAGAGATGTGCATGAGTAGATTATTTGGTTACTCAGAATTTTGTGAACATTTGAAAGTTCGTCTGTCATGTTGAGCAGTTGCTGATGCTAAAATTATCTACTAGATCGCATAAGTTTGTTTCAACCTATACAGGCTTATATAAATATATCATGCAAATGACATCTATTTTTTTCCTGTGTTGTCTATGATTTATTTTTTATTATATTTATGATGCACTTTCAAGTCTACAAGTTAAATAAATAATTTTACTTAACCAGCTAGAAAACGATTCTGTTTCTAATGTCTCAGTGGTAATTTCATTTAATCCAATAAAATTGCAGCATAAACATAATTCTGATTTGTATATACTTAAACAAATTATCTAATGTTAATGTCAATCATTTATTTGAGTATCTAATTATAAATAATCAATTTAAAGTCAATTAAAAAATAAATTTAAATATTTATTTATATGTTTTCTATATGCCATGATGACTAGACGTTTCTCAGTGCCCTTTAACTTATGTTTTCAAAATTTAGAGATGAGACAGAAAAAATTGAATATAAAAGCAATTTAGAGCAAAGAATTGAGGAAATTAAGAGAATTTCAGATCATTGACGTCGAAATCAACAGAAACTGTCAACTTAGGCATCATAAAAAGTCAATTATATTGACAATAATTTTGCGCATTAAACACAAAAAGTTAATGCGCCAGAAGTTGCAGTTGCCAGTTCGAATGGGACCAGGAGTGGCAATCAAACTGTGACTGCGGATGCAAGGTGGACGCCAGAGCTAGGAGGAATTGTAGAGGAATGAAGGAAGAAGACCGTGCGACACGCCCTAATGGAAGACTGGCATACTCGTAAAAGGCAGCGGGTTAGGACCACTGGGGATCGGTGGGGATGAGAGGTGAGAAGCGGGATACACCATGGGTATGGATGGAGATTCGGATGGGGGGGAACTGAAGTCGAGTCAACGAATGCACCGCTGAGCACTTAAATGATGAAATTTGTTTGTTTTGTTTCTGCCTTCTTAGCTTGGGCTAGGCTCTCCTCACTCCCTCTTTGATTCTGTCTCTGTTTGGCTTATTGGGCATCTCCATGGGCCATGAGCATGTGCATCTGGCACACTTACCGAGCAATTAATGGCGCAATTAAATGTTTACTTAAGGCGCTTTCAAACCGCACATAAATGGCAGCCAGTTGCCATCGCTAGGGGGATCGACTGGATGATGCCTGAAAAAATGGAACTACATACAGTCTTTTTACTTATCAGATACAACAAGTTAAATATTGCTTTTCCATGGCACTTACCGACCAGATCACTTACGTACACTAACATTTACAGGAAGACCCAATCAGTCGAGGTCTATTTAGCCAGCTGAGGTTCATCGAGATATTGATTATCTAATTTGCATTACCAGCTTGAATCTTTTGCTTTGTTCCACATTTTGCATATAAATTGCGTCTGAAAATGAGTTTCATTCAGCTTTTGCTTGCTCGCTTTTGTATAAAAGCGATGATATTCTTGTTCTTTCGCACATTTCAAATTGTTGGCCAATACAAAGGCAATTTTGTATAAATCCACAGAATATTCAAATGGAAATAAGGTTGGGGGAGGGCAACTAGACTGCTTCTGCTTGTTAAATTTGGATAAACACAATTAAATCTTATCCATGCTAAAAATAACAGTGACCTTTAAAAGGAAACTCAATTTAATTGAACAAAAATAAAGAACAAATATTAAAATTTAATTTTCTAATAGTTTGATCAATAATAAATGTACTATTTAAGGGTTTTTCTTTTGTTTCGATTCAACCATTATGTGTTTTGTTTTATTAAGACAAATCTAAAATAAGTGGAGTTCTCCCATTTAAGTTCTAAGAATTACTAAATAGTTAAAGGCCAAAGTTTTTCTTTATTTATCCGTCCATTATTTAATTGAATGTAGTTTTATTTTCAGGACAAACTTATATAGTAATTATAAACCAAATAAAAAGTATTCTATACCCAAATTTGCTTGACTCAAGAGTAATTTGGGTTTTTAAGTTTTCTTCGTTTTATGTAATTTTCTTCTATCTTTAAATGTTTAAGATGCAAACATTTCTTTATTGTTTCATTTGACAATCTGCTTTTTGAATGAATATCTTAAAGTATTGGCTACAAGTTTTAAACTTTAGGTGCAAAGTTTATTTTTTTTTTTGCATTTCTTATGACGTTTTAGCATTGTCTTGAAAATATACAATATATAGAGTGCTCGTTGGGAATTTTTATTTTCATTGGTTGCGGTTCAATATATTTTTAAGCTATTAAATATTTGTTTCCCTTTTGCACAATTGCTATCTCGGTTAGGATATTCTCTGTGCAAAGTCGTAAAACAATTTGTTGCAAAATTTAGCAAATAGCCAGAAAAGTGCCCATAAAAATTTTAATCCTTCCGCTTCGTAGTCTGTTGCCTTTCATTTGGCTCATTTAGGTCTTCGGAAAGTAACAAAAAGCAAAACGGAAAAAAATCAGAGAGAAAGAACCAAATCGTTGGAATATTACACATGTTTTTCTTTTCCCATCTCCTTGCCATTCGACTGCCTGCACGGACGGAACTGTGCGGAACTCTCGCTTTCGTTTTTAGAGATCATAAAGCAGTTTTAATGGCCGCCGCCTCTAACATGCTTCTCTGTGGTTGTTGCTGTTGTTGTTCTTGCCTCTCTGTGGTTGTGTGGGCGCAGCACCGCCGCAAGTGGAGTGAAAATCTAGAAAAAGAAAAATTAAAACAGAAAAAAAAATATGGAAAAAGAGAAGGGACAACAAGACCTCTACTTGGGTTGTATTTCTTGTACCGTTAGAGCTCTGGCCGTCAAAGAGTTTTGCAGGAGGCTACAAATTTTTAATTGCACGCGAAATGTTCAAGAAAAACGAAAGTTGGTCTCGTCCGTCTCCAGGGGGGTCGAGCGGAAAAGAGTTGACTTAATGGCACTTAAACGACCATATAATGTTGAATTATGATTTCGAGGTCGTTCAATATTATCTTTGATTCCGCAACATGCTTACAATGTGACATTTTCCCCTGTCCAAATTGCAGCCATTTGCCCGTGACGCATTTACTCACTCCTCAAGTCGAGAAGTCAACTCGCTCGTCGTTTGCAGGAATTCCAAATGATGCCTGTCAGTTGGATTCTTATTTATTGCTACACTCCGACTGGGAGCATTTGGCAAATGCATTTACTTATTCAATGTATGTACTTACTTTTGGTGGTCAGTCGTTATCGCAATCGCAATCCCAGCTCCGAGAATCCAATCCCAGTCATTGTCTCCCATGCTAAAAAGGCTATTGCTGTGTGATTTTTTAAATGAAATAACAGTCAGTGGCGGCACGAAGACGATGGCACGATGGACAACAGAACAAAGAGTGCATAAATTACTCATACTTAGGGCCCCTCCCGAAGGAGAAATCACTTCACTTGACTTGGCCTGACGTTGCCTAAAACACAAAAATATCTCCGCCTTTTTGAATCACTCTGATAGTAATGCCAATGCCTCCTGGCAACCCAATTGGCATGTCGTGCTCATTCCCATGAAGTTCAATGTACCTCACTGAGTCGCCTCCCACTCACCAAAGTCGGGACGAAGTCATCAAAATGGAGAATTTCAGCAATTGCATGCAGTTTTTTATTCACATGTATTTTCATATGATTTGTTTTTTCTGTCTTTTCAGATAATTATTGGATACGCAAAGTGCCTGGATACCGTGTTCGTGTGTAAGTTATTGCCATAAATTAATCACCAACTGGACTTGCATGTGTGCTTTCTCAAGGATTATGAGCAAAAGTATTTGTATACTAGTTATATGCCCACGTAGCCAACTAACCCATCTGGCTGATTAATCAAAAATTATATTTGATCATATGTCATAAATCAATTTGCGGAATGTTCATAGTATTATTACTTTTAGACTCTCCCATAAATTCCAGCGTTCTGGTATCAATCGATAACTGCCATCCCATCCCATCTTATCCTAGCACTCTTATTGAAAAGCCATTTTGCTGAAAGTTGAATTTTTCGTGAGGCCAGAGTCGAGTTGAGTTTGGCGAATCATGATTTTATGGGCGCAATCGTAAATCGTCAATTTTATAGTTAATCGATGGCCATTTAGGCCCATAAACCTCTGCTGCAGATTAATATGTGTATATAGAAGTATATATCTCATATGTACATACATATATACACAGATATGGGTATATACCTGACTCTGTCAATACAATATAATTTGGAATGGGCGCCAGCCAATATCGGGGTGATTTATATCATTTTAAATACGTGTTTAGCACATTTTGTAGCTATCAAGTAATTGCGAGACAATAAACAAAGCAAATATTCGTAGAGTCTCACACAGGTTAGCTTGGGACGACAAAGACAAAAGGGTTCGCCTAGTCAGTAACTAAGTAATAAGTAGTTCATATTAAGCGATTGTTAATCAATGGAACTTTAAGAAGCCCGGCGGATTGAAGACCAAATAATATATGGTATCTCCATATAAGCCATGCCGGGCAATTGTCTGTATACGGAGCAGACGCAGAAACCGAAACCACCCTGAGAAACGAGAGCAACAACAACACATACGCACATAGATATATACACACATACACACACACAAATAACAGCAATGACAGCATTTCCAAAATCAAATATGGCCGAATTAAATGTTCTTGCTGTCTTCTTTGCGTGCTCCTTCGCAGCGGCCATTGTTGCCATGACAACCGGTCCGTCTGACAGCTGGCAAGGAAGTGCAAGTGAGATAGAGCTATATATAGAGTGAAAGAACAAGTAAGAGGTAGAACTGTCGGCGGGGTAGAGGGGGAATGTTCATAAATTCGTTCAGTTTTGTTGTTTCTGTTGTCTAGCGAGTTTCGTTTGCGTTATCTCTGCGGTTGCGCTTGCCTTCCACTTTGCTTAGCCTTCGCCTTGTCTTCGTCTCAGTCTCCATGAACTTCTATCTCTGAAATACTTTGTATTTGTCCAAGTCGCAGAGTTTAGGTTCATTGGCTTGAGCGTATGGTTGGAGGTGAGCAATGTGGACGGGGAAGATGGGGAGCCCAGGAATAGAATAAAATTAAAATGCATATTTATTTCATGCCTACTTGATCTAATTAAAAGAGCTCACAATGCGCCCCCACTAACACGTGGCTTCGTCTAATTTTAGATCAATTCCCCAAGACTCAACAGTCTAATTAAAGACGTACCCGCTATTATACCCTGTACCAAGATTTATTATAAAGTTAACTTGATTTATAAAAGAACTTAACCATCTATTCAATAGGTCTTTTTAGTCGGTGAATAGATCATTCTCGTTAGGATAATTACCGTTAGTGCCTATAGTTCAATTAATAGACGCCAGGTGGCGTCTAGTGATCTTTTAATAATTCGAACTCAAAAATTTATTATTAAAACTTATTAAAAATATTAATTATTTTATTATATTTTGTTTTTATTTAAAACTTTTTACTTGAATATTCAATCACACTCATTTTTAATATGTTTTACTTTGTTTATACTAAATGTATTCCTTGCGTTTCTTCACTTTGCGTGACTAAAGGGTATCAAGTATACGATGCAAAGACTTTATTTACAAAATTTCTATTTCATCCCTAAATCTAGTGTTACCATCAACTGACGCTAGATGGCGGCTGAATGGCGCTCAAATGGCGACACTGTGCAGCCGCCTTGTATAAGATAAAGTTCGTATTTTCATACATAATTATTGGAAGAGATGTACATGGGTATATAATCTTGATCAACACAAGAAGCGCACCTCAATTTAGGGTTTCTACAGGTCAAGCTATACTCAATGTTTAAATATTAATCTTCAGAAATAATTTGTTTGATATGCATATGTTCAGACAAGGTTCCAAAGCGTATATATGTATAGGGTTGACTATATTAAGTGTAGCCTATATGTACTCATAAATGAGGAAATCCTATTATGAATGTCTAACTTATTTGTTTATTTTTTTACCAGTTTAGTATGCAAATATGTTTTGCAGAGCTTACCTTTATTCTGATATTTATTCTCTAAGCATTTTAAACACTTCATAATTTTAAACCCCGCAAACAAAACGGGGTACTATAGTTGCTGTTAAGCCCTCTAACATATTCTGCAGAAATCAAAGACTAAAAGAGTCAATCATTTCCCCCCTCTCACAATCCGTTAGAAGTAATTTATTCTATTTCTTTAGTCATTCCGTCTTCATATATCATCCCAATGGTATACATATCTTTATTATTATTATGTGTATAACTATATTTGGTTTATTTTATTAATATCATTTCGTATTTGGTTATATTTGCATACTTAATTATACATTTATGTACTAAATAAATCTCTTAGCTATATTCAAGGTAATATTTGAGCCAATGCAAACGGAAATAAATTATCTATAAAAAACATGAAAATGGCAACATTCAATGTCTGGCAATAAGATATATCACAAGATGTTAATCAGCCGATCGTATTGGCTTTGATATCCAGACATTGCATTTTGTGGATAATGAGCTTTCTTTCTTACGGATTTCAGGCAAGTCAGCTGTTTAGTCATCTGGCCACCTCCCTCTCGCTTTCTAGCCATCACCCAACCTCTCTCACGCGCTCTCTCTCTCTCTCCGCCTTGTTGTCTTTCAGGGAAATGCAACAGGTTGGATGCCATAAAGTTGGCCCCAAAAGCAGTCAACAAGCTCCATAGAGAGACATATTCATCAATTTAGTATAGGCAACTGAAAACAAATCAGTTAATTAATTGAAAACACGTTTTATTTGCCATTTTGTTTACATTCATTACATTTGTATTTATATAAATTTAATAATTTTATTATCTAAAAAATTATCTATCTATCACAAAAGAATTAAAAGTGTATCACACATCCCGCGTTGTTGGTGTTTCATCGTGTTACGTATACTGAAGGTATACCGGATAGCATACACTCAGGATACATTCAGTATACGTATACGAAGTTGCACAGATTCATCTGGAAAGTGACCGGTACCGGGTGACCGTTTCGTATGTATTCGTCGTGGTCGTATTTATTTTAGTGCGTTGAAATGGCTCGCGGCCTTCTTGTTGTTGACACGACGATTGCACGGCCGCAACTGAAGCAACGGCAGGAAAACCTAACCGGCGTGTCCTCGTAATTGTCGCTTCCTTTTTTCGGTTGTACTCGTGTCGCGTTCGTATTACAAGCGTTTTTCCTTCTTCCCTGTTGCCCTTCGTCTTTTGCTGCCTACTTCCTCTCTCTCTCACTCTCTTTGTCTGCCCGAGGACATGGCCAAAGGCACTTCCGGTCTGTCCCCGGTCCGTTTGCTGCACTTGGTGGTTGCTTCTGTGGCTGACAAAAGTTAAGTTCTGCGTTTTTCCACATGCTTCTGCTTCTAGGGAAAGAGAAAAGAAAATGGGACGAGGAAATAATGGGAGAGGGAGAAAGAGAAGGGGAATATAATCGCAAAATGATTTTGATAACCTCAGACGCTTAGCGAAACACTTGTCGCTACACATAAGACGTGCTCTTATCCTTTTCGCCAATTCATGCATCCTGCATGCATTTTGTTCCTAGAAGAAATAGACAACAAATAGAATCAGAGGGGGGCACATTGTGTAAGTTATCACAAGCCATGAACTTAATAAGTTACGAGTTAATACTTATTATGCTAGAACATAAAGTTTTCGAGATATTTAATTAAGCATTAATATCCTTCGCTATCTACCTAGCAGCCAGAGCGAATACCTTGCCACACAAAGTTGCTACAACTAATTTGCCAATCGCGATAATCACCCTTTGTTGCTTTTGTTCTCTCCTCCCCCAGTGAAAACAACCAGTAGGAACTTTTCTCTGGCTCCAACTCTCGTTGAGGCGCACGTCCTTTCATTTAATCCAAAAAAGGGGCGAGAGCTAACCAAGCAACCAACCAAGAACCAACTCTCTGGCAATCTAATGTCTAAGATAAAATTCAAAATTTATAATATTGCACAGTTTGCCCGATATAAAACGTAAACTTATGGGTTTCGAGGAGTACGTGCCATATTTTTCTATGTGTATGTGCCCAAGTCAGCCACATTTGCCACCCATCGTAAGAGGGAACGAGATGAAAACAGAGAATAAGAAGGAAGAGCACCGGGTCATGCCCAACCCTTGCCAGCAAAGAGTCATGAGCTCGTTATGTTTGTGAGATTTTATTTGTAAAGGCAACCCTCAAACAAAACAGTGGAACAAAAACAGGTATTCTTATTGAAAAAAGTAGCATATTGAAAAGAAAATTGTAACAAAATCAATTTAAATAAATACGTGGTTCTAGCAATTAAATCTCTAAACTTGTTTATATATGTAGAGATACAAGTGTGAACCAGAAATAAGCAGATGCTTAAATATAAAGCAGGCAATCTAATGGTAGACAGGACAAACATTTCAATTCAAATCCTTATAAAACAGGCAAAAAATTTGAATACAGGTAGGACGTATTGAAAGACCTTATGCAAAATTGTTATAAAATCGAATCAGCCTCACTCAAAAAAGCGAGGAAAGAGGTTTAATCTTGCGAAATGATGTAAAGACAGCGTTGAGTCTGCATTCTGCTATCAACTGAGATAAGTTTCAGTTGAAAGGGAAGTAAAAGACAACTCTGTAAATATATCTGCAGTATAGTTAGATGCAGATATACATATGTGGGCCATTTTTGCTCCACTGTATACTGAGTTCTGTATTGGTGGGTTTGTCAGGCTTATGGGGTTGCCAGCCTGTAAGTAAAGATGTGGGTGGAGGTGAGGTCGAGTTATACACACAAAACGGCCGTTACAACCATAAATATCATTTTTTTATTGGCACAACCCTAAATGGCGGCATTTGGCAAAGCAAATTCCAATGCAAAATTGTGCCTTTAGTTGTACTCCCCAACTCCATGCTCCCAGGAGAAGCCACGCACAGGCCCATAGCCAGATAAACAGACACAGGGACAGACACTTGCAGACATAACGAGCACCCAAGGGCGGGTTTCGGTTTCAGTTAGTATTTCGGTTTGGTTTGTGCTCGGTTTCCGTTCTGGGGATAGTTTGGTCTGCCTCAGTGCTCACCTTTAAGAATGTGCGACAATTTGTAAGCGCAACGAGCCGTGTGGAGCAGTCACTAAAATATCCTAAGGGATGGAGAGACGCCAACTGCATGAAAATCTCTTGGATTCCCAAAAATGAAAATATATATATGTATGTATATTGTCCAATACAAAACGGTACGTGACTTTATGGCAAATCGTTGCCAACGGTTCCCACCCATTGTGGCCAAAAGGTGCTAAACGCCTGAGACTCCAATGTATTTCACATAAGCATTCCTGTGGGTGTGCGTGTATGTGTGTGTAGATGTGGGCGTTGTGGCTGCAGCAACGCATGAAATTTGCACGCTTCGCTTGCCAATACCAAAATGAACGGAAGGATGGACATTTTGGGAGCGGGTAGACAAAGGCATTCTAAAGAAAAGGAAACAATTGCTCGAAATTACAGACGCCATTGCGCTATTGTTGGCAACAGACGCATATGAAAACGAAACCACATTCCTCCTGCCCTTTGTCGCGTACCTGCCACGGACCTGGACCGCAACGCTATCGTGGCCATCAACGCTTTCAGTTGATTGTTTCCACGCTTGGGAGCAAACCAAGCCCATCCTTAGCCACACCCACTTAGACCCTTGCCGCAATTGTAAAGTTTTCCAAGCAACTGCTCCGGTTCGCCTGTCTGTCTTGTGTTTCCCGTCTCCTGCCAATTTCTTTTGGCATCAAACCATCAGTGTCTGCACTTGTTACCTCCGTTGTTCAGTGTTCAGAGTCTTTGGGGCGTAGTTTTCAAATGAGTTTTCTTGTCTTTCCCTCTCGTTGGCTGCTCAATTATTTCCCTGTATTTAGATTTTCGCTTTCTTTCTGTCTCCCTTTTGAATACATATATATCTTTATGGCCCATTAGGGATTATGTCCCACGAAAAACGAAACGAAAAAATGCAAGTTTAATTTAGTTTTTAAATTTCTTTCACCTCGGATTGACTTTGCAGGCGCTCGAGAAGAAGTTGGAACAATTTTTTGCCAATTCGACAAACTTTTTGAAGTATTTTACTGATTTAAGCAGTTCCAGTAAAATAATTGAATATTGTAATTTAAGGGCAGGACTCGCGGAAAGTACCTAAGAATATTTTGCATCCTTCTGCCTTGCTATCTACTACATTTCTCTTTCTCTCCTCTTTCTCTGTCATTCCTAACTATTGTACATCAAGTCTAATTTAAATTTCAGAACGTTTACGTTCAATGCATGGCAAATGTGTTTTGCGGTTCTAACGAAATTTTCCAGTCACAGCCGGAGGACAACTGGCAACAGGAATCAGAGCTAAGGCAGGGTCTGGCTCTGGCATTGGCTCTGAGTCTGAAGGTGGGGCTGGGCAATATTGCGTCAACGACTTGCAAACAAAATTAGAAAAGAAAACCCAAGCGGTGGGTAGCATATGCTGCTGAGTGCGCGCCGGCATCAAAATGACTACAGAAACTTTTCAAATTACATTTCACACCCAAACTACGAGAGTGACAGTGAGTGAGCGAGCTTGTTGGGAGCGGTGGCGGGGGTGGGGACGTGGGCGAAGATGCTATACGGGTGGGCAATACGGATAGCCACGACACTTGCGTACAGAACGAAAGAAAAGGAGATGGAGAGAGTTTTGCCACTGTATTTTAGTTTATTTTATTTTATTAAAACGACTAATGACCCAGACTGGTTGGGCTCCATCTCGGGCTCCGACTCTGAGAGCAAAGAACGGAGAATCGACACTGAGCTAGTGTCGTCTGGAACACAAAGCAAAAGCAGAGAAATGGACACAATTAGTGTGCAATTTATGTTGGATGTAGCAGTCAGGCTGTTGTCTGTCTTTCAGTTGCAATTTCCATGACCAAATGAGATGTTGCTACCCAGCAACTTTTCTCTCAGGCTCTCTTTCTCTCTCTCTCTCTGTCTGTCTTTGAGAAATTTTTGATAATTTGAAAGTGAGCAGCGCCCACACAAAAATCAAGTCAAGCTCAACCATTTGATAAAGTCCAAGTTGCCCACACCTTACCGTCCTCCTCTTCTCTCTTGTGAGTATTCATTGTCTTTGTGCTCCGTGAAGCGCGTGGCGTAAAATTTAATGTGCTGTGCGGTAGACATGCCATAAATGTAAATTTTCTTCCCGGCATTCCTACAGCTTCATTATGAAGCCACCACTGGCATCGCTACAACCACAACCACCACCAACACCAAGAGTACTGCATGAACATATGAACATAAATCACGTCAGAGAACACAAAAGTGTCATTTGATAATTTGCAAAGAGCAGAAAAAATGGACCAGACTTCGCCATATTGTCGTCAGATCGGACTGCCATATTAAAGTACATATCTCACATATGCAATTGTAGACGTTTCACGCCTGCATCTGGTCATATCATGGATAGAATTTGTGCGAATAGAAGGATAGAGGGAAAATCAACAACAACAACAACAAAACACAGTCGGGTTGTTTGTCATTCGCCCCGTGTTCGTTCGAGCCAAGGGGAGTTCTCACTAAATCCGCCCCCTGTATGACCGTGTAGGTGCTAGAGTGCGTAATTATGCGTTCGCAGTCGTAAAACTCAACTTTATGGCTGTCGTCCGTAACCATATCGATGTTGCTGCATTTTATTATTCGGCCCGGGTCAGTATGTTGCCATTTGATTGATTTATACGCATGTGAAAATTCAACGGCAAGTCGTAAAGTCTATTACTTGTCCCAGGCCTTGGTTTTTAAAAACTAAGATTGATTTACTATTGCCAAAGAACAGTTGGCCAGGTGGCATTTTGACCGATTACTAACTGGGATCTCAAATAGACAGATACTGCGCAGATCTGTTGCGCATACGCCCCATTGGTCGTGAGAAAAATGTAAATAAAGCTGCAAGGGGTTCGAAATCTTAAGGAATAGAAATCGTCAATTGAGATTATTAAAATCAAAGTCTTTAACTAAGAAAAATTAAGAAATCTGTGGAATATTTTAAAACTAAATTTGAACTCGATTTACCCCAATTGGCCTTTTCAGTTAGTTTTGCTGCTTTTTCTTGTACAACTTAACGTATTGTTAGTACTTTTAGACTATTTGAGGATAAGTTAAAATATAATTTAGTTGTTAACTCACCGTATTGTGGATTTCCTTTTTCAATTGGTTCATCCATCTACAAGAAATCTTGTCAAAATCAATTTCACATCGAAAAACCTGCCTCACGAAATGTAAATTGACACTAAAAGCCGGCAAATAGTCATAGCCATAGAAGGGACGAGAGAGAGCAAAGCTTAGGCCTAGGCTAAAAGCAAAATGAGACAAATGAGCAGCAAATGAAAATCATTTTCATCATCAACGTCTGCAATGTCAGACTTTTGTCCACCAAATGTGTTTATTGTCAGCGGCTTCCCTGGCTTGGGGCCATTCTCAACCATTCTCAGCTTCTCCCCGCCAGTCCTGGGTACCCCATAATGGCCATCACTCAGACAGTTGTTAGTCAGTCAGTCATTGAATTGTTTCATTCATGCGCCCGCCAAAAAGCCAGAAGCGTTTATCATCCCAGACGACAGCTCCTCACCCGCATCTCTCTCTTTACCCTCTCTCTCTCTCTATGTTAG
Organism: Drosophila equinoxialis; assembly: GCA_018150345.1. Taxonomy (NCBI): domain Eukaryota; kingdom Metazoa; phylum Arthropoda; class Insecta; order Diptera; family Drosophilidae; genus Drosophila; species Drosophila equinoxialis. Next base: position 2,070,535 of record JAECWI010000504.1, read on the forward strand.
CTCTCGTTTTGTTCTATCTCACTCTAGCATACGCGTAGGCATTTTGGGGCTCTCCATAAGTGTGTTTGTGTGTGCATTATGGCTGTGTGTGTGTGTAAGTTTTGTGACGTCGACGTCGTTACAGCGAATTGGTGGAGCAAAGCAAAACAAACCATAAAAGTGCGTGGCAGGCAACAAAACAACGAAACGACTGAGAAAAGCAAAAGGGAAAAGCACAAAAATTGTTTGTCAAAGGGTCGACCTCGAATTCGGGCAACGACGCACCCCTCTGTTTTCGCCCACTCTCGCTCCCACCCAAACTCCCTCAATCATAGTCATAAGTCAATGTCAATGGCACACACACACAGACACACTCGCATAATTTTTTCGGGGCTTTTGCTGCTCGAGACAGCTGAAAGTTGTGCTCCATTTTGAATAATAAGACCTTGACATGCGACAGTCGCCTGACGAACTATGTAAATACGAGTACAAATTTGTTATTGGGTGTTAATGGCATCATTTAGTTACGGCTGGAGTTAGAGGACTGCCAGCAGGAGCACCTTCTGTCATCTGTAAAGAGAAAAAAGAAATACTATAAACGAAAATAATAACAAACTATTTTCTTTTGCTGCTTAGCCAAGCTCCACTGTTCCTCCCTGCCCCTAAATTGACTGGGATTGTGGGCTCGACTTGAAACTGGTTTACAAATGCAATTCAGATACAAAACACACATACACACACACACCTGATCCACACACGCACACATGCACAGAAACCAGTTTCCTGCTGCGCCTTTGAAGCGATTAACTCAAACATTGATATGAAACTCATTGACAAAGCTTTTCTCTGGAGATTAAGGAAACCAATAATCGCAGATAATAAGCCAAAGTAAACAACTAAATTTAACACAACTTAACACAGCACTTGTAATTTTGGGCACTCAATTTAAATGGAAACTTACAATTAGAGAGCCACAGTTAGAGTTCACAATGTTATTTTTAGGTTGGCGCATTTCTTTTTTATGTTGGGCGTTTATTTTTTTTGGCGGATGTTTGCTTTTCAACGTTTTGCGTTCATTTGAAGCCGTCGCCCGATGATTTCGTGTGCGCCGCTTGGTCTCTGGTCTCTGGTAGTCTCGGCCGGCAGCGAAAACCAATGACGCCGACCGCGACGCTCGGTCTCGGCAGCGGCTGCCGTCTGATAGTATCTGTGAGATACGCACAGATATCGTTATAACCGGCAACCATGGGAGTATCTGTGTGAGCGCATGTACAGGGTGTATCTATGTGAGCTCTGCCTATGTGTGTGTGTGTGTTCGTGTCTTTCTGATTGTTCTGCCTTTTTGCGGTTCATGCGCGCAGCAGCGGCAAAAACAAAAACTTCCCTTCTTCAACTACCTAGCAACTTACGTTTCTTACCCCCCAAAAAACGGAATAAAAGTTTATCCAAAATGCCACATCAAGCGTAGTAGTAGACTCACTTGCAGATACTTTTGCATTTGCTAAAAATTCGAAATTCTAAAATTTCCCTCGTCTCTCTCAGAGAAATATCCCAACCACGTGTTTTCTTTCTACATTTTGTTATTTTGTGTTTTGAGTTTTGTATTTTGTCTTTGCATTGAATTTTGTTTTTGTGCTTTTTCCGCTGCACAAACACAGACGACTATGACAGTTCGAAAAAGCTTTTTCCGGCCTCAACTCAACTAAATACATAACCTCGCCCTTTCCCCGCCCCGACTCGCTAACCATCATCGAGGCTGAGTCTTCAATTCATTTATGAGGCACTTTCAGCTCTGTCTACGACCCATTTTGAGTTTGGTTTCTCTTGTTTTGCCGTCGACAATTCTAGTTGCCTATTGCCTTTGTTGTTGTTGTTGCAATTAATGACCATTTGAATTATATTTGCGCTCGTAAAATTTACAAGAATTGTTTGCTGGCATTTTTTTTTTCTATTTTCTTCTTTCTAGTAGTATATTCCTCTATGAAATCCAGTTTGCCATTCATTTCGTACGTAGACAGCAAAAATTTTTACGACTTTTCTGCACAATGCGTAAATATGTACAACGACAATGGACCACGACCAGAACCAGCGTTCCAATCCACCTTCTTACCATTCAGTTGTCCCTCCCCCACCCCCTTCTTTTCACCACACATTCCAATTTCGTATTTTGTAATGGTTGCCCGTGGTTCGGGGTGGGTTGGATTGGATCCCTGCCCATCCCTACTTGCCAAATATTACCCACTGTGGACATTTTATTGTTGTAGGTTTTCTCATTTGATAAATCGTTTGTTGATAATAAATTTCCAACTCGACTTTTATTAAAATTTTTGCAAAATAGTTGACTTACATGAAGTTATTTATTGCGATGCGAAACAGAATGTGCCGATTCTTAAGGCAATTAAAATTATAGAAATAACTTAATCCTATAGAAATGTAATTTGAGTAAAATATTTGCTTTGCTTTCATCTAAGATTAAATTTTGTTTTTCTAAACTAGTTTTTCGCCTATTAATAGATTACTATAAAATTAAAATTTAATTAAATTTTAATTCGATACTAAAATGTGGTCCAAAAATGTAGTCAATTAGTAGTTTATATTTGAATGATATTAAAAATTAATTTAATATCTATACGACTCGAAGCAAAGAATCTTGGAAAAACATCATAGGCAGAAAGAAAGGCGCATCGAGGGCATGGTCTTCTGTTATATTTGTATACAAAACTTAAAGATCGGAAATGGGGAAAGCCTCTTTAGAGAACTTTTTGGTATAAATGAATTGAGATAAGAATTTCTAAAGAACACTAGAAATGCAAGTCATTTCCCCATACCTCCTTATGCCCACGCTGGGGCATTCTATTGTTAACAGCTCGTTCCCATCATTTGATTAGTTCTGATTATATTTAAAAACTAGTATCGTTTATTTTTAGAACAAACGACAAAGTTCGTTGTACCTTGTGGTATTAAGCATTTAAATAGATGCTAAGAGGAGAGCACAACAAATATTAAATAAATATTTGTGAATTGAATACCAACTCAGTAATTTGTAATTGATAGTTTGCTATTAAAAGATAATCAATATGCATTGGTATTGGTATTATCTGAACATCAAATTCATTCTCTCTCGCTCTTTGTGAACTTCTGCCTCAACTTTCACCTGGCTGTTCAGATAACTATCAACCCTTAGCAAAATATCAAAATTTTGCACCCTTACGAGATAAAAGATCATCGTCCAATGCATATGTGTGCGTGTGCATCATCTACGTCTATGTGTGCGTGTGTGTTTGCTTACCCCTAATTGCAGTGCCATAAAAAAGTGCAATTCAAACGAAGGACAACCATTTAAATGAACAGGGGATGGAATGATGCACACACTCATACACATACAATCTAAAAAGGAACGTGGAACAAGGGAAAAGTATTGCCATTGCTCATCTAGTATAACTGTGATTACGATTACAGCAACGATGCCGGGCACTCGGACAAAATGGGACCAGGATCAAAAGGACCATCAGGAACAGAGACCGAATCAAGCAAGCCTTGGTAGTGTCAAATTATGCGAAACTGCATTTTCACTTTTCGCATCGAGAAGTGCAAGCAATTTGCACCATACGGACAACAACTGGCTGAAGGATTTCACATCATGGGGATAGGGATAAGTCTAAGGATACGGATGAATGGAGACAGCAGCTGCTTTTTGCAGTTATGCATATAAATGTGTCCTTGCATCCTCCCTGCCACTGCCACTGCCACTACTAGTATAGCAGTGTCTATATCCTGCATCCAGTGTCTGGATGCAAATTTCTTTTCACGATATCGAAGCAAATCTCAAGAACTGCAGCCAATCAACTGGAAATTGCCAAGCGCTGAGTTAAGTGCCAAGTGCTCCCAGCACACTGGAGAATTGATAACAGATACAACAGCAACAGCAACAGCAACAACAACAACAACAACAGCATCAACATGAAGCAGAGCAGGAATGTTAAGAACCGCGACGGCAACGCGGGCGATAAGCGGTGCGAGCGGACACGGACCACAACCGCCCGACTGGCGTACCAGCTGTCTACCAACGACGCCCGGCTTGGGGGCACCCAGCCAGCCAGCCCCAAATTGGGATATGGGCGAGTGGGCGTGGCAGGCCCCAAAAAAAATACATATATATCGTGCAGACATATAGTGCACCCTGTTGCGCCAACGGTTTATGCGGACTGAGCGGATTGCGTGTGGCTTGACTTGTAGCAACTACAAGAGACGGCCATATGCTGCCCTCTGTTCGTTAAAGAGAGAGCGAGTCTGAGCGGCCATTTTGGTGGGAGCGAGAGCGATATACACCACCAGCACACAACGAAAAGCCGATGCCGACGTTAACGCCAACTTCGACGTCAACGCTCTCGCAAGCGCTGACTGCGACCGCAACTGCAGCTGGTCAGCGTTGGAGACTTTCGGCCTGGATGATGAGTCTGATGTGTACAGGAATTTTGGCGTCTCTCTAGAGAAATGCCACCCAAGGGAGAATCGCAAATGGTGCTGGGAACTTGAGCAAAAATGCTTTTGAGTGAAAAGCCACGAGAGCAGAGTGCTGAGATTCTTTGAGGGAAAAATTTTCAAGTTTTTTCCTTGCCTTCATATTTTTTTTTTTCTGGCTGTTATTGTTGGCAGCGCATTTTACCGCCGCCACGCCTTGAGCACTGAAAATTGATTTTTCAAACTCGATTTGGTTTTATTATTAAAAAATCCATACACTAAAAATGTCAAATTGTCGTTTGAAACACCTGACAATCTGGTAAATGACTTTTGCATCCGCATCTGGCTGGGTTCAATTAGTGGGTTTTTGCACAAGAAGGGAAGGAAGGTAAAACTTATGCAATTACGACAAAGATTTTGGAAAATTTTGTGATAAAATTACCTCTTTTAGAGGTTAGTTTATAACAAAATGAAATTGTCCATAAATAATTAAATTTCGATTTTGTTTCATTTATTGGGCTAAGAAACTCTTTGAAAGTAAATTTTAAGAACTAGGCAAAGGAAAATGATTGATTTTCGGTGTTTGCTTATATTTCGTTTCGATTCAAATTGGATTTAAAAGTATATAAACTCTTAAGAATATTTGACAATATATCTAAAAGAAACAAACAAATTGAATTGATACATTTACATGTTTTATTAAAATTTGTGTGAGAAAATTAAGAGATTGAATAGGTTTTCTATTCAAATAAAGAACTTGATGTGATGTTGATATTGAAATGACTTTAAGGTATTTTTAAAGATTTAATTTTGAAAAAACTCCATATAAAATTAAAAAATAAACTTATTTTAATCCAAGGTTTTGTCTTAAATTAAATAAGGCTAAAAATTTCGTGAAATGAGCACATGTAATCCAAATTAACTTAATTAAATTAATTAATTATGTAAAAACTAAATTCTTAACCTTAATTTTCCAAGAATGTGCCATCTCAGATGTGGTCTATTAATAACTTTAAGAATAACTTTAAGTTATACTATTTTTTCAAAAAAAAATTAAAATTCATTCTCTCTTCTCATTCCAGTTATGTTCTGTGCTGTGCCATATTTGTGTTTGTGTGTGTGTATTTTTTTTATAACATTTGTGGATTTAAACTATAAAAAATACAATTCAGCACGCAAAATAAAAGGGTTGGTATACACATGCATACATTCATATATTTACATACTTATAATTTTTTATACATGTTTTTTATTGGCATTAACATTAATATGAATTTGATTCGAGCATCTTGGCGAGCAAAGCTTGAGATTAAATCAAAAATGCATAAATCATACCGCATTTTAAATAAATCCGGCTGATGGTCGCGCCAAGTCGTCGAGAGTCGTAAAATCCCTTTTGTCTAGCGCAAAATGGAAAAAAGTTTGGCATAAAACATAATTGCATAATGAGTTAATCCCGACTGTCGGGTTTTCTGCATGAATCGATCATTATTTTACGAGTATGTGACACCGGATTGGACCGGCCCCGAACAATACCAACAACAACAAATTTTTCGGCGCTTTCGTACTAAACCCATAAACATTTTCTGGCCTAATCGTTTTTTAAAACCCATTAACATGGTCATAAACCGCAACGGTGGGCATCGTTCTGGCATATACAAGACGGTATTACTGGTGGGGTTTTCTCGGGGGAGAGACAGGGGCATAGAGTAAAGGCCGTCGGTTTTGCATTTCACTTGCTGAAATTAAGAAAAATTCTTTAAAAATATTCCGTATAAGTGCTGAACTAGAGATTTTTTTGTTTGATAATGATTCGCTTTGTCTTAAGTCATATTTGCGATCGGATTCATCAAATATGGATTATTCAACCCGCTCTGAAATTGTGAAGTTATGCATTGCGTTTGGATTGTTTTGCCGCTTTATGGATGGCAGCAATAAAATATATTCATTATTGTCATTAGCCGCTCATAAATTAACAAACGTATGTGCTTCTACTCCCCAAACCGCCTCCCGTCCCTAGTCTGTCTACTGACCAACCTACCTTGCAGCTCTCAAGCGATCCCCAAGCGATCCAAGGTACAGGCACGATCATTGGTGGAACAGTTGGAGAGCCATTGCCAAAGATCTGATGGCAAATCCGCTGTTCTGCAGCGATCATCGCCATCGGAGGAGCCACGAAGAGGAGAGCGTTGCTGCTGACAAAGACGTTATTCCAGTTTTTAATCTGCTCATTGGATGGAACAGGGGAGAGAGATACAGTGGGGAAGGCCACGATATGACAGTATGCGAATACAAAGTAATTAATATATTGTATTGCATTAAATGCTCATAATCAGGCATTTTTATTGGGGAACAAGGGAAACAACACCATCCATACTTTTTTTGTTACATTACATTAGGGTGATTCACTTTGAAGAAATTGTCAAAAAATCACAAATTAAAACAAACATTAACAATTGAATAACACTTAAGTTAAATAACGTGCAAACGATTTTAATCTCACTAATCCCAGCGAAGTATTGAACCCATAAATTCACAGTTTGAATTCGAATGAAATTTTATAATTCCATGAACTATTAATGCTTCCATGTTCATTATGTTTATAATCCATTAAAGATGGGAATTCTATTTTAATTGGTTTCTTTCAGTTTTTTGCAATGGCTGCTTTTTATTGTTAATCCGTAATGAGCTTTATTGTCAATTAAAGACAGATTTCAATAATTTTATGACATCATTTACCGATCAACAACAGAAGCGAAGGCAATGGCAATCTAGCTGGCTTTATCTCATCCCATTGTCAGACCCTGGCTTAGTCTCCGTCTACCATAGTGCTTTGTTCGCAGCAGCAAAAAGCAAGAACAAAACATTAATAATCATTTAATTATACATAATCAATGACATTTTCACCCGCATTCCAAATAATTGAGCTCAATAAATACGAAATGACAGCCAAAAATTGAAATAACATTTTAAATGCCCTACAAAACACATCAAATGCATGCATATATGGGATTCATGCGATTTCCATTCTACATATATGTCTGTACATATAAGATTCCCTGTCGGGTGTATCTTGAAAACAAAGTAGTTGCTATTAACAGGTGTGAAGTAGAATTATTATTACAGTACTTTGTGCTTAGCCAATAATAATTTGGCCAGACCTCCTTTAAACGCCCCCATCAACTTACACAATTCACTAAATAATAAATAACCAGCACAATGTGTATCTTATGACTTTTAAGCATCAATAGATAATTATATATTCGATTCCAAGTACTCATTTACGCATCAAAGTTTACGTTTGTATTCATCTCTTAATTTTAAATCGAATTAAACTGCTGTTAAGATGAATCAATCCTCTCAGTTGTTTGATTATTAAAATATAAGTTTGTTCAAATTCGTCTAAAATTAAACTTTTTTAAACTATTTTTAATGAACTAATTGTCTGGTAGTTTAATCTGATGGACTTAGTCTCTTTATTCCGAGCTTCTTATTAACTTTTCACACTTATGTTCTTATCATTTTCCTATTAAAACTTAAATTTCTATACAATGAATTTTAACATTTTCTGCGTTCTAAGTAGATAAAAACTAATTTTTTAAAAGCCATTTTTCAATCATAAATAAAAAGAAATCTATATAATTTTTAAAATTTATCGATTGTACATTCTTTTCATTAATTGTGGTTTAATTAATTACGAATACATCTTTTATAGCTCTTTGTCAGTTTTTCCATTTTGGACAGATTTTGTGTACACTTTGGTTCAAAAGACAAATATCGCAATGGAATAATTCGTGCTAATTACTGGGTACATTGGGACAAACAAGCGTCAAGTGGCCATTAAGAGCATTTCCATAACACTAACATAACAATATCAATACGCCAGCCATTTACATAATTTTGGACTCTCTGTTTGGCTTTGGACTCCTCCGGCATTGACATCGACTTCGACTTTAACGCTGGAGCGAGGAATGTTAGGGCAAGTCGCAAAAAGTCACATAAATTGTGGGAAAAACGCGATACTTGGCTAACAAAAAACGTTAGTTGAAGTGCGACAGAAATTGGCAATTAAATAAATCGAAAGATGTCACAAAGCGAAAACATACAACGACAACATTCCGCCTTTTGTGGACTGGGGGGGTGTGGCTGTGGCTGGTGCTGGGGCCGGAGCCAGGAGTTGGACATGGAGTTAGAGACTTTGAAGTGAAGACATGGACATGCATTCGCTTTCGCATTCGCATTCTCAATTCACATTTGATGTTTCGAGTTTCGCGTTTGATATGCAGAACATTCACTTGCGTGACAGTCCAAGTGAGAGTTCATTATGTGTGTATGTGTGTGTGTACGAGGGGAAGAGGTTATAGCGGAGGCATCGAGTTAGTTTGTTAGCATTTCGCACGCATCCGACATAAATAAATGAGATTTATGCCACAAGGGCTTAGATTCGCTAGAAAAAATAGCGACTAACATTGCCAGGGACATTGAAGGCGCATGAATACGATATGAAATCGATAATAAATTATCCTCTTTGGCGACACATTTCCTCTCAGACACACCCAGAAAATCCACTGTCAAATGTATCTCTTGCTTTCTCTCTCTCTCTCTTTTTCGCTCTATCGTTCTATCTTTCTCGCACACTCATTATGCGCACACATTTTGTAGTCGAAAAATCGATGATACTATGGAATATGCAAAATGCTGTTTGGGTATTTAGCTTGTGGCCGCTTCAAGTGGCATTCGCCTAAGTCAACATAAAGTTTGCCCTTCGTTCCACAGATTACCCCACTTTTAACGTCAACAACAACAACAACCCCCAAAAAGATGGCTCCCACATCCCCCAAAAGTCGCCTCAATCTCTTCATGCTCTCCTCGCTTCAACAAACTCTTTTTGTAAATGTAAATTTAAACAAGGTTTTCTTTGTTTTCTGTTCGCCAAAGGGCCCAAAACAAAACAGAAAAAAAGTATTCAAAATGTTTTTGCCTTCCACTCTCGACTTGGATCCCATTTCTTGGAGCTTCAAGAGTGGCTCTGTTGCTATCAGTAGGTACCAATGTGGAGATACAAGATATGCACATAGGCCAAACCACTTAGCCTGAGTCTCTTCTCAGATACAGATACAGTTTCATTTTGGTTTCTTGATTCCATCGGATTTTCCAGTTGGAGTCTCTCATTTGTGAAGGTAGTCAAAGTGGTTGGCCTATACTCAGATTTGAATCGCTGGATTTTGTTTTCGGGCATGAAAATTTATTTGACAGACGAAATTTTAAGTGTGACACTTTAAAAACATTTTTATAGTTTATTAAATGAATATTCGATGGGGCCAAGACTCTCAATCTCACAATCAGCCGCACTAAGACAGAGGTCTTAGTTGCTCTGTTCGACACGCTATTTTGAAATGCAAAGCAGAAACTTGTTTTTAATTAAAATCTAATTTGTTGGATCGCCATAGGAATAAAAAATTGGGAATGGGAATGGGAATAGGACACTTGACACTTGAGCGAGAGAGATTTGCCAATACATAGAGCCAAGTGGCCTTTATTCCAAAGCATTCAAAATCTTTTGCGGACTACTCTCGGACTTTTTTATATACTTACACTTGAGTCCCTTTTAGGTGAACACATACCCAGATACAAACAAATGCACAAACACATACATAAAATTCTTACATATAGGCGCACAAAAAAAAAAAAATCGATTGAAAGCAATAAAACGAAATGTTTATATTTCGAAAAAAGTCAAAAGTCAAATACGAAATGTAAGAGATCAACAGTCCACAAATGCTTACAGCCATATGAGGGGGGCCTGAGAGTATCGAATATGTTTCATAAGGATGCAATTGGTGGATAGAAATTGTGGTGTGTGTGTGTGTGGGGTTGTGGCTGGGAAGTCTGCTCTCTCAGCACTTGGACTTAATTGAAATTTGAAATATGGTATTATGTGCGCGCCGTTCAAAAACAGTTCATAATGCCAAGCCCGAGCCAAGTTCGAGATGTCGATTGTTGTTTATTGAAATAATTATTCAGTCGAGTGTAATGAGCAACTGGGCAAAGTGGAGCGAAGGTATGTACTTTCGTATACATCTATATGTATATATATATACTTGGCGCATGCCCCAATCAGCCAATCCTAGAGCCACGATGCCAACAATTCCTTTCATTCTACTTTACCCACAATGCAGTAAAAGAATATTCTAGAGTGCTCTGTTTAATGAGCTGCAGATGTTGTTCTCGATTGTTTTATAATTGAAAATGAATTCGAAAATAGTTTCTATTATTAAAGAATTAAATCTTTAATTTCCGCTCTGCAGGTTAATTTTATTTATTGAAATTCCACTAAATTTTTTTAATATACATAGGTACATATATTTAAGAATTTCAAATATTATAAATGTATCAAATTTTACTTCGTTCTAAATTTATAAAATTAGCAATCGTTTTTCATACTAATTTAAAAAACACATTCGGCATAATTTGGACAAGTACCAAAAAAAATATGTTGGTACTTAAAATGGTTCACAAACTTAGTCCGCAATTGTGTGAATGATTTGAAGGCATTTTACATAAGCCATTCATTTATTTGTTTACCACATTTCGGTTTGTTGTAAATAAATTTGTCAAGAGTTGACACATTTACGATTTAAATTAATAGAAATGCAAAAACCAAAAGCGACAAATAATTAAATTTTCCTTGCCTTAGGGGAACAAAAATAGATAGAAAATGGCAAAATAGAGGATAGAGTTGCGCCCACGCAGATCACTGGGAATTTCTTTATAAAAATAACTTAGAAGACGTCTCAAAATCAAAACAACTTGGCCAGAGAATTTTTATCACATAACGGAATGAATGGTGGAATATCTTTAAATAATAATGCAGCTCTTGGATCTTGATCTTGGGTAGGGCGAGCGAGAAGAAGGCACAACGAAGACTGTGTATCGAGTCGTCACAAACGGGCAAAAATAAGTTTAATGTTAATTTAATTGTATTTTTATTGATAGTAAAAACATTTTATGCGGTATACAAAATGAATTATGAATGAATTGGCATATGAAGACGCCAACAGCAGAGAGATCGATGGAGATAGCGAGAGAGAGAGAGAGAGAGAGAGAGAGAGAGAGAGAGAGAGAGAGAGAGGAGAGAAAGAAAGACGAAGGTATTAAATAAGCGAAAGCCGACATCTACTCCATTCTTAGACATGGCCCATAAAAGTGACACCAATAGAAATTAATTCAAATGATCCTAATACTCTATACTTTTTTCATTCACGGGGGTTATTAATCAAACATACAGGATTCAAAAGTTCATCCGTTAGGGAAATACTCTTCCATATAACTTGAAGAATATTTCTAATTCCATAGCTAAAAATACAGTTAAAACGTCATTGATACATGTTATAGGAACCAATATCTGCTTGGGTTCAGTTAGAAACTGGTTGAGTCATCACAACTCTGGTAGATTTGATCCACTCTAAGGAGTTTAAAATGTATCTAGATAAAAATATGGATCGAGCCAAAGCCAAGCTTGTTGATTTCTTAACATTTCTACACCTGAAACTGACTGGAAATCGTTGTATCTTTTTATGTCAGTGCAAAATGCAAGCAGAAAATTCGCAGAACGAAACGAATTTCCTCAAGGACGTGGCTCGATAATCCATTAAGGGTTACGCTCGAATGGGAAAGCATTTCACCATCATCAGCAGGTCCATTATGTCCTTGAGTTACGCAATTAAGCAGCATTATGAAATGCGTTTTTTACGACAGCTGAACGGATATTTTACCTGTTAGCCTTTCCTTTTCTTAATGTCACTATGATTCTATGGAATATCCTTTCTTCGACTGCGTCTATAATGTGTCCTTGAAGATGGGGTATTCATTAAGATACAAACAAGTTAATGTTTTTCGTTTTCCTCCAAGGTGAACTCTTCTTGTGAGTTAAAAAACAGCAAATTTGGCTCTCTAAAAAATGAAATGTTCAGGGGACCATTTCGACTACGTTCAGTCGCTGTCAACGAAAGTGAAGCAGTTAAAACTGTGACTGTGAGTGGCACAAGGACCTTTGGACTCAGGCCCAGAATAAGGCATAGGAGTGAGCCGCCTGAACTGGCCATAAAATGGCCAAACAAAAGATGAGCGGCGGTCGTAAAACGCGACAACATGGTGTGACATTTTGTCGATGTTGTTCCCTTTAGCTGCATCCATATTTTTTGCCTCGTCGACTTGATGGCAATATTTTTTTGTTGGCTAAGGGGTGAGGTATTGGACGCGACATCGACCAGTTCGTCCTGCAGCGACATACCGCGACTTTTGTTTGCCATTTTATTGTTACTCTAAAGGGGTTTCCATAGCATTTCAGAAAACGAAAATCCTGCATTTTACGACCCTTTTCTGCAATTGGACAGTTTAACCCTTCAATGGAAGATGGCATGGTGTGAAAACTGTCAGCGCACACAAACTAGAAACAAAGTCACGAAATGTGAAAAAGTCCATCCATTCGTATTTGTATATACAAGACACATTTCGACGAGTCCACCTGGAAATGCTTTGCCTTTTCTATTGTGAAAAGTTGTCTCATCTTCGCTTTTGTTTGGAAAATGAAAGGCGTAACAATTTTAGACATATTTTGTGGCTCTGTTTCTTAACTCGTTGATTGTGATTTATGGATGTAGAAAAACCAGAAAAGCAAAACAATGCCATTACCATTTATATGTCTAAACGTTTTTCAAGCTAAGAAGTAGTATAAAGTTATGCAATAAGTCAATAATACCCTCCAATTTATAAGTATTATATGTAGCTTCGTTATGTTATTATGATCTATTTATATTATATATTATTTATAAGGTCTTCTCTCGATCAACTTTTTGAACGAAATCATTAATATGTTTTTCAACAGAGAGAACTTCTGCATAAGTCATTATAGCCATTTTATAAAACTGAAGTTTACAGATTTTATCTTCAAGTCCTTTCCCCAAAAGTGGGTAAGTAAGTAGTTCTTTGATTATTTTGTAGTAAGTGGTTTAAGAAAAGTTATCGAACAGATAAATTTATTTGCAATCATCTCACATACATATATAGGTAAAATATTTACACTTCCATTGCACGAATTGCCCCGAAGAGTCGCAAATGCTGTCGGGCAATGGCCATAAAGAAAAACATTAAATTATTCGCATTATGACCACTGCGGCACTGTGGCCAGAGCAATTTATTTTCGTTAGGTTAATCCCCCGCATAATTACGCACCACAGTAGTGGAGGGTGCGGTGCATTGGTGCACCGACCGAGCACATTCGCCTTCGAGGAACTCGTAAATATCGCTTGTCGCTGTTCCGGCTGGCCAGCCGTACAATGCCCGCGAATGCCACCTTTTGGATGGCTTGAAACGAAGGCGGGGACCGACATGAATGTCCGACTGTGCGCATAATTGGCGTGCGTTCACTTTAGAATGATCGGGGAGGCCGAAACGTCTATTCCGCTACTAAAACTCTCTTTTAATGGCTATCAGCGATGATAAGGCCAGCGAGTTTATGGCTCCAGATAGCAAGTGTCAGTGTCACGTAAATTCGCCAGACCCATACCCCAAATAAGAGAAACGCGCCAATGAAGGTTCTCAGACCTTTAGACTGAACCCTTCCATTGTCAATTTTATTTGCCATTTTATAGCATAATTATCATTATATATACTGGAGTTTCTTATGGTCTAGCTTTTGGCCACCTTCAATGAGAAACCAATTTCTTACAGTGTAGACAAATAAATAATCATTACCCCCATGAAGAGTTATATAATCTCCGGCATTGCTTCAATAATTTATCTAAATTTGTACAATACATTATTTGGTCTTTGTTTATGGAAACACACGTTTTCCATTATGGAACTGGCTAACAGCCATAAACTAATCTGAGTTTAATCTTCTCACAATTTATGCGTTGTCTCTCTCGCCGTCTCTGTTCCTTTCCGAACTCCTTCAAACCTGTGTGCTGGAATTCACTTCCCCAAAGTTGAACAAAATTCAATTCGATTTATTTCTGCCTCAAACAAACAATAATTCGGTCAATCCGAATCGATAATCGGATGATGATGACCCAAGCATGGCACCGATCCCATGCCAGAAAACGTCACAAATAACCAAAAACAACGCATTAAGGTTGAATGTCATCCGAAAGACTTGGCGATGGCTGTACGATGAGTCAATGGCTCGAAACGGGTTTCACGCCATGCTGACAGATACCAAGAAGGAGAAAGAAAAAACACCGAATCGGCCTTGCCTGCCTCGTCCAGGCAATGGGGGAATGTGGAAAAAATAAGAGAGAGAGTGCAGATGTAAAAGGGGATGAACCAGAATCATGGCGGTCAGCTACTCTCTCTCCCTCTCGCGTTTCAAATCTTGTCCATGAGGTTTTCTGCGTTTGCTATCACTGCCATTTCTTGTCTCTCTGCTTATTGCTGCAACCATTGTGGCCGCCATGCCGGCACATTCAAAGTGGTTGATCCGGTTTATTGGACCCCCCGACTCTACTCTAGTTATGCACGTACGTATATTGTATATGAATGCGGTCTTGCTTTGGCATTCGTGTGAATCTGCCGTTTCCCTGACTGCACATTTGGGCGGCTCATTCTACAGCAAGTGCCCAGCTTGCTTGTTCTCCCATTGCATAATTGTATGTTAATTCGATTCGAAGTGTCCCGCCGGACAGTCGAACGAACACTAGCCCTGTCATCTGATTATGAATGCGCACTTAGTTCAATCGAATTGACTTCATTATACCGAATTGCGGCCTATAATTTGTCAGCATGCAAATTGAATTGAGGCAACAGGCAGTTCATTTAGTAATTAGCTTTTTACTCCACGCTAATTTATTCACTTTCCAATGTGGATTGGAAATTGATCAACAATTGTAAGTTGTTGCAGAGTAAATTATATAATATAACTAAAATGTCAAAGTAAAGGGCCCTAAATTTATTTATACTACACTGCTGAGTGATTTACTCTTTAAGCTGAAACTCTGATGTCTAACTAACTGATTGTCATTTGTTTCACTAATAAGGGTGAAAAATAATCTAATTCACCTGAAAAATCAGTCAGTGTGTGATGTTGATATATTTGAAGTAAAGATGAATTCCGACAATTGAGAATGAATGAGGCTCAAATATAAAGCGAATAGAGGCGCAAATGAAATGAATTTGAAAATTCAGTAAGCATTTTTACTTAGATATAAATCAGCATTTATAAAAGTAAGGGTGGAGTATGTACAATCAACCTTCTTCTCTTTGCATTTAGTCTAAATGCTTTTTTAACAATGAGGAAGTTAGGCATAAGGATGAGCATATTGATAAATATTCAGAGAACTCTAAGGCAGATTTAATACTCAGAATTAGGGAAGTTTGAATACATTCTATCTATATACTCTATCTTATTTGGAGACATAAAGAATTTTTTTTGCAGGCTTTAAAAATATGAGAATATACCGATTTGATAGACCCTTGCAATGCATCAGTGGAACCATTTAGTTCTGATTTTATACTAATTTTTGGGACTGCTTCTTTTTTAAATTCAATCAATTGCAAATCACACTTTTATATAATTTCAAATGTGATAAATTCCGTGTCTTTTGCTTGGGATTTGTACATTTTCTTTTTTAATTTATCGGTTTAGATTTTGAAATGCATTGATATGGCAAGTGGTCTAGAGATTTCATTCTTTTAAATGTTTCGAGTTCTCAAATTGTAAGCAAACTACAGTTCTGGCCATGGAAAATCTCGGAAATCTGAATTCGATCAATTTTTTTTATTAAGGGTCTTGATCCCCGCGAATTGGATGCCCCAAACAAGCGCCAGGCAAGACTTCCCGCCTCAGCATTTCTCCAAATAGTCGCCCTCATTGGACGCCGGCGATGGCGACGGAGATGAAGATGGCGATGGCTCGTAACTCATGTTTGTGGTCGTGTACGGAGAAGCGCCGAACAGACGGTTTACGAGCCCATCAAATTGCCCAACAATTCGAGTCTCTGCATCTAAGCAATATCGTGCGATTGTCGGTCCGCCCTGTCCGCACATCTCGACTATCGGCTATCGGAGCTGGCGTTTGGCTTCAATGGCCCGCTGGCAGAGCAAATATCTTTAAATTGTTGCAAATTGTATTTGATTGTTGGGGCCCTGTTGGCCGGACGTGCCGTTTTAAGAAGATGGGGCTCTGGGAATGCGGTCGGGCCCCGGGCCAGTAAAAAGATACATGCGAATTGTTGACGCGGTCGTGCCGTTGCATACGAGAATATCTCAGTGGTTAGCACATTTTCCACTTTATTCCGTTCGACACTTTAACGAGTTCAAATACAAATTACTCATGAGTGGCTCGCGGGTTAAGTCTGCAGTTGGCTGACTCTGTTTCTGACTCTGAGATCTTGTTCTGGCCGAGTTAGCAAATGGGAATGTTACGCAAAACCATAATTAACAAACATTCGTCGAATTGACCGAATTCATTTTACGATCCAGCTAGTGTGCACTCAGCACTTGACACTGCCTTTGATTTATTTGCCCAAGAGTAGCCTAACGAGTAGCCAATGGAGATTCCAAGTCTAAGACCCTCGGCCAGGGCACGTTTACTACAATGTCGTAAGTGTTGTATACAACTGCTCAACTCGGTACAAGCAATTGTGGCAATGATTTATCCGAGTACGCGACATTGGGAAGTGCTGGAAATTATAGGAAATCCTGCCAGCAAGTCACATATTTCTCGCCGATCGTTACGCGGACAGTTGCCTGATGTATGTCCGCATCTAATGAAGTCGTCTGGTCATTGTCATCAACCAGCCCCACCACAGGCTATTTGCTAAGACTAGAAACAGCCTTTCTACGTGACTTCACCTACGAATTATACCCAAATGAGCAAGACAACATAGCTAGCCAATAATCTAACCACAATAGGATAGTCTAACCAAAACACATGAAGGAGAAGGCACATGGGGAGCTCAAAATAGAATTCCTAATTGAAATGTCGACGTGAAGACAAGAAACAAAAATACATGCATTTATAGATTAGTATTTACTAGTCCATTGGAGTTAAGGATGTTAGTCAGTTCATTAAATATGCAAATACATAACTATACGATCATTCTAAGTATTCTTGCCCACTTCTTTTTTGGCAATATACCCATAAGACTTGAATTATTAGGGGCACTCCTGCATACATTGGGGGTGCGTATAGCTTTGAGGGCCACCACCATTTTAAACTATTCACAGGTTTAGCTACAGCTGGGACAGGTTAAGAATTTCATTATATCAAGGGCACCATAAGCACTTTTTCACGATTTATTTGCGATATTTTTTCAACTAGTATTTTCCGCGATCCACACCAAACCAATGCAATTGTCACTTTACCAAATTACTTCAACAACGTTTTCATTGCTATGCAGGATAACTCTCAGAACCTTCCTTTTGCTCATTTGAACCAATGATATTCCTTCGCATGACCACACCCACACAGACTATGATCTATTTCTCTTGGCTTTCCCTCTTTGCAGATCTATTTGCTGTCTCTTTTATTGCAAATCTTTCTACCTTACCTTTGTTTGCCACTCACCCTCCCTTAAAGGAAGCAGGACGAAATTGAACTGCTTAGTGCGCACTGCTTCGTTACCGTTCACACAGTTTCCAATTGCAGGGCACAGATGGCACCACAGTGCCACCACGAAAAAAAGGATTTTATATTACCTTCATTTTATTAATTGAAAGACTGCTCCGAATTCACTTAACAAAACAAGAAAAATAAGTTTAGTTTTCCCCTTGAAAATGGTATCCCGCACTTTTTGCGGTTCATAGATATAACCGCATCCGCATCCTCTACATTAACCAAACGGGTGACCGTATTGCTGTATGTTTGTTTGTGGCCTTTCATTGGCGTGCAAATGTGCATCTTTGTCCCCCGATACCACTCTCGACCATATTTTACCGCTTTTAAGCAGCGCGTAAATACTCACGCTTACTGCAAGAGTCCATTAAACGCTCGTAAAAACTTTACGATTCCCAATATGAGATTCTCTTAATACGATTTTTTATGATATTGAAATCTCCTTACCCTGCGAGCCACTATCATCCAAAAAAAAACAACATCTTGGGGAAAGCAGGCAACATCTGAGGCCTCTCCAACTTTTGCTCAAATTCGACCTAAGACAGAAAAGAAAAACCCGCTTCAGGTACGGTACGTATGATGGCCATTGTGGGTTGTGACCGTCCCCCAGCCGCAGCCCCAGTCAGAGAAGCCTCCCTACACCATTCCATCTATTTGGGGCTCATGGAAAAGGGGCGTGTGCGCGTTTTAATGTCTTGTTGAGGACTATAAAACACGCTCGTCATCTCGTTGCGCAACTGATGCCCATGCCCATGTAGATGCCGTTGACGTTTCGTTTGGAATTCCCCTTTCCACTCCTTGGCCATCAATGGAAAAAGAAAAATAAATCATTCGATTGAAAATACTAATTGGGAATATATTTCTGGTTATTCTAAAATAGTTAATTAGAAAAGAAGCTCTAATATTAATTTGTACTTAAAAAGAACCAAAAAAATAATACAACTTTATATTACGAAATGTATTATACATCTTTTGATGGTGGGTAAAATACATTATTAATGGGTAACAATTTTGTTTTAATATAGACCTTATCTATATGGTAAAAAGTTAACAAAAGGAACGTTAACATGTTGCGTACTAACCCAAGGGATAACATTTTCAAACTAATTTGTTGCATCGAAGCCTTTGCCTTGAATTTGTCATTAGTTTTGGATTGTATTGAATGTTTATGTGCGCTTGAAATATAATTTTTTGGAAAAAGCGCCTTTCCTTTACCATTTTTCAACATTCTTGCTGGAACTACTTTTTCAGTGTTGCAGTCCAGCTACGTCATCAGTACTACAATTAGTGTAGATTTAGTTTAATTTTTTCTTTTGAATCTAAGCATACTACAAGATCCGCCCTGGAGCAAATTAATTTGTAATAAGTGATTTCATATTGCGAATTATATAATTTAAGGATATGGTGTTGATTATCAACAATATATGAATATGTGCATACATACGTTGAACGGTTGAAAAGGATTAACGTTGCCGCACTTTGCGGGGTTATGCGAATTGAGTTATAAATTTAAATTTAAAGGCATTAAGGGAATGCTTTTCTTTCTTTTTCCAAAACCTCGCAAACACATGAAAGGGAATTGTTTTTATCTATGACAAATGGGTTGTGTTGAAGTTTGCATTATTTCTTCACACATTAACCCAAGAAACCACGCAGTGCAAGATACGATTGACTTACGACTGGGTACCTTTATAACACGAGAGACCAATATGACTTACAGAACGATTAAATGATTATGCTTGTGCGATCTCCCCTTAAAAGTGGTTGCAATTTTTTTGTTAGCCGATTAACCGACTAATACATAACTAGATACTGCTAATATTTATGTCTATTTCGCGTCTTTTTAATTTTTACATCCGATTTTAAGCAAACTTCTGTTAATTTCTGTTAACTACCAATTAGGACGATAACGATCGCAAAAGAAAAAAATATATATAACATCAATCGCTTGCAAAAATAACAAAATGTGGCCGGTATACATATACAATGCATTCAGAAGATAAAACTTACATATGTGTAGCTATAAAAGCTAAAAAGAATACTTTCGTCTGAAAGAAAAAAGGTGATAATTAAGAAGACATATGCACTTTTATATGCAATTTTAATTTAAATTTCAAGATTGCAAACCAATTTCGCCAAATATTGTAGACATTTGGATATTTAAACATAAAATATAAATCACTGCTATAGTAAGATGTTATTATACGTACTTTTATATACTTTTGTATACTTTTTTTATAATATTATTATTTCTAGTTACATACGGATTATTGCACAATTGACTAATACTTAGCATCCTGTTTCCCAATTCTATTTCCAGTTAATCGTAAATCTCCAATGAAGAAGTCTTTATATTGTGCGTGTTGCTGGTGAGTAAACAACATAACATTATGCAATTAGCTAATTGTAAGATCATGCCTCTTTGGTTTTATGGCAGTTGTTTTTACCTTTTTTTTTTTAAATAATTTGCGTGATTTATAATATTTATTTGCTTCATTTACAAAACGGTGGATCATTAGGGCAATTAAAATGCAATAAACGTACGCAAATAAAAACCAGAACAAAATACACACAGACAGATAAATAGATAGACCGTAGAGGCAATAGTAAACAGAAGGGAAAGTAAATGAGGGATAGGGATGGGTAGACTTTGGCATTGTACGTACGTAATTTTATTGTGTAGTTTTAAGGAGCGTTGAGTGCTATGTAGAGTGAACTTGCAACTGCAACCAAGAATGACACAGAAACCCATTTTCGATAAACAGAGAATAGAGCGCGGCAAGCGGGTTGGGCAAGTCATAAAACACCGCAACGAGAATGCTCGACGACATTGAAGGATTAAAAAATAATGGCGTGAGAAGGCATTCTGCAATCATCATCATCCGAATCACTTTTAAAGCAAACATTCATCCTCATTCCAACGAAAGGGCGATGAAGAACAAGAAGAGGCACGCATTCTCCTCCATATCGGGTGAACGAGAACCGCAAGAGCCAAAACAACTCATAAACTGGCGCAATAAAAAAGTGTATCAAATTAGGGAACAAACGGAAGCATCAGTGACAAACTGTTTAACCATGGTGGTTACTCGAATTCCTCTGCAATGAAATGAAATGAAAATTCGTCTCCTGCATTGCCACTTATGAGCCACTGTGACTGAGTGAAGTAACTGACTAAACTAACTCAATTTCTAAGTGAGTGAGTGAAGTTTTTTTGTCACTCTCCTTCACTCATTCCCATTGATTTTTATTGCCAGTCACTGGGCACTCGATGGGAATGAGCCATTTGTTAGTTTGAGTGCTCATTACCCCAACTGAAGATTGAGCTGAAACATTTTACAATCTTTTTATGGTCACCAACTTGGTTTTGCGTCCTCCAGTGAATTTTACGATTGCAGATGCATAGGGAGACAACAATAAGAGTAGAGCAATAGTTCATTTCATATACATATACGAAATGTGAGTTATGGGTTCAATCGTCTGTGGGCTGGAAGGTGAGAAATATTTAATGCTCGTTGTCAGATTATTATCAAAAGTTATGTATTGACTTATTTTAGAAAGGTCATAAAGTGCAATTCGTTAAGTATCTTTAACTACTTTTCTTGACAAATGAGTCCATTAAATCTGTTCAAGTATTACTTAGTTAACAAACTACTTACTTCAGGAGAAATTCTTTAGAGCCTTTATGATTGTTTTAGCTTAACCGAAAGGTACATGTAGATAAAGTTGTCAATTTGAGAATTGCATTTTTTACATTCAATTGCAAACTTCTTTAAATTATATTTTTATATTAGCTATTTGTTAGTAGATTTGAATATACATATATAAGAAAGCGTTGTTTGTAAAATGTTCCGCATATTTTGAAATCAATAGATTTAAGTATTCCTCCGTTTTGTAATTTATTTTATTAGTTTTTTAAATGTTATTCATGGCATACCATATTTTGTTTTATGTTTATTTTTATTTTAGATACAACCTGTTGCTTGGAAGATTACTCGGAGTTGCAGCCACTTAACCGTTTTTATGGTTTCTTCCGTTTTTATTTTGGAGGATCGCCCCCAGTGAGGAAAGAAATACCTTAAAATAGTTTGTTGTTTTTTTTTTTTTTTTCTTTTCAAAGATCCAAACTTTGTTTTTATTTATATTATTATTGTTATTGTTATGAGTGTTATTTTAAGGCTGCACTTCTCTTCTCACTCGCCCAGCTTCAATTTTTATTAGTTTATTACGATTATTCGCTTTTAATGGCACTCATTCGCACCGCTGACGATGACTCGTTGTATCTTTTGTTGTCCGGGGGCTCGAGTAGTTGCCGATCCGCTTGGCCCCCACGGCTGACGGGTACCAGCAACGTGTGAAGTTGTTTTATTATTTGTTTTGATTATCAAAATGGACGTTTTACATTTTTCCGGTCGTTGGTCGTCGGCCCACCTGCCTTCCTAGGGGGCATGGCCTGGTAGCCAACCATCAGACTGTGCTGCTGTAAATCACAGCTCGCCGGGAGTGCTGCGTGAACGAATCTAAGTGTGAGTGTGAGTGCGTGTACTCAAATTCACATTCACACTTACATACTCAACTGGCAACTCGCACTGGCCGAATGACCCATAAACATAAACCAAAGTGTGGCAAAATGTTTAATTTGGAATTTATGAGCAATTAATTTTAAACACTTGGCTCTCCACTGGTGTATGATGTGGTTGGTGCTGTTTTGGACCCTGTGGTCGGTGCGGGCTATAAAAATTTAACATGCCAGTGTGCCAAAAATTTATTGTTAACCACTCGCTGATTGATCAATTATTCAATTGTTATCGCCAGCACAGAGATTTACCAATTGAAGTACTTTGATTCCAGTAGACAATAGTTAAAATCAACTTTCAGACTCAATTACAATAAAATTGACCACTTTTTCCAAGGGGAAGAATAAAAACCCAAAAAAAAAAAAAAGAGAGACCCCAAAAAAAAAATATATAAAAAAAAAAAAAAACCGCCACCACCCCCCCCCCCCCCCCCCCCCCCCTCTCCCCCCCAAAAAAAAAAAAAAAAAAAAAAAAAAAAAAAAAAAAAACAAAAAAAAAAAAAAAAAAAAAAAAAAAAAAAAAAAAAAAAAAAAAAAAAAAAAAAAAAAAAAAAAAAAAAAAAAAAAAGGTTTAATCATCAAAATGAGATGGAAGCCATCAATTAAAAAGATTTATGTACATTTCAATGGCGTTTGATGAAAGATTAGTTATAATATAAATCAAAAAAATGGTATTTGTTATGATGTATTTGTATGTAGTAAAATGTAAGCAGGGAAATTAATATTATTTAAGAAATAAAGACAACACTTAAATAATTGATATTTTTGTTTAAAATTCAAGCCTTTATTTGGAAAATTTTAGGTAACAATGTAAGTATAAAGAGAAAAGCATCGCAATTTAAATTAAAGTGTCCAATGCTCATACCCATTTAAGAGCTCACACTTATTTCTCTTAGTGTATATATGAATTATCACATCTGGCTTTGATCAAATATAGCAAACAAAGAAACTGGTTTCTTAGCGATTGCAATACAATTTGCCAAAAATTTGTAAAAGATAATATCAACTTCCGACGGATTAAAAATATCTAAAAATATACAATGGAAATTTGACTTTCGTTTTCAACATCGGCTACTGATTCCAAAATGATTTCGAACTGGAATACATTAGAAGTGAAATGTTGCACTAAAGATATGTATATTTGTTGTTAATTTGAAACTGTCTTAAAATCAATTAAACCTTTTCAAAATTGAAAAAGCGCCTTGTCGCACAATAATTTCAAATTAAACTCAAAAAGGTTTATCTTTATAATCCTTTTTACTTCTGTAGACCATGTTAACCAAAATTATGCAACTATTTCGACCAGTGCCTAGAAACCAAGATAAAAAATTGCAAGCTTGTTTCATTTCCGCATAAATTCAAGGCAAAACAAACCAAACAAAAAAAATGCTATCTTCTTCTGTCTTTAGTCGTTTGTCCAATTTAAATCGTAAATTTCAAATTTTTCATAAAAATGTCATAACAGTAATTTGAGCGACAATGCCAAAAACAGAAAGAGAAGAAAGAAACAAAAAAAACATGACAAAGAGTGGGCAGGAAGAATGAAAAGGCCAAAAAATGCTGCGGGCGGGAAAATATGTGAGTTTTTGGCAATGTCGGCGTTTTTCATCTCTCGAATTTATAGATTTTTTTGTAATTTTCTTTAGGGGTTAAAACAACACAAAAGGACAGAAAGAGATACTGATAGGACAACGTAGAAGAAAAGAGAAAAAAATTACTGCTTTTTATATGCACAACATAAAACATGTAATAAAATTTTGTAGTGATAACAAATTTTAAATCAAACTTTAACTAGATGTGACAAATTTATCGTAATCGTCAATAAATTAAACAATTCCACAGTCAGTAAACAAATTAGATTTGATGAATTATTATATACAAATGGATAGATTTGGTCTATCAATTATTGCAATAGGCCAACGAGAGCAACAAAGTTGTCTATTTGTCGCATAAAAGAAAATGAATAATACAAAATAATTGAAATAACAATAACATTTTGCCAAACAAAGCATAAAACACTTAAAAAGACATTTCACTCACTCATCACACAAACGCACACCGAAAAGAAGGAAACAAACAAACACTCACTCACAAGACTCTCGCAGCAGACAAACATTCACACACTCAAAAGGCCCTCACACTCGGAGTCATAGTTTTGTTCAACGGCTTGTATTATAGTTATTCTGTTTGAGTTGTTGTTGTTATATTCGTGGGTGTGCTGCTGGTGCTTGGCGCATACGCAATTCGCATTCTCACGTTATAAACATCAAATTAAAAACCGGAGAAATCGTATAAGAATAATGCCACACAAAACGACTCCGAAATATGCACTCAGAATTTGCCCACACTCATCAGTCGCACTGCACTCAATGGCGACGGCCATTATGCCTTACACACACACACACACACACAAACTCAGTCACTCACTCACGCGCTTACTCATACATCCAGACCACATGCAGAAATAGTGAGAGAGTGGGTGCGTGTGAGAGAGAGAAAGAACGAGAGAGGCCATGTGAGAGAATATTAGGCAGCGCAGTTGCTGCTCTCGATGTTTCATGCGGAATACAAAGGCCAGAAAGAGACAAATAGACACTTGTGACCCAGGCAGACGGCGCTGCCATGTTTCTTATTGCCTCAGCCATCGCAGCTGGAGACGTTGTGTGTGTGTGTGAGTGTGAGTGAGTGCTTGTGCTCCAAATGATTTGGTGACTGGACTGGCGGCCGCTCAGCATCAGCATCCAACAACGACAACGGCAAAGTTGCCCATAAGAGCGTTCGCATGGCTTTTGTATTGCGCCATAAACGTTTTCGCTGCTCGTAACGCCACAACGGCCGACGCGGACATCGCAGCATAGTTTGTAGTAAGACCGTAACCGGGACAGACCCAGACACAGAGAGACAGAGCAAGTGATCCAAGATACACACAGACACACTCACATACTCAAAAGCAGAGAGATTGAAGCTGAGACCCCGACCCCCGGCTGGCAGACAGGCTGACTGGCAGACAGACAGACAAACTCTCCACATTCTACCAAAAGCAAAAGTCGCGTCGCTGCCGTCTCTGTGTCTCAGTCGTCGTCGACTGCACTGCCATTGCTGGCAGCAAAATTACCAATTACACGAAATTTTTATACTCTTTTAAAAATTTCGTTTTATTATAATATTTATTATCGTGGCGCGCAGTAGTGTCTGCGGAACAGCGCTTGCCTCAGCTCAACGCTCCACTCAGCTCCACTCAACTCTGACGATCTCTCCGACTGCGATTGCGATTGTGATTCCGATTCCGAGAGTCGGTTACCGATTCCGATTCGCCGCCGCGGTGTTTATTATTTTGTGACCGTTCCCGTCTTATTGTCATTTAACTGTTGCCGCTTATTACGGCTTTATAGTGCGGTTTATAGTGACACGACACGCGCATAAAAACCATCGACAGAATCCATCACAATAATAATCTCATATATTTTAAGCAAACACGCCCACGCCCACGCCCACACATCACACAGAAACCGACGGTGATAAGGCGTACAATTCCAAATCCAATCCAATCCATCGGGAGTCTATCAAGTAAACTTAACACCAACAATTGCCGAATCAGGATCATTTCTGACCGATTAGGAGAACTATCAAAAATATAGACTGTGTGTGCGTTTTGTGTGTTTACTTGTTTGTTATCCAAACATAAAAATTAAAAAGTCATAAAGTTGACATCGTAAAAGGTTCGATAGTTCCACCAGTGTTGGCCTTCTGTACCTGTGCGTTAGAGTGAATCCAAAGTGTTTTATGACATTTTAAACAAAGCAATTAAATCACAATCCGAAACTATTACACGACAGAGAGGCTGAGAAAGCATTTCTCCCTACACACACACACACTCGAAAAGTCGTAAAAAACGTCAAAGGAGAACGGAACGGAAAAAACCGCCCACACACAGAAAACTGTGAATCATAGCAACAGAAAGGAGAAAGGCCATAAAAATATAACGCGTTTTAGGGCCGCCTTCGTGTCCCAGTTCCCAGTTTACAAGTTGGCCTCTTCCGTTTCCCGGTTCTCCCCGCCAGGGTACCGCAAGTGTCAATTGTCAATTGTCGAGTGCCGAAAGCCGCCGCAGTCATTAAAAATCGCGCATCTATAAATCAACCGACGGCCATATCCATAGCTTCGTTGCCCATCTTGTGCATTTTCCGTGTAATTGATGGACACTTTTTAATTACTTTTACAACAAATAAATGTCCCATATACACGCCCACATACACTTACAAACATTCACAATACGAACAGCAGCTGAAACAACAACAACAAAACCAATCAACACCAAATGCAAATTTAACAAATTTTGTTGTGGATTCACAATTTCAAGAGAAAATCGTTGCACAAATACAATTCGCTCAACAAATGCAAACACGTTTTCCGTGAAAAAAAGAAACAAAAATTAGCATACTAAGCCCAAAGGTTTCCTAGAGAGATAAAGCAGCTAAGCGAAAGGTAAAGAAAAAACGCATTTCATAAACCCAAAAACCAAAATGTCTTGTCATCTCTATTGCAAGCTCATCAGTATTGGATACATGGCAAAATTGTATTTCCCTTCTTTCCCCCTTTCTCTCACTCTCTCTCGATTCCTATCTTATAAATTAAAACTAACTAAACTAACTCCATTTTGCCATTGACATTTCGTATACTAATCCATGGAACCATCCTGAGTAGTTGCTACTAACCATTTGGCATTGTGCAAAGTCAGGGACTCTCAGAGAGAAAAATTTAAACAACAAATTCTAAAATGATATACATAGCATATAAATCACTTCTATATGTCTGAATAAAATGTATTCAAGAAAAATGTCTAGCAATCTTAAAGATTTATGCTCAATCTAAACATATTCAATTCACTTAATGCCCCATTTTATGTATTCTTGTTTAAATATTTTCAAAAATATCTATATCAGACAGATATATACATATATGTTTATAGATATATGATACAAATGTTTCACCGTTTGCTGGGAATTCTGATTATATATTTCTACGATTGCTGTTTATGACAAGTATCTGCCAGATTTTAGTTCAATTTAATTTGCTCTAATTTGGCATTTCAATGAATTTAGAATGCCATGAATTAACAGTGCCATTCAATCGAATTCGAAACCAAATTTGTTAAAGAAAAAAACACACAAAGATCAGTGACACTCTTGTTCTAAGTTTTAAGATTTTGTTAAACGTTTCTAACTGTAGGCAATCGAACGAATCGAGAAAAATAAAAATAAAACTTCAAATAAAAAGGAAGAAGATAAGAAACATTAATCGACATCCAGTATATAGTATATCAATCGTCTGCCACTAAAATTAAAAAATACCAGACCAAAAAAGAACTCGTCGGTTCTCGGCCAGAGAAAAGTATGTGCAATGTCAAAATTTGTTTTCGATAGTATGCTGCCAAAGTACCCACAGTTCCAGCCATTTATCAGTTCGCATTTAACCACAACCCCAAACAATTCGTCATCAGCAGCAGTTGCCGCCGCACTTGCCGTTGCCGCAGCCACCACAACTTCAGCGGCCGCCGCCAGCATCAGTAGCAGTAGTAGCAGCATTACTAGCCAAAATAACAACAGCAGCAACAACAACAACAACAGCAGCAACAACAACAATAACAGCGGCAGCAGCAATAGCAACAACAGCAACATCAACCTACAATCATCATCGTTATCGCCCAGTTCCAGTGCCCTGCATCTTGGCAACCAGTTGCATCATCAACATCTAAGTCAATCCTCCAACTCACCGGTATCCTCATCATCGCCATCATCGTCCGCCCTGTTCCAGCAACAGTCGCATCAGCAACAGCAGCTCCATCACCAACACCATCACCACCAACAGCAACAGTCTCAGTACTCCTCACTCTCGGCCGCCCTTCAGCTGCAACAGCAGCAGCACATCAACAAGTTAGCCGCTGCAGCTGCAGCCGCAGCCAGCTCCCAGGGATCGCACGCCCATCAGCAACTGTTGCTGACACCACCCTCGGCCGGCAATTCGCAGACGGGGGACAGCAGCTGCTCTCCATCGCCGTCGGCCAGTTCCTCGCTGCATCGCAGCCTCAACGACAACTCACCGGGATCAGCAGCAAGTTCTGTAGCAGCTGCCGTTGCCGCGGCAAGCTCATCGTTTGCCATACCCACCAGTAAGATGTATCCATATGTGTCAAATCATCCCAGTAGCCATGGCGGTCTATCCGGCATGGCGGGCTTCTCAGGCTTGGAGGACAAATCCTGCAGGTGAGTTGAAAGTTAATAGATAAAAATAAAGATTAAAAGTCAAATTGCTTCTAAAAAGGGAAACATGCGATTATTTTCCCCATCGAGCATATGTTAACTTTCTGTTTTAAATCCTCCTTTCATTGAGAAAATCACACATTTCTCATTTCATTCTGCTTGAGACTTCAGATCTAGAATTGTTTTCGGCTAACCACAAGTCCATTTCGAATATGCTCTAATTATTGGCTCGCCCCTCAAGTATCATTGAATGGCCATAACGACCAGCCCAGGGCCAGTGTGCTTGTGTGTGTGTGTGAGTTGTGAATGAATGTTGGGTAATGGCATTGGACCGCTGGGCAAATTAGAGTAGCTCTGCGGTGGCTTACAGCTACCAATTTGTCGCCCAAGCCACAAGATTCGCACGCACATTGACCTTCCTTCGTGAGGGCCATTTGCATATTGGTCGGTCCACGCTGCGGGCGTGTTGCGTTCTATGCTGGGCATTAGTGCGCAATTAGAGGCAACCACAGTGGTATTGGACCTGGCCGTAGAGCTCGTTATCATTAGCATTTGACTTTTGATTTTTAAGCCGGGGACTTTGTGGTTCATTTTCTCACACTCTTACACACGTACATATATGCTAATTGACTTGCTTTCTTTATCTCTCTCGCTCTCTCTCTCTTGATTCTTTGGAAATTCGTGTCCCTTTTAGCAGGTACACAGACACCGTGATGAACAGTTACCAGTCGATGAGCGTACCTGCCTCGGCGTCCGCCAGTTTTGCCCAATTCTATCAGCATGCAGCCGCTGCATCCGCCGTATCGGCGGCCAGTGCCGGAGCCATTGGTGTCGATTCTCTAGGTAATGCCTGCACACAGCCCGCCTCCGGTGTGGTGCCAGGAGCCGGCGGAGCTGGACAAAGTATTGCCGATCTACCGCGATATCCATGGATGACGCTCACAGGTGAGTCGTGAGTTATAGAGTTAATCACAAATTGAATGAATATATTCGATATTAGGTGGATGGGGTGGGGTTAGGTTATCCACTTACCGCCTCATTTAATCCTTTCTTGTATCGTTTAAAACTTATTTATTTAACATAAAAATTCTATAAACTTTTCGGCATAAATCAACCGCAAACCTGACTAGGGAGGGACGGAGATTGGTGGGGCAGCAGGCAATTTAATTTATACCTTTATGGCCATTGGGGCATATAAACAATAGATAAACGCGCTCGTCCGCGCGCAATTCCCATTCTGATTCTCCTCCAATTCATGAACACTTTGCGGGGCATTTCCAAGTCGTTTATTTCGCATAAGTCTTCCACTGTGGAGCTGCGAGCCGAAATGATTTCTTCCATGGCGACAGGCAGGCCAGACGAAGAGCAGCAGCAGAAGCAAAAGAGCTAAAAAAGTGGCAGTAAATAAAAAATGAAAATAGTTGAAAAATGTTTCCCTTCCCTTGCTGTCGTTTTTGTTGTATTCAGTTGAGCGGCGCGTCGATTTGTAATTTAAATAGCTTCAAGGTTGCCCACACACACTCGCTAACACACTCACATGTGTGTGCCCCCGCGCATACAAAACTCGCAATCAGTCAGCGCCAGAGATACTCGACAAAAGATAGAGATACATTTTATTTCGTTTTGGCTGAATGACTGGCTGGCTGACTGTCTGGCTAGCTGGCTTCTCCATCTTATTGTTGGCTTTTTGGGCGATCTCTTTTTTGCTGTTTGTGTCTTGCTTATGCCGCAAACGTAGTACGACAAATTTGCCCGAAATTTATGTGGGTCAGTTTAATTTACGCGAATTTTTGCATAGCAGATTTATTTCTTCATTCGAACTGCACTCGATTTTTCCTTGGCTCTCCGCAATAAAGAAATTGAACAAGTCAAGTCGTTCGAGTTCTGTTCGGTTTTCCACACGGCAGCAGCGTATCGTCGTCGTTCGTCGAGGTTGAATGCCTTTTTGTGAATTATGGCAAACGAAATATGAATAGACTGCCAATTAGACTGAGTTATGAACTGACTCTTGGCACTGGTCATCACACTGGCTGGACCATAAAGAGAACAAATGTGTATATTTCGTTTCTCTGAACAGAGTACAGGGATTTGCAATGAATTTATAGCAAAGAGTCTTTAATTAAATGCTTGATGAATGAACTAAAGGCATGCGAAATATAGATAAATAGAAACCAGTTAGGCCCAAAACTGGCCACGAGACGCATCGCTAAAAGATAAACGGTATTTCGCACAATGAAATATTTTGCATATCTCTTGCTCACAGCACAAAAGCGATAAAATTGTCAACAAGATCATAGACAACGACGTCGACTCAAAGACGGCGACAACGACAACGTCGACTGCCTGCGATGAAAGTAAATATGAGTATGACGCCATTACAAGAGCAGCAGCAAGAGCAGAAGGAGGTGGAGAAGAAGGTGGTGCCCCCCTTCCTTCATCTCACTCTAGATTCTAACGCCCACACAACCCAGCAGTTGGTTGCGAGTGCATGGCATGGCATTGCTTTGGAATTGTCAGAGACGCGACTCAAGAAGCGTTAAGGCATCGTGCCACAAGCTGCACATACACACACAACCTTGGATATGGCTTTCTCTTCGTCTGCCAAGCCTTTAGCTGTAGACCAAGACCAAAAACCCAACCCGGACACAACGGCAGCAACGGCAACTGCAGCGCTTTACAGCTGAATGCTTGCCAAATGCAATTTAACTAATGAATTTTAATATTTTACGCCAAAGAGTCTGAATGAATTTTCATTTTCACATCGTTGCACCAGCCAGGCAACAAAAACAACAATGTTGCAAGCAATTGGCTGTCTCTGTCTTCCTATGTGTGTGTTTGCGTGGGTGTGGTGTGTGGTTGCTCTCTGCCCGATTATGCTGATAAGAAAGCAAAAAGGATAACTTTTCTTAATTATCTGGAAAAAGTAAAATAGAGAATGAAAACTTAAGGAAACCCATTTTCCTTGTATTGGAAGCAAGCCCAGCCAAATGCCAAGAACAGTGAGAGAAATCACAACGAAAGTAAATTGGTATATTTTTCTCTCAGTGATCCCTTTCGTACTCACTCACTTTGCTGCACCGCTCAATGTCTGGTGATAAGAAGGCGCATAAATTTCTCAATTATCAATGCGACAAAGAACACAGCAAAAAGCAACTGACCACCGCACCCTTCTCCCCCCATTTCCCTCTACATCTGAGCGCGATGAATTTGTAGACATTAGAAAACTCTCGGTCTGCCTGTCCGTATGTCTGCTCGTCTGTCTGTCTGTCCAATAAAGTGCCAACAAAGACAAGGCAAATGCACAGAAATTTGTGTATTTTAATTAAAAACGCGCCGAGCAGACTCATCTGCTTATTAATTAGGCGTCTTCTCGTAGCCATAGTCAGAGACAGTGTCTTGGTCCACTTTGGCTGAAGCCGGTTGAGCTGGTGGCCACTTGGTTGGTGGTCTAGAAAAATTGCAGTTGCTTGAGCTTTTTGCTGATGGCGCTGACAACTAAATTGAAAATTGGCCGATTGAGTGGTTTATGGGGGGCCAGGCCAAGCGGAGGCGAGGCGAGGCCATGTGGCAGACGAATGGTGGCTACTCAGTGTGTCTTGCCCAAGGTTATTTCAAGCGAAGAATTTCACATTAGACGAAACATTAAATACTATTCTCCTTAAAAAATAGAAAAAAAAAACACATCGGCTAACAATTATTTTTTATTTCTTTTCCCATTACAGATTGGATGGGAAGTCCTTTCGAGCGAGTCGTTTGTGGCGATTTCAATGGTAAGTACCGTAATTACCCAAAACCCTTAAAGTTAATGTGTTCACTGACATTGGAAATCAGTCGGAAATCCTAATGGGTTATATACGCGCAACCAAAAAATATGAAATATGAAATACTTCGAATAAAATGTCCTTGGAGGCACAGACCACGAAGAGAGAGTTTACCTGCTGCGACTCGACTTTCATGCAACTGCGAAACATCGAACCCTTCTTTACATCTGCACATTTGTCACATGGTTCTCTCCTGCTGTTGCCTGACTTTCTCTGGCTATCATAAATCCTTCTGAGGCCTGACTTTTGCCATGCCTTTGTTCGCTTTCACATTGTTGCCAAAGTGACAAAGGCAAGGAGTTAGCTGTGGCTCTGTCTCTAGCTCCATGTGAAAGTTGTTGCTCTTTTAAATCACAAATCCAGTCACTGCTATGCTAGTCAAGTGTCGTGCAAGATCGTAAATCACTTTGATAGACCCCAAGTAGCACTCTCTGTGAATCGAAACGATCGTCAATGGTTATTTTTTGGGCCCCCCACTCATACATACATAGAAGTGAAATTTCAGCTCGAAAGCAAGCAATTGTAAACCTTTGTTATGTGTAAGCCGTGCCCCAAACTCGGTTCAACTGATCGATCATTTGTTCGATCGATGGATACAATCCTATCACCGTATAACGTTTGTTTCGCTTGTTGTCGTTAAATTGCTTTTACGATCGTTTTATGATCTATTTACGATTTTACGCATGGTCTTGTGCCGCGCATAACGATGCCGTTGCTGACTGCCGCAATGAGCAGACCACGACTTCATTACGGCAACTGGCAACGGCATGGCAACTGATCATCATTGTCATTTTATGGGTCCGATAATGGTATTGATTATGCTGGACCATCTCGGAGTGGCCCTCCCAGGCAATTCGTTTTCATTTGTTCATCAACATTGTTTATGTATTGCTCAGTAGCAATAATGCAAAAATTAATGACCATAACGTGTGGCGAAGAAAATCCTACAAAAAACTGTGTATACGCCGTTAAAAAAGAATCCAGACAAAAATTTTTAAATTCCTTTGGAGATAGAAAAACGAAGATTTAAGCTACTTTTCGAGTAGTAATTAGTTATGTAATTTATTTTAAATTACACATTACCAATAACATATTTGTAACAAAAGAGACTTTCGGTTCAGAATTTCAATGACTTTTAGAATCTATTGCAGATAGTTTACCTTCCGCCATGAAAAATTCATATTTGATCAGCTTACTCTTTCAGTTTCAGGAGTTTTGTTACTACTGGCGACATGGTTTTAATTGGCAGTAGTTTAATTGCCTTCACAAAATGCTGCTGCAAAAAAATGTATTTGGAGTCGGATAGTCTGCGCCTAAACTGAAATCGGAGTCGAAGTTCGTATGCTGACTCCGGACAGAACGTGCCCTTCCCCTACTTTAGACGTCACAGATCGTTTGATATTTGAGTTGCTTTTTGCCAACTTCCCCTTCTTGAGACCTTCTCTCTGCAATTGTTTGTTTTGTAAATAAATCATTTGGCCCAAAGTTGGCGTTGCCTCCTCCACCATAGAGTGGAGTCATTTGCGCAATTTACAATACTTAGAGACGCTGTTTGACAAGTAATTAACTTGCCAAGCTTGCCATTTCAATTCTCTGTGCTGTGTGCCAAGGGGAAGTCTTTGCTCAAAAACAATTCTGTCAAAAATGTGAGATCATAAGGAAAAAGAAACAGATTCTCAAAGATGTTTCTGAGAAAAAGCTTTACTATACACATTAGTTACCTTCTCATATTGAAAGTATTTGCTATTTGCCATGAGCTAAACAATAATTTCCATTATGTTAATTGTCCGGGCTGTTATCGGGAATCATGATAAGGACAGTTACTATAAGTGAAGACAATCACAGCCAGTCATAGGGCACTCTGAATCCAAGTCTCTTCAGAGTGTGTTCAGAGTATGTGTGATCGTTCTCTCATTGTCAATGGCTTCGACATCAAAATCAATTGCCTCCCATATACACAGGGCGTTTGTTTCAATTTCGATGATCTTCTGTCAGCAATCGCGGATGCCAATGTCATTGACAGAGACAAACTAGGAGTCTTGGGGTCTGGGGCTGCATCATTTTGCCGGCTCTAGGCAGAGATAAACTATTGTAAAGGCTACGACCTCGTCGACCCTAGCTACCACTTAAGGCATATTTCTCTCTCTCTCTCTCTCTCTCTCTCTCTCCCCATCTCGTTCGATCTCTCTGTCTCTATCTCTATCGCATTTGGTGTGTGATGTGGGCTTGGCAAGCTGCAGGCGTCCCATCCGACTGCTGCAAAGGGTTAATTTATGAGGCGCGATAAGCGAATTCCATTTCGTTTCGGTTTTGTTTAATTTCCGATTTCTCTGTGTTATTTTTTCCTTTTATTTGGTGTTGTATGTATTTACATTTGCCTCGCCTTCTCCATCGCTCTTTAGCTCACTCTCTCTCTCTCTCTCTGTCACTCTCGAGTGGGTGGGCGGTGTTTGGGGTAGGGTGGCTGGGTGTGTGGCTTGTTGTGCTGGGAGGGGAGGAGAATGTGCGACACCGTGTTATCGGCACGTTTTGTGCCGTTTTTTCACTCCGCACTGCGGAAAATTCAAAATGACACGTTTGCCAGTCCGGGAGCGACTCGATGTTTTTAACTACCCCGTGCTCGGTTGTTAATCTGCGGTTTTAATGCCCAAGTGGCGCAAATTGGCGAAAGGGTTTGAATTACACAAAAAAAGCAAAACCAACAGAGAGCTAGAGGGACAAGGACATCATCCCAGCAGACAGACAGATAGACAGGCAGACTAACACAGAGACAAACTGGGAGTAGAGGCTCTTTGTCCTCGTTCTGATGCCGGTTATGATTGCCTCATTCACTGGCAGACAGACATGTAAATTTGCAGACGAAATCAAATTAAAAGCTTACACGTTCCACAGACACAACCACCGACTACCAATCCCCACCCCCTCTTCCTGTAGTCAGTGACAAAACCTCAGTCGTTCAGAGTTTATTCCTCTTTAGCTCGCGCGTTACACATGTCGCCAAAGTTTTCGCATTTCCATTTTTTCATTAATTTAAATTTTCATTTACTAAAATCTAAAATGATACTTTGTATTTACATAAGTCACTTTTGGCCATTGTAACTTCTTCTTTGACTCTAGCCAGTTTTTCAACTCTTTGCGTGCTCTTGCTGCATTTCCCTGTTTTCCCATACCCATTTTTATTTCCATTCCTATTGCCCGCCATTTTCCGCATTCCGCTCTATGTCTCTCTCTCTCTCTTTTTCTCAGTGTGTGTGTGCGTGACGCCTTACATTTCGAGACTCTGCCTCATTGTTATTTATAAGTATTTTGTGTAAGTTGCAATTAGTCGTTAATATTAATTTTATTATGAAATTATACACGCCGGTTAATGCACTCGGTAAATTGTTTTATATTTAGCATTAGTCGCATTTATTTCTTACAAGTTGTGTCAACTCATCTGTTAGTTGTTAGATATTAAGCTAATCCATCGGATAATCAATGGAATGATATGCGTGAGAATCAGAACAGGATTTACGCCATATTTCAGTATATTTGAGGCGAAAGAATTGTAATCGAACTCGTAATTCTTGTTATATGCTATTGTTTGAATCCTTTGCACTCTAATAAAGCCATTCAGGTAATTTCGATCTACGACTTCCAGTTTCAAAGTTCAGGAAAAGAAAAAGGGAATCAAACCTGTCTTCATAACAAAAGATTTTGAGTGAGAGACTCTGAGCAGCAGCCACCATTTTCTCAAATTACTTTTATGTAACCATTAACAAAAGGCCCTTTACACTCTCAAATATATGTGTGCATGTGTCAGTGTGTGTGTGTGTGTTTAAGCCATTAATCAAGTTTGTCAGCTAACGAAAAAAAAAGAGATGAAGGGAAATTGAGAAACCAAGAGACTCAGACTACGTTTGTGGTCTGCAGCCAATCAGTCGACAATCAATTTGTATGTGTGTCTAAGTGTGTGTGTGTGTGACTCTCAGGAGCATACAGGACCACACCTCAATCCTAAAAAGACTCTGAGATGAGGACAAAGTCTGGGGGTAAACAGGAAAGAGGGGCCACCAAAAACCTAATATTTACGAGTATTCCGCACCGCAGGCGATGGCGACCCGCGCATATTGAAATTTCTTTTGCGTGGAGGAGCCCGAAACTGAAATCGAGACCCCTCACTCTACCTCTGACTCCAACCAAGTCAAAGTTAAATAGAAGGTAGGAGGAGGGATAAGCATGAGTTATGCTTACGCCTAGGTAAATATAGAACCCGCAGCAAATGCGTTTGGCGATCGATCGATGCTTTTTATATGAATTTAAATGTCACGTTTTGTTTTTGTTTGAATGAGGGGGAAGCGATAGTTGGTGGTGAGGGAAAACAGGGGAACTTTGAGTTAGGAGTTGGAAAGAGAGCCATTCCTCGAATGGCATTTTAATACGTCATCGTTTCAGTCGGCCCACGCAATATAAGTTATGGCCGACATCTGCTCGTGTTTGTTTTTACCAAATAGGTATAACCCGTACCCGTAGCCATCGTGTGCATTGGGCCATGAAGAGCGCATTGGTTTGGTTAAGCCGAAAAAGGCAACAAAAATCGAGTAATAAGAAAAAGCTGCTTGATTCCGACTCGCAGTGTTCTCACTTGAAGGCAGTTGAAGCGCGGTGCTATTTATATGTGTATTTTCAATACAAGTCGATAGAATGTTGCTAAGGTTCATGGAACGCGCAAATGAACTTGGAAAAGGGGCAAGAGCAGGGGAAGGAGCAGCAGCAATAACAACAACAACAAAACAATAGTGTCGAACCAATGAAGGCAATCAATTTCAATTCAGTTTCTTCGCCCTTTCCCAAATGGCCAAACCCAATGACGCGTCTGAAAGGGCAAGACGAGGCCAATTGTGCATTAGCCGAGTGAACTTTTTTTTTCTGATATCGTCTACCCTGTATGTGGGTACGGAAAGCTATGACTTTTGGGAAAGCATCTGGCATTGAAGAGTATCCAAAATGAAGGAAAGTAATACTTTTCTTGGTTTCTTTGTCTTATTTTATCGCGCTCAAACAAAGGAGTCGAAAAGTGTTAATGAACCCAAAAGCAGAAGGAAAAATAAAACACAGGGCCAAGACCAAATCTCCATCTTCAACTTGGACTTGTAAGCATTCTCTGCAAACACTCACAATGGCGCCACTTCATTGTCATCATGGAATTGCCGTTGATTGTCGCATCGATTCGCGGCGATTTTAATCGCAATGGGCAAGCATTAAACGCCTTTCATTTGCAATTAAATTGAGGCTCACACAAACACACTGAGACAGAGAGAGAGAGAGACTCGCACATTCATTCATTGAGGAGGGTGTTCAAGTTGCGGTCAGCTGGCGACACGTGGCCCGGAAGCTCTGGTTACAACAACCACAAGAACAACTAGTTACCAGCAGGCACACAGAGGCATAAACTGAGGAACAGAGACAGGGGACGGACGTTTCTTGCAAAAATCTTGCGGATTACCAATTCTAGACG
This sequence comes from Drosophila equinoxialis, assembly GCA_018150345.1. Classification (NCBI taxonomy): domain Eukaryota; kingdom Metazoa; phylum Arthropoda; class Insecta; order Diptera; family Drosophilidae; genus Drosophila; species Drosophila equinoxialis. Next base: position 2,108,741 of record JAECWI010000504.1, read on the forward strand.
CCTAATGCCATTTATAGGCCATCTTTACAAATGTTCCATCTGTCTGTCCGTCTATCTGTCTGTCCAACATCACTGAAGGTCCGAAAGTCTGGCCTGAAAGTTTGCCCAAAATTAGTTCCTCCCCGCCCATCTGCCACCCGGGTGAGGCAACAAATTTATTGAAACTGCTTAAGGCGAGATGGAAAAGCATTGTGGATGTGGGATGGGAGTTCTCTGATTTTGCTGCTTTCTTTTTTGTCCCTTTCGCTCTTGTTTTCTCTTTCTCCCTTTCTCCTCTCTATATGTATGTGTGTTTGGTTCTCTTCCGTCTTTCCTTTTAACTTTTGCCCATATATTTTTCACATTTATGGCGGGTATTTTGTCTTATCACACCCTCGTGTTTGTAGTGCGTGCAAAAAATGCCGTCGCCTTCCCAAAGTCTGCGACTCATGGCTGAGGAGTAGAAGGAACAGGAGCAAGGACGTAGCACTGTAAGATGGTGTAGCTATGGTGTGGGGTGGCAGCCAACCACCCACGAGATTAAAAATGCCATAAAGACAGTAAGGGTGAATGGGTCTAATGGCTGCCGTTGCCGTTGCCATTGCCGTTATGCGCTGTTTCATTCCCTCACATTGCCGCAGTCCTTCTTCCTTTCTCTCTCCATCGTTCATGCTCGCCCTGTTTCATTCTCTCTTCTTTTGTTACTGTTTCTGTTACCATGGCCATATGCAAGTACAATACATGTACATAAGTGCAAACAGAACAACTATTTGGGGTGTCTGTGACGTCGCTTAAAGGAATTTCTCAGTGCTTTGTAATGAGAATACGGCATAGACATTAGATATAATATATATCGAAACCGATAAGAAAGGAACATATGATGATGGCCGTACTTAAAGCATAAAGATAATATATCATTCAAATCGATTATAGTTGACTTCTAGAGTGCGAAAATAGGAATAAAAGGATGGGAGTGATGTATTTCTAAAGATCAATATTTAGATTATTTTTTTTGTATAGAAATCGTTCGAATTTGCGGAAAACAATATCATCTTTTATACCTTTGAGACATATTTAAAACAAATAATGGCACACAAGTCAAAGAATAGAACAAGCTTTCTCTAAAAATTCATAATATAAATTATTTTAGAGCCTTTAAAAATAAGTCTACTTAGATGCTAAAACAGTATTTCATTATATACATTAGGGAATAGGTCTTAAATAGTTCGTTAATTTTAATGAATATTTAAGAAAATGTTCAAAATTTTTGTTTTCGTTTATTTTGGCAATTGAAAGAGTTCACTTCCAGTTATCCGTCCTATTGAACTATTCAATTCTATGGTCGTCTATGTGTAGACCAACTGGTTTTGGCCCTTTGGAGTCTTTTGTTCGCTGGCTTACCATGTTACTCTCAACTCATTTCAATGTTAATGAAACATTCTCTTGTAAGCAGCTACATGGCAACAAGCAATTCCAATAATGGCGTGAAATATTTAATGAGAATATATTAATCCCCAAAGACGTACGAACGAACAAACTAACGAACGGATGGACTCAGGGAAGAGGGGGTTAGAAATGGACGAAGTTTTGCTGAGGGTGGCATCGCGTAATTCTTGAAAATATTTGCAACATTTGCTAGATATTTATTTGGTTCGTTGTGAATCCTCCTCTTCTTTTTGGTGTGGGACTAGGGCTAAAACAGACAACGACAGCTTGCCATATATTTTCCAAGATTAAGCACACAATTAGCAATTTATGCTGCCGAGTGCCAAGCTAGTGGAGGCGTAGAGGGTGTAGAGGGCGTGGCTGGGCAGAGATAGCAGTGACAACAGCAACAACATTGGCAACGCGTTGCACATAAATTGCAGAGAAAGCACCCCAGACCATGGCTTAGTTTTGCCTGTCAGTGCCAGGTTGTGTTCTATCTGGAGTGCCACCCCCCTCGACAGGAATATCATACCTCTGCAATTCCCCATCCCCCTCGTTCAGCTTCAGCATTACCATCTCGTTTTCTCTGCGCAGAAAATTCCGTGCGCCTGATTAAATTTAAATAAATTTAATAAACATAAATTATTTGCAATGGCAGGCAGACACACAGAGCTAAGAAGTTGCCACCCTTGAGCTTGAGCACAAGTTAATGGCGCCGCTTACCTGCCCCTGCTCCTACCCCAACCCCACCCCCCACCCTACATATACATTTTCTTTTGGTTCTCCGCTAAAAGCCATACAAAGGCAGCAGATGTTGCCCGTGTGCCTTGTCAGCCTTGGTAGCTTTTAAGCGGCTTTTCTTTCAAAGTTTAATTAGTCCTGGCACTGTCAGGAGCAAGCATTTGCATATCCGCGGGATACACAATGTCCCCGGGGAAGTCATTTTACCAAAGAACATTGCAATTTGGACTAAATGCTCGAAAGATCTTCTTCCAGTCCAATGAAACAATGAACTCCCCGTTTCACACTCGTATCACACAAATTGTTGAGGCATCATTTTCCTATTTTTTTTTTTTTTTTCCTTTTTGAGGAGGAGGGAGTGGGAGCATTCTTCATTTTGTATACGCATCCATTTTTGTATAGTGCTGGGATGGGCATGTTAAATGTCTGACGATTGTTTATATATCTTTCAACATGCCATCCGGGAAGTTCGTTTCGAAAATTCATAGCAATTATAAACAAATCAGCATAAAACATACGAAACGAGCACAAATACATTTTCGAATGAAATAAGTTAAGAAAACGAGAAAATAGACAACAACTAACATCATCTAAAGGCAAAACACAACGAAATGGAAAGTAGTATCGACATTTTTAGTGGTTAATTTTCGAAATGAATAAATAATAATCAAATAATCAATCCTAAGAGTTTAAGATTCATAAAACAATTGATCTAATTTGTATATAGCTCATAAATTCACTCCGATTGAGTGTTGAATAAAATGAACTACTCAATATATATATGATTGATTGCTTAGCACTCATTCAAGACTGATTCATAATGACTAAAAACAGAAAATAATCATCTGAAAAAGTCGAATATATGATTCAATAACAATATTCCAAATATGGTTTACACTTTATTCAAGAAATCGGTCCACCCAATTATTTCGCTGATTACTAATGACCTCTAATAATGAAATAACAATATTTCAATTAAATTAGGATAGCTGATCAAACTTTAAAGGGTGACAGAGTTGAAGTGATCAATATTTTAAGGAATTATGCAACGTTTTGACTCTTTTTGTTTGCTTAGAATTGCCTGCAAGGGGGGAAATATTCGAAAATCAATACACATTTCTTGTTCTTTGTCTCGAAACACTTTGCAAATGCTCAGGCAGCACTTTTTCGGGTTTCGTGCATGCGGATTCCACAAATTCCAATGAAAACAAAATACATAAATATAAATTTTGCCCGCCAAAAGTCAACAAACAACTGCAACAACCATCTGCAGCATCAGCGTCAGCAAAAAGAAAATATTTTGGTTTTGAAAGATGGCCAAAGTTTGGGCTAAAAACAAAAATCTATAGTATTGTTAAAACTTGTCATGGTTGATATGTCCGTTTATATAGTTGTAGTTATTTTTCATTTGAAAACCAAACCATGTGTGGGGGGCTCTGGCAAACATTTTTCTTTGTCAAACGTTTCAAACTAATTACTAACAACCACAATGGCCACAATGTCACAAAAGTTTTGGTTGTTATTTTGTCAAATGATATGTAAATTTGTTTATTATTTACTCAAACACGAGGCAATAGGGAAAAATATAGAAAGAGTAAAAGAGAGGGAGCATGCCAGAAAATAGAAACAAAACACACATATAAAATGTTTGTTTATTGTACAATTTTGTGTCGTTGGATAAACAAAAAGCGAAGCCGTCAATGTCCCAACGGAACCACTTTCAAATGCACACACAGATACGAATACACACTGTCTCACACACATACACACAAACACACACAGTCTCGCCGAGGCACTTGCTATATAAACTATAACGCTTTTTATACAATCTCCCCCCACATCCTCACCACCAGCACCACTGCCACAACCTCTCTGGCAAGTGTGTGTGTATGTGTGCTTCTTTATTTTACGTTTTGAATTGTTTTTATGATATTTATGTCATTATAAGTTTCAGTTTGCTTTTTTCATATGTTTTCGCTTATTTATACGCGCCGCTGTTTATTGAACAATTACGTTTATGATTATTAATATTTTTAATTGTTAATGTCATTGTTATAGACGTTGTATATACCGGCCATTCCCGATTCCCATGACCATTTGCAATCTCTTTGCATTAACAATGTTGACAGCGGTGCCTTGGGACAAATGTCTCATTCTCATCATCGTAATGAGCTTTAAAATTTCTGTCAACGGGATCCAACTTCCGCATTTTCTTTCAATTTGTTAAACGCCTTTGCATCTCGAATATCTTGAATATCTGTGTCTGCCTTTTTGTATTTTGTATCTATTTTGTTTCTCTCACAATGACCAAACTGGGAAAATCATTTGAAATGCCAATTAGATCGTGAATCATATGCCAATTCAAACTTTGTGTAGCTTAAAACAGCCTCATCAGTCAATTGCAATGTGAAATTATGGTGCACTAATTGATTTTATATTGGAAAAAATTGATTTTTCAAGGAATTATGCAACAAACCGGTTCGACTAGCTAACCCAGCTAACATCAGTCTCAGACTCAAATGATTGCAACATGCATTTGTAGTCTTTATCGTAATTGAAAACTTTATTAATTAGCCTTTGCCAAGCAAACGAATAGTTTGTATTCACACAAATTTGAATTACTTTGATACTGATTAAAGTGATTAATTATTTTGGAACAGAATTTGTTAAAAAACCTCATTTTCTTTCTAAAGTTCAGATTTCATATAGGCTATATACGTGTCAGTTCCTAATGAGTTTATTGTTTATAATGGACATGGTAGAAATTTGTCGATTAGGCAATGGTTATCATGGTCAGCACTTTAATAACACACAGTCATGATCAAGAAAAATGCCAAAAGGTAATGCTTTCTACTCGGAAATGATTCACAAAAGGGGAATTCTTGAAATTTTTACTTTTTTGGATAACTCAAAGGCAGTGAGTGGAAAACTGCATTGAGTGTAAAATGTTGAAATGAAAAATCAATAGTAAAGCCAAAGACCCGTCATCGTCATGTCATCTGGCTCAAAGAGTATTCTCTGCTCATTGCTCTCGTTCCACGTGTATTGCGATTGCTCTCAGTCATTCCGGTTTTTGGCCGTCTGCGCCGACTCACCACTCATCTCGTCTGTGGTCTCCTCCTCCTACTGCTACCCTGTCGTCGCTGCCATGACAACGGGCCCGGTTTCCGAGTGACTTTGTGTGTGAGTGTCTCTACCTGTACATCACACGCACACACACGTTCATTCGGATATAGTCTGCATGCGGCAGCCATGTTGGATTCCATCACTCCTGTGCGCACCAATGTAGCTATCTCACTCACACTTGAGAGCGGCCATTGCGAGGCTCGTAAATCTTTTTAGGGGCGCGTGTGTCCTGGGAGTCGTGATTTATGGGACGAATTGTAGCTGCTCATTGTAGCGTGTAAATAATTTAGATTAGTTTGGCATTTTCTGTATTCACCCTCTTCTCCTCTTTAAGAGAAGGGGAAACTTGATTACAAGTGAAACTGCATTTTGTTTGTTCTCTTATTCTCCATCAAAAGGATCGGAATGGTTTGGCTCTTGCTGTAATTTGGGAAAATTAAATCGATTTTCATTATACTATTCAAATTAAAATGGTTTTCTCTATATACCAAGATTAGGATATTTAGATGGGAAACTTACCTTCTTAGTTTTTATTCCTATAAATTGCCACAGTCACGACTTAATCGATTTGCAAATATTTTGTCAATAGACCAAGGGGCAAATTTATGAGGAAAAGATTTACAACTGTCGAATGAAATTGGCAAAAAATGCACCTTTCAAAATATTACGTAAAATTGACTTCTTTTGTTCGGCTCTTGCAACTTGCGAAACCATAAAAAATTGCTGCCTTTTACCAGAAACGTTACACAAAATAATAAAAAAAAAACGAAAACGTAGACACAAACAAAAAAAATAGAGAAAAAAAGCAGAAGGGAAGAAAAACGAAAGGCCGTATGCCATAAAACAGCAAGCGAGGAAAAAGAGAGTTTAAGGCTGCAATTTGCAGATAGCGAAATTTTGATTTCCGAAACATAAACACGAATCCCTTTGTCCCATTCCCATTCTCGATTCCCCTGCTCCGCACCGTCGCGCAAAAAATCGCACAGGTAGCGTAGAAAATTTGCTAAAAAAGCCAAAGGTACAAAGAGAAAATCTAAACGAATATTTGTGTAACCATGTCGAGCCCAGGAGAAGACCTGCCACGGCGAGCAGTCGGTGTTGTTTCACCCTTTAATACACCGCACGGTATTCGGTATGTACTTTTGGCCCCGGGGAGCCAATATCCTGCTGTGATGCCTGGTGACGTCAGGAGTTGTCTCTTCTCTTCTCTGTACCTCTTCCTCTAGCTATTAGTTGTTGTCTGAGTAAACTGATTGTATGGCTCGTAACTTATACATACAGGCAGTTCAGTGCATTCACCTTGCCCTCGGGCCCATCCTCAATTAAGCAATTGCCAAAAGCGAGCCACAGCGCTCCATCCGCGTATCTGGCTAATGCATGGACACAAATCAAATGTCGACGCCTTACATGTGTTGCACTCAATAATAAAACGAGCGCGGCAATTCCATTTTTGTCTGTCTGACAGCATCTTCGCAGCTAATTAAGAGTTGCCAAAAGCAGCAACAAAACAAAAAAAAACGGAATAACATCATCTCATTTCCATTCATCGAAATATGCGTGACTAACGTGACTTTCTTTGTTCTCCTTTTTGCACAGGCCCCAATGGTTGCCCGCGTCGACGAGGCCGACAGACCTACACACGTTTCCAGACTTTGGAGCTGGAAAAGGAGTTCCACTTCAATCACTACTTAACGCGGCGGCGACGTATCGAGATTGCGCACGCGCTCTGCCTGACTGAGCGACAGATCAAGATCTGGTTCCAGAATCGACGCATGAAATTAAAGAAAGAGCTGCGGGCGGTCAAGGAGATCAATGAGCAGGTTAGTTCTCCAATCAATTTGCATATTGTCACAAAAATCTCGTGACTCCTATTCAACAACAACAACCGCATCTCGCACATATTAAATGTATCAAATAACTCATATCAATAAATGCTTTCTTCCCTCCCATTCTTTTTCATTCTCTCTGCATGACATTAGGCTCGACGCGATCGCGAAGAACAGGAGAAAATGAAGGCTCAGGAGACGATGAAATCCGCCCAGCAGAACAAGCAAGTGCAGCAGCAACAGCAGCAGCAGCAACAACAACAGCAGCAACAACACCAACAGCAGCAGCAGCAACAACAGCAACAGGATCATCATTCGATCATCGCACACAATCCCAGCCACTTGCATCACTCCGTGGTTGGCCAGAATGACCTCAAGCTTGGTCTCGGCATGGGCGTGGGCGTTGGAGTTGGTGGTGGTCTTGGGGCTGGCATAGGCCCCGGTGGTCTTGGTGCCGGTCTCGGTGGCAATCTGGGCATGATGAGTGCCCTGGATAAGAGTAATCATGATCTGCTGAAGGCTGTCAGTAAGGTGAACTCTTAAGGGAGCTGCCCCAATCCCGGCATCTCCACCGCCACCACCAAACCAACCAACCAACCACCACCACCGCATCGTCGTCACCGTTTTGGCGTTCTATCGTTTATGTCTGTCTGTGTAGTGCGAAGTAAACAAACAAAAACAAAAGTTGATAACTTAAATACGTAAAACTTTACATAGTAAATAGTTGCCTAAGTCTACAAATAATAACGAATAATGCATATACATAAAAAACATAAATCTAACTAAAAAAGAAAAGAAAAGAAAAGCAAATGCAGAAGTAGAGTAAATTCACCATGGAATGGACACAGTGTAGACAATATTGTAGGTAGCGTAGTCTATGTGATAGGCAATGCCAGCCGGAGAAGAATCACTGAGGAATAGCAGATTCCTCCCAAATGATATTAAGTCTCATTGTGCCCCTGACCTAGGCGAATGCATAATATAATGGATAACTTGATCTATTTAGAATAGCCGATAACTGCTTAAGTAGTGCTACAATATATATACTATATCGGGAATAGCTACCACATACATATATGTATGTATGTCGGAGATGTATTTGAGATATTGAATAATGAGAAAATGAGCGATTTTTGATAGTCAGAAAAACCCCGTAAGTTGACCCAAAATGGCAACGAGGCGAGTTCCGAGTTCAACTGTAAAATTATTTGCGACTGCTGTAGGATTACATACCAACTTACTTATGTACGTACTCTAGTGCTAGTGTGTGTGTGTGTGTGTGGTATATGTGCTATACATTTAACTCTATATATACACACACACACATATAGATCGTATCGATGTAGTTTGTATCTATATATATACATTACATACCTATTTATTGGATATTTCTGTTTTATTATTATTGTTTGTTTCCAATTGCATAACTCTTCCAATGTTTCGTTTATCATACTGTGTTTTTGCTGTATTTTGTTGTATGCCAATGCTTTGAAATTTAAACTTGAACTATGCTTAGAGAAGAGCTAAATACAATAATTTCTTCAATGCCATATTAATATTAATTGTGCCCCTAAGATAAAAGTTAAATGAAAAGAAAGAAAATGGAAAAAACAAAAAATATTCCCCTTTATATAGAAAGCAAATTTTAAGTGTAATAATGAGTAAAAGTAATGAACGGTATGCAACATACCCAAGAGAGCATAATCACGATTTCAAATACGTAATAATAATAATAATAATATTAATAATGATAATGATGACTAATTGAAACATCAAAATGCAACCCATTGAAAGAAAGTAACGTAAACAAATACTATATACTACATACAGTGGAATGTCCTTTTGCCAGTGACTAAAATTTTAAATTAAATACAGTTTAAGAATAATCGAAGAATTAGGCGTTGAATGCTAGGCGCATAAGTCATAGAAAAAAAAAACAAAACAAATCAAATGATATGAAATTCTGAAATACGTACTATATTAGCATAAGGTTGCAGCAACCAACAAACTGTAGCAACATGCAACAAGAGACAAGTGACAAGGAGAAGCGACAAACATGAAAGAGAAACCCATATACGTAGATTTCTAACTTCCCCAAAATAAAATTTACCTAGGCATAAATAAGAGACGACGATAAATTTGCAAGTTGAATTACACAAAACATTTAACAACAAATTATATTACATCAAATATATTTATATATATATACAAAAATATGATCCAATTTGAATACCTTACTATATGTGTATATCTGTATATGTATCTGGTGTGGCTAATATTTTGTCGCACTTTGGACTAATTAGTGATACAAAAGCCAATCCAATCTCTGCATCAATTTCAATCTAAAGCTGACTATAGCCCCGCCCCTTTGTTTTTTCGCCATTGATTCGAGTGATATTTTAATGTATGTACCAGGAGGATCCTTTGCCTTGTTTCAAGACTTTTACAAATCCAATTTTGTTGCGTTTTTGATTTTTTTTTAATATTATTGATTTTCCAGTTAATCCCGTTTATGACCTAGCATAATACGCGCATAACTAATTCTGCCCTCCCCCTTTCCCGTTGCGCTCTCTCATTCTATCTCTCTTTATATAAATATTTTTTTTCTTGTTTTGCTAAACTATTTTTGTTAATTTTAGTTTAAGTTTAGTTGTGACAAATTGTGTATTATATAATTTTATGCGATTTTGAAATATGAATGCAAAAAATAATTAAACAAAAAATTTACATTGACTTTGTTTTTTACTTTCCGTCTATATAGTTACATATATATATATACCGATGTATCTGGGACTGGAACAGAAACCCATCCAAATTGTTGATCGACCAATCGTTTGGTCGTGAAACTAAATGAAAATGAAAAATGGAAGTATAATTAACTAAAATACCTAACAACCTACAACATATATACGTAGAGCAACAACAACAACCGAAAAAATAACAAGATTCTCCAATATATTAACCAAAACAAAAAAAAAAATACTCAATTTTATTCACTCAACCACAAGTCAAAATGAAACATAAATTGAAATGAAAAATTGCGATACATAAATCCGCATATACGTAACTGAATTATATTCAAACAAACTAGTATTAGACCAAACAGATAGAGTAGTAGGAGACTCTCTACACTTCCCCCGCCCCCCAAAAATAACAATTCCCAGCAAATTGTCCAAAAACACAGTCACTTTTGGCCATTAAATATTGTAAATAAAAATGCAATGCAAGTGCAAAGCATGGCAAAACTATTATACATGAAAAGTGCATGAATGAAAGTTTTCCCCCACCCCTTCCCAGTATAATGGAAAACTGATAGTTTCAGCGCTGTATGAATAACAAAAAACCATTAATCATAAGCCTACGACAACAATGAGAAAATTAATAAATAAATAAAAACTTAAAAGATATCGTTTCAAGTGAATCAAATGGTGAACTCTCATAGAGAAGGTATTCAATTTATTTATGAATAATATTTAGAAACATCAATGAGATATATTTACTAATCGTTTTATCTTATTCATACTTCGGTTAGATGATTTGTCGTTTTAGAAAATCAAACAGCTCTTTCTTAAATGTAGTAATCTGTTTGTTTAAATTTATTAATTTTTATTTTATCGATAAAATTACATAAAATATTTTATTTGATGGGTAATCATCTATAATTTCATATGCAGTAATATGAATGAGGTCGGAGATATGAATTATAGTTGTTAATGGCAGTTTCGGAGGAATTAACAATACTTCCTAAAAAAGAGCTTTTTTTCTTCTAACCAAAAATTAAGGCTTAAAGGCTTTCATGCTATTAACTCAAAAACTACAGCTGGAAATTCGGAAATTCTGAGTGCAGATTCGGGATAAACAACATTTATTTAGATATATCAGTTTAAATTACATTAGTCAGGGCCTTTTAAGCTACCTTATAATTTTGACTATTCAAATACGAAATCAAACTTTTTTGAAAATTTTTTGTCCGTGACTATTAAATTTTTAAAGACAAATACATATCATTTAATCATTTATATTTATACGGACACGAAGAGTATATCTATTAACTCAAAACATGCTTCAAAATAAATGGATTCGAATTATATTGAGTTTAATGAGTGTCAAGCAAACATCAAAGTGTATATTCATAAATATTAGGCAACTTTAATAATATAAATTTCTCGCCTTAAAAATGGTGATGAATATATTTTCGAGTAATTGAAATAAACTCACTTTTTCCAGCTCCTATATATGTTCAATTTTGATAACTCTGTGTGATAAAAAATTGGTATATTCTCCCTTCGTCTTTAAAAAAGTTGAACCGAAAGAATAGTCGTTTAAGATTAAAAACATAACACACGAGTAAGTCGGCTATAAAGAAACCATCAAGATGAGGAGGAGGAGTCGTGGATCAGAAATTAGAAAACAAACTTATTTATGACTAATTTAATCAGAACCAGAAAGCCGGGGCTAACTTCGACCGCGTCAAAGTTCGTATACCCTTGCCACTTGTTTGGGTTACTCTCTTCTTACCTTATAGCCATCAAAATGGAAAAAAGTTTTATCTAAAAAGGCTAATGTTTACGAAAGAATGGCCCACAATCTTAACATAGGAAAATCGAAGTTTTTGATCAAAGTCACTCTTTTTCACCGATCGTTCCTATGGGAGCCATATGATATAGTCACCCGATCTTTATCAAATTCGGCATAGTCATTAACAGACATATTAAACTAACAAATGTTAAATTTGAAGCAATCGCATCAAAAGTAAAGAAGTTATTGACAAAGGTCACTGTTTTTGAATGATCGTTCTTATGGGAGCTTCTGATATAGTTACCCAATCTTGACCAAATTTGGCATAGTCGTTTATAGCTATGTGTAATGAACTTCCTAATATTAAATTTCACGACAATAGCTGAGAAAATAACGAAGTTATTGAGGAAAAGTCACTGTTCGAGACTTTGCCGTTTGTATGGGAAGCTATATGATATCGTGGTCCGATCCGGCTGAATCCGAGATATACAACCCCTGCAGTATATACAAGCCTACATGCTTTCAGCTCTATAGCTTTTACGGTCTAGGAGGAGTTTGCGTTGATCCAGACGGACGAGACGGACAGACGGACATGGCTATTTGAACTCGTCTCGTCGTGCTGAACAAGAATATATATACTTTATATGGTCGGAGATGCTTCCTTTTATGCGTTGCACACTTCTGACCAAAATTAATATACCCCTTTTGCAAGGGTATAAAAAGGATTTCCCAAAAAGTTGATTAACAGGATATTATTTTTGTCGACTGAAATGTTTTTTAAATTCATAGAATTTACAGAATTTCTTAGTGAGTCTCAGAGAAGTTATTCAGAGTAACATTTTCTTGGGATTTGCTTCCAATTAAACTTTAAACGTTTAGTAGATGGAAAAGTTGTAATTATTATCAAAAAGTTTCTTTGAGATTCACTCCAATGTAGGTTGGCTTAAGTAAAATTCAAATTCATTTCAAGAAAATGCATCTGAAGTTTCCTTCCCTTTTGCTGCTTCTCAGATTTTTAAATGCGCATACAAAATTTCTAATTATATATTGTGTAATGAATGTTTGTTGCAGCGCATAAATTGTCACTTCTTAATGCCGCAAAATATTAATTAACGCAGACCATTTTATGGAAATTGATTTCACGCATATTGCGGAAAAGGGCAAGGATACAGAGGACAGGGGAAGGACTACGAAGAGTAAAATTGCCCGTTTTGGCTGTAGCTTTGCAATTTGTCGCCTTTGCCACGTAGTCGGGCAATGTTGCAAGATGCCTTTAATTAAATTTAATTAATGCGGCAACAACTCAACGGATTATGATAATAAGCGCACACATAACGACGGCCTTTATGACGCACACATGTGCAAGCCCCAGCGACAAGGAGTTGGCAATGGATGGCAGAGGCGGGGCGGTGGTGGAGGCCAGACGTCATCCTCATCCTGTTTTTGGATGGAACAGCGACAGAGCCGGGGTAATGGCTGCGTCAATGTCTTCGATGGCAGCAATGGCAAAAGCAAAGGCAAACGGAAACGGAAACACAAGCACGCAAATGGCTCATGTATGCAATAAAAGAAACTTTCGAAAACGTCAAAATGGCGTTCCAAAGATTGCCCCATTGATGGAGAGAGTGGAAGAGAGCGAGCGAGGAGTGTGAGTGCTACCTACTACGGATGGAAGGATACTGGTTCTGTTCAACCTTGTTCAGCCATGCCGAGCACGTAGAGGGAATACACAATTCTGGGCTGGGCATAAGTTCACATTTGGATGCTGTTATTAGAAAAGTTGCTCACATAAACTGCCCCAAAAGGCGATCATTGCAACGATAAGGCAACGTTTCAAATATTTTATTTTATATTTTCACTTCCATAGCAAAAATGCTGCTTGACCTGTAAATTGTGATTTCAACTGCCTTAAATAGTCAATTCTGATTATTGTTATGCCAATTGATTAATATTTGGAGTATCTTTAACTTTTTTTCCCCCAATTTGGTTAAAATTCATTTTCTCACCCATTTATTGAATGAAGTGACAGAGCTTTGACTTTTATGCCCGTTCCTGCCATATGTTTTTTGTTTTTCTTTTTTCGTGGCCATCTCAGCGCTATTCAACCGTGTAATTCTAATGCCGAGTCGCGCATAAACTCCCAGAATTTATGGCATTTAAATTCGTTTGCGACTCGAACACAAAATTACAATATTTTGACATGCCAAACAAAGCCGCAAACTGGGAGCGTTGATCCTACTTTAAATTCGGCATCAGCGCTGAGCTGAACTGAGCTGAATTGAACCGAGTTGAGCTGATGTGGCATATGCGAGTCCTAATTATGAGAGTGACGCAGATGTTGCCATTGCCAGGATAATACAATGGCTCTGGCTCCATCCTCCCCGTTCTCCTCCTCCTCCATTCGAAATCCTTGCTCAAAATGGCGGCCAATTACAGCGCGCGTTTCGTTTAATTGAAACATAATTTTGCATAAATAAAACAAGGCATAAAACACCCTGTTCGATTCCCCACCAACAGCAGCAACAACCTTCTCCTCTGCCTCCTCCTCCTTCTCTTTATGCTGTAGCCGTAGCTCATCCCTTCCTGGTCGCCATCATTAATGGGCAAAGGGTGTTTTATTTTTTTGCTGCCTTGTTTTTGTTTTTAAAAAAAGAGGAAAAACAAATGCAAACAAACGCGCCCTGACCCACGAACCCAAATCTCCGACCCCACGTGTGCAGTGTAAGTGTTTGTGTGTGTGTGTTGGGTGTGTGTGCAAAAAGGGTCCCAATCCCAGTCGCAGTTGTTGCCAAACGGTGGTGTTGTTGTTGTTGTTGTTGCCTTTGCCATGATGATGCGTCGGGTGTATCTCACAGCTCATTGCGAATGCACAGGTTGATTTTATCCCCTGGCACTTTTTCATGTTTCCTCCAAAATAGATTGGCCGTGTGTGTGTATGTGTGTGTTATTTTCTCCATCTCCCTTTATCTCTTTCCTCCTAAATGTATGTGTATGTGTGTGTGTGCGCACAGATAGGCCCTCAACCTCTTTGTTGTCGCCTTCCGCCTCGTATTTTGTTGCAAAATTGCACATCCCATCGCGCTGCTATATCATAATTTATTAACAAAGCAAAATGAGTTTTTTTTGTCCTACCGTTTTTTCTGTCTTTTTTTTTGGCACTTGCCGTTTCCATTTTAAAGCCCATGGTGCACATTTATCACAATTTTCCATTTTCCAATAGGGGAAAAATTGCGAATTTTTAACTAATTGAAAGTGGAGTTGGGCAAATACAAACATTCAATTCAATTCCTTTTCAAAGAAATAAATACATGATATTGCTTTTTCAGTTGTCTCAAGCCATTTCAACTGCAATAGATTAAAGTTTATAGTTTGCAATGCATTTAATGGTTTTGTAACCATTTACTTGTTCATTCTATACTTTAAAAAGGAAACCATTGCAAATCGAAACATGAGAGAAAACCAGCTGAGCGGAATGTAAGCTTGAGGGTAACCAATTTTAGGGCCATTTCGCCAGCCATGATGTGCTGCTTTTATTGTAAAAACCCCCAACGACATTAACACTAAATTTCAACTAAGCGATCTTCAATATATTATAATAGTCCGCCAAGAAACCAACCGCAATCCAAGACTGAAACACAATCTTTTTAATAACCAACCCAGCCACGAACAGTTCAACAAACCAAACCAACGAATCCAGCCGCCAACCAACCACCCACCAACACCCATGACACCCAGACACCCAAAATATTTACTTTCTATACGTAACCACCCCCAAATTCAAACCCAAAACCCAATCCCAATCCCAATCCCAGTTCTTTCCACTATGGCTACTTAGTCAGGCTCCCACTCACTCTATATTCCGCAACATCCGCACGTGAACTCGGAGGGCTGAAACACGTTGCCAACATTGCAAATTTTTGTTGATTTAATAAAATTGCACCCACGAGACTAATTTATATGGAATGTCGGTAGTCGAAAAAGAGGCCGAATTGGTTTCATCCTAGTTGAATGAACTGTGGGATCAGTTGATATTTGTCCAACAAAATTTAAGCCTTTTGAGAAATATTTTTGAGAATCTATTAATAGTTTGCACGACTCGAGAGTTTTTCAAAGCATATTACCAATCAATTTAAAAAGTGTATTGTGTCTATTTAGTTTATAGTTTAACGGAAACTTTAAGTTAAATAAATAAATTTAAACTCATATTCATGTTTTATTTTATTTGAATTATCCCTAATGTTTTAAAAATAGTCAATATCTCAAAGACTAGTTAAATAATAAAATAAAATTCATAATTTGCAGGATGTTTGTATTTATTTCCATTCCAAAGAAGAAGTGATACAAATTTACCAACAACCAAAAAGTTTAAATAAAAATTAGTAAATATTGTTCGTTAATCCTTTCCATTATCCTCGACTCCGGACTTCCTGTCCGGTAATGCTTTTTTGATACATTTGTATTTTTTGCCAACATTTTCACTCTCGAAGCCCACTGTTTCCGGCAACAATGCTGGCAGCACAGTTGGCTCTTGGCGTTTCACGGTTGCCTGTTACAATTTCAGAACTTCTGTTATCATTTCGAATTAAAGTTGGTAAACAACGCTGCCATCCTTGTACCTGCCTGGGAGGATTTCACCCAGCAACAGTTACAGTAACAGCCACTGCCACCCTCAAACTCCATTTCCATTCCTCACAAGCTGTGTGTTCTGTGTGTACGTTTCAATGCCATTTGCTGATTTATAAAGCATAATATTGTCGAGCTGAAAATTGCCTCCACTACTGCCGACTACCGACTAGGACTATGACTATGGTTATCGTCATGTTGGCATCATGGCAGCATCGCGTCGGAGCACACACAATTTGCCAGCTAATAAGCATTATGGCAATGCACCGACTCCAACTTCAGGCTCCGACTACAAATGTTCCCCGTAGTCCTTAGTTTGTGCGTGTTTGTGTGTGCGGTGGCCAATTGTTTTGATCTGCTACAATTTACGAGATTCCTTCTGGAGTATTTTTGTTGCTTCTGAGAAACATGGCTACGTATCGACAGGGCCAAATCTAATCGCCAAGTGGCGCAATATCCTTATCGATGGCCATTTGTTAAGCATTTTCATAATTTTCGTCATGGCCGACGGCCTTTTTATCGGGAAGTTGTCCGCCTTTCGTGTCCTTTGTCTCATCTTTTTGCAACCACTTGAACAGATGTCAACGGTGGCGCGCATTTCTTAGCCAATTTCCAACTTTCACCCAATACAATCATATTTAATAAGGCATTCTTTGGCATGAGTTTCGGGCATACAACGACATCATACACCGCGACCTGTACCTGAGAAGGCCAGAAAACAGAGAGAACTGGCTGACGACTCAAAAACTGGAAAGGAGAGGAGAGTATCCGTGACGTATCTGTCAGATTAAGGAAAAGTCATAAAATGTGGTGAGAAAGGATGACAACAACACCAACAGCAAACGTAGCAATACGGCCATTGTGATGTTGTCCTCACACAAACATGGCAGTTGGTATCACTAACCCTGCCCTTGCCCCCACCCCTAAATTATATTTTACCCACACCACTCTTGATACATCTCTGGTTATAATTTTAATTGTCTGGCCGTGGGCACTTTTTCTTAGGTATATTCGATGAGAGAATGTGTAGAGAAAGATTTCTTGTCGGCATAGTCTATGGGAGTATCTATCACTTTCTCACTCTCTTGTTGTCTGTTATTTTTTTTTTTTTTTGTGTTTTGCAATTGAACATTTATGACTGTAAACAGACATTAAACTGTCGCCTTGCTCGGTTGGCTGTCTGCACTCGTCCAAGTGCTCTAGGCGA
Source organism: Drosophila equinoxialis (assembly GCA_018150345.1). Classification (NCBI taxonomy): domain Eukaryota; kingdom Metazoa; phylum Arthropoda; class Insecta; order Diptera; family Drosophilidae; genus Drosophila; species Drosophila equinoxialis. The sequence continues at coordinate 2,126,189 of JAECWI010000504.1, forward strand.
CCCAAATGCTCCTCGAATTTGATCCTGCGGCAGCTTCTGTGTGCGGCGATCTTTCTGCGCCTTCAGCAATTTCCGCTAGCCCATTGCCGTCCATTGCCGGCGACAGTTATGACTCGGTACGGCACATTAAAATGACTTTAACGACAGTAAACAGTTCGTAAAAACTTGAACTCCTCACATAGATGCCTCTGCCATTGATGATTTCAAAATCCCAGATTTACTTCATTTGATTGATCCTGAGTAAGATCTTTTAATAACTCTAAGAAGTGCTTATATGCAGGGTGTTTGTCTCTCAAATAGAGTCATAAATGCTGAAATGAATCGAACAGATGGGGCAAGTAGACATAAAACAAGAGATTTACACTTTGCAATATAATTGGTAGTGAAGCGTAATTGCTGTGATAATATTAAACGCAAAAAGGGCAAACAATAAATTTTAAAATAGCAAATTAAAAAAACGGCCAAATTGGCCCCGAATCAGCAAATCAATAAATGGTCAAATCTAATTATTGAGCAGAGGCGAATGTAGCAAAGAACACAATTTGGCAGCTCTCCCTTTAATATAGTAATAAAGATATTATATCTCATAAATTAATATCCTATCTTACTCTGTTTATGCTCTTTTCTCGTTAATTGCTCGTTTAAACCTGTAAAAGATTTATTATCTGATATTCTTTAAAATATTATGCCACGATTCTAGTTTATTGTCTCTTCTAGATCTTATGATATCGACATTGAGTCAAGTTGATTTTCTTTTTGTTGAAATATTGAAATACTAGTCGATCGAAATGTATTCATGAATCAATTAATCGAAATGCATATAATATGCATATTATTACATAGAGGCTTTTTTCCGATAAGACACAAAGGCAATCACAGGTTGACTTGTATTTTTAGAGTAACACATTCCATGCTCCCGAGATAAAGAAGAAACAATCGAAGCGATTGCAATTTGAAACTAAATCAGACCGCAGCATTTTACCAAGAATAGTCAAGTTCAGTTCCATTGGCTCATCTGTCCATCGACGCATCGGCCATCATGTGTTTAGTTTGTTATGTATTCCAAAGTTACCTTATCCTACCTACCTACCTACCTGTGCGTGTGATCCCCAAGCTGCAATTTATCTTTTTGTAGCCCCTTTATGGGCCATTCAGCTCTTTGTTGTCTTCTTATTAGCAGCTTGGGTCTTTTGTATTTGGTTTCCTCGATGCGTTCATTTCTCTCTTTTTTTTCTTTGGCTTTTAAAATGGAATTCTGATTCCGAAGATACGAGGAGATGGAGTTGGAGATGGTGATGGAGACGGAGACCCAACGACCTAAGACCGCTGTGGCTTGGTCCCCGAACCTTCCTTCCCCTTGCCTTGTTGTCTTTCACTCTGGCGAGTTTCAGTCGAAATGGAACGAATGACTTTGTCTGTGATAATTTATGGGCCACAGACCGAAAACTTGCACCACAACTGAAACTCAACTTTGTGTCACTGCTGCGTATCTGTCTCCCTCTGAACATCTGTGTGTGTGTGTGTGTGTGTGTGTGTGTGTTGCCAGAAAAAAACTTTTTGCCATACCATCCATACCTGGTCTTGCGGTTTCGGATTACCATTTACCCCTTCCGAGACTAAATGCGGGCCAAAGAATCACCCGCAAGCCGGATTTTCAGTCAGAAGAGAAAAAAGGGAGGTGGAAGCAGGCGGCGGGAGTTTGCCTGATGGAGCCTGGGCTACGGGCCAAGTTTACAATGTTCATTTTGAAATTCTTTGGAAAAGTTTTCCTGAACGCGCGCGTCACACGAATTAATTAAAAATTTTAAATCGTTATTGTAACTGTTCGTGAACGCGATGCGCTGCGCCGTGTTTCTTGAATTCAATTCGAATTAAATTGAATTCAATTTCATATGCAAATGGCGGTCATGTTAGCTTGATTATGTGTTAATCTCATTGGGGAGCTCTCGCTCCCCTTCTCCACCCCTGTGTCAAGCCCATGCCTCGGCAGCTTGGGGACAGCTTGGCAACTTTTTTATCGACCACAACATGTCGTAGGCACAAATTTATCGCGGTCATTAATTGCAACATAAATTTATTTTATTTTAACATTTCGCATCTTCCATGTGTTTTTTTTTCGCTTAGGCTCGATCGAGAGAAGCTTTAAACTTATAACTCGACATTTAGGCAGAAGTTGAGTCGCAACGAATCAGAAACTTGTTTCCGTCCAGTCCAGTCCAACAACAATAAAAAAAAACCGTTGGCGGCTTTTATTTCAGCCAAAACGCCAATTGAATCATTTTTATGGAGCTAATTTAAAACATTGAAATATTCGCCCCACATCCAAAACTGTCGTCTCTATTGGTCGCTGTAACTTAACTGGTAAGACTGTAAGACACTCATACACGAGGGAGTGACAGAGACAGAGACAGAGAGAGGGAGTGAGAGCGATAGATAGATAAAGAGTGTTAGATAGAGGCGGCAGGGAGGGAAAGTAAAACGTTCGTTCAAGCCATTAGTGTAATCTCGCTCGATAAACTCAAATAAAGTTAAATCTTTCAACTTTAGTAGCCAAAATGTTTTATAGTTTTAGTTTTTTGGTCATTGATTCACACAGTGCATAAGTTAATTAGCTTTTACCAAGATTATAATGGATTAGAGGGTCGATTTAGCTGCAGTCTCAACTCGTCTCGCTATTCTAATCAACATTATTATGAATATACTAAGTTATCAGTTGACTTTATAATTTAATTGACTTATAAATTATATTATAAGTTAAATTAGAAATGATTAAGTTATAAAATTGAATTTTGAGTCGTTCAATATGAAATTCTGTATCAAACCTTTTATAAAGCTTTGAAAAAATTTAAAATGTTTTCCAAATTACCCACGAATAAAATTGTTTAAGCAAAACATTGTATGTTTGAAAATTATATTTTCAGAAATGTCTAAAACCTTCTCAAGCCCCGCCTTAAAGTAAGCCTAGACCTTATAAAAGACATTCTGATTGTTATTTTAATCGCATAGGCAAATAGAAAATTTTAAGAAAGCAAATGCAGTGTCGTTCTGATCTACGCCATACTAGATTCTACTATAGTAAAAATACACCAAACAAATTTCTGCTTCATGTTAGCTGGTAAGATTACAACCTTTTTGAATTTTAAGACAAACCTTGCATTTTGCTTTATGGATTTTGATACAAACCAGATTTTGTTGAATAAGAGTCCCGTTCCATTGCACAAAAAATTGCAGGGGCGTAGATGTTTCCAATCGATTAACAATGTTTTTATATTGCAATAATAAGATATAAGCAAACATTTTGGTAAACTCTTCCGTTTTAATTAATACTGAAATTTGCCGCACAATGGTCATAATTCTAAATACTTAAAATGGAATAATGAAGTCTCCCCCCTGATGCGCTCATGCCTTTTTGGGTTGTCGAACGGGAATATTTAATTCAAATAAAGTTGAAATATTGAACCCAGTCATGAAATTAAGTTGCTAATTATTAAATTTTGCGATTATCGTTCAATTTGTTGCTTGTTTTTTGTTACATGCGCAATAAACAAATCAGCTTAAAATGGTCAAATGTGTTGTTTATTTTATATGCTAATTTTGCATTTCAAATTATTGGTATTAGATAAATTGTATTTTTTATTAAGCAATTTAAATTAATTATAATTTTAAAATAAGAGATAACCATATTTAACGGGATTAATTAATCGGAAAATTCATCGGAATTCCATCTGGCGATAAAGTCACCATACTTTCGGCGACATGTGATTGTGATTTTACCAGTATTTTCATTTAACACATAAGGGTGGAATATTTTCTTTGTCTGTTGCATTTATTTAAAGTATGGCGCCAACAATATTTGATGTTTAAACATTGTAAACATTAAGAATATTTTTGAATAAGCCCGCCCTTCTCCTCAGTGATTATTTCCCCGACCACCGAATTTGGTCACACTAAAAGGGTATAATATGCTGAGGCCGGGTACGGGCACACTCTCTCGAATATAGGCAATAAGAACACATGTGCAATTAATTTTAAAAATAAAGAAATAAATCTGAAAATATAAAGACAATCTCAAGAGATTAAAAGTTGAAATAATAGAGAGTTTAGACATAATTATTTTTTTACTTTTTACAAAGACCTCAAGAATATATATTTAGATCATTCTTTCATACGTTTTTGGTTTAAGATTAATATATTTAAAACTATTAACTATTCGACTTCATTTGGTCTGCTCTATTGGGCATATTTGCCAATGCCTAAAGAATCGAACATTAAATGCCGTTATTTTAATAAAAGATTTTTATACACTTGCAGAGGGTTTTATTAAATTGTTCAGATCTTTGTAACGCACAGAAGGAAACGTTTCCGACCCCAAAAAGTATATATATTTTTGATCAGCATAAGAAGCTGAGTCGATATAGCCATGTTCGTCCATCCGTCCGTTTGTCGGTGCCTATGCGTTTTACTTAGCCATCTTAAGACCTATCGGAATGAGCGCTTTTTATTACCCGGTTAAGATAAAGTATGAAAATTATCTAGATCGGACTACTATATCATATTAGTTCTAGGAGAAACATTTTTGCAGAAATTGGAGTGTTGTGAAGAAATGCCGAAAGCTGTTAGAATTTAAATTGAAATGTAATTTGATAGTGTTAGACTACACATAATTTAGCTATAAGAATCTATGATTTTAGTGTTGTAAGACTAGAAGGGCACATGTAGGAAAGCAAGCACTTGATATCGAGCCGTGGAGAAAAAAGCGTGAGTACAATTCGCTATTAGATTTAAGTTAATTTAATATGTAATATTTCTTAAGAAATAAGACTCTCAACTCCTTAACAATTTGGATGAAATTGGTACCAGTGGCGCTTGCAGAGGGTCCGGGGCTACTATAAGCAAAGGGGTGGACGGCGAGGGTCGAGTCAACATGGAGTATCCCCATGAAATTTAATAATATGATAGTATTGGATATAAAACCCCAGATCCCAAAATTTTAATCTGATCGGATAAATAGAACAAAAGTTACAGTTAATATAAATCGGTTCAAGAGCTACCATGCTGAGATTAGCCGACGGCACCCGAACAATCTAAATGCAGGGTGGGGCACCCATAGCCCGTGCGCGCACTTTGCTCGACAATGGCTCGTGCGGCCGTCTGTGTCCATGCCGATTTGAGCACGAAGTACAAGGTGGAAGCGAAAAAACTTTTAAAAAAACTACTATGTCGCTTTGTTACGCAGCTACACGCAGAAAAATGAATGCTTCACTTTCTTACATGGCAACTTTAAAAATATTTTGCCATTATTTATATTTTGTCCCTATAGGGTAAAAAATATAAGCGAACACGCATAATCTAATATAAATGTAATATATAGGTACATTTGTGCACATACATATGTATATACATTTAATAGTATGAAAAATATGTGTAATAGCTGATACAAAAAATTTATGTATTCATTTTTATGATATTTGGGTAAAAGGAACCCAAGGCCCATAACTGTACTTTGTTTTAATTTTTTATTCGTTTCTTCATATACGATTTGCGCAGTGTAAAGCAGCTTACGCACACAACCAAGCGTACTCATACATCGACCAGTTTTCGTTGGCTCTCTTTGTGCTTCACCCTGCTTTATGTGTTTCACTTCGTTCGTCTGTGCATTGTTGTTGCTATTGTTTTCTCGCATTTCTACACGCTACGCTTTGTACTTTTCGTTTCTTTGTGCATTTGCGATTGATTTTCGTAAAGGCAAAAGCTAGCTCAAATTTGTACATACAATTTGAGTGATTTTTTTATAATTCCGTGTATGAAACAATTAAGGTAAGTGTTATTAAGATATTATGCACTTTTCATTCCCTACTAAAATTTTGTTCTTTTCAGAATCTTTTCAGGCGGAGAATGTGCTGAGACATGCCGCCGCAACGTCGATTGTAAATCCGAGCTATAATTTTTCTGGGACATTGTGTCGACCATTGATCGCCGCAACTTCGATAGAAAGTTCAACCTCTATTTTGCTCGGACATTCCGGCGACCATGGTCGTCGCAAGTTTCATTGATCACACGAGCGAATTCGTCTTCAAAGGCAATTTCGGCGACATGGTCGCCGCAAATTTCTATGGCGTGTCCCCTGATATTCCGAGGCGACATACATACATACATAACTAATTCGGGAGGCTTAAACGGACACAAATGATTTACAATCGATATGGCCGAAATGTTCATCCTACACCTATTGGAAACAAATGCCACCAAATTATCTCTTACATTTGGTGGCACTTCTTCCAGCATTGAAACAATGCCTTCTGCTGTCTCCATCGAATTGGTCAACTGCAATGAAAGTTTCTTTAATTAGTCCAGAGCAGTAAAGAGATCTGCATACGTACATACTCTTTGCAGTTTACTCTATTTGGCGACGAGCTCTTAGCATAAACCAGTTCCTGTTTGCCACTGTCCAGGTTTGTCATGTATATGACGCAGATCTGAAATAGCACATTTATTAGCGCATTTTTATGCAAAATGGTTATATAAACTTATTTTGAGCACATATGGTTTCGTGTGATGCCAGAACTCCTCTATATTCAGGGCGTACACCGAGTCCTCCCGCATCCTATTGAGGGTCTTCGGATTAAAAAATGCCCTTTTCTTCATCATGTTGAGCCTTTCCTGCAGGCGTGCCAGGAACTTCTCTTCAGTCGCTGAGTTTATATATCCCCTACACCTGGGAAGGAATCAAATTTATATTGCAAATTTTGGTAGATTACTGTATACTTATCCATTTCGCCAATTTCCTTATATATATCCTAACACCCACTTAATCGATATTTCATCGAATATTCACTTAGCTACCCGAAAAATCGACTAAAAAGCTATTTTTATGAATTGTGGTGTTGCCTGTCAGTAATTTTATTTGGCTCGTTGTTTGGCTGCTTTGGAAGCCAATTATTTTACTCTGAATTATAAAATCGGGGACAATTCGGCTGCCCTGACAGCCGATTATTGTATTCTGAACTATATTTGTTCTATTAGATAAAATGTTTCAAAAGCCGCGTGTTGGAGTATCCGAAATTTGCATCCGACAGCGCCATCTCAAAATTTTACAGCGTTTTTTTAGCCGGAAACAGAAACAGCTAATTTTACCTTTGATCTTATAAAATATTTTATCGGTTGTGGAATCACCATCGACGCTTGTATTAAATTAATAAAAAAGAAAATGCCAAATTGCCAATTTTGTAACTATTCTTTGAAAAGACGGCCAAAGGTAGACCAATTTGCCAGTGGTGGATTCATCGGCACAGACGCCACACGTTCCAGTACAGTCCCCAACGAGTCTGGAGCCTATGGACCAGCAGCCCATAATGAACCAAATCAGAAAGCAGTGGGTCCGAGGTTGACTTCCACAGCCTGTCGGAAAAGAAAAAAACATGTTTTGCGAGACAAGGGGTTGTTGTGGAGGTCGAAGGAGGTTTGCAAAAGGGCCTTTTTTAGCCGATTGGGACCTATGACCGATCCTGAGGGACTTCTACAGGCCTCAATTGGAATTTTGAATTTTGTATAAGTTTCGACCTATTTTCATAATGTTGGGAGTTGATCGTAGTTAGTAATACCGCAAACATTCTGAATATATATACTTAAAACTAAGTTAAGATTAATAAAGAACACTGACTTGAGATATCCTCGACTCATCTGCAAGTTCAAGGACAAGGGGGCAACAAAAACGTACATCCCATGGCTGACATTTCTATGCATTCGCCTGTTCCTTGACCGCAATAGTTAGGCTAATAAATACTAATAAAATGGTTTCGAGAAAATAAAATCATTGATCTTGAGTTAAAAAATAAAATTCATTTTTTTCGTTGTTTACTGTTTAAAGACAAGATCGCATAATAAAAAGTAGTAAATAATCTCAATGTTTTAAGATTTTACTCCGGTTGCACTCCACAAGTACTGTATTTTATTCATTATGGTAGTTTTATTTATCCCGAAAACATTTAATTTTTTTTAAATGTGCCCGCCCAGCCACTTGCTCAGTTTTTACTCAGTTCTTAGCACTTCCTGCTCAGTTTTCACTCCTTCCTTAGCACTTCCTGCTCACTTTTTACTCAATCCTTCAGACTGTTACTTTCACCCTTAGCACTTTTACTCTCACCCTTAGGACTTACTCACCGGTTTCGACTATTTTCCTTACCCGATTCGACCTTTGCGAGCGGTTTCGACCACTTACAAATCCTTTGCATACTTTAGCTGGCAGGAAAATTTATATTGCATAACCCAAAGGGGCAAAATGAATTGCGCGCCAAAATTTAAAGCATGAATGAATGGTTATGAAATCAGTAAAGATAAGTGGATGAATATTGAAAGTTATTATTAAGTCAATGGAATAAATAGGATCTGCATTTCAGAAGTAATAATTGCGCATAATTGGGCTGTGAAATGGAGTAAATTTGTCCCTTTAAATAAAACAAGCTGTCATAAAATTTGGTTTCTGAAACAAATAAAGAAGTTTTGGAATCACTAATAGATAAGGAATAATCATAGAATAAAATATTATACGTGCTACAGCAATCACTTCAGCTGTAATTTTACTAAAAGCTAATATCTATGTAGGTGCCACAGACTCACACTTTAAGCGATTCTTCATCCGATTCTTAATCTTAATACAATGTTTCTATTAAAAAATGAATGAAGTTATTTAGTTACTGATCCGTTTAAGCAAATGCTAGAAATTTGTAAGGGGCATACATCCGATGGCAACAAATAGAATATGAATAAGGGACATTGCACACTAGAATAACAACTTCACTTTAAGTATAAAAAAATTGATTTTAAATAGCTGCCAAAATTAAAATCTGCTCCATCAATATTTTTAAATAAGACTAGGTTAAAATGCTGAAATTAAATATTTATGTTTAAGTTTCATATAAATTTAAGGATCGCTCTTCCAATCAATTATAGATGCAACTCATGGGTGGTCGGTTTCTTAATTAAGATAAAACAAAAACAAAAATGATCAGCGAATGCGGCACAAAAACGAATAAATGGAGAAAGACGCCATTTAAAATGAACATTAAATGGATTTATGAACCGACTGACAGCAGAGAGAAACACACAAAACTAGTTCTCAGCCACTCCTCCGACTTTCGTTTGTGGTGTAGACCAATACAGAACTCAGTATCTGGTTTGTGGCCAGCGCATCGACCGGGGAATGCCGTTCATCGAATGTAAAATAACAAAGGTCACAATTAGCAAGAAACAATGTTGCTAAAGATATTTAAAGACCACACGATGTCATAATTCATTTACCATATTGCAGCGAGTTTTGAAACTAAGTGTAGAGCCTTTGCTGATGACTTAGAGCCAGCCAACTGTTGTGAGAGATGGCACGTATATTTCGCTTTTATCATTGAGATTAAGATTGACTTGTCTACATCTTGAAGTAATGTGAAGTTTAAACCACAATTGCCCCTTTGGTAGAGTAGCCCTTGTTTGTTACGATTGGCTTTAAGCTGATTCTCTGGTTATACCCTTGCAAAAAGGGTATATTAATTTTGGTCAGAAGTGTGCAGCGCATAGAAGAAAGCATTTCCGACCGTATAAAGTATATATATTCTTGATCAGCATGACGAGACGAGTTCATGTAGCCATGTCCGTCCGTCCGTCTGGATCAATTCAAACTCCTCCTAGATCGTTGGAGCTACAGAGTTGAAAATTTGCTGTGAGCTTGTATATACTGCAGGGGTTGTATATCTCGGATTAAGCCGAAAGGGACCACTATATCATATAGCTCCCATACAAACGGCAAACAGTGAACAGTGACTTCTCAAGAACTTCTTTTTACTCTGCTAAGATTTAGGCCATTCTTTAGGAAACATTATATTATAATATAGGTAAAAAAAGAGTTGCCAAAAAAGTTGCAAGGGTATACAAACTTTGACGCGGTCGAAGTTAGCCCCGGCACTCTGGTTTTTATTTTAATTCGCTTTTAAATTGCACATTCGCCAGGACGTTAAAATGCCACCAAAATAGAATCAACACAACATTTGGGCCACTCAAAAAAAAAAAAAAAAAAGGATTATGGTGGGTGGTGAACCAGTGAGCCAGTGTCGTCGTGGGATCTTGATTAGAATTCTCAAATATTTATAAAAACACCAGCAGAAGCAGAAACAGCAGCACAGCCCACTGATGTGCAGGTAGGATGTGCCACGCCCTCGTTTCGAAGGCAGTGGAAGGCTCAGGGAATTTAGATGGCAAGCAAATAAATGGCACTACAGTTTGTAGTCGTGCACGATTCGGGTTATGAAATTAACATTTCGAACGGGATAGAGCTGAGGCAGCACTTTCAACTTGGCCGCAACTAAAAATGCGAAAAGTCGACAAAAAGTCTAAAAACTTTTCATACCCATTCAGAGAGAAAAAGAGATGACGCCGAGCGGCAAGAAGGCGGAGTTGAAACGAAATGAAATTTTCAGTTCAGCTGGCACAAGCACCCCTCAGTGTCCCCCTGGCATCACCAAAAATACCACCATGCTCTTGCTAAAATGAAGGGCTGGGGCAATAGGTGGGGTGGTTGGGCCAAAAAGACACGGACAGTGCAACAGAGCTGGAGCTAAAGCTGGAGCTGAAGCCGGAGCAACATCGACACAGTCGACACATTTAACGATTATTGCTGGCCATTAAAAATAACAAGCAAAAGTTTTGCGCATAAAGCCGCTTCGGGGATTCATTCAGCGAATCCAACAGCGGGCGAAAACTCTTTTGCCGAATCCTTTCCCAATTGCAATTGTTGATCCTTTCACAACTCGAGCATCTTCAATTGGTTTTGCTTTTATATATTTTTTTGTGTTTTGTTTTTAGCCAGAATTTCCCTCTCAAATCGCCAAAGTTTAAATTTAAGTCACATTAAGTTGGAAAGGAAACCTTTCTCGAACAAACCCATTGATTGGTCTATCTTGTAGATATCTTTTGGGTAAGTTAATGACTAAGCAGAGTGTTGAAAGAAGGTTCCTGCTTTTTGCACATATCCCCAACTAAATGCTTTCTAATTAAGTAAATCAAGCCAATGTCTTTTGGGGTATTTTTGCCCATTTATTATAAACTTCGACTTCTAGCAGTCACATATGCTTTCGGCGCCGGGTGTTCCTTCTTGAAAAAGTTAAATGACACCGCTGGCTGTTTGGGGTGCATTGAAGGCACTTGGCAATCAAAGCACGTATCGTTCATGTTTGGTGACTATAAAGTTTTAACGAATACGCACCACTTGTCCTGTTCTCCATCTGCATCTGCATGGCATGGAATCGACCATGGCCCCGCCCACTTGGAGTCTTTGCGGCACTAGATAAAACACATAAAATACCATTTCATTTTTACAACAAGCCCGTGCACAGATAGATATTAACACGTACATAGAAAGTACAATACATGCCATCGAAACGAATGTTTTCTATGCTCTTGCAATGCATTAAAATGAATGCCCCATCTTCAGGTCACTCAACGTGGGGCAAGAAAAGAATTTCAATCCATTTATGCAACACTCACTGTCTTCGTTTTACCAATTCAATTGCCTTTTTATTTCGCGTTCACTCATCATGGAAAAAAGACGTCGATATTAAGTCATATTCATATTTTGAGGACACTTTACCTATTATATATATAAATATCTGATCCTCGAAAGTTCCTCGGGAAGCTCAAAACATTGCCAAAATTACAGTAAGAGAAAATTACGGAGATAGACCAAAAATATTTTCAAAATTTGTCAATATTCTTTACATTTCAAAACTTTTATTCAACTTTATGATTTGAACAGTCTAACTTTGCTGACTTTTATATGAATTTCGGATTGACTTTACCCGTAGCACCAATAGATTTATTCAACTATTGAAAATGCTGTGAAGTATGTACATATCTTTGTATCATCAATAAATTGATCGCTGCAAGCTACACTTGTATCAGTAGACGTTTCAAAGTCTTGCTCGAAGTAAGTAATGCCAATTGTTTTCAAACCTGATGAAATAACGAAAATTTTACAAAATTAATGATTAAATTAAAAAACAAAATACAATAACATCAAAATGGTGAAACACACGGAGCCCACCATAGTAGGCAATATTTTCAGAAAGACAGGAACACCCGAATATCCATCATTCATCCATTCTTACACCCGGATTCGGGTGTTGGTGGTGGAGTGGGAAAATAGACAGCCACAGTTTGGTTTCCATTTTCATCGGTTGTATAAGATACCAAATAGCTTAGCCAATTAATGAATATTTGCCGTGATTCTTTGAAACGGTCGAGGAGAGGTCCACAGATTATCCCAAACAGAATTGACAAAATCTGGTCAGAGTTAAAGACAATTCTTATCACGAAGTCATAAACAAGGATCTTCTCAGCCATTCAAGAAATATAGGTAAGATATGAGTAAATTGAAGAATTACGTAATAAGTTATATAAGTTGAGATTTGAAAACAAAGCATATACTTTAATTCTTTATACAAATCAAGGAAGACGTAGATAAGAAATTATCAGACAGCTTATCATAAACTCACCCGCACATGATAGCAGCACTGTGAGTGGGAAGCAAGTATCCCGAAATTAAATCTCAAATGATAAATTCGAACCATAACCAGATTAAAATAAGTAAAAAACTTTTGTGCGAAATACAAAAAGAATTCCAACAAAAATTATTCCTAGAAAAGTCTTAAAACTAAGTACAAGTAAATAATACAAAAAAAAAAACATATATTCTCAATATGACAGCCAAAAAGAGAGTAACAAGTAGTAAGCCCAATAAGGACCAAAGGAAATATAAACAGTATCACATTATAATGATATCATTATTACATTAATTGAAATTTCATATTAATTTCATTCTGTTTTCAATAATATAGTTAAATATTGGTTAAATGATGTTTAGGAAAAGCATTTTCCAAACCTTCTTTATTTAAATTAATACAAGACTTAAACTTGGATAAGTCGAATTATCGTCTCTTTCAAATTTCCCATCTTTATTTGCTTAAAGTTTTCCTTTTTCGCATACCTTTAGCAGAATAATTTGAATTTTCGCATGAATATTTTCTTTTCAACTGTGTGCAATTCAAATTTTCCATTCCATAATTATATTTATGCAAATGCGCTGAGCAAAAACACACACACACACACATGTGAGAGGCGTCATTCAGGAGTCTGGGCTGGGAGTCGGAGGATGGATGGATGGAGACTGGAGGCGACATTGAGCTGAGTTGGTATGAATATACTTTGGTGTTGGTGGTGGCATGGCAACCATTTTCTGGGATGGAAAATAATTTTCATTTTTAATATTCTCTTGCATGCCGGCAGTTTGTACATTAAATTTATTTATTGGCGCAAATATTGGATCGGATGCGAAGGGCTTTGGGTATCTTTCTCCTTGCTCTTGCATTGTATATGCATATGTGTAGAGGAAATGAAAATACTGGAAAACTGTGTATTATATATTAAGTTTTAATCAAGATTTGGAAATTTTGTAGTATTGCAATGATATTGATATTGATATTCGCCATCTCTTCACGGGTCTATTATAAGTTCAAACGATGTTTGAATCATTTGAGGTTTGGTTCTGGTTCTTACCGTGCTCAGTTTGGTTTCTGGTGGCATTTTCTTAAAGGAATATGGCGGAGTGGTAACTGGTTGGCTGGGTGGGTGGGTGTAAGAACGGAAGGAGAGTATGGGGAGGTGCTGGCCGTTGTTTGCTCAAATGAAATTTCCAAAGTCGTTTGGGTCCTTATTTTTCTCGTTTCGCTTTTCTTAAATGCCATTTTTCCATTTCGTGCGTCCGCATACAGGCAGCTGCCGGAAGCTGCTGCTGCCACTGCCGCCGCGTGGGTGGCAGTGCGGCATTCCTGAGTAGAAAAACAACAAGAGCCAACAAATGCCACGAAGCAAACCGATGACGACGACGATGTCGACTCTGAGAATGGCAGGAGTAGAGGTTAGGGTTGGGGTGAGTCAGGGAACATGGCTGACTGCCATAACCCACCCTTAAGACGCAGTTGCCATTTGTTTGCTTTGCCGCATTTCTTTTGGCGCTCCTTGGAAGCCAACTGCCAACTGTTCAGCTAGGAGGAGCAGCCGTTGCCGGAAAGAGTCTTAGGAGTTTTTTTTTTTTGGGTACTGGGGCATGGGGCTCAACTTGAGATGCCATTCGAATAGTTTGCTTAGGTTCATTTTCTGTAACGCTGAAGTTGGCCCAGGCCACGACAGTTGGAGATGAGAATGGTGGCAGGATGGCAGGGTGGTGAGGTGGCGAGGGGGTGGCTGGGGTGTGAGGCAGCGGCCATTGTTGCCAGAGTGTGCGCTCGTAAAGAAGATTTATTGCGAAGACGCGCGCATTTCTTGGGGCGCACGTTCCATGGTCGGGCTGCGTAGCAGGGCAAGGAAATTGGGTTTGCTTTTCCATTTTCCGTGCTGCGACTTGGCCTCAGACTGGGCCTCAGCCCAGCCCAACTAAATTGCTTTTTCTGTGGGGGTCTCAAGAAAAATTACTTTGCACACACCACACACAACACACACACATACACAGCTTTGAGATTGTTGGTATATCTTTGGCAAGCTTCTATCTGGGCATGGGCAGGCGGTTAGACAGTTGGGCACTTTGTGGGCGGGGATATTCCTATATCCATATCACATTTCTCACATCTGAGACTAATGCGATTGTATTTTTTTGTTTTGTGTGTGTGTGTTTCCTTTTTTCTATTCTTTTCTTTTTCTAATTTGCATTTAATTTTTTGCAGCTGTTACTGTGCTGGCTCTGGTCTAATTTCGCCCGCCTTTAAGTCGTTAAAAATTCTGAAAACGTTTCGTTTTAGTTTAATGGCATCTTATATTGAAAGATAAATATTTGAATGGTCGGATTAAGCTCACCGGAACATTTGGTATGCAACAGGATTCCGCCATTAGCTGGAATCACACAATAGTCCCAATGATCTGAGCTGAATTTGGAGTAGGAAACATTGCAGAGGTTTACAAATTGTAAATATGAACAATTTAATATAACTTTAAAACCAAGATAAAGACTTTCAGCAATTAAATCAAAAGAAAATACAACGTGGAACTAGATTGGCCATGTTGAAGTGATTTCAAAATAAAGGCATATCCATTCAGTTAATCAACTGTTGGTTCTTTTTAACAACAATGTTTAGATCTACATGAAACTGCTTGCAATGTCGACCACCCCGGACGCACTTGTCCAAGGCCAAAACTATGCTCTTCTTAGCCACATTGAAATATCTGTAAAAAAAACGATCAAGGTTAATTACTGAGGGCATTAAAAAAATATTGCGTAATGACCATCATTCATCCATATTTCACGGTTATTAGCTTTATGCCATGAACTTTGCACATCGAATTGTAAAAAACCAAACAGGTAAAAGATATCCAAAGGTAAAGAAAATGTGCAAAAGACATTCGAGTCCTTGTCCTTGCACTTAAACTCATTCCAGTTATGTATTTAAGTTTGTTTGTATGTAGAAGTATTCAATGCGACTAAACGAATACCCTCATAGTAAGATGACAGCATGTAAATGATACTTGTGATTACTTTATTTGAGGGTATAGAAGATTCGACCTTGCCAAATAGTATTTGGGATTTGGTTGCTGGTTGGGTAAATAAAAAAATACGAAGCAGACAGCCTGTAAAAAGATGCGCGAATATATTTCTTGGAATTTCCCACAAGACCAATAGACGAAAATCGAATCCAAGTCACGAAATGCCAGAACGGAGTACCTGTGTCCTGTGTCCCGGTTACACTTGGCTGCCCTGCGCAAATCGTTTTGTTTTTTGCGCAGCCTCAGCCACTGCAAGAGCCAAGAGCAGCATCAGCGGCGGCGGCGTTCTTAATCTCGTTTATAGCCTCGTATATCCTTGTCATAGCACGGGGTACCCAAAAAGCCAAGGCATGCGAATATGTGGGGCAGGGGGACTTGGGGGCTGCTGCGGCGCCGGTACAACGCCCATTACAATAAACAATGAGGCGGTGGCGACGCTATGGCTGGAGAAACTCAAACCGTGTAGCCCATCGCGTATCGTATCTTCGGATGTACTTTTTTGCCATTTGCCATGGCAGCATTGGCCGCGGAGAAAAAGTCAAACACTTTTTTGCAGCTTCTGCCTTATCCTTGTGGGATTTTGTGCCATTTACGTGAATTGCTTTTTGGGGAAATTATGTATGCCCCGTACGGAGGAGCTTTAATGTTTTGTAAATTCACATAAGGAAACCATTATCACCTGAAATATGAAAGCAATTTTCATGCATCCTTTCGGCTGTGCAATGGATTTTTCCCTACCCTAGGGTGCTTATCTATATGTTCACTTTGGCCTAGACGATGGGTCCTGAATTAGGTATGGATTTGAATGGAACTTGCATTTGGATTATACTAACTAAGTCAGATAGACACTACTAAACCCCATTCTTTTGTTTTGAATCATTCTCACTTAGAATGTGCAACATTTTCCGTCGGCATTGCATCTTGAGCCAACATGAAAGGAAGTTGCTGATGTCTCATCTTTCTCTCTGCCTGTCTCTTCCTCCACAAACGCCATGTCTGAGCCTTGGCCAACACTCCTCCAATGGCAGCTGACTCTCTGATTGTGGGTTCTGGGCTGTGGTTCAACCACAAGCCGAAGAGGACGACGTCAATTGCTGGAAAGCATCGTTTGCGCTATTTCGGTGGCCATAACAATTCTCGTAATACTTCGGGCATCGCCGACTAAACGATAATCGCGCGTAAATGCGCCACTAAAATCAATACCACGACTCCGACGAGCAAGTGGCTGCAGCATGTAGCAAGTGGCAAGCAGCAAGTGGCTGTTGTTTGCTACATCCTAGCTAAAGGTTCTCGGTTTCACCTTCGTTGGCCGTCTTCTTGCCATCCTTTTCGGTCGAATAGAACTTTTTTTCTCCTTTTTTGGCTACACAAATGGGCGGTTATGCACATGCGCTTCCAAGTGGCAGTTTCTTTTGTGTGGCTGATAGCCATGGAGCAGCATCTTAAGTCGCCCAAATGAAGTCAACTTCAACAAATTGAGTGTATTTCGGAGTTTATCAGATTTGGCCAACGACTGCTGTCATCTGGCCATCTAATGATCTAAACTCCAATGATGGCTCAATGACACATTGCAAAACAATTTGCATACATTTCTATGTCGGATGTGGGAGAGTCTTGAGTATTAAGAACATTTAAATATCAAGTAAAGAAAGAGTGTGTATCAACTGCATCTGAGAAAAGTTCAACAAGTTCAGGTTTTAGTGGCATTCACATATGCATTTGGCTTTATAAATTCACGAGAACTTTATTTATTTATTCCATTTGATTCAGACAGGTCGGGGGAATAATTAATTTTCCATTTCAGTTACAGGAATTATACATTATAATTTCGTTTATCGGTTAGGCCTTAAGCAATCGAGAGACATTCATAATTAACGATCAAGAAACCCGACCCCGAAGCGAAACATTTTAATCAGCCCCTGCCTGCCTGACCAGAGTGTGTGCACACATGGCGAAGTCCTCCATTAATTTATGCCCCCAGCGACATGGCGATCCGTTCGGAGAACGATCCCAGCGGGGCAGGTAAGCAAAATGAGAAATTTATCAAATTTATTGGAGGGAATGAATTGAGATATAACTCAAAGAAATTACAAAGACAAGACGGCGGCCCAGGTATGTATGGATATACACACACCAAAATGGAGTCTTAAAAAACCTAATAAATAATCGAAACAAACGAACGAAAAACAAAAGGTGGTGTACCAACTGCTCACAAGGTCCTCCTGTCTCTCTCAGGTCGCTGCTATTCGCCATTGGCAGAGGCCGTCCCACGGTTTAGCTACCGCTTGTGAGAGGAGAGGCAATCGCAGCATTGGACCAGCCGGACTCGAACTCGGACTTGGCGACCTCTTGCTGAGGCCGTAATTAAAAGTCATAAACTATTTTTATGGTACCTCGTATATTTGACGCTCAGCTGCGACCACAAAATGTCAACTGACCGAGCTCTGGTCTACTCTAGTCTCCTCTCTGTTTAAATTTGCATGCGGCGCTCGTGGGAAGCTGACACAGGGACAGGTGATCAGACGCATTAGTTTAATTAATTGCGGATAAATAAATAAAAAGAAATCATGCGAAATTGCAATTGAAAATGGTCAAAGTGAAATGGGAGCTAAATCTACATATATAAGTGGATTAAAATTATATATTCATATTTATTAATGACCAACTTGTACAATCTCTTACTAGGGCATTTGTATAGAACTTTTTGTATATGTATGTCTTTATTATTACACGGAGATTTCCGTGATTAATATATTAAATGAGTGACCGAGATCTTTACCAATCAGGGGGAATTACGCATCCTAGGTAGCAGTTTTAATATGAAATCTCTGGAATATTTGAATCTTGAGTGTAAAACCTAAAGTGCCAAAAATAGATCAATAATATAAAACAAAAACCAATTCTTAATATAACCAAATTAAATAGTCTAAACCTTTATAATTTATTTTTAATCATAAAAGATAAAAAAGTATATACTTTTCTCCTTTGTCAAGGAGTTTTCTGATTTTGGAGGGCAACTTTTGTCTTCTAAGTGCCATTTATCGCCATATTCCGCTCGTAAGAATGCAAACTGAGCTTGCAGTGGCTCATTAATTGGACTTTATGATCATCTAAATCATTTGACAACATGCAAATTAATATTTATACACAGACAAGTTTGCATTTAGTAGTCGTTGCTCTGGAACTTGATTCCACTCGTTTAGTGTTGCTGATGTCGCTGCTGTTGCTCATGTTGACGATGTTGCTGCTGTTAATGCAACTTGCTGCACACACACAAGCAATAAATTCATAAATGTGCCACATTGCCAATGAATTTACAGTGTAAAACATAATTTTTAATTACGGAACCAACGCAAATAATGAGACAAAGACGACAGCCACTGCTTCTGCAATGTACAAGAGACTTTTAAGTAAGTGAAAACGATTTATGGAATGAAGCGTGTTGAAAGTTAAGGCGGATATACATACTAACTGGATATTTAAGGAAAATGTAAATTTATATTTTTTTACAAAAATGAGAACAAAATTTACTTCACAAAATGAATTTTTTATTAAAATATTTCTTTATTCTTATTTTATTTTTTTTTTTTTTGTAATGAAGTTGCTTGTACTTCACATCAAAAAAAAAAATAAAACAAGTATTAGTTTCTTTTAAAGTTAATATTGGCTTAAACTTTCTTTATATCAGATTATCTATTTAATTTTAGAGACAAAGTGGCTTCGGCCACTGACTACCTCAGTGTGTTTAAGTGGGCTGTTATCGAATAAAAATGTTAAAAAAAATTTAAATAGCATTGCAGTCGTTCTCAATTTACATGGAATTGTAGTGGTATATACCACAATATGCCCTTCCAAAAAGGGTATAGTAATTTTGGTCAGAGGTGTGTAACGCATACAAGGAAGCATCTCCGATATATTTTTGATCAGCATGACGAGAAGCCATAAGTCCAACCGTCTGGTTTAAGCTTTTTCACTATAAAATTGGCTATATCAGATTCAGGCGGATTGGATCTAGCTGGCAACGCAAACAAACTCTATTGACTATTTTCAGTCCAACTTTGATAATAATTAAGAATTTACTAAGATATATTAGAGTGTTGAATTACAAGGATAATAAGTTTTATCCAAATATCGGGTGCGATTCCTAAGCGAGTTTTTTTGATGTCTCTAGCTATTATAGTCGTTAAGAAAATCTGGTTTGTTTAAATTGAGGACGGAACTGTGGAACGGGCTTACCAAAAATTAGGAATGAACCTAATCACCTTGCATACACGAGTCTATATTCCAATTTTGGTGGTTCAATCTTATAGTATTCGAGATCTATGTGTTTATACGGACAGGCGGATGGACATTGCTAAATCGACTCGGTTGTGGATGTTTATCATGAATTTTTATATGGGTTTGGAAAAGCTTCCTTCTGCATGTGACATACATTTTGGCGGCTTTACTATAGCATATTAGTCTATGAGTGCAAAAGCATCCTATATACAGTATTCAATTTTACAAACTTATAGTTTTTTTAAATAACTTTAGAGTTGAAACTAGACTGTCACTATTGTAGACTAGTTTAAATGACAAGTATAGTCTATAAATCTGACATTATGAGATTATACTAGTCACTCAAACTAGTATAATCTATAATTCTGACAATTTTATTCAAAGTTGGATTACTATATTATTTAGGTGTCATATAAACAAGAGATAAAATATAATGCAATTTTACATTACTTAAGAAAAGAATAAAAAAAAACTTCAAAGGGGATACAAACATCGGCACGGCTGAAGTAAGCTCTGAATCTCTGGTATTTACCTGTGCCGATAGCTTTGAAACTAGCATTCGAAGACCACATATTAAAAACAATAAATAATTGTTGTTTTGAAAGCAGTGAAATAATTTTAATTTGATAGTTAACTTGTAAATATTAAGATCACCTATCGTTTATTTCACTTATCATATTTTTGGATTTTCATGAACTGGAGGCATCTGTGCTCGATCGAATTGTTGGGATTGCTTCGCTGTTCATAAGGCCTTTTAATTTCTTCATTATCTGTTTGCTTGTCAGTCCCTTGGTCTCTGGCAAGAAGAGCATCGCAAAGATGCAAGTAACTAGGGACATGATGGAGAATAGAAAGAAGATCCTTGGAGGGCCGAAGTTCTGGTAGCTGGCCGAATACCATCTGATTAGTATGAATGCTGTTAGCCAATTTAGAGTGGCCGAAACCGAGCACACAAACGGCCGCATTCGAGGCACAACAATTTCAGCATTGATCAGCCAGGCTAATGGACCAAGGCCAGCGGCATAAGCTCCCATGAAAATACATAGACTGACCAGACTTGCAGCCGATAGAAATCCAGTGTAGCTTTTCATTTCGAACATGAAGCCCAAAAACAGGGCACTGAAAAAAAGGATAAATGCGGCCACCAAAAATAAGGTTCGTCGTCCTATGCGATCCACCACAAAGACGCATACTAGGAAGCCTGCAATCTGGAATGCAAATGTCATCATAATCCACAACCTTGCAATATTCAAATGTTGCAGAATATGAGGCACAAAGAGTGTAAAAATAAGGCCGCCGGAAAGCTTCTCCAGGGTCAATAGAGCGGATGTTCGACACATGCTTCGCCTGGTCTGCTTACGTTTGAATCTTGCCCAAAAGTTTCCGCGAATATTGGTAGAACTCAACGAAGTATCCACGGTCAACATACGCATCTCTTGCCTGACGTCGTAGTCTTTCCCCCTCAGCCAATGAAGTACTGTCTCAGCTTTCTCCATTTTGCCACGTCGCGCAAGAAAAACCGGAGATTCTGGCACAAATATCACCAAGAGGCATAGCCACATTAAGCAAAAATTAAGAATATTCGTGATTTTTAGCTTAATAAACTCGCCCTGAATAAAACTGTAGATCACACCGGAACTGACAGCGCCGGCGAAAACGCATCCCGCTGCTCCACGATGATGCAGTTGGGCGATTTCCACACTATACACGGGCACAGCCACACACAGTCCACCGCCACACATGCCCAGACAAAAGCGACCCGCATACAGCCAAATCTCATCTCGGGCACACACAATTAGGCTCCAGCCAATACTATAGGGTAACAATTGAGAGAGTATAACAAACCTTGCACCATAGTAGTTCATCATGATGCCCATGGGCAGGCACCAACTGGCAGCTCCCAGAGTCAAAATGGCGCAAACCCAAGTCCATTCTGCCTCTGTTGGTGTAAAGTCATAGCCTTTCCCATTCAGTACCGCATGCTCCGCCGTAGCAGTCCAACCCACCGAAACTCCAAAACAAAAGGTGCTGATATTGCTCAAAACCAAAGCCAGATAAAATTTTTTATTCTTCGCCGGAATGCTGGGGCCCATCAATTCGGTTTCACCGGCAGCATTG
Organism: Drosophila equinoxialis; assembly: GCA_018150345.1. Taxonomy (NCBI): domain Eukaryota; kingdom Metazoa; phylum Arthropoda; class Insecta; order Diptera; family Drosophilidae; genus Drosophila; species Drosophila equinoxialis. The sequence goes on from JAECWI010000504.1 coordinate 2,148,158, forward strand.
TTTTCATTTCTCCTCCTGGGCAAAAACGCAGAACCACTTGGTAACACCGTATCCATTAAAAAACGATACTAAAGAAATGTTTTTTCTTAACTAAAATTTAAAATTAAACACAAAGTAAACTATATGTGATGAAAAAAATGATCAAGTTTCTTTCGCCTTGGCGGGAAACGTCGACGTACTCTGAAGAGCAAAATGACCTAATGACTGTTTCTAATTATTCTATAGTTAGGTTACATCGGTTATGTAATGATGTTGGTCCTGAATAAAGATAACATAAGCAAGCAATCCGATTTATGGTATTGCATTTCTAAAGTACCATTCCTGGAGCACATTGACAATAAACTGACATCTGCAAATATTTGTTAAGCCTCCTGCTCTGCATCCGCACCCAAAGGCAACGCCCATGAACTCAACTGGGGGACACATATGTACATACGTACCCACATGGTATGTGAATGTATCTGCGTATCTGTGTGTCTGTGTCTCTGTATGTATTTCTGGCAAGTGCAAATATTTATGCGTATTTGATAGCACTAATGGGCCATTAAATGCGTACGCAAATACACACACGTACACACATGCAGGCCGAGTGCGAGTGTGTGTGCGTGTGTATCTAAACGAGCTTGTGTGGGTGCAAGGATGAAAATGTACCTAAGCGAATCTAAATGGCATCGGGGGCACCGAACATGCAAAATCATGTACTCGTAAATCTCTTTAATGCCAACGGCCTCCGGGAACGGCAGCAGGTGGGGGGACTAGGTTGGGGTTGCGCTTGGGGTTAGGGGGAAGACTCGAAGATTGACTGGGGTTTCTGGGTTACCCAGAACCCACTCTCACACGCATGACATGGTGGATGCCTGGCAAGGGAATGCGGATGTGGATGGGCCACTACTCCTGGTTGGATGGTTGGTTCGTAATGGAAGTTGATACGTTCTACCGGATACGGATGCGGGTGTTGGTGCGGGTGTTTGTATATGCTGGCTTGGGCGTAAGGTGCTTCGAATACGTATTACGTAACTAACGAAAATTAACGTTAATAGCCTTGAGTATCAACATAATGGCAGTAGCTTCACTGGCGCAGAGTCGAACAGGACGCCTGTTGGTTGCGCCTTTTTCAATTGGATGGCTGGGGGAGGGGTGGAGGGCGTTGAAACCCTGCCGAGGTCCTGCCGGTTCACTCGACATCCATATAAATTTCAAAAACTCATTCCGGACTTGGGTGAAACGTGAAAATATTGTTATGACCTCTTCTGCTTCTTTCCGATACGCTTCTATGGTAAAGTTTTGGCACCTTCCTCTCCCACCATTTGGCAGATTCCTGCCATCGATATAAATTTGATTTTAGTCGCAATATTACGATACCCAAGCAGTTAATTGAGAAAAAGTGATGCAGCAGTTTATAATTATGCTGTGATTGCTAACAAGAGACTAGAACTAAAATTGTCTAAGCACATAGTTGGCTAGCCCATTTCGGTAAAAATATTATCCAAATACAGATATTAAACAAAAAACACATCTCCAAGAGGCTTCTCCGTTTATAATATGACCAATCTATCTTCTTCTTTCTAGTGTAATGAAAGAATTTACAACTTTTTGCAAAATTTTCCTTTAATTAAGCTCAATCTAATTGATTGATTGCATTTGAATATCTTTAAAGTGTTATAACTTGTTTGGTTAACAAGTTTTTTTTTTAATATGTATTTTCATAAACTAATTAAGCTATTCTCTAGCCAAAGATTCATTACAATAAAACTGAGTTTTCAATCCAATTGCAATAGCATTCCAAACAACAAGCATAACAACAAATGAAACAGTTCGTAATCTAAATCTAATCACCGACTTGCCATTGCTCTACCAAATGAAGAGAACTTGAAGTCCCTGCTTGTAATCTGATTTTTGGGATTTCGATGTTGATTATACTTATAAACGGTAATGGTAAATGAATATGATTTTAACAATTTCTAGGTTTTTTTCTAAATCGATAAAGATATCGAAACCATTTACTTTATTAAATAAAAAGGGTTATAAACCCAAGAACAGCTCAAGTAGAGTTGTTATCCTACATTTCTCATAACACAAGACAAATACCATGTCCATGTAAGGGTAAAAATGAGTTGAAACCAACATTCTGCGTATTGTGTGTACGTATAAATATCGTAAATTTTTATTGAACAGCTTTCGTGATCCTTTTTCGCATTGAAATCGAATGAAATTCAGTTTGTTGCTAGCTTGTTGCTGTCCCCTAGAATACATCCCCATGAAATTGGGTTTCCTCTCGGTCTTGGTTTCGGTCTGATGTGTTGACGCTGATGCTGATGCCTTCTCCACTTCTCCACGACGACGATGGCGATGAGGAAAACGCAATAAGCAGTTAAAAAATACTCGTAATTGCAACGGGATCCAAACCCCTCGAGACGAACATCGTGTATGCTTCATATGAGCTGATGTTGTTTGTGTCGTTGCCTGTCATTGTTGCTGAAGTGGAACGTGCCCATTGACAATGACTTCGAACACCATGATTTCGATGGGGAACAAAAATAGGAATGATACTCAAAGGACTCGTTTTTGTAAAAATTCATGAATTTCAAACTGAAATTGCTTTAAAGTGCGTAACTTTAAGAATTTCAACATTTTGATGTTTTTTTTGTGGAAAAAAGTTGAACAAACAAAAAGAAGGCAAAACATATCAATGAGGAATACTTATAAGCACGAGTATGGCAATTATTTGTATGGTTCAGTTAACGTCGTTTTTATAAAATATTAAAGATATTATAGTAATGAGGAGAGACTATTTTGCCCTCCACTCTGTTTCCTCTATTTCAGTTAATATGGACTTTTTTATACTCTTCTTTGATTCTTTTCAGAGAGGGAAGACTAAACAAAACCCTTGTGCAGTATATACATTGGGCGACTATTTTAGTCCATTTTCTTTTCTTTGCCCTTCTCTTGGTTTGTTAGTTTTTCTTTTTGTCCATTCGTTATTGCCATAATATTGCTTGGCCATGTTGTTGGTGCTGCTGCTGCTACTGCTTTCTACCATTGTTGTTGTAGTTATAATGGGCTGGTGCCATTCCGGGGCGCTTGGCAGCGGCAAAAATGTTTCACAAATGGGTTCATATTTTAACGTTTAATGTAGCGAAAATGAAGCAAGGATTTATGAAATGCGCACGTTGCCCTACGCGTCCCTTTCACTTCCAATGATGGCAAAAATGGCAGCGAGTACACAAAAGCCAGCGAAGTGCAAATCAGAAATCAATTGCATTATTAGAAGAATGCTCGTAATGGCAGAGGCGTACTAAGAAAAATCTCATTTGATTTGAACTTATGGCCAAAACTGTCTAGACTCCAGGCTTGTGCGTTCCCAGTACATCTTCATCTTATGAGAGGGAGGCAAAAAATGTAAGAGAATAACTTTTGAAGGCCTCTAATATTTGTTGGCCTTAAAGCAACATAGATAATGCCACCGGTGTCTGTAATGGTCAATAGGAAATGATGAAAGCGCCATCCAGCCGGGTCTAAACTTCGCTTAAATATTGCTAATCGACTGCTATGGGCACTTGATGCCAACGGTTGCCAGAATATTCCCCGGCTGCCAGCCACGCCACTCAGCCGGGGACCTTGCCGTACGCCAGGGATCAAGTAAATTGCGAAAACTATGTGCAAGATGGGCTGTTATTGCAGCCGAAACGCTTGTAATGATGACTCTAAGTGTCGTTTCCTTAAGTGTATTACCTATAAAAAATTTATACAAAGATGCTGCCGAATTACACGGTCACGAGCTGAAACATTCCCATTGCCATTTCCACCACCATTATATTGCTAAAGGTATATATACATACCCACAACAAATAGATACAGATACAAATATTGTTCCAAAAAAGGGGGAGAAGAGAACATGCAGCAGTATCAGACCTACCTAGCCCCTGGGTTTCAACTCATCTGCCCTGCCTCCTTTCGATAAGCAAGGTAAGGACAGACACAACAACACAGTCGCCTTTTGCGTCTCAGCGATAAAATGCAACATTAAATTGCTGATTTTTTCTTCCACTTATTTTTTTTTTTGGTCGTAACCCGCATTGGCATTAGCCTCGGGCCTGCGACTCTGACTCCGTTGTCTCAAGTGGAATTGGCAGCAGTTCATTAGGGTAACATTCGGTTTTGGGATTGCGTTTACATTTGGGTTTGGACTAGGGTTTGGGGTTGCTAGCCACAAGCTATGCATATCATAAAATTGCTATCTATAATCTGTTGAGGTCTATAATTCTGACAAATTTTGATGAATTAAAACCAAAATATATCAGTCTGAGAAAACAATGTTTTTCAGGTTTCCTATCGATTCTAATTACCTATGTTTACATACTTTTGATGGAAATGTTAAAAACTAGCCAAGAATAAATATTTTTAATTGGCAGATTTATTTATATTTATTCCAAGATGTATACCTCGTTTTAATGGATATCTAAGGTGAAGTTCGAAAGAGTTTAAAATTTGAACAAGAAACTCAATTTACTTAGTTAAACAGTTGAAATGTATCAAAATGGTTTTATTAGAACTCGTCTCAAAGATAAATTTTCACATTTGAACTCCTTTCGGAATTCTAATATTTTCTCATTAATGAAAGGCGTAAATATTCCAATTAAAAAGAGGAAATGGCAAAAGGCGTACTATTTGCGATATAAAATGCATAAATTTAATTGAGCAAACTGGTTCCCAGCCAACTTGGTTGGTGTCCTGCCTGGGCTGGCTGGTATTGCCGTGTCCGTTCCCTTGGCGCTCGTACTTTATGTTTACGTTGAAATTAAAATAAACGCCAAAATGAGATTTATTCAATGTTTGTATTAAGCTGCTGTCCAGGCAGCCGCAACTAGGAATCCACCACCAAGCCGACGGCCATTGCCATCATGGTGAAAGCGAGTACGGCGACGGCAATGGCATGAAGAGCGCATTTGGGGGTGTTATCCTTAATGGTCGAGCGAGTTACTTGGCCTTTGCTTTCTGTTTACTCACACACGCCAGCGAGTTGGTCGGGTGGTGGGTTTCGCTGGCTGTCCTATCGGTGGTGGGTGGCGGGTTCTAGCGACCGGATTTAAATTCTAATCAAACGAGGACAACAGTGTTGCCGGAGCGCACTGCGCACTTATCCGGCATGGCGGTAATAGCTTTATCTGCCGACAGAATTATGGGCAGCCGCTTGATTCATGATCCAACCGTCTTTTGTGTGTGTGCCCGTAGAGTGGCCACCCCCTCTGGACACACAGGAAACGGTATGGAAATACAGCACACAATGCTGATGACGACTGTCAATTTCAATGGAGAATTGACTGCATTGTATTGGAGCTTTTATTTCGTCATAGAGTACAGTAGACAACAGTTTTATGACACCAGTTATTATTTTGAATAACAGCATAAGATTTTAAAGAAATACTAATCCATATAACCAACTTTCAAAAACGTTTTGATTATTTTTCAGTGACTTTTTATTATTTTATAAAACCTTTGATATTAGAGGACATTTATTGGAGAAAAGCGGGTTTCTTTTAAGGCAGTTCTGATAATTCCTCCTTTCCCGATTTGTCTTTATAACATAAACATAACAAAACGTGCAGTCTTTTTTATTCCCTTTTGATATTATTAAACTGCTCAATTGTCAAATTCAGTTACAGTTTGACGATACGTTGGATCGTTCCACTATAACATATAACAACATATGTACATATGTATATCTGAATTGGAAACCATCTATCAAAGAGCCTTTTTAAATTTACAGATAATATAGAAAAAACTTATAAAACACAAAAATACTTAAAAACGAAATTTATTTAAGGAAGTTTATTTAAGGAAATATCGATTTTAATATGGCCCTCACTTCAATGGTACATGAATATATAGAGTCTATATGGTAATTAATGTTTTTCAAAGAAATGCTATTTAGTGGTATTTCAGTTATACTGTTAGAGATTTTCAAAACATCCCGATAACAAATGCAAATAGGGATTTTTCAAATTTACATTTATATAATCATTGTTAAACTGGTATTAAAATATAAGAATTCTAATTTAAAGGCTTTGGAACAATTGAAAGCTTAGAATGGGAAAACATCATTATAATTAGATAAGTTTTATAACTGTAATTTTTAAAGACTAAATGCATTTTCTATGTAAATAATTTTCTAATTCCTCGAAATCAAGAATCGGTTCGTCAACTTTACCAGATTCTAAGGTTTTTATTTGTGACTGTACTTTGATTTCGCAGATTCAGTAACTGCAAAGTATAAAGGGTAACTGCATAACAGAGGAAATCCCGTTACTTGCCTATAAATGGCTCCACACAATGGCAGAGCACATACACACCAACACCAACACCAACACCAACACATTCGACATGGGCATGGGGAAAATCGATAGAAGAGAACATGGCGGCATGGCAACCATCCGGACCTGAGTCTGGATCTAAATCCAAGCCCAGACGTACATATCTGGGGGATGTTTGTTTAACTTTCCGCAGACAAAGTGATGAAAATCTATTGAATTTGTATGTTAGTATTTATTTTTGGCTGAGCTCTGTAAAAATATTTACTCAGTACGGCACTGCGGAGTGCCGAGTGAAACGGAAGTCGGCGGAGGCGATGATGATGACGATCCAATCTGTGGCGGGTTTCCTTCAAAGGCACATCGATGGCAGGATGGATAGGAATGGCAATGGAACAAAATGACACGCACTCGTTTAAATTGGCATTTAATGTCAATACAATGACAGTTATTTTAATTGCGTTTGGGTGCTGCGACAATTTATGTTACGACTGTAATTGTTATGGCAAATACGAGTACATTGAGGGTGTGGCAGACACATAATATTTGGTGGCTGGAGCTGAGGTGAGAAAGACTAACACGTAACCAATTTATCAATTGATACAATTTATATGTAATAGACATATAATTAAAGGTCCACACCGAATGGGGCCCAAGAAACCTCAAGTCAAGGAACTTCGCTCGTGTGTTTATTTTGTTTGTAAGAAACCAGTTCCATAGGCAGGTAGGCAGGTCTTGGCAGTCCCTAACTTCGTTTGCGTTCCACAGGCACTTCAGTCCACAAACTTTAAAGCCACTGAAAATAATGGTGGAGGGGCAGAGTGTGGGGAAGTGGGGATCTACCTATTACCCATACAGTGCGTCCGCATGCCGCTAGATGGCGACGAGGGTCAATTTAGTGGAATTAATGGAATTGGAATTCATGGCGCGGAAATTGAATTTATGCGCCGCGTCATGGGCGGCCCTTTTGGTTTGCCGGCCCCGTTCCCGAACCCGACCACTGATTCAGTCCGACCCGGCCATGGCAATCGGTTTTTAATGCATCATTGAACGCTTCGAAATTGTTGCGATTTCCAACATTGGCAAATGCAACGTCCAATAATCCCCAGTCAGGTCTGCACAACCCCATCAAAAATTTGTTTGGTATCCAAAAAGTTTTGTTGGCTAAAGGACAACTTTAAATACAATGGCTAATGCCTCACATAAATATACTAGGACAAGGCGACAGAGAGAAGGGTCGGGGATTGCAATGAAAGTACGAGTAATTAAAAACACGTTTGTCCTCTCCGGACTCATGGCTCCCTTTCGAGTCGGGTTGCCAACAACGCGTTTTGGGGCAAAGGAATGAAACAAAAGTTGCCCGAATTTCTCGCATGCCATTGTATATATGGCGAAGGGGAAAGAAAAAGTATGGGAAAACTTTGCGGCCTGACAAAGGGAACCCATTCACATAACTCCATGATGTCAACTTTCGTGTTTGGTTTCGCATTGCCTCTCACCCTGCAATGGCCCCTTTGCCATGTCTTGATTTCTGTTTTTACTTTGTTTCTGTGGTTCTTGCTGGCTCACCTTTCCATTTGCCAGTTGGCAGTTGCCAGCTCCAGCTTTAGCTCAGTTGATTAACGCAAACGAATCACGACATGTTTTCCCTTTTGAACACATATTTTTTTTGTTGTCCCTCGGTCTTGACGTTAGTCATTTTCGTAAACAAAAGCGTTAAAATTTAAGGAAATCTGCCAGATCGATAATGTTATGTTGAATCAGATGCGAGAGTTACAGTTCATCTTGAGCAGATAGTGTTTCAATATTTTCGACATTCTGCATTTATGCCAGGATCCAAGTCAATAGATAGGCATGATTACTCGGCAAAATTGCGTAATTTGCAGAAATTAATTTGTACAACTTTACTGAAATATGAGTATATATATATATATTTGCCAACGAGGTTATTGGTCGGAGGGGTTGGGCATAACTATTCGACCGCCAAGACCGCAATAAGCCCACATGAGCCCCCACATAGCAAATGTCAGGCAAAAATCCAATCTCACAAATCACATCGATAAAGCGCCGGCACGCAACCCTTTAATTTGAACCCTTTTTCAGCAGCCCATCAAGTCTCATATATGGCCGCTGTAAGCTTGCTTTAATTACAACCCACCGAAGGCGATGGTGAAGGCGTTGAAGGCGGGCCAGGGTGAAACCCTTGCAGCGTTTCATTTTGAAGATGTCACGGACTTACCCGAGCCCACGCCACACACACACACGTCTCTCCAATCTCCAATTGAGCAACATGCGACACAATTAAGCATTCATGGGTCCTGCTGAGCTTAAATTTTGACATTCTCCCGTTTGTTTGTTTGCTTTTGGTTCGCATGTCCCTGCTCCTTGTCCATGTTCTTGTCCCTTTTCTGTTTGAACCCGGCGACCATTTTATAATGTGTATATAGCAGCTTAGGGCACCCGGGAGACCCATTGCCGACGGCATTAAACAATTTTATCATATTTAATCATCAAAGTGGATTTACCAGACTACTGGACCGACCGTAGTCATGGCGACATACCCGGATTAAAAACTCATATTAAGTTATTATCGGGTTGAGCATACAATTCACATATGAATGAAGGTGGCCATGGTGATTGCACTGGTGGAGATGGTGGTGCTGATTGTGGTGAAGGCGTTTCGTACAGCCTGTGACAAAAAAAAGAAAGCGAACGAAGCCCGAACAGAAGAGACAACTGAAAAATTCATGCAATGTCTGGTTAGGTATGACAAGGATCCTTATATTCATCTCCCAGCTCCCGTCCCTGCAGCTATTCAAGCATTTTCTGTTCGAGGCAATAAAAATTCATTTCTCAGCGCACATGTATTAAACATTGTCTGCACTGGGAACAAAGGATTGCTGCCAAATTGGTCTTGAGACGGGGCCAAAGGAGGAGTTGGAAACTCATGGTTAATGCATGATTTAATGTAATTTCGGATGCTCGCACGCATTCGGCAAGTCGCCGCGACTGCCAATTTGGCAGCGCATCAACACGCCATTCCAAAAACTGGTTAAGACAGCTCAGTTCCAGACCCAGTCAGAGTGGCAGTCGCTGTCTCAGTCGCAAAATCGGCTTCAACTTTTGGCCATTTCCATTAATGGTCACATCCTTGCCATTGGTGGCAAATTGGAATCAGTTTCAGCTGCACATAACTCTCCACTCCGTCGGCTACTTAACTGCCATTTACGGCCTATTCGTCCGTAACGTTTAACCATTGGCATGCCATTGTTCCAAAGCAGCTTCTCTTCATCCTCATCCTCAGACGACACGCGGCACTTAAAGTAAAGGCTCTTGTCTCTAAAGAGGGTTACCACACTTAATGAGCTGAGGTCAAGAGAAAAGCTCACAGTAAAGGACAAATCAAGCACGAAATCACAAACTTAAAGCAAATATTAAATTGAATTGAAATCGAGATTGAGTAAAAGTAAAAGAATTTTCATTGTAATTTAAAGTAACTGAATATTGAGAGTTTTCAATTATTTTCCTTGTTCTCTCCTCACATGAATCTCTCATATATGTATTTTTAGGTACAGTTTCCATTTCGTCTCTTCAAGGGTAAAATCAAGCATCACTGCCCTTTCTCATTCCCTTTTCCATTTTCGAGCTAAGTAAAAGTTTTCACCATTAAACGCCGTAATTGCCGAAACGTCCAAGAGGGAGAGAGAAAGAAACAGACTGTGCCCGGCCCAAAGCTATAGCCACAGCCATTAGGAGCTACATATTCGCATCCTGTATCTGAGTGTGTGCCTGTTGTGACTCACAATTTTAGAATTAAACTCGAAATGCATAAATTGCCGTAAACCGCAAGAAACTTTAGCCGTGGCTCCTCGGCTGGATCGCTCCTCGGGGCAACAGACAACAGAGACAAGGGACAAGAGACAAGAGAAGCGACCGGAGAATCGAGCAGAGATGCTGGCACAAAAAGTTACTTAATTTAATGTTATTTGAGTTTTAGCATATAAAGAATTTTGTGTCTTAATCTTTTGACTTTGCGGTGAGCTTGAGCAAGCGAAACCAGAGAGACCCCAGCCAGCAGTCGTCTGTGTGGCTTTGAATATGCTAGCACTATTTATGCCCGGAACGTGAGTCAAAGCTCCATCTTCAGCTCCAGCTCCTCCAGTTGTCGTGACCGAACTGGCTGCACTTCTGAAATCTTCACATCTTTCTGCTGCTGCTCTCCTGCTCCTGCTCTCCTACTACTCGATTGTATGTGATGAACAAAAAAGGGATGCAAATTTATTTCTTCATTTACATATTTTAAGAAGCTCGCTTCGAAATATATTTGTATTTTTTTCTTCGCCATCTTTTCTGTTGCTTTCCAATATGTATACCTTCCTTCTTGCCTTCCTGATGAAACTTTATGAACTTTGGCTTTGGCTTCGAGTGAACTATAAATTTGTGGTGCTTTTGCTGATTGCCATTGTTGTTGCTCGCTTGTTGGATGTAAATTGTATCTGTATCTCTTTGCAATTGTGCGCAATCAGCGAAATTGTAACGCAGCTCGTTTTTCAGCCGCCTCCAATGCCAACCAGATGCTCTACCCTGATGCCGATCCGACTCAGGCTTATCCCCAAGCTGATCCAAGCAACTGACGCATCGAGGTTGTAAATTTCAAAACATTCGCCATAAGTTTGGAAATGTTTTAATTAAAACTCGGCCTCGCTCTACCTTGTCATTTGGGATGGCTGGATCGTTCATTTCTGGCAACGGCGTCAACTCGTTCGTGTAGGCGTTGCCAGTGAATTTGTGAATATGTTTCTATACTGAATATTTATATCGGTTGTGAATCTGGTTTTTCAGCATTGTAAATAACCCAAGACCCACGAAAATATGTTGAAAGGGTTACACTTACAGATTAGTCAAGGCCAGTTTAAGCCATGGTAGCTTTTATATTTTAAATTTAAAGAATAATTTCTTTCCAAGAGTTTGGGTTTGCACTCATCTAACTATAAATCGCATTAAAATGCAGACCATATCCTTATTGATTTATAAATCGAAGCGGAATCGAAGTCGCATCGGCGCAACTTGGCGACACTCACAAATAACTCATTTAAGGCCAAATTTCCGTGCGAGGAATCGAAAGCGACTATGCAAATTGAAAAACGGACGCCATGAGCATGAGCATGAGCATGGAGATGACTGTGGAGGAAGAGAGCTGACTATGCCGGAGTTGGGGGAAGAGCACGTCACGTGGCCCATAAATATGTGCAAATGCTTCTAATAATAGCTTAGACAAAAATACTCAACATGGCCGCCGCGGCAGTGCCAATCGAGGGGAATACAATTTCGATTCGAAGGGCAGCTGAATTTCAAATGGCCGAATGCAAATGGCACCAAGATCGGAGGACAGTGGCGTTTTTCTGTTTTTATTTTGAAAATTTTTAATCTGGCAAATTTATTTCACACTCGTTGCAGGGTCGCAATGGCACGGGCCCACACGCAGACCAATTGCAATTGTGTCAACGCATTTATTTATGGACCTTCTCGGAAAGTCGGCAAATTGAAACACGGCATCGGGGGGCTTAATTTGAACAGAGCGCTTTATATTTTACACAGAAACATCATAAATAATCAAATTACCCATCCGCATTGCAATCAACCGATAAAAATATTTAATTGGCTTTTTTCTCTTGTTTCACCTTTTTTTTTTTTTTTGCTTACTTTTATGCGGCGTTTTTTATGAAAAATCGAATTGAATCCGCATCCGAATCGCATTTGGCTACCGCGCATAAATCGTAAATGCAGCGATGCAAAAATCAAGATAAATAATTTAATCGAAATTTTTCCATTACAAAGCCATGCAAAAGGAAAAATGAAAAACACGCACTTAATTTATTTTTAATTTATAATGACGCGCGCCGCCGCCGCCGCCGCCGCCAACAATCTCTCTCTACCCAACCCCAAACCCTCATCAAACTTTAGCCATGTTTCCTGGCCTGGTCTAGCCCACAAGTTAAGGCCCAAGTAAACCTCTGGTCTGAATCCATTGGCCAAGATCTCATCTTACAGCGACTGTTGCAGTTATTTTTATAACTAAATTATATACGCCTGTCTTTCAGCCCACGGGGCCCAGTGTGTCTTGCCTGGTCCTTGGTTGCAGCTCCTCAGCCTCAGTTTTCTGTCCGTTTCCTGCCCGATTTATGGGGTACAAGGAGCGCGAAACCATAAACAGCTTTTATAGCGTTCTACTGGATTATTGCCAGGCAACCCTAGACTACACCCGGCCCCAACGACTTCAGAGATCCTTTTGAGTTAGCCAATGCGATAAATTTGTGGAGCACATGCAATTGTTTTTCTTGTTTTCTGTCTCGAGAATCGCTGCTCAATTATTTTACCCAACCAAGTACATAGTTCAGATCGTTGGCAGAATATGTGCCAGGTATTGGCAATAGTTCAATCAAAATCTCCTTCATATTTACTTTGCTTTATATTTCATATATATATCAAACAAAATTTTGGTTTATTTTGCTTACATCATGGACGATCAAGTAAACTTTAATCTAATAAAAGAGATTTTGCTTAATGTTGAGATGCCAATACCAAAACCAACAATTATTGAATGGATCTCCGTTGTATTAAATGTGCCACAAGTTCAATTTCAAGATTCCTTGACGAGAATTTTAAGAGAGGCAACCAGAAATGGCTTTCTAGAGCGGAAAAATGGACGCTATAGGCTAAAAACAAAAGAATGATCAGTTCAGTAGGAAATTTCATTATCTTAGGACGCCCATTAAAAATGTTGATAAATTTATTTGTGAAACTAATTTACTAAAAACTTTACTTCAACTTTGCTTTTGTTCAAGTTATTGTTGGCCAAAATGCACCCTTAGGCCTTAGTGAAATTGATTTTGGCATAAACTATATTCTTAAGTAAACGCTTTTTATTTGGTTCTTGCCATTTCCCTAACAAGGGCAAGTCAAGAATAAGAAATTCAGCTCAATGTGGTTCCTGTTGCTGTTGCTGCTGAGACCAGTTTGATGTTGTGCCTGTGCTCTGGCTCCCCTTGCGTTTATTCATGAAGCATAAATCTCAGTGGTAACACTTTATGCGAATACATACACACATCGAAAACACACCACACACACACACTTACATAAATATAACCAGCAGGAGGAACACACGCCACGCCATGTACTCCTCATAAATTTCATGAGTAACTTTTTTTACGAAATTAAATCTTGTTACAACAGCAACAACAACAAACGACTTTATGTGTATGTGTTGGTGTCGAGAGTGTGTGTGTGTGTGTATTTATGTGTGTAACTAGATGTGTGCTTTATATGCATAAGTAATGGCGTTTGTTACGCCACATCGCAATCATCTAAGCCAAAGTTTTTCGGAGCCAATCCTGAAGCTGGCCAAATTCTGTGTATGTTTATGCCCAAGGAGTGTTGTTGTTGTTGCTGTTGCGGTTGTCGTCGTGGGTGTGGACTTCTCAAACGCCTGTTTATTGAGCCGCTGCCAGAGGGCAAGATTTACAATTCTGACCAAGTCTGTATAATTGCAGAGTCAGTTGTGCAAAAGATTGGCATTGAATTGAATGGAATGGAATAGGTAGGCGGACAACAAACGATACTGCTCTAGGATACCCAACTAAATTGACGGTATATTGGTCGTCACGACTGCCAGACCGAGAACTCCATCATTATGGTCATCACTAGCATCCAATAGCTGCTCATATTACATGAGCCTAATGAATGCGCTCAACTAATTGTTAATGCACTCACCATAATGGCCAAAAAAGAAAAACAACTCGTAAATGTAAAATGCATTTTAATTACCCGTCATATATTTCACTTGATACATTTCAATGCAATGAGATGGGATAGGAAGGCGAGGCAAGGAGAAGCAGACGCAGACGGCCAGCTACGGGTCGGCCATTTTAAATGTAATTATTTGGCTTAAATTGCGTGTTTAGGATTAATTATGATATGAATAGGCCAATATATATAACGCCTTTAAAAGTGCAAAAAACCACATTTGAAATTATGTGCCGCTTTAAATGCATTTCGCATTATATACTCGTAGAAAAGGCAATTAACTACCCTCGCCGAGTGCGTGATGGGAATTTAAAAACAGGACAACAACAACAACAAGAACAACAACCTAAAAATTATATATATTTTTAACTAAATTTAATGACAATAATAGGTGGTTTTAGTTTATTCCAGCTAAAGCACTTAGCTCGATTAATAATCTGAGATGCCTCTTTATAAAACGGATGCCTGGGATAAGGAACCAACTTTTGTGTTTTTTTTTTTTTCTTCAGCAAAGGTCTATCCTTTTCATTTTTATTCTTTAAAAGAAGATAATATATAAGATATTTCTACAAGTTGAAGAGATTAATCAGCTTTATAAATTCTCAGTCAGATATTAATGTAGGATTGAAACTGACAATGACTTTTAACATGTAAAGACTGGCTTTAGTTTAAGTTTCTTAGTCGTCATAGACCAAATTATAACCTTTTAGCACTTTAGTTAAATTTGCTAAACACTTGTTTAATTGGAGATTAGCTCTTTGATTTCAATTGGACCACCTAGAGTGGCGGTGGGTGGCATTTCATTTGGGGATACAAGTACATAAAGTAAAGGTTTAATTACACAAATGTGCTCATGTCCATGTAAATTTTTATTATGTACATGTAACGCCTGCTGCTGAAGTACAGACATGAAACACAGCCAACGACCTGCATTTTACACGGCATGGTCCTTGATGTCGACATTGGATAGGGATCGCATTGACTGCACAGGTCAAGCCAGTGCAACCAGGGATTGAATTTACAGCCTGTGGAGGCCAATTTTGGGAGGTTGGCAACATATTGTACGAACACACGCATTGAATGGGCCAATAATTTTGCGATTTATTCACACTTAACACCATATAAATTGTACGCCAACAGCTGCAAAAATGGGAACCCAGACCTAAAGAACACACAGACACCTCAAGGCAATCCTAGTAATTTCCTTAAACTTTCCATTTAGAGCAGGTTACATCATACGTTAAAAAAATGTATAAGCTAAACAAAAGACAAATCATAATTTTGGTCCATGGGCAATAAAAAAAACACCTCAAGGACACTTTTCTTGAAGGTTTTTGTGTGATTGCCATTAAAAAGATACAAGTGTAGACTGCATTAGGTGGCAATCCTCGATCTGAGCTCAGCTAATGAGTCGTCGTTTCTGTCATCCCTCACTATCTCTCTCTGTCCCTCTTTCACAAGGCAAAACGACTGATCGCTTCTTTTTTAAATGGCAGACGATGTTGACCTTGGCATACGGACCTTCAAGCGGAAATTTGGCACAAAAAGAAGAGGGAAACATTTTTTATGATTCTTTTTTTATGGCAAAAAAAATACACAAAATATATATTCCCTCTGCGTTTCACATTGCGTAGCAAACGTTGCTTTTTTTTTGTTTTTGGATTTGTTACTTAAGGCACAACCTTTGGAAATTTATGATTTATGATGTGATGTCCGTGACCCTTTTGCATGCGGTCCAGAACTCTTAGGGTCGGATCGGGAATCGGATGCGATCGGCGGCTGCTGTTTTGTAAACACTCAGTATGAATCCCAATACCAAAGTGCTTGGACGCAGCGGATTAACTAAAAAACCAGGCACCAATATAAAACAAAAACGAAAAACGGAAAAATGTGTGAAATGAGTTAAAAAAGTGACCAAAAATCCATCCGGAAAATATGAAAAGCATATGTTCTATACGAAAGTGTTGAGTTAGGATGAATTATTCCAAGTGTGTGTTCCATGTGCTCTTGACATGTTGGTTAACTTCAGAATCATTTAAAGTGTTAAATTAATTTTGGATTTAATATCCCAATATAGAATGCATATATGAAAATCATATATTCAAGCTCTATAAAAGGCAATTATAGTTAACAAGTCGTTAAGAAAGAACTTTGGCTAAAGAGTGAAAAGTTACATAATCTGGTATATCAGAAATCCTTCGTCTAATATAAAAATGTTAAGGTCCACACAGACACAGCGCTGATTTTAGACTACAAAAACATTGAATAATACCTTTTTAAATTGAAAAGTTTTTCTTTTTTTTACCAAAGTTTTTTTCTCCAAACTGTACTTACTGAAATATTCTCCTCAAAATCACTCAAACTCTTAAGTACCACAACTCAGTAAAAAATATAGATGGATGACCATTTCATCTCCTTTTGGATTCTTCTATGGCATCTACGCATCTTCCCATGATTTTCTTACCTTTTTGGAGCGATTCTGCGAATTCAGCGACAAAGCAGTCTGATGGCTTCTCTATCTGTATCTCTTTCCCCCGGCATCAACACCAACAACAACAAACTCCGACCCCTAAAATCGGTTCTACCTCGCCCCCACCTTTTCTTCAGGTTCAACAACAAATCTTAAGAGAGCCATAAACAACATGGTTGACAATCTTAAATCTTGCAACTTGCAGGCCATGCCACAGATACAGATACGAATGCGAATGAATGTCGCAGCCATTATGAAACTCCCTTGATGCCCTCGTTCTTGTTGCTGCCGTTGTTGTTGTTGCTGTAGATGTTGCTGATGCCGAAGACATTTCTTTTGTGTTGCTCTTTGTCGCAATCGCCATAGCAATTCCAATGTCTGTTGCGGTCAACGCAATGTTGAAATTCAACAGCAACAGACAAGCTGGCCCAGGTCTGCTTAAAAGGCTTGGCCAGGTAAAAATGCCAAGACACTTTTTTAGCACCGTGGGCTCTATGGGGGAAAAACTGAGGAAAAGTCAAGGCTTATGCCATATAACAAATTTACACCATTAATTTATGGGACTGAAGTCTTTTTTTTTTTTTTGCTTTGAAAATTTGATTTAATTGACATTTAGCTCAACTATATATCAACTCAGAAATACTGATTTTAGCGATCAATAAAATTTACAAAATATTAAAATGTTAAACATTTAGCAATATTTCTACTCAAATATTTGACTACCATAACAAATTTATTTTCAAATTTTTGAAAATTGTGTGCTCGAAAATGAAACAATTAAAATTGAAATCGGATTTAATTTGTCCAATTTGGCCAATTGTATGCAAAACACCAGCATTCGTACATAATTAATGTTTATTTCTAAGCATTAAATAAAAAAATTATTTATCTATAAATTTATTTCTTACGCAAACCATACATTGATTAAAATGGGAAAATATTTGTTTTCGTTTGGGTCATTGACAGTCCCATCTCATAGCACACAAATAGACGATAGCTCATAATATTAACATAAGAATTTGATTAATAAGTTAATAAATCATATTCCTATATATATAAATTCGTATGTTTTCCCACCAGAAATTTTTAGATTGATTGTGATGAGCAATTGAAATAAAAAAACTTGTTCAACGAAGACGCAGGAAATACTTAGATTATTCTCTTGATTTTTCAAAGAGAGAAATTAGAGACATAAACCTTTGATATTAATTTGAATACCTTTTTGAGTTAATGGCATTTCTAAATTTAGTAAGTAATTTAATAACCCAATTGTTAGTAAAAGATTGCAAAGTTTTTTACTAACTTTTATTACATCACTCTTTGTTGATGTGTGAAACCACTGTACATCAGACAACCATTCCTGACCATGGTACAGCTTGAACTTCGTGTTGGTCTTGGTCGATTCGTTGGGTCTTGGTCTGTTTGTTGTTTGTCTCCTTTATGGATTCTTTTCGTACCCTTTATCTTCATCTGTGATTGTAGTCAGATTTTTCTTCGCTTCCTCGACGCTCTGTGACTTTCGTGGATATTTTGGGGTCAGATTTTCGTGCTTTGCAGGTAAGCAAGAGAAATGGATTTTCTTTGTTGCCATTGAGATTGGTATACGGATATCGTGTGTCTGCTAGCAGGCAAAGACAACAGCTTCGTGGACAAGGACGAAGTGGGACAGGGGGGCAAGTTGTAGGTTTGGGGTTCCTCCTTCTTTTTCTTTCACTCGTCGCTGCCATAGTTGCTGATAACCAGCACGCAGGCCACATGAGTTATGGCCGTCTGCTGAAGTATCGTTGTTGATTAAAGCTCCTCAATAATTGGATGTTTTTTTCTACTAACCATGCTCCATTGTGGCTTGCAGATGGTTTTAAAGCCATTTAACGACCTTTTAAACACTTTGGCTTGAGGTGTTCGATGGGCGCCAGAAATCAACGCCAGGCATAAAGATTCAATGAGCTGCAAAGACATAAACCACAGTGAAATCAGAGACACTCAAAGAGATAGCGACAGAGAAAGGAAGAATGAGAAAGAGACACACAGCCAGAGAAAAAAACATAAGCATTTGGCATTTGATGTTTATTTAATTTGCCGCAATTCATAACAATTTCGTTTACGACATTTTTACTACTTGAAAATGCCGTAAACAAAATGCCACCTCCCACAACACTACAACTCCAATCCGGACTTGGGCGGAATGGAAGAGGAAGAGGTTTCAGTGGCAACCAGAGCACACGCTCAGGTTTACGACCATCTAACGCATCCACTGAGTGGTCTACCGACAATTAAACGCTATTAAAACCGAAGTAGATTTGAAAGTGAGAGCGTTGCAACACTTCCACTCCTAGCCACCCTGCCCTGGCCTTCTTTACCAGCCTTCCGCCCCCCCTGCTCAACGCTTTAGACCAAACCAAACTGCGTGTCGGCAGCATAGCGATTTATGTGCGTTTTATGGATCGTAAAAGGCAAACAGAAACACAAACAACAAGCTGCATGATTTTACGACGTGTTGAATGCCACCAGGACGAGTTTCCCAAAACACTTGTCTATTGGACTATGGATCCGATTCGGATCTGAGCTCAAGTGCAAGCGCCATCGTAAAAAAACTTTACTCTATCATACATATTAACCCGTGACTACTTGAAAGAGCCGTAAAACGGTTATAAACCAAAGTGCTGTCCAAGGAGCATAAAATCGAAATCCTTTGGGTAACCATGCTAAATAAATACATACTTAAATATATATGTATGTATGTATATATTGCTTGTTTAAGAGCGGTGGCTGATTTGATTTTGATGGTTTTTGGGGGGATATAATGTGCTTGATAATCTTCTTGTTAACCTAAAATTATCTTTATTTATTTCCAACAATAACTCAAAAAAGCAGTCAATCGCTCAATTTCTGCAGCCAGTTCGAGTTAAAGGTCAAAAAACCACAATCCATTCAAAATTCAAGTGCGTTTGCCCTTAATGAATGACACAAGAGTGCAATAAACCATATCCATATCCCATATATTTAGCCATATCGTGCTCCAGCACCATTATTAACCCAACTGAAGACGTGTTGATAAGCAATGCCGGACCCATTCTGAAGTCACCGAACCAGACACAGACCCAGCGAACAATTGAACTAATGACGTGACTATGGACACTCGATCGACTCGATTTGGCAACGGACCATGTGGCTGCTATTCCCATTTCCATTCCCATTGACCACATCCCCACACCCATTCTTGTCTTCAGGCCCCATTGTTATCATTCGAAATGGCAAAACTTATGCATCGAAAGTGTTGTTAAATTACGCCAAATTGCTTAATTTCAATAATGAAACAGACCGCAGACATCGCCAGACGGCTTCGCCTTGCTCCATTCGCAGATGTCTGTTCGTGGAGCCAGTCAATGAAATTATAAATTTTCGGCCCAAAACCGCCTTTGAAATGATATGCAAAAGAGTGTCGAACTGTAGACTGATCCATGCCCCGCATCATGCAATTCGTACCCCTTCTTTGGCTGCAGCTTTGTGTACGGTTTCGATTTCGATTCTCGGCCAGACGGCGGCTTGACGCATCAGTTTAATGGGCCCATTCAATTGGTCGTTAATGTTGCTTTTTATTTAGCCTTTTATTGTTGCTGTTATTTTGTTGTTTTTTCCCCATAGTTTACTCGAGACTTACTCAATTTTCTTATTGTTTATTTATGCGAGTTTAAATAATGCCCCGAAATTGGCGATAAGAAGCAGCTTGTTAGGCTGGTTTTCGCTCTGCCCAGTGATTTAGTGTCAAATAATTTATTAACAAATAATTCTAAGCCCTCACGAATATAAAATGGCTAAATTAGCCATTTGGTCAAAGAGACTTTTGACTAATTTTGGTAAAACTCGCACAGTTTATGGAATATAGAGATATTCTCTTCTTTTCTCTTCTCCTGTTGTTGTTGTTGTTATGTTACAGAATGGGTTTTCGGGGTCCAATGAGATATTTTATTGTATTTGGGTTGAAAAGATAAAAGCAAACATTTTCGAAACTTTTCATAAAGTTTCTAATTTATTGCCATACATTTAGTGGGCGTATACGTAATATATTTTGTTCTCGTTGTGGGGCAGAAATGTTGTTGAACTTTATGAACCGATTGAATTGGCTTTAGCTAATACAGTTAATCATTTTCTATGATCCAACGTCTTATTGATGTTTTGAGCAAGAAGGAAGATATTTGCTACGGACTATTATTGAAATCTAAAATTGAAGATTTAATTTTAATTTGTGTGGATGGATCATATTCTTCTTTGTGTTGTAGATAACAAAATCAATCAATCAAATTTGCAGTTAATCATTGTGAAATATTGTTGTGATGTTGTCAGCAGAATTAGTAAGAGTTGCTTAAGTGCAAAGTTGGCGTCTCACGTCTAGTTATGGGCACAATTCGTCCCAAAGGAGGAGTAAGGCAATGGCCGCGGAGGCGTATGACGTTCAATGGTCGACAGAATCAGCAACAGCAACACGACAACAATCAAGACACGGCATGGCAATTGCGACTTGCGACTGGTGACGTTTGTTGCCACTTTATCACTCTCCGTGTATCATAATTTAGGCAACTCGCATGCGACAATCTTTTACACCCACACAGCAACGGCGACGGCAATGCCAGCAGGAACAACAAAAAGTTGCAAATTAAATACGTTGACATTCGTTGCGCTGACTAAGCAACAGTATAGGGACAAACTGAGCTGGACGTGTGCAGTGCTGACTATGTTTAGATGACTGGCCGATGATAATAATAACAAAACGTCTGGCTGACCACGCCCACTCATCAGTTCAGTCCTTGGCTAAATGCATTTCCTGCGACATGCTTTTGGCTTTGCGTTAAAGACTCATATTAAGTTTAGTTGTTGCCATTATGACGACCCGAAAAACAGAAAACCAAGCACATTGAAAACAAAAACAGTTTACTGGCCTCATTGATTAAATGGCCGGCACAGCGATTGGCACGATGGCTTTTTTGACCAAAACACTGAAATTAGTTGGCATTTTAACACGAACACCTGACACTGAAGTCCAGTCAGGCCTGGCCAGGACGGGACAGGACAGGAAGCAGCTAAGAAGAGAGGGAGAGAACAACAGTCCAGCTTCCATGAGGCTGTTGCACTAGTTTCTCTTTAGTCAAATGGGATTATATTACAGGCGACACGAGCACAAGGAAATAAGGAGAAGTACATGTGTGTGTGTCTGTGTGGTCTACCATTATCGTTGCATGCAACAACAATGGGTTATTGAACGATAATTCCATTTAAAGAAATGTTCGCGCTGAGCACCTGAATTCTCCAAATTATATATGTGAGGTCACCATCGATCCATCGATCGATCGATGCAAAAGCACTGCACATTTTAAAGCCTCTCAAACTCATCTCAACGATTGCAATTCTGTGCTTTTTTGCGAAATGCGCCTAATAACAGACACACAAACACGCACACTCGCACACAAATACACCGCACAGTGGGTCGAACTGAAAAATCACGCGTGTGAGTGGCATGTACGGCTTTGTCGCTGAATTCAAGTGAAGCCATCCATCCATTCAACCCATCGGGAAGATGCATTTGCACTTAAACGTTTTACTCCTCGAATAATGGCTTTAATGACTTTAATGGCGTTCAGATAATTTGGCCGTCGGGCAGCTGCCAAGCCCTGCCTTGCCCTGCGTTTTCCTGTCCTTGTGTGTCCAGGGCAGCTCTTACTCCTTACTCTTTCCGTAATTGAGGAAAGTTGAGTGCCGCCGGTGAGAAGCCAAGTCCATTGCGGTGGACATGGCGACGTGAAGCCCCCAAGTTGGGTATGGGAAATATATGTAATTTGTTTATTGTGCTGCTCTCTCTTTAGACCGCATTTATTGCGGCCAAAACTGTAATGAAAACTTGCAACATTTTATCGAAATGTAATGAATGTAATTAAATAAAAAGCAAGCGTATCAAAATTTCATCTTCAAATTTCAAACTGGAAATATGGGACAATCTTTTTAATATTCTATCTAGCAAAGTTAACTAAATCGAGTGAAAAATATAGGATATATGGAATTACCTTTTACGAAATAAGTATTAAGATTGGTCTAACGTAAAAAATACTAGATAATCGAATTCTAGATAATAAAAGTAGTTCTTGTTTGTGGAGCTAAATAATAACATAAGAGAGAGGTTTATTTTTAAGTTTTTTGTTTGTTTTTAATGATGGACAAATGTCACTGCAAGTTAGGTAGCCAAAGCGTATATTGCTAATTGGGTGCTCACTTTGTCGGTCAGTCAACGTGACGTTAACCTTGAGTAACGCAAATGGCAGTTCGTTAAAAAAAAGATACAACCCATAAAGAATACAGGTATGGGAAAAAAGACAGCGACACGACACAAATCAAAAGGTGCAACATACTCTCGTACTACTACATATGTACATGCATATATATATACATATATAGCAGACATAAATGAAATGGCATTGAGTGAAAGAGCAGACGATAATTAAGTAAAGTAGAAGAGGAAAAGTGCCAACTGGCAGGCAAGTGGAATGACATGGAACAACCAACGGTCTGAGGGGGAGTTTGTTGAATGACAAGTCGCACATTTTCAAAGAAATTATCAAAAAAAAAAACAAACGAAAGAAGAACAGAAAACACAACAAGAGAAAAGAGAAATGGACACACACACACACACACGGAGAGAGAAAGAACAACCGAAAAATGAACATAAATTTACAGAGACATTCAAATGCGACTATAGAACCAACAAAATTGGGAAAAAGTGGGAAAGGAAATTGCCGAGCAGCAGCTGCTTCAGACCCGTTGATGGACCCGGCGAACAAGGCAAACAAAATGAAGGAGAAGCAAAAGATGCATTCCAAAATTAGTCAAATCGACTCACAAAGAAGTCAATTAAAATGAGAAAATGCTGCCAGTTGATATTCATCGAATCTGCTGGCAATCGGTCTGGGGGAAAATACTTAAAGATACATTCATTAGCTTTTTGTTGTTTATTTATATTTGTTTACAAACTCATTTCGAACAGCCATTGAAATTGTCTCTCTGCAGAATTTATACGCAAAAAAAAAGCGACTTTTTAAATTTTTAATTAAAATTCCAAGCGCATTTGGGCGACAAAAAATGCTTTTATTATTTTAATTACCAATTCGGTATGGAATGACAGACAGATACAGAGGAGAAGCAGACTCAGCTGCCACTTTGGCCAGTCAATATTAATTTCATAAAAATAACTTTGCTACTACAGCCATTTGCAGTTGCTGCTGCCGTTGCTCTTCATTATTGGCTTTTATACACACAAAAAACGTGTCTTTTGTTCGTTTGTCACTGGTCTCAGCCAGCTGGTCTCCAAACCCGAAAACCTTCGCCTCTAACCATCTTAGAGACCGAATACCAAAAGAAGCCATTGCAATCTGGCAATACCAACGAATTGTTTTCTTTATAAAAACTCTCAAACATGCCAAACATTCATAGATATAGATGGATATGTTTCGTACGCAGTAGGTGCGCATTTGTGCTCCAGCTCCAGGTCCGATTCCGATTCCGACGCCGTCTCTGGCTTCATTCGATAAACATTTATTGGGCAATCCCATCACGGAATTCACGTTTTCAGTCGTTTCGTGACAGTTTCGTTAAAATGTTTGCCTTTTTTCCAACCATCTGAGTTCATTTGGTGGCTTTGGTTTTTGGTTTTTTTTTTCGAGAAGAATTATGCTCGGTGTATGAAAGGGAAATAAATAACCAAAATATGTATGTGATTGGGATAGTAAAGACTCTTTTATTAAATGCAATTCGTATTGAAATTGAAACTGAAACTGAAAAAAAAAACACGTCAAAGTAAATACTCCAACAACCTATGAAACAATCATATTGTTCGATCGATTTTTTTTTGAGTACTATATAACTATCTATGTACATAACTATAAGCTTAGACCAATTACAATTTTCCTTTTTGTTTGATCTAAGTTTGTACTAAGTCTAGATTAAAAATGATTTATGTCAAGTTAATTTCTATAAATCTTAAAGGTGAAAATCATTTTTTGAAAATCTGTGCATTGAGTATCCGAATAAGAAACAATTGGATTATATCTTAAACAAATACATGTATCTTTATAATTTTGTAACAAAATCATTTTTCAATAGCCTTTGAGTCGCAGTATAATTCTTGTAGAATATTAGCGTTGAAAATCTAAAATATTTTAAAAATCTGATTGTTTATGAAAGACTTTGTATGAAAGTATCCGAGTAATCAATAATATTGAAAATTTGCCAACAAAATTTAATAAATGAAAATTATTATTCGATAAATTCAAGCAACCTTAAGCTTAATTTATTCAAAAATAATAATTTATGCAATTATTCTAAATTTTTTTTAACAAATTCTAAAATGTGTGACTACTGCAATAATTTCTAAAAAAAAAACTGTATAAATGTTTAAAACAAATTAATATATTAATTTATGCAACTTTTAATAAAATCCTGGCTAAATGTCGATGCATCATTTCATTGGATTTGTTATTAATTTTAGCTTAATCATAATTTTCATTTATATTTTAATGAAGTCGCTACAAACATAGTTAAAGTCGAATAAGAATAAGTAAAAATATACTAAAATTCTTGTAAATAAGTGCCATGTTGTTTAAAAGGTCAAGAGTAACTCATCAAATTGAGTTATCAATTATCTACCACCTGAAGGAGCCAAATTCATCATAATCTGCCCACTGACACATACTACAAGTAGCTGCCACAAAACTCTGCCGTAAATACAGTTTTACGATCCATCATTAGGAGGCACACACACAGTCAAATTGACATTTGATTCAACGAGGCTGTAATGGTGATGTCTCAGCCTATTCGGAGACCCAGGCCAAGGCGGTGATTAGACGCATAATCTTGGGGCAATTTGTCACCACAGAAACGAAACGGAACGGGGCGACGGCAGTCAAATGGCCACTAAAAATCATTTAAAGCGAAATAAAAATATTTTTTATGTCATTTTTATAGTTGTTGCAACAATCTAATAACAATCCGAATAATTATCCAAACAAACAATTTCACCGACGCCAAAGCGACGGCAAAAGTAAAAGCAGAAAGGCAGAAGAATCAGAATACTTTTTCAGTTGCCTGGGCCTGGGCTTATTGTTGCTGCTGCTTCGCCGACGGACGGCCAAAATGAGCCATAAAATGAACATAAAACCCCAGAGTGCGAAGAAGCTACTGCGTTGGGGCTAGGCCACGCCCCAGCTGCTGTTGCTGATGCGTCGCTGTCGCTGTCGACGTCGTCGCGCATACGGAAGCCATAACGGGCAAAGCAAATTGCCGATAACTCAAAAGCAAATGTGGGAAAACGGCCATCAGGAAAGAGAGAGCGAGAGCACACATAATGGCTGCATGGTATGCCTGCAGGTGTGAGCGAGATGGAATGTGAATTGTACTCTCTGCTATGCGCACCGTAATGGCTGCGCAACCACCGTTTGCCATGAATGCCAGAACGAGATGCACTTATATAAGTATGGTGGCGTAAGAGAGTGAGAAAGAGTAACAGAGAATAAGAAAGAGAGAGAGAGAGAGACTGAGGGAGAGAGCGCTTGCTTTTGAGCTCAACCTGCCTGCCGAGCCACGTGTCCTCTCACATAAAAACAAGTAAGAGCATAATCGATACGCAGCTCTTTCTGATTTCATTCGTGAGAATTGCTTTTCTCACGCTCTCGTCGCCATAACTGTCGTCGTTTATGGCCGTTTTAAGTGCGACTGAGATGGCCTCATAATCGTTTTGCAGAATGTGGCTCAATTGTTTCGAGAGAGCGGTGCTCTAGTTGTTTTTGATGTTGTTGTTGTTGTTGTTGCTGGTGTAATATGTTTTGTTTGTTTGTTTGTGTTGCTGTTGCCAATGTGGCTAATGTGATCGAGCATTAATTAATATTGATTTAATTAGTGCTTAGTGCACACATTTCCTTAGCCCTGAGGCCTAGAATTTGCCCAAGTCTTTTAGTAGCATTTCCATTTTGCACTATGTGTCCATAACTCCTTCGCTCCCTCTCTCTATCTCACTCTCAGTTTCCCTCTCTTTGAGAGCATGGAGCTACTGAGCTTTGGGGCGCTTTTTTTTGATTTTGGCTCCCAAGAAAACGGCAAAAACGGATGAATTTGAGAAGAAAAAAAACAACGAGCGCGCGCATCTCCCGCATCTTTGCACGGCTGCCAGAATGGGACATAAAATGTGCCAGGCAGTTAAAATGTAGATTTAAGTAAGTGGAAACGAGATCGTTACGTTGGCGCATAAAAATAAAAATCATTGTTGTTGTGCACTGATTGAAATAAGCAGGGAGCACGAGTACGAAAGACACGAACATGGAGCAGAGACGACAACGACGACGATGATGGCAACAGGCAACAAGAAAATCGTGTGGAGGAAACTCTGAGCGATTTTTGTATGTTTTTCTGTCTTGTTATTGGCCTTTCCACTCGGTTTTCCTTTGAGTGAAAATGCGTGTTCATTTTGTTTCTGTGTGTGGAGGAGGCAGAGAGGTAGCCAACATGTTGCGAGTGGAGTTCATTTTCATTCCACTCCCCGCACACACCACCCCCTCGCCCACAATCAATCACAAATGGAAATGCATAGGTCCAGCACCTTAATAACACCTTAAACTTGTCTATTTCTAGTTTTTTTTGTTTCCTTCTTTTGGGCAAAGATATCTTCACTCCGCTGCCCCAAGCCCAGTCAATGCCCTCGCCATCTCTCTCACTCTCCCTCTCTCCGTCTCTCTCTGTCTCTGTATTCATTATTTCTGGTTGCTCGGTTTTCTCTGCTGCTGCTTTTTAAGATTCTTTTCATTTTCATTTTATGGCTTTTATGCGGGTCTTTATGACTTTTTATGGGGTTTAGTGCGTGCCAAAAACGAAAGGAAAAAAACAACACTTTTAATTGAATAATTCCCAGGCGGTAGACGTAGACGACTGCGGCGTCGGTGGAACTGGCGGCATGGAGGCCGGCCTCAGTTTTGGGACGATAACTGAACAATTTAATTGGCAAATTCAAAATTGGAAATCGCCATGATAACCCATATGGATTTTAATTGGGTTAAACTACTAAAATATCATGAGTATTGTTAATATTGTTTCTTCTTGGGTGGTTTCGTCTTTTCGAAAGTGAAGACGAGGGCGCTTGTTCAATTGTTGCTAAATAAAACGAAAGATTTAAAGAAGTCGTGCAAGTTTTTGTTATTGTTTTAAAACAATTATGCTTAAGTGGATGCAGTTTAATTTTATTTAACATAGCCAATTATGCTTCTTCCGCTTGACTCCCTTTAGGCCTCTTCTATTCGTCTGACTGTTGGAAAAAAAGCTAAATTGATAAATTATATAAAAAAGAAAACTTAATAATATAAATAAGTAGACTCTGCATCTTGTCGCACCGGCCAGTTGGCCGGTTTTGAACGTAATTGCAAGCTAAATGCAGGGCCAGATTGGGGTGGAAGGGAGAAATGGGGGCTCGGAGTTAATTGCGGTTTTTAATATTCCTGCCCTGTTTCCTTTAGTGTGTGTGTGTGGAGGGGGAGGAGTAAAGGGAGATTGGGAAGTGAGTGTAAACACGACATGAAATGTTGCCATTGGTACTTAGACTGCAACAGGAATTTGCGTGTGCAGCACATGCAACATGCCGCATGGCTGGGCTACTTCCAAAGACCCGTCTGGGACTCAAAACTTTCGACTCAGACTCCGACATCGACACCGATACTGACCCCCCGCATGTCGGCCTATCCTGGCCTGGCCTGGTCTGGGCTACTCCTTTGGTCGCGCGTGAAAGGATGAAATTTATGACCGGCTCAGGCCCTTGTAATTGCACGCAATGCCGTCGGATCGGAGAGTTGCCACATTCGCAGCCAACGGCGACTTACCGCTTCGTTCGGTCACACAATTTTTAATTTTCAAAAAAGAAAACAAAAAAATACAGGCAAAAGATGACATAAAAGCAATAAGAAGAAAAAAAGGGAAGAAATATAAGTAACAAAACAAACAAAGCAAAGCACCCGGTGCAATGTGAGTGTGTTGTCTGTGTGAGTATGCGTCCTTTTGGCCGGACACGTCGTTGTCCTGGTCTTCGTGCTCTTGCTGGTGCGGCTGGTCGTTACCGCATGTTGCGACTGCTGCAGGCAGTCAGTCCATTTGCCACATGAAATGCCACGGATCGGTGGAACGTGGAATGTCCTTTTAATGGACTTTCACACTGCGCAGCACCGCACCACACCACATCACATCGCATCCTTTCTCACAAACCTTTTAGGTTGCACTCATGTAACTCGTTTGATTGCCGTGAATTGCTTGCTGCATGATTTTTATCCTTTCACTCAGTTTTCCCACTTTTGTTTCATTTGTAGCAGTTGTCATAAATCTTCAGTATCCTGCCAGTCGATTATATGCATCAGATGGCCAGCTGACCAGCTCTTTAAATATCACAGCACAAATGTGTGTGGCAATAGGACTGAAAACTATACATTTTACGAGCCCGGACACTGGACATATTTTGTTGCTGAAACCACAGAATAGCTATAAAATGGATCTTTGAGCTACTGACACTTTAAATTGACTTAACTGCTTAAATATGGATATTTTTAAGGACTCGACTTAATTGTCAGATTTGTGCAATTTTAATGCAATACTTTTTATATACTTTTCTAAGAATCGGAAATAACAAAATTAAAGTTTTCATTAAGAAATATCATTAACTAAAGGAGAATAAGAAATTTCAGAAGATTAAATTATTATTTAGTGATATTGTGGAATATGTTAAACAATTGTTTTACGAATAATAGCTCTAAATTACTAATGAAGGTTTTTAATTATGTATATCAAAATGAATTAATTTAAACATTTTTATTAGTCAAACAGGAGGGTAAGCCAATGAAAACTATTCGGGCCACCCCCAATTGATTCATTGTTATATTTTAAAAATATGTCGCTTCAGCTTTGGCATTCTCATAACAAATTGAAACATCTCAACTATTAAAATATCTCATTGCTGAAACTCAAATTTAAAAGTAGTTGCTGCTATATGATAGTTCATTAATTTGTTTGATGGATGAAAAACAACCTAATCAAATGCAAAAATTTTCTAAAATGTCAATCAATTTCTTTTATGATATTTAAAGATTAATTTTCTATCTTAATAAGCCTGTTCACAGGCCTACAAATCCCATACCCAAAAGGCAGAGTAAACATATTGTGCTACACTGGACCAGAGGCCGGATGATTCGAATTCTGACTTTCAGGTTATCATTAAATTCTGGTATTCGTTTTAAAATAATAAAATAGAATATGTTTACCCCTTTGATAGTTATGTCTTTAAGTTAAACATATTAGCCAATCGTATTTATTCTTCAACGGTTTTACCAAAGAAACTATTTAAGATACTTCACTTACCATTCTATTCTGAAATTTTTGTTTGAAATGAAGAATTGCAACTGCTCAAGTTGACAGTGAAATGCAGTTAACAAGCTCTATATGCAGTTGACTTTAGAACTTGAATCATTTTGGAAGCTGAACATTGTCCACATGACTAGTGAACCACAAATGCAATGGCGGTGTCAAATGTGACGCTGAATTTATAGCCCGGGCTTTATTTATGCTCTTATCGTGTTGGCCAGTTGGCTGGCTGGCCTTAGCACGTTGTCAAGTGTTTATCTCTGTCCGGGTTGGAACCAGACCCAGACCCTTCCCAGTGAATAAAGCGAAATGAAATACCGAAAAAGCTTAAAATTGAATTTATGACTGCACCTAAATCATGCGCCGAAAAAAAAAAAAAACAACCAAAAGCAAAATACAACAGCCAAAAACAACTTACATACAAATACACTCACACACATTCTCTTACAGAGATACAGATATACATACAGATACAAATACATTTTTGGTTTGTGTAGATTTTTGGATATATGCGCTTGAATGAGCCTGTCGCATGATTTAGGGGCCTCAGTCAAATTTAAATAATAAATATTTCATAGAGACCCCTGCCCTCTTGTCTCTACTCTTCACTCCAGCTCATCCCCAACATAGTCACCCTCTATCTTCTCCTCTACCTCCACTTCGAAATGCGTAAAATATTCAAAGCGAACGAAACAAAATTGTGCGACTAAATCAAAATCTTGTCGAAATAAAACGTTTGAAAATTGAATTTCGATTCTTTCAGAGACGAAACAGCAACGAAATTGAAAACATTTGTAACGGAAATGAAAACCAGCGTGTTTGGGGAGAGGCGTGGCAATGGGGGAGAAGAGCTTGGCTGAGACCCTCAGAAAGAAAAGAAAGAAAGAAAACAAACTCGGTTCAGTATGGCAAGTCAGTTTGTTTTTTTTTTTTTTTGTATTTTCGTTGGGTCTGAATTTAAATTAAGAAATTTATCTTTTGAATACGTCTTTTCCCCCAAAATTCATGTTTGCATGTATCTCTGGCTTCTTTTGTCTTCTCATTTTTTCGGTTTGTTCGGTTATGTGCGATAAAGAAAACAATCTCTCACCTTCTCCGACCAATAAAATTAAAATTAGTTTTTGTTTCTTTGTCCCCAGCACCTCTTGTCTTGATAAGATTTCGTTTGTTTTTCGTTTGTAGATTAAATCGCCACAAAAAAAAAAAACAAAAAAAACAAGTTGAAACATGATATTTGTATATGTTGTTTGTTTTTTACAAAAATGTTAAATTTATTTATTTAATTCTCGGCTTGCGCGAAACGAGTTATGGAATTCCATTTGAGAGATTTATTTAAACTTGGCTTTTTGCACCTTCTCGGACCAGCCTCATTTTTGGCAACGATTTGTACCCAGCTCGAGAACGATTTTCGGAATGGCTTTTATAGCTGCTTTCATGGCTAATAAAAATTTGCATTGGCCTGGTCGCAATATTTATTGTTGTGTGCTCTCGAAACCAGATCGACCAGAAGGAGGAGGCGGAGGCGGTTGCGGCTTGGGGTATTCATAATCCGATGCTCACACTGAACAGAATTTGCATACGAAATTACGCCTCTTAAAGATAAATACCTTAAATTAGTTGTTATTTAGAAGTTCGTAAAATAAATTTCGATAAAAACAAATAATGTCATTTGTCATTTGCGTTTTTGCTTTCGGCATCTTGCCATATTTTCACAGTTTTTATTGAATTCATTGTGCTTTCATTTCACTGACAAATTGCTGCCTGAAATTTTTGAAATATTAAATAAAACTGAAACTGCATGCGGATTCAGAGATGAGCAATATGGGCTTTGAAAATTGGTATCATTCAGAAGTAACTCATTAAAATTTGAACGAAATGTTGAGTTTACAATATTCTAACCAAATTAACCTACAAAATAGTGTCAGGAGTTTTGAAACTAGAAGCTAAGGAACATTTCCTTAGTAAGTTGCGTCTCATATTCCTATATGCACCTTTCTGAGTTCTTGATATGAAATTTTGTTATTTTTTATGACAATAACGAAATCGCCCTTTTCGGAGTTATGAGTTTTTCTACTGTTGTTTACTAATTTGGGTGTGATGATTTCGCATCAGCCCTATGTAAATCACAAGAAAGCCCTCAAATTTGTCATAATTTTTGGGGGTGAATAGAGGAAACTATAATTCATGACTTAATCATTTACATTTGGAAGATGTAAATTTGCAAAATATTTTAAGTTTTATTTCCGCACTGAAATTGTTTAGTTTACTTAAAATCTATGGGTTTGACAATTTCTTTGACTATGAATTATTTATTTCTAAGATAAATTTCCAAAGATTTATTTCCAAATAAAAATCATCAAATTTTAAATGTTATTGTATAAATGGTTTTTTGCTATTTATAAAAATATTTGGTTCAAAAAAGTTTTAAATTATACTAGTTGAAAATTAATGAGAGCTTAAGAGAACATTCATTACTAAATAAAGATTTATTAATGGTATTAAATTTGAGTTAAGTGTGATGAAATTCAATAATAATTAATGAATCTAAAGCCTTATGTTTAATTTCCAATTACAGACTGCGAGAATTTCACCCTACCGAAACCAAACGCAATTAAACATAGTTTTGTTTAATTCTTATGAAATGCTTTTTGGTGAGTCCACATATGAATAATTACGTATGTATATACAAATATGCCTGCGTATGTATGCTTTTAGTTGTGTGTGTATGTATATGCAATATTTACGAGTCCTTCTGAGTGCTGAAGTGAGTGTGTGTCCAGTCCTGGGTTTGAGTGCGTTGATATGTCGTTGGCAATGGGTCTGGCAAAGTGTGTCAGTATGCCTGTGGGGTAGGTGAGTCAGTAGAAAGGATATTTGGGCCACTCGACCATGGACAGGTTGAACGGAAGGACAGACAGACAGGGTCCAATTTGTGCCATATGTGGCCATGTATCCCTTTCGTTGCCTTTGCACACAAATGGAAGACCAAAACAGAAAACGAGATACAGATACAACTCCAAAGTCCACGTTCAAGGCAAATGTAGGTGAAGAGCCATACTGACCGCTGCTGGTCTCTGACCCAGGGACCAGGCAATGAAACCAAAAGCCAAAGCGGGCGGCATGAAATACCGAAATGCTCATTTGCATATTCTGGAAACGGTAACAGGGGAAAGTGTTGGAAAAAAAATTTCAACTCTCAAATTGTCTCCCTGTTACTTGGCTCGTGTGGCTGTTTCTCGTTGCTGTTTTGGAGTTTTTCATTAAAGTTGTGTTGTGAGTGTTGGTTTTTCTAATTAACAAAGGAATTTCGTATGTCATTTGTGTAATTATGACGAAAAAGTTTCATTCCAAGTAGCCATTGCAGTCGCTGCTTGACCTTTTGACCTCTTTGAGCAGCAATGGTGGATGAGTTTAGTACCATCGTAATGATAGCAATCTAATTAGATGATTTACTGCCACGGCATAATGTCGAATATTTTAAATTTGGATAAGCGATGCCTCCCAATAGCCTTGCCCCCCGGTGTAGATAACAGAGAAAGGGAGAGAGAGATTAAGCCAGGGAGAGGAAATATGCATCTAACGATTTATGAGTTCAAGTTTTGCATAGTTTCAAATGGCCAAAACACTAACTCGACACACAAATCTTCCGTTTTGCATTTGGCGGTCATGAATCAAGTCAGCCACAACTCACAAACGGGACCGAAACGAATGGGCATAGTCCTAAAATCCTATATACAATGGGCAACATTTCAAAAATTATTGATATATAATAAGTTCAACCCGATTACTCCCCAAATGAAACTAATGGAACATTTTAGATAAGTATGAAATATTATAGTTCTTACACTATTGTATATTGTGTATATATTGGCTCTATAGCCAAAGAGGGATCAGAGGATAGGAAATATGTAATATCATGTCAGTAGAAATCACATTTAAACTGGTTTCATCATTAACGTTTTGTTTTTAAAATAAAGAAAAGGTAAACAACATTTTCTTTTACTTTGAAAAATGAATGAAAGAAATACACAAACAAGATGGCAGATACACAAACTAGTCAATTAACTATTGAACAGATGTGAGAATATAATACAATATATAAGGTAAAAATTTAACATTGGGTCTTTTCAAATATGTATGTACATATGTCTAAAAATACTTCATAAACTTAAATAAATATTTAACTATTTCGATCCATGAGTCTTTAATTAAAAAGAAGATTCTGCACATAGAGTCATTCAAAAAAGTTGTATATACTTTTTGACATGCTTTCAGTCCTAAGTGTTTTAGATATTTCTCAATTTTCCCTGATTCCAAAATTTTGGCATATCCATTGTACTTTTGCATTTTGATCCTAGACCTGAACTTAACCCGATGGCTATACAACTCTTGCAAACTGGCCCACAGTTTTGGGCTGCCTTTTTGAAATGGCATCAAAATTTATGCACATTTTATTGACCAACCCAAGGAAAAACATGGCAGAGTAATTGTTGTTGTTTGTGTTGTTGTTGTTGTTGGTGTTGTAGTTTGGACAACAACATGTCCGAAAGTGTTTTATGGCTGTTGTGGGTGCTCAAGTGGCCATTTTGGGTTGGTCCAGGTCCCCGGGACTTGCATATGTATATGCACTCCACTCGTTGCGTTTGTCCGACAAGCACTTGGCATGGCAAATGGTCTTGTTTGTTGTGAAACCCTGAATACAGATGAGCCCGTCCAGCTAAGTCATACCGAATACTTACTTGCGGCTTATTTGCGACTTTGATATGCCTGATTTATGGCAAAGAACTCGTACTGTTCGGCTAATCCAACGATTGCAATTAAAGCTGCTTTGTGGCATGTCAACGACCTGGGCCAATCAACGGCAGCTAACAAGAGCTCACAGTGAAACGATTCAAAGTCAAAAAGTCAATTAGCCTCTCCGGTCAAACTTGGATGATGTTGGATGTCTGAAAATACATCCGAATAATAATGAAAGGAGACCGAACTGTTGAGGGCGGGCGACCGAGTTGAAGTGGAAATCTCGTTAAAAGTCAATAACAGACGCCATTAATGTGCATGAAAATGAAATGAAAACGGCTTGATGAGCGGAAGAGGAGAAGGCAGGGCCAGTGTAGGGCAACAGCCACGCGACCACTTGATTCAGTTCAAGACAGAACAGGAAAGGAACGGAACGTAAAATGGGAGAAGGGGGCTGTTCGATATCAATTTTGTATAGTAATTTGAACTGACCTCAAAGCGGAGGGCAAGTTCAATGGCATTAGAGCTAAATTCTGAAATAAAGCCGATCGATAAGCCTTATGGCATAAGTGACTCATGAATCTAGACCGAAATTTAAAAAACTCAGTCATCTGTTCAGTTAATTTCATGTAGTTTTGTTTTCCAAACTTCAGTATAGAAACAAATCACACACACTGAAGAACATTCTAAGGAATCCAATATTATTTATAGAAAAATATAAGAAAAAAAAAAAAAAAGACAATAAAATGAATCGCATTCTGGAAGATGTGATCCGCAAGAATGGACCGATGGTGGAGCGAATTACATCTGAGAATACAATGGGCTATGTGGTCTCGGATAATGCTGCCAGCACCGTGGCCGAATCCTCCTTTGATAATACCAGTGCCTTGGCAATCATCAAGCACATGAACGGAGCTCTCGTGAGTATGGCCCAAAGTGTCATCCGTGACATGGATCCGACCAACAAATTGTGTTACTTACGTGTGGCCACTCGTAAATTCGAATATCTCATTGCCCCGGAGGAGGTTTTCACCATAACCGTGGTGCAGTAAATGATATCCAATGGTGCTGTGTATGTGTGTGTTTGTGTTGACTATAACTTAAATATATTAACTGCCTATAGAATGCACAATTGTAGAGAGTTGAATTTTTCCCTCAAGTTATTGGGTGATGATGATTAAACCCCTTGAGTCCTAAGTAAATCTTTTGCAAAAGAATGCTCAAGTAAACAATACGAAATATCGGTGAAACGGTTTCTGTGCTCGAAAATCCTTTATAATACCCAACTGACGGTCGCGATTATTTATTGCTATGGCTTCATCGGTCCGGAAATTTATTCTATCTATCTATGAGAGAATGTGACATTCTAATGCGATAATTCAAAAGATTTACTTCTGTCAACATGACCATTTTGTTGTAGCTCTTAGACATCGGGGTGGAAATGGCCTTTTGAACTTATTCTTCTTTTCCTTTTTTCTGCAATGGATTTGGTTTCGGTTTCTACATATATCTCGGTCTCTTTCAATACCAATCTCCTTCTTGATTCATTCACAATGGATGCTGCTTGGAATCCCCGGGTCTGGCTGCTATTTTAATTTAAAATGGCAGAACTCGTAACTCATTTTTACGACGCACCCTCCAGGCAGTTGTGTCAGTGTGTGTGTGTATCTGTGTTTCTCGACTTGTATCCTTGTGTTGGTGAACTTGTCCTATTTTTACAGGGCCTTGCAGGGGTTGATACTCCGCTCGTTACAATAACTTATCTGCCCTTTTTTTACTTTTACCCGAGCCCAAGCCTCATAATCATCACGAGCAAGACGCTCCTGGGGTGCGCTTTGTGATTCTCTTTTCTATCTTTAAGCAGTTTCCCATTGTCTGGTATCGTTTTGTGGTGGCACAAAAAGACTATATACATAGATACATTATTCTATATTGTATATAAAAATAAAAATTTGTACAAAAACTTAATTCAACTGGCGGCGGCAGAGCTGAATTCCGTGTAGTCGCTTCGATGGTGGCAAGGTCGAGCTCGACCTTCCCGTTTCCTATTTCCCATCATACCCGTAACCAGGCTGCCATTGTCATTCTTTTTTTTGTTTGAGTTACGCACTTCATTTCAGGAAGCGTGAAATGAAATTAATCCATGGTCCATTCTCAATGGATAATTCTGACGACTTCATCTCAAGAACTTGCCCTGTTCCCCCACCCAACAGAAACTAATGCGGACTTTGTGCAAAATTCGAAACACTTTGAATTAAATTCGAATAAAACGTTTTACTTTGCTTTTCAATGATTCTCACATATCGTTCAGTACACAGCTACAAAGATATATATGTATATGTTCTTTCCCCCTGTGTGGCTCCCATCCCCTGGGGCGTGTCCATGCCTTATGCATTTTGTTCGGTGTTTTGGTGTAGAGCAAACACGCTCTATGAATTTAATTAAGTTGTGCGGCAAACCTGAAAGTGACACTGCAACACGACAGGGCACGGCACGACATTTATGTAGCTGCAACATTCGTGCTACTAAAATAACTCACAATCAAAAGGGCTTAGCCACAACTTGATGATATCTGCCATTAGTCAGATAGCCCAAATTGTGTACCTTTAATTCACTTCACCTAGTCAATGAATACTACTGAACTCAGATACATTTGTATCTGAAGTTTCAAATCGATTTTTCGTTTTTGCTACGTTTATATCTGCAATAAGAACTTGTCAAGTTTAAAAGAAATATTCTCTAATGTAAAAAGTGTATTCGGGAAACGGAATAGGAACATATGATATGAGGAAAATACATTTATAGAGATGTAATTATTATTATAGTTTCGTCTGTAATAGATTTTCGTTTAACAGAGCAACAAAAAAGACCCTAATCTTGTTTAGTCCTTATACATATATTTAAGTCCATATATCATTCATATTGATCAAAAGATCTTTGTATTCATATCTTTAGCAACTAATTACGTAATCTAAACTTGGAAAGAAACCCAAAATGCTGTCAAACTTCTGGATAAAACACAACAACATAGCGACGGCTCTCAAATTGAGATTGAGTACCAAAAATTCCCACTCACTCAAACTGATGTGCGCAGGCCAAGCCCATTTTTGTGTGCCTCGTACTGGTTCCTGGCCATCAGATACCAACCTCTACCCCTCCTCTAACCCTCTGCCAACCTCTGCCGCGATTCGGGCAGAGAACAGCCTTTTGATGTACTGCAGCAGCAGTTTTTCTCGTGCTCACTCAACCACCGAAACACTTTCAGTTGAAACTCTGAGAAGCGCAGACGTCGAAATATTTTCCTGTCAACCTTCAACGGGGACAGTTGCCAAAAAAAAAACCATTCGACAGCAAAAAAACAAAATACCAAAAATTTAAAAATAAAAAAAAAATATTGGAAACAAAATAAAGAATTCAATTCACATTAATAACTTCTACAACGTTAAAATATCCGAAAGATTCACACAGAAATTTCGGAAAACTGGTTTTAGTACAAATACTTTTTAGCACAAGTTCAGCACTCCGAAGTTATTGTTGCCAGTGTGTTCCACTAGATGGCGGCTGCGTTGTTCAGCGCCATCTGTTGTTTGTCCTTTTTGGTGCTTCTTCTTCTTCAAAGATGGCGACACTGAAAATCCTAAAAAAATGTTTGATATTTTTATTTTATAATTTATAGAGGGATAGATCTGGAGCATTAAATTTATGAAACCATTTGCGCTTAAATTAATTTGTAAACTCTTCAAGGAAAATATCAATAGGGCTTAATTCTATTAATTCACATCCATATACATCCACATACATATATACACACTATTAATGTCATTTATTCACAAAGTATATGGAAAACTAACATTATTCAAAGTTATCATAGTTAAACTTGATTATGGTGACATTTTTTCGGTAAAAAGCGTATACCTAAAGCAACTTTCAAGAAAGATGGTGTTTTGTGGTTAGATGAATTCCTAGCCGCCGGTACGAAGGATGAAGATT
The DNA here is from genome assembly GCA_018150345.1 of Drosophila equinoxialis. Taxonomy (NCBI): domain Eukaryota; kingdom Metazoa; phylum Arthropoda; class Insecta; order Diptera; family Drosophilidae; genus Drosophila; species Drosophila equinoxialis. Next base: position 2,186,891 of record JAECWI010000504.1, read on the forward strand.
GAGATCTTCGTATTCCCTAGCTTATTTTGGCCACAAAAAAAAAAAAAAAAAAAAAAAAAACAATTCGACACTGCCATAGAAATCAGAAGACTTGCGACACTTCATCCATTTTATCCGTGATAAGGAAAACTTTTGATGCCGGGTGGATTCCATAAGAATTGTCCTAAAAGTCATGCAGTCTATGATATCTTAAAAATATCTCTCGCATGGTTTGAAAATTCGAAAATAACCAAATTCAACAAACTCTGCAAAAAAAAAGCCATCCAAGAGGTACTGGATAAGGCCACATGGCCGAGAGAATTGATAATAATGCGAACCGTATGTAGCATTTAAAAACTTGCATATCTACATATATCCTCTATTGGCTTTAGGACCTGATATAAGTAAGTTGCCAATGCAATATCAAAAAACAATTTTAATAAAGATATAACTAATAGATTGCTTATAACAATTCATCTTCTGGTTAAAGTAACAAACGAATTCGCATCGATTGGTAGCCATCTTGGCAACATTCTCTGTAAATTAAATGGAACATATTGTTAATCAAGGATTTTCATTCAATTTGACTTACTTTGCCTCAGACGATAATGGGAATAGCTCATAAAAATAAAAATCAAGTGCGGGTGTTGTAACGTCAAACGATTTCATTCAAAATCGGAGCAATCAAAACATCAAGATGTCAGTAGAAATAAACGCGGTTAAGACAACAAAATTACTTTAAGCATTATTGGGGCCACGATTTGCAATCAAGACGCATCGCAGAAGCAGAGAGAATCTCCCTTGGCGAAAGTGGGGATTGAAATCAGCGAGGCAAGGGCAGTGTCCAAGGGTCGAAGTAGGGGAAGGAATAACATGAAAATCATCTTTCAACGCAATGCGCTTTCAACACAAGACCAAGAAGCACCAATAGCAATCAGGTGATGGGGGAACTGGAAGCCAATGGTGGGGCTCAGGATGCACATGTGAGATAGTCGGGCAGGTTAAGACAACCAAGACCAGTATTTGCTTGCATTTCTACTTCTCATTTGGCTACAATGCAATGGGCAGCACGCGATGCCAATCCAAGTCAACTGGTTTTCTGCCTTCTTTTTCCAACAAGAAGAGCATTCGGCACTGTGAATGGTAGGCATATGATGTTCATCAAAAAGTGGACTATGGTTTTACATAAATTGTTCATAATTATATTGATTAGATGTATTCATATACATATTCTGAAGATCCAGAACATATGGTTTTGTTCCACTGTTCAAAGCTTACCAATATTTTAGCTAACAACAGCTTTAAGTTAGTTTCTCCATCTAAGCAGTCAAGGTTCTTGAGGAAATTCCTCTGATTGTAGGTGAGTTTATTAAATAATATCAATCACTTTTCCACATTTCTTTCCCTTTCTCCATACTAGCCATAGTTGAATGCGAACATTTATGTATAGAGAAGCCATTGAAGGAGATTGTCGCTCTTGCAGTTTGATAGAATCAGAGTATCTCAATTGCAATATCAATCTAATCTAACGTCCCATTTCAAAAATCTCTTATTGCATTTACCTCCCCATAACGTATCCACTCCACTCTTCCCCCCTTTCATCCTCTGGACCCACAACTGGATTGCACTTGTTGTTTTTAATAAGTTTCTGGTTTTCGGCATTGTTTTTGCTTTGCCTTCTTGTTCCTGTGCTTCTCTTCTGGCTCAGGCTCTAACTCTGTCTCTGGCAATGTCAGTGGCTCTGTCTGGCTTTCCTTGCCTTCTCTCTTGCCCCATGTTGCCTTTGATGTTTCGATTAAGTTCGGAGTTCGCGTTGTCGAACTGGTTAGTTGGGTCTTCCTCTAGCTCTCTTACTCCTTGCTTCAGTCCTCCCCTCCATGTTTGGAGCAGTTGGGCTTAAGTTTATGGCCATTTCGTTTCACTGTCTTTGGAGCAGTTGCCGAAAGTGCAGTTGTTGCCGTTGTTGTTTTTGTGGCTTTGCCTGTTCGTTGAGTTGATTTTCTTAAGCATTTCACCCGTTTACCATTTACCATTTTGCCATTTACCTTTATATTTTGGCTTGTGCAGGAAAATTTTCTCACATCGCAGCTCTCATCGGGCTCTCAGTTGGTGCAAGAGTTGCTCGTTTTGTGGCTACGACTGCTCTGACGCAACTGGTTGCCCATTGCCCATAGACCGAATGCCACCGTCACCCCGTCATCCCATCATCCAGCGTCACCAGCGTTACCCGCTGCCGCATCTCGCTCCCGCAATCCCACAAATTTCGAATTTGATTTTATTGTTATGATCTCAATTGTTTTCGCAATGTAAACACTGGAGATTTTCAGAACAGCGATGCCGATGTCGATGCCGATGTCGATGTCGACTTGTCGGCAAAATAATTTTCAATTTTTATTGTTCACCAAAGAGTTTTTGCATTAACGGCACTTTTCGGTTCACTGCAAACGGCTTACGGCCAGGTGGGAAACATTTCACCAGCACTAAACTGGCCCAAAAGGAACTCGCTCAAACCTCAACCTCATGCCAGGAACTTTCAAATCTTGCTGGCAATTTAATAACCAAAACAGTACTTTAGTTTCTTTAAGTCGAACTAACTGCTAACGTTGTCTTGAAATGTTAAAATATTCTAATGTACATATTTTGGTCATCACATTATCTAAATAGTTCGGATTTTGCTTGATTAATTGGTTAGATTTAATTTGAGATTAAACAAAAAATATGAATTTGGGACTTTGGGATCCCGAGCTGAGGTAGTCTTGGAAATATTTTGAAATGGTTTCCAAAATCCAAATAAAATGTCTTTCAACAGTGATTCACTATTACCTGGTATCGTTTTAATTCTTTCTCAAATACATCTTTATTTAGTTATCAGTAGGAAAATTTTTCAATGGTTGGCATAAAAAAAGAATTTGTTTTAAAACAACAAGTTTTACCTAATTCAAACATTAAAGTTTACCAATTTTGTTCTAACACCATTCAAAATTATTCAATAGTAAATATCGACGTGTTTTTTTTCTTAACTAATTGCCGTTAATTTCCACAAAAGTCATAACGGTACGCCTAATTCTGGGACATAGTTTTTAGGTCGGAGGTCGCTAATCGTTTTGCTTCGAAGGTCGGTCTCGACAATAACACATTCAATAAAGAGGCGATCGGTGTTAAACTGTCTCGACTAGAAACCAAAGCAATTCATAAATCATAAAAATGTGTCATAAAAAATATATATTACAGTCGTAACAGGGCAGGGGCAATATAGAGAAATGAAGCTGCCTTTCAACATGTCCTTCAGCCTCGTGAAAACCGAGCGTAAAAAATGCTCAAGGAGAATGTCTTTTTATTTGGTACTTTTTTTTTTGACTGACCTCAGTGGATTTTGTTTTGACTCTTGACTGAGGATAGTCGAATTCTTTTGGTACATGAGCTACGATAGCGATTCTTATAAAGAACACACACACACACACAGATACAAATATTTTTGCCATTGTTCTTGGTCCCAGCTCGATTATTGCCGCCAGGGTAATAAATCATAAAAATATATTTTCAGTTACACAAAATTGGAATACCGATCTCTGACTGTTTTGGTCTGGCTTTAGCTCGTTACACGGTGTATTCAAAAATGCCTGTAAAATTGCCGAGTTTGCCTTTTTTTTTTGGTTTTTTGGTGGTGGTGGCAACCGAGAGGTACTAGAGGGACGATCGCGCCCTCGAGCATCTGATAACAAAACCACCGGCATGGCCAAGGCCCAGGGAAAACAAAGGGCCAATAACTTTCTCTTTTAGGCTATATCGTTGTCGCCGATGATGTTTCTGCATTGCCAAATATGAAAATTTTGATTTATGCATTTTGCAAGAAGTGCTTGTTTCTGGCATTGTCCATAGACATATATTCCTATTTGTGTTTTTCAGAGTGTGTTTGTGTGTGCCTGTCAAGGAGAGGCGCCTGGCATTGATTCCATAAATCTTTCGATTTTGATTGGACTCTCGAGTGGGTGCTAATCTCTTCATAAAACGAAAATATTCTCTTTAGATTCTAGAGGGTTAAATTTACAATCTTTAGAAATTAATTTGGGGAGTACTGTACTAGGTATTCGTGCTGAATGCAGCCGCCGCCACAGTCTCCATTTCCATAGCTACATCAACATGATTTACTCGAAGCAGATGATTTAATGTAACCGCATATCTGTCTGTATATATGGGGCAGTGGCAGTTGCATGAACTGAACACTTCAGATGCATCCGCCTCGCTCTTTTGCTCTATGGCACTCGAGCGAATGAAAAGTCTCAAGTACAGACGTCACACATATGTTTCAATTCAGAGATCGGTTTAACGAAACGACGGCCTCCATCTTGAGAATTCAGAAAAACTGACAATTGAAACATCTTTTGCCCAACATTCGAACATTTGAAATGGGCGACAAGGGAGAAGAATTCACTGAGAATTCTATTTAAGAAACATAATCCATTGACAATGGAACAAATATGAATGAATGTGCTTAAAATCGGTAGTTAACAGTTTACTAATAGTTTCTATTTTTGATTTGTGGCTTTGTTTTCCTATATTTTCAGATATCAAACTCAATGGCCAATGACAAAGGTCTCCGGATATAGTATGTAAATCAAAAAGGCAACGAGCTGCCCCCTTTAATATACTCTTGGCCAAATCTGACGTCAAAACAAATCGTTAAAATGCCATAAAAAAGAATCCATATGCAGCAGTCGCTAAACCAGAGCGTGTGCGAGGCAAATGCATTCGAATAAAATTTTACCACCATTTCCTCAAGCATCATCAACATCATGAACATCAAACTAACTGCGGCAACATCCGAGGCACCTCATAAAAGTAATGATGCTGGATGTCTATGAGGCATCAGTAGCATTTGATGGATACAAAATACAAATACAAATACGAATACGAGAATGCCGAAACACCGGTAATAGGGCAGACGATACAGGGGATACTTATGATGGCATACGTCACGGAACTTGGGTTTTTATGTCTTTTATATTGATTGTCATCATGTCACACTAAACAGATCGTAAAAAAGTCGTAAAATCCATACCAGTTGCCCATCATTTCCCTCTCCCCCTCCAGCCCTGATGTGCCCACAGCCAATCTAACTCAGACTCCGAATTCGACTCATTGTCAGTCTCAGACTCCGCTTGAGTGGTTTGAGGAAAAGGAAAATGAACGCTCTCAGGATCATCTGCAGGATACTCAACACACACACACGCACGTTTGTCAAGGGATCGCTGCGGCATTACTTGGCTGAGTGAATCTCATATTGGTTTCGTTTGCTCTCTAAGTGGTTGCTGGCGTCAAGTCGTAAAAGGGCCATAAAATTTTGGCTGCTTGGCTGGTGTATTAACCGCAATTTGTTTATATAGTTGTTAAAATGCCATTCCATCTTGTTCTGTTTTGTTCTGTAGCATTTAATTGCCGACTGCCGGATTCACTTTTTTACGAGCTCACAAAGTGGGCAAACCTAATAAAATTTAATTTTTACGACTATTTAAATGATTTCATTTGTCATATGGGAACGAGAGGGGAGTGGCGCCTTTATGTGTGACATACGGAGAGCCTTAAATGTGGCAACAGGCTAAATCAAAAATAAATCAATTGAATCCACACAATTTTAAAGGAGAAATGCAAATTAATTTTTAGGCATTCATTCCCAGAAATATTTTCCCATTCACAAGATGACTTAATCCACTCGAATGGCAGCTCATTACAAGGTCAGAAATCAATTGTACACGAAAACCAAGACGAAAGGTGAGGTGAAAACAAACCGCCTACTTATGCAAATTGGCCCAAGAGGCAAGACAAAAGAGATTCTTCGTCCGAAATGAAGACATTCAATTTCAGTTGCACTTACCTACTAATCCCAGCCAATGAACCCTTGACTTCTTGCCGCAATTCATCAAACAATTGGCAGCAGTTTTTGCAGGAAGTTTCGTTCCCTTTCCTTTGCTCTGCCTCACTCCCGCTCGTAGGCAAATGGCTGCTAGGTCCTTTTTAGCCCAGGAGGCAAGGCGACTAATTGAGCACTTTTGTTTGACTGCTTTACCTCACGGTTTTTGCCAACTTGTTGGCCTGGCTGAGGCTAACCAGCTGCTGGTTAGCAAAGACCGCCTACCTACCTACGATTATTACGTGGAGTAAGCAGCTTCGCCCTATGGAAATGGAATCCTTTTTCACTTTCTAGCTCTTTTGCGAAAACGTGCAAAGTGGGTGTAAACGGATCGAAATGATGATTGTTTATTGTAATTTTTATGACTGCTTTGCACACAAACACGCCAAGGCGATGATGATTGTTGCACCCGAGGCTGAGGCCTAAGTCCATCGGCAAGGGTAAGTGTACGAGTAGCCATAGCAAAAGGAAAACTTGTGAATAGTTACGGACTTTCCCTTTTGCCCTCATGGGAGATGCAAGTGACGAAAACTAAAACACTTGCAATGTTTATTACTATCTCTTTCGATAAATGTTTATTACCGAAAGGAAAAGTGGATTAGCATTACAATATATAAGATATAAAATAAAATACAGTTAATAAGCATTGATAAGTGACTTGAATATATTTATTATTAATTTCTAGAATTGATTCAAAAGCACTTTGGAGTTATTTCCCATCAAATAAGTAGGCTTCTCAATTGAAAATATACAAATCTTTAATTTACTAATCAATTATTCAGCCAGTTCCTTAAAAATGTTGAATAAAATTAAAATTAGCACTCAAAACATAAGAAATATGAAAAAAGGCCAAAATATTTGCTATTTTTAATTAAGTAAATGTGTAAATAGTTAGCAAATTTTCCGAAAAAGGTGAAACATAGAAAAAGTATATAGAATATGGCGCCAACTCTTTGATCAGGTAAGCAAACCAACATCGTTTCATTTCTAGGTCTAAACTGAGTCTGTTCTATATAACTTATTTATCTGTTCATAGATAGATTATTATTAAACGTATTTTGCTTCTTTATAAAAAGTTTCATTTTTTGTTTTACCTGTCGAATATATATATCGCCATAGAGAAACAACTAAAGATCGGCTTTGAAGCTTTTATTTGGGGACTGACTTGCCTATATTAACGAGTTGTTCTTATTGATTCATGACTCGCAAAGCATTTTTATGTAATTAGGTTGCCTATGCCTACGAATTGAAATCAATTTAGTTCATTCAATCAGCTTTTTTCATGGCAAATTATATCTTTAGATGCACTTGGCGTATCTATCGAGCTAATCGGCGAGATCTTCTACCATTTCATCATATACTCAACAAAAACTCGTCTTGGGGGCTCTGGCGTTGCCATGGCACAAACACTAACAAATGCCAACTAATACTTGGCTAATACGCAACTATTAGTGGCTGCCGCTGCCAGGTTCAAGTTTTGCACACACAAAAAAACACAAAAAAAAAAACAACATGCAACACTAGTTGGCTAGTAAGTGGGACTGGTTTGCTTTATGGGCAACAACAACAAATACAGCTGGGCGAATAAATTAAGCCGACATTTATGAAATGGCGCTGGGGGCGGTTATGATGCATTTTTAATTGACGTTCATTTGAAGAAACGCTCCAATTCAATTATGCGCCCGTTGCCGGCTGTCGACTGCCAGAGTCATCCACAGCAACAACAAACCACATTGTGCCCACCACAACAAGTAGGCTCAGTCCATCAACGAGACCTCTGGCCCCTCTCCCATCAGTGAGCTGCCTTCCTCCTCGTTTTTGGCCGGAGCCATAAAAGACGCTGGCAACGGCAACGGTTTTGGGCTAAATTGCCACTTTGTGTGCAAATTTGAGTTGTGGAAACGCTTGGCATAAAAATGAAAATCACTGAGAACAATTGTTTGCCAGTCGGAGGAGGTGCGAGCACCCTAGTCGTACTTCACAGAGTATCGTTTGAATGCAATCTTGTGATTTCTTGTCAAGACTAGCCACCGAGTAACTTTGGGGGCAAGCAACGCGTGCCCACGCCCCTCTCCATGCTCCACCCACAAACATACCTGCAACGTTGGTGGCCAAGACTCCTAACGAATGCACGCCCAATTGTTGCACATCCAATTGACAGTTGGCTGTCATTTGGCAATTGCTGCTTGAAGCTGACTTGGTGGCACGTCAACTTATTCATTAATTCATCAAAATCAAATATGCAAAGACCCGCCGCACCGCACCGCACTATCCCCTTGAGCCCCTCACCCACATGTCTCACATGTTTTATTTGCTAAACGCATTGACTTTTGCATTCGTTGATAGTCTTAATTGGTTACGTTCCTTCGTTTCGTTTGTATAAAATAATCGTTAGAAAACGTGTTTTGCTTAATTGGAAAATTTGTATGTCTTGGCTCGTCAGCATGGTTTTCTTTCTGTTCCTCTTCTGCTTCAACTATTAGTGGCGTGTGTGTGTTTACTAGTTTTTCTTAAGGAAAATTCTAATGAAATCTATGGTAAAAACCATAAAATAGTTAAACACCATGAAGGCAACAACACGATTTGGCAACACAATGACTTGTGTAATCATTTGTTGTATATATTTGAAATTTTTTTTTAAATGTTATTTGTTAAATGTTTGAAGTAAAATGTTTAAACAACCCATTTAAACAATTCTTTAAGCTTTAGTTATAGAAAAAAACTACCATTAGCCTTACATGTTCTCTACCCAAATTTGGCACACAAATCGGCGTTAAGTTTAAATCCGTAAATATTTATAATTCCGTATTAAATTCATAATGCTGAATGTTTAATGCATAAATACATAATAAAATTTTATGACTTTTACCTTATCTTGTCACACAAAAACAATAATAAACTTTCATTTAAAAATGAAAGAGGAAAACTTTTTCAGCCTTTTGTTGTGTGCTGCATTTTACGAGTATTTTATTGTGCATGTTGCAGTTGCACTTGCAGTTCCCTCTGCATTCCGCAGTGCACGTGCAAAATGCAGGCGCCACATGTGGCAACATTGGACCCTACCACCATGGTCACGATGCGGCGACAGTGTCCAATTCCTGCGCCAATCGAGCGCCAAACAATTTGTCATTTTTTGCTCGTCCAGCGGTAGGCGGGTGGTAGGTGTTGGGTGGCGGGGTGGGTGTGGTATGGTGGGTTCTGTGCAATGTGGTGCCAGTGGCAGTGGCCAGCGATGATCAATGCCTTGAATTATGATGAGGATTTATGCTTGACACTGTCGCAATGTGGCAGATAGTGTCCGACAGTGGGACAGCCATTCAGATGGATGGATGGATGGCTGGATAGATGGATGAATGGACAAACATTTACAGCACTGACCACTGGGCACTGGCGCTAGTTTTATGGCGGCCACTTCCATTTCCCTCTTCCGCTGACATCGTTGTCCACATTCACTGGTCTCCTCTCCCACTTTCGTCTTTTCATCTCTCCCCCGCAACAAAGGCCCTGCTATGATTTATGAAGTGTTAATAAAGAACTTAAATCCGTTGGATTGCATTTTGCATTTTCTACTTTCCATTGCATTCACTCCGAGTTTGTGTGTGTGTGTGTTTTTTTTTTTTGTCTCTGCTCTGTGCTCTCTCTTTTGTCTGCTCATAATGGAGGCCCATTCAGTGCTCGCCCTCAGGATTTCCTTATCAATGCGTTCCATATTCGTGGCTCGCCGATTTCATTTTGTGCCCGGCAATTTCGCAATAAAATTTCGCCAGCCTGCAAATTAAAATTGCAATGTAATTGGTTAATCCATGCGTACATTATGGCCATGCACCCCAGCTATTCAAATTGCAGAGGAAGTGCACAATAGTTTTACTCCTTTTATCCCCTCTCCCCTCCCCTCACTCTCTTTCCCACAGTTGCTCTCCATCGCCCTGTTGCCTTTTATTATTATATTATTTGTGGAGCCGCCCTGAGATAATATAGTGAAAAAACTTTTTTTCTTTTGCCGTGTTGTTTTAAAGTAAATTTAAAGCCAAATTTCACTTTGATTACTTTATAACTTAGTCTGCACAGAAAAGAAGCTTGTTAGATGGCACAGCAGATATATTTTATACATACCTAATTAAAAGTTAAAACATAATCTAAAGCACCCACCTAAACTACATGTCGTATACGTAACAAAAGTTTCATTACTCTAAAATTGCAAAATTTAAATTTCGTCACCCAAATCATCCAAATCTATTATTCATTAAATAAAATATACTTGATCACACATGAAACATTATACTATATCAAAATGTAAATATGTAAAGCGAGCGAGGGGCTATTTCCGATTCTGATTCTGTTTTTGATTAACAAAAGAATTTGCATACAAAGGGCTGACTGTTTGCACTGGCTACTGGCCATTCGGGCAAGCCTAAGGCGTTCGAACAATGGTATTTTAATGGAAAGTCAGGTGATGAATGGCATTTTCGGTGTCAAGAGCGAAAGTAGCTTGTTTTGTAGAGCGATGCCGGGCAATTAGCCAAGTAATTTAATTACCTACTACTCCTTTCGTTTAGCTCATGCTCCCGCTGTTTAATTGGCCCTAATCGCTTAAAATAAGCGCTGGCGCGGATTGCACACATGTCTTGGTCGCAACGGGAGTCGCCGCTCTCTCCTCTCTCCTCTTTTCTCTCTTTTGCCCCCTCCTGACAATGGGGCGTGGGTGTTGGCTCCGCCACTTACGCAGCTAATAAAGCAGCAATTTGGCAGCTGGAAGCGCCGTCGCTGACGCCAAACAAACATCAAAAGACCGCCTCGCCCCCTCTTTCATTACCCTCTCCCCCGTCTGAGATCAAACGCCAAACAGTGTGGCGAGGTTTATTTACAAAAAGCAGAAAAAAATTCAACAAAAAATACAAGCAATCATTGAATGGCGTTTACGAGTTGGTATCGCTTGCACTTGTCTTTGTTTATGTATAGGTATGTACATATGTACATATATATATCCAGATATTTGTACGTCTGGTCTATAAAGATTTTATTTTTTTGGGGAAATTTTGTAGTTGCTGGCGCTTATTTTGTTCTCGGCACCTGTTGGATGTACTCTTTTTCTCTCTCTTCCTATCTCTCTGTGTGTGTTTGTGTTTTGAAGGGCGCTTTTATCGCCGCTCTCTCGATTTATTATACCAATCGTTCAGATTTTCAAAGTCAATAGTTTCACCTATTGTGTGGCACTCTTCTACTTTGAAGTGTCCGCCCATCATGATTGCCTTTGCGCCGACTAATTTATTGGCCGCCAAATGAACGAATTGAATGATCTATCAGTATTGAAATGGTCTTTACTCATTGGCAAGAGAGCACACTAAAGTGGATTATAACATAGAAAATCAAAGCAATGAGATTTGATTAGCAAATGAACAAAAGGCTATTTCCTAAAGCATTAAAATATATGAAAAAAAAAAAAAATGCATTGACATAGTTTTGCCAAAAAGAAACCAACTAAACAATGAGCAATCAGTACGTCATTTTACGAAATGATAAAAAAAAGAAACCAATGTTTTTTTGAAAAGATTTTTTTCTACAATATTTCTGCTTTTATGCTGATAGACGGACCTCTTTTGCTTGCAGCACTTAAATCTTCAAGTTGTAAATAGGGCATTTCTAATAACTTGTTTTTTGTTTGCTATTATCATAAATGTGCAATATTAATATTGCAAGGATATTCAAGGATATTTCATTCCAAGCTGTGATTATGGTATTTGTTTGATTGATATATTTTCAGATATGAAGGATCTCTTCAATCATGAAAAAGCTTTATATTTTCTACGGCCAATTTAGTTGCATATCTTAAAAATCTTTAATATGTAGTGATAAACAAAGGATAAGTAATAAATATAAATATCTTGAGGATAAATCAATTACGTACTATTTTAAGTTTTATAATTAAATGATTACTTGCATGGGTGTTTTTTACATTATTTTTGTGCTCACGCAAACAAGCATTGCGAAATACGGAAAACTCCAACCGCTAAACTTCAACTTGTCCTAGCGATGCCAAGAACTGGCAACACACAAAAACTCCTGCCACAGCATCCTATAGGGATGCCACAGCATCGGCACTTAGGACAGACGAAGAACAAAAACAAGAACAGGAGCAACAACCTCACCTCGCCGCCTTCCCCCGCCGACAAAGAGCACGTCTACGTCCACGGCATCAACTCGTAACGTACCAAGTTTGAATATACTCGTAAGATTCCCGAGTATATTAGGTAGCAAAATTTTTACGAGCTCATTATGGCTCATTTCGGCGATTGTTGTGATCCTTTTATGCGCCTTCGAATGGCTTCAAATGGTTATGAGGCTATTTTGTCTGTCGTCCTCTGCTCTCCCGTCCATGTCCTCACTATCACCCTCACCCTTACCTTGGTCCCCCACATCTTTCCTCCCTTCAGCTTTTGATGATATTTAGTTTGCAGTTGCGACTGCGATTTTTACTTTTCGGTTGCTTTTTACGTTTCGTTTGGTTCTGGGTTTACTTTTTGCCTTGCCATCCGCCGTCTTGTCGCTCCTTGCCGGTTCCTTGGTGCCTTGGTTGGCTGCTGCTGTTGTTGCTCCTTCTGTTTGTTGTCGTTGTTGGTCGCATATTTGGAGAATGTCGCCGCGACTCCGATTTGCTTGTCTGTGTGTATATTTCCGTGTGTATGTGCCTGTGTATGTATGTGTGTGGACATCCGTGCGCTTTGTGCAAGTTTTTGTATCTTTTGGCTTGTTGTTGATTTTACAGACAGGCAATGCGAATGGCGACTGTGACTGAGGCGTCTCAGTATCTATATACATCTGTCTCTGGGGGTGGGGGACCACCCACTCACACACATGTGAGGGGATAGGAAAAGTAAATTTCTTCTTATAATAAGTTTATTTTGCAAACACTTGTGGCAAGCAACTTTGTTTGTTCGTTGTCGGTTTTGGGTTTAATCTACGAGCCGTTTGTGTGAATGTGGAAACTTTGACAAATATTTGCAAAAGTTTCGTGAATGGCGCTGCGAACTGCCAGCCCCCCGATCTATTTGCATTATGCATATGAATTTATTATCATCAATTCTCTGTTGGTATTTACATTGACATTAATAACCCATTTTGAAGCATAAATGCTGCGATTCAAATACGAATAAATCGGTTAACCTCAAAGCCTTTAATTAGATTCATTTAACTTCTTGAAGAATATTTAAAGCAAATTATGCTTCAAAATACATGTGATGCCCTGAACTTGTGTCTTTCGGCTTGAATTTACTAATCAATGATTATACATATTCTGTTTTACCACTGTCTGCGCTGAAAAAAAAAACAGAATTGACCTTTGTAATGTATTTTTATAAATAAAATAAAAATCAAACTACATAATCAATATAATTAGCAGTTCACTAGGCGAATGGTTTATTATAAATTGTCATTCATTCCAGTAAAAAAACTACCCTTACTACCCTTATCATCCATACCTATAAAATTTGATGAAATTAAATATATATGCGCATTAGGAGATCTTTGAAGGTAAGTAGTCTAAATGGCCCAGTGGTAAAGTCAACTGAACAGTAAAGCTAGCCGGATGTCAGGCTAGTGTATGAATGTAGCTATCGCCTGAACCGATAATCAAAGTTGCCAGTGCTTGTAGAATAGTTAGGCTGATAACGTACATACATACAAGAAACGATTAAAAATACTATAACATTTCGAACTTTATTTTTTTTTTTTTTTTTTTTTTGGCCCTTAATACACATTTGAATTCAGTCATTCACAGAGACCATAGCATCCTGTCAGCTAATTGCGAGATCCGGAGGAATGGCATCCGGTACCACTCCAGGATTCAAACCGATGATAATGCACCGTCTCTCATGCCATGTATACCTTTTATAATACTATTGACCTTTAGGGATAGATTGCTTATAACCAGAGGGCCGGGGCTAACTTTGACCGCGTATACCCTTGCAACTTTTTTGGTAACTCTTTTCTTAGCTATAGTCATCAAAGTGAAATAAGTTTTATCTAAAAAGGATAATATTTGCTAAAGAACGGCCTACAATCTTAGCATACGAATTAACGATCAAAATCACTGTTGTCCACCGATCGTTCCTATAGGAGCCATATGATATAGTCACTCGATCTTTATCAAATTCGGCAGTCATTAACAAATATATTAAACTAACAAATCTTAAATTTGAAAGCAATCGCGTCAAAGGTAACGAAGTTATTGACAAAAGTCACTATTTTCGACCGATCGTTTCTATGGGAGCTACATGATATAGTTACCCGATCTTAACAAAATTTGGCATAGTTTTTTATATGTGTAATAAACTTACCAATATTAAATTTCACGACAATAGCTTAGAAAAGCAGTATATACAAGCCTACATGCAAAATTTCAATTCTGTAGCTCTTACGGTCTAGGAGGAGTTTGGGTTGATTCAGACAGACGGACGGACATGGCTATTTGAACTCGTCTCGCCATGCTGATCAAGAATATATATACTTTATATGGTCGGAGATGTTTCCTTTTATACGTTGCACACTTCTGACCAAAATTAATATACCTTTTTTGCAGGGGTATAAAAATACAATGAAAAAAATAAAAAATACACTGAGAGCTCGAAATAACCAATCTGAGTAGATTTGCGTAATTCTTCGTTGAATCTATAATTTGAAATGGATAATTATTATAATTTAATTATGAATTTACAAAAAAAAAAATTACATTGAATTTTTCATTAGAACGATGTTCAAACTGTATTTTATTATTTGTTATTAAATTTATTTGGATTAAGACTTTAATTCGAATACTGATTATGAAGTGTCATTTGCTTAAAGTAATCTTTGTATTATTTGAGCACATTAACTAAGAAAACAGAGAAACTGTCTCTGTCTTACATATCTACGCACATGTTATTTTAATTCTATTTAGAATTAGTATTTTAGTATACTAAATTAATCGGTGTATCTATGAAAACCGATGAATATTTCATTTAGGAGTTACAGAAAATTATTTTTCAGTATTTAGCACAAAATTATTATATATTGTAAGTGTCCAAGCAGAATGAAATTTCCTTTCTAAGATAATAATAAAGTTGATGAATTGTTTACTAGTTTATTTTAGGATTGCAAATATATTATGTTATAAACATATCAGTATAATACATAGAAATAATCAGTATTCACTATGTATCCCAAATGTAATTTAAAATGATAAACTATGAAGAATTTTAATCTATACAAAGAAAATTGCAATTCATTTTCTTCTATCCTCATTAGAAATGTTTAAAATGGTTTAATAAACTCATTTTTGATATATTGTGAAATTTAATGATGAAACATTTCATGACAAATCAGTATCATCAAAAAAAATAAACGAAATATATTAAGTTGCAGTTCACATGGCATAAATGATTTAGTTTATTGTTGTATCAGCTCGTATACGTAATTGTGTGTAGAACTGATTTATTGAGAAGGAAACACCCCCGACTTGCACTGCATAAACTAAACAAACTAGAATTCGTGACTCTCACGCCAAAATGCGGCGCAAAAGAACTGCACTGAATCTGAATCTGCAGGCGAGGCTGAAGTGAAGAGTCAGTGGCAAGTCAAGGGGGCATAAGAAATGAATCTGTATCTGTATCTCTGCATGTGCAACGGCCGACTGGCGACTGGCAACACATTTGCCAGTTGCTGCTGTTGCCAAATTGAGTGCCATTTCGACTGAGTGTGCCGCTAGAGAAGTGCTTCGCTCAATTTCGCTCTGCTGTCGACCTGGCCTATAAGAAAAATCAGCCCTCCTCCATGATGAATTTCCACGCTGAGATACAGAAGCCAAAGCAGCGAAGCAGAGCCAGAGCAGATTTTCCATGTGAACAAATGACGAATTCTCAACTCCAATAAACACCAACAGAGAGAGAGAGAAAGAGAGAGAGAGAGTAAGATACAGAGGTAGAGAGAGATAGAAAGAGAGAGAAAAAGAGAGACACCCACCCTAATACATGGCTCTCAAACATGTTCGAGTTACTTTTTGAGTCACACAAAATGAACGCTTCGAGTTCATTTTCTACAGAGAGAGAGCATGAGAATCAGAGTGTGAGTGAGTGAGTGAGTTAGAGAGAAAGAGAGAGAGAAAAGCCAGGCAAATGGTTCGAGTGGCCCTTATCAGTGGTGAGAGCAAAAAACTGACTGCTGGCTGACTCTATCTCATTCTGTTTCAGTTTTTTTGCTCATTCATTCGGTCGTTTTGGACTCTCTGTTTTGGCTGCTGCCTCATACCCTGCCTCCCTGCTGCTTCCCTATCGTATCGTATCGTATCGGGGGAGCTGTAGCAGCAGCAGCAGCAGCAACAACGACAACCGACAAACGTTCAGTTTAGTTGAGGCTCAGTCAAAACACAACCAACGGCGATTTGCTGGCACCATTCGTTCGATGGCAACGGCTTGGATAACAGGCGCGCGCTTTGTTTTATTATCCACATTATCAGCGGCATTATTGTTATTGGCATTGTTCGCTTCAAGTTTGATGGCCCGGCCAGCACGCGAGTAATATTCGTGAATGTGAATGTGTCTTTTACTATTAAGAGTGGCCACTTCTCGTGCTCTCTCTCTCTATCTATCTGCTTCTAAAGTGAATATCCATCGCGGCATATGCATATGCATCTATGTGCACTTGCAACTAAATCAGAATCGACAATTTTGATTTTTTTTCGAAAATTGAATTTTTGAAAATATATTTAGAGTCGAACAGTCTCACACAGTTTGTTGGCAAACGCGCGCTTGTCGCCATCACTCGTCGGTCGTCGTTCGGTCAGCGGCTAACCAAACACATAAAGCCATTTAAATAATAATAATAACAATAATAATAATAATAATTATAATAACAATCAAATAATCATTATCGTAAAGGCAATTGCCAGTTTACGAGCTTTTGCTGATAGTTTAACCGAAATATAAAATCAAATGAGAACCGCCAACAAATGTGGGCAATGAATCAAGTCAAGACAAGTGGATAGTGCAATTGGCAAACAAAACTTTAAATTTAAGTTAACCCGAAACCAAAATTCTTAAAACAAAAAGTATACGACGAAACTATTGTGAGAAATAATTCAAATATATACATAGAAAGAAGAACTTTCTGGTGGAGTGTGCAATAAATAATACCAACTGCAACAGCAAAGTGAAGTGAAATGCAATACGAAATTTAATTGAAATAATGAATTACTAATAAGCGAACCCTAAGACTAGCAGACATCCAAATCGATCCCAGTGAACTTAAGACCGATCCCGACACTATCTACATCGATATCGATATCTACAGCTGCCACAAGCAGCAGCCGCCAAAATTCTCACCGCCAGCAGCAACATGAACTCATACTTCGAACAGGCCTCCGGCTTCTATGGCCATCCGCATCAAGCCACGGGCATGGCCATGGGCACGGGTGGCCATCACGATCAGACAGCCAGTGCAGCGGCGGCTGCCTACAGAGGATTCCCACTCTCGCTGGGCATGTCACCGTATGCCAATCACCATCTGCAGCGCACGACACAAGATTCACCCTACGATGCGAGTATCACGGCCGCCTGCAATAAGATCTACGGCGATGGAGCCAGCGCCTACAAACAGGACTGCCTGAACATCAAGGCGGACTCCGTCAATGGCTACAAGGACATTTGGAACACGGGTGGCAACAATGGCGGTGGCGGCGGGGGCACAGGCGGCGGCGGTGGCGGGGGTGGTGCTGGTGGTAATGCCTCCAATGGCTCAAACGGTGGCAACACTGCCAACGGACAGAACAATGCAGCGGGCGGCATGCCCGTGCGCCCATCCGCCTGCACTCCAGATTCACGCGTCGGCTACTTGGACACATCGGGCGGGAGCCCGGTCAGCCATCGCGGCAGCAGTGCCGGTGGCAATGTCAGTGCCGGCGGTGTGGGCGGCGGCGGCGGTGGTGGCCAAGGCGGTGCCACCGGCGTGGGAGTCGGCTCCGGAGCGGGCACGGCCTGGAATGCCAATTGCACCATCTCGGGCGCTGCTGCGGCACAGACAGCGGCTGCCAGCAGTTTACACCAGGCCAGCAATCACACATTTTACCCCTGGATGGCTATCGCAGGTGAGTGTCCAGACGATCCAACCAAAAGTGAGTGTCCACTGAGTGCCAGTTCCTCATAACATACACTACATTAGATATCAAAAACAAACAAATCCAATATGACAATTAAATTGTCCATTGCTGTTGTTGTTGTTATTCTTGTTGTTGTTAATGATGTTGGTGGTGCTGTTGGTGGTGTGGTTGCAAATGTTTCTCCAGCTGTTCCGCGTGAATTGTCATCCAAATAGACGTAGAGCCTTGAAAAAATAAAGACTTTACCCCGATGAGTCGGTATAACTTTAATTCTAACAAAGAAATGATTTCATTATCATTAGAATCAGATTAAATTTATATTTTAAAATCTTGGCAAAAGTTAATTATAAGTCATAATTCTCTTAGATCAAGTTGTTTGAAATCAAATATTTATTGTTATTTTTTTTAATACCACAAATTTGTAACAAGGTCTTCTTTGTTTTCGCAAAGTTCTCTTAATTTAAATAAAAAAAAAAATTGTTATAAATTGCCAAATTAAAAAACAGATAATTACAGTGATTAAAAAAATTAGTTTCTCAAAATTTTCTAAATTTATATATATTGAAAAATTTATTTTCTCAAAAAATTATATTACAAAAGTTTAAGAAATGCATTTCCACTTTATTCTGTATAAAATGTTTTTTAAGAAAAACTATGAAATTAGCTTATCAAGTATTTTCGCATTGCACAATTTTTCAAATAAATGAAAATAAAATTCAAATATAACACTTAAAAAATCTAAAAACTTTTCGACAAAATTTCAAAATTCGTGGAAATTTTCCCACTACCAGTATTTACGTTATCTTTTTTTCAATTAAGCCAATTTTGAAAGCAACACCAACCAGTTGATCACTCTAATCAATCATTTAGCAATATAGTTTATTAGTTTCCCCAGCAATTTAAGCGCTGCTCATTCGATTTAATCAGCCTGAGCATGAGCTTACCCACACTTAGTTTAAAAAAGACTCATGAACACGGTCAGAACCACAGTAGCTTGTAGCAAGTTAACCCATTCTCATTCCCATTCCCATTCTTAGTCCCTTCTTCCTCTCTCTGCCACTTTTGCCCTTGCACCTGCAAGATTCACTTCGCTTCGCAACGTTCCTTTGCTTTTCTTTTCACTTCATTTTCTTTGCCCGGTCTGGTCTGTCGTCGGCGGCGGACTCACACACACCTTCCAGCACTCCAGCTCACTGGCTCATAATTTTCAACACTTTGTTTACTAATTTTTGTCACCTTTAGTTTTAATAATGCTCGGCAACACAGCGACGTTGTCAGTAATTGTTGCAGCAACCAAAGTGCGCTGCAATTTGTGCAACAAGAGAGCCCGAACCGGAGCCAGAGTCGAGCAAACGAGAATGCGAGACGTAAATTATGGCATGCGGCTGAAAGAGCTGAGAAAAAGGGCAAACCAAAAATCCTTTTCCAGGACACACACTGAGAGCGCGTCGGGCGGTTGAGCACAAGACTCGCTTATTACAGTTAACTACGCCATTATGTAATTATGTTTCAGTAGGTTCCAAAACTAAGTTTTAGCCCGTTCTTCAAGTGTGCGCTGCTTGAGCTGCTTGAGAAGTTCCAAAGAGTTTAGCGAAATCCGTATTACAATTTCATTCGAGACTCTCGCCTTGCCTTGCCTGACAATGTCAGAAAGTTAAACAAAATTTATGATCGCCTTTATGTAGGTGGTCAGCGGGTCCAACATAAATTGCGCATTTTGCATTTTCAGTGAATGGCCAAAGGGCCCCCCTCTCCGCACATCTCTGGCCGAGGGTGAAAATCAATCAAAATTTCACTGGGCTATCGGTAATTACAACTTTGGCACCCAACACTATCCCAAGGAGCTGGTTAAAAAACAATTAAAGTTGAACTAAATACAAGAGCGAGTGAGTAAGCCCTTGCCGGCGACAGGTTTCTGAAAATTGCCTCAGACCCTTGGGATGGACATTGGCCATATGCCTTTGTATGTAAGTTGCGTTTTATACGCACTCGGCTGGCTCAATCAATCGATTCTGATATAACCAAGATGATCGTAATGAAAATTTATACAACCTTTGCGAAAGTCATGCCTATATGATGAATTGTGCACGTCCATAGCCGAAAGTGTTATACAGGGTGCTCTTACTCAATGCTCAGCAGAATTATCTGACTGCTGTGTAATAAAAGTTTCCCATAACTACTGCCAATTGGCAGATGTGTCTGATAGGATCTTTACCTCTTCTTACCTGCAAATCTTGAGATGTTTGGTTTACCTTCATTCCAATCAGACCAAGATACGCTATACATCATACGATATTCAGTGTGGTGGGTTAGACAAAACGATATGTTGCCATACAAAAGGAAGTAAGTCAGTTTAGATCAAAGATATCAAATTGAAATTCCAAAGTTTGCTTTTCTGATTTATTTACATTTAGCTTAAATCTTTATCTTTAGTTGTAAGAATAATTCCATTTTAAGCGCTCTTTGCTCTAAGCATTTGATTAGCGATCAAACAAATAAACACACATAACCAAAACTCAAATCAAGTCATAAATAAATCGGCGCACACTTCCAGCGATCATCGATCATTTTCAGTAGAATAAAAAAAAAAAAAAAAGAATTAATAAAACAAAAAATTCAATGGTTATCGTATCTAAACATGGTTTAAGATTTGAAAGCCTACTTCAACCTGGTTTCGGGCTGAATCTGGTATTGCTGTTGGTGTTGGCGTTGGTCTCCGTCTCCTTCTCCGTCTCGATCTCCATCTCCATTTCGGTCTCCCGGTTGAGGTTGATGTTGATATGTTGATATGTTTGTGTATGTGTGAATATGGTGGAGCATTAAATCATTGTCCTGAAGGCTTTTAAGTCATTATCGATAAATTTCAACATAAATTCGCAAATTTTGCTTTATTTGCCTCAGCCTGGGCCATGGTTCGCCATGTGAGTCCAAGTTTAACTTTTTTACTGGACCAAGGGGTCCAAATTTGTTTTGACTAATTTTTCTGTTGGCTTGTTGTATGTCCCGAAGATCGAAATCGCAAGAATTCAAGAGGAAGAGCAGTTAAAAAGCAAAAAGGAACATACACAGCAGAATATTCTTCTTTTTTTGCCAAAAAAATGACCTTGAGAAACTAGCAATTGACACGTTTTGTAACCATCATAATTCATATTTCTCATAAAAGAGAGACCGAATATCTTGCTGTGCTGCAATTAACGCAGATCTCTATGTCCGTTAGCAGGTAAACGGGCAATTAGATGCAGTCCAATGGTCATTGTGGTTCGCACGTACAAAAGCCAAAGGCACGTTGAGCTAAAATCAAGGTTAATCTACGGGTTTCCTCATTATGTATATTTATGGATTATCATAAGTGCCTGGAAATGCCAGAGCTCTGCATCTATGCATTTCTTGGTTGTTGCTGCTGCTTGGCATGTCATGCAACAGTTTTTGCAGCACATCGATTAATAGGCCACAAGTGCCTGCCCCACAACAAACAGGAGCGGAAAGAGCCAACATCATCATAAATGGCAAGTGGCAATGCATAGAGGAAAACCTTTCAACGCGCGCTTTTAATCATTTTTATTTTCTGCTCAAAAACAAAATGCAAAATCAAAAACAAAAAACAAATCAGCGGATGCGCCCAAAAGCAGATGCGAATGGGAAACTTTACTCCCCTGTGCATCCCTTGATGATTGCCTTTTGGGCTATCGTTTGGTCTTTACTTTTTGCTGGTGTTCCCTTTTTAGTTGCTTTTTTTGGGCAACTTCTTGCATTTTTTAATGTATTTTTAAATAAGGAATTTAATAAGCACCTTGGCGGTCCTCAGTCCGTCCAACAACTGGCCCAGCTCCATGTTGGACGACGACAACACAAAGTGGCCACGACCAAGGCCCAACAGACTGCAAGTTGGGGAGCACATTTTATTTTTTTGGCTAACTACAATGGGCAAATGTTTCATATTTTTAATGGAGTGTATTCTGTATTGAAGGTCACATATTTTGTTGTACTAGGAAAGTCTACTGTAATGAAAAAGTAAAATAAATTTGAAGAAAGTTTCAGTTTGATAATTTTTTAAAATACTTTTTCGTTAGTCTTAAAATAAAAAAAAATTGGAAAAAATTTAAAGAACACTAACTAAAACTTTTTACCAACACCTTAAATGGATTTTAGAAACATACAGAATCAAATTTTTAAAAATGATTGAGATAAATAATTGAAACAATGCTGGAAGTCAAACACTATTTTGACAATATAGTTACATACCCATGTAGAACTAAAAAATAACAATTGTTTGATTGGAGCTCAGATTATTAGTTCGTCTTGAAATTAAAGGTAATGCAATCTCTTTTTAACTCTTTTTATGACCCAGTTCGAATAAGGAGACTCCAAATATTAATTTATATATATTTTTAATATTTTAATTAATACGACCATAAATATTTCCCTTAATTAATGTTGAGGTTCTAGGTTTGTCCTCTACAAACAATTGCATAAACTTACTTCATATTAACAAATCCATCAATTTTGGTATTTATAATTTAATTTATGTTAGTCTTGGAAAAATAACATAGGACCAATTTTAAAATAGTTTCTTTTTACTTTTACTTTTTTTTAACTGCTACTGATCTTTTATTCTTCGTATGGAAGTCTTTAATAAAAGTTTATTTAAATTTATTTATTCGGGCTAAAGCTCTAATTTTTTCAGAATAGAATGAAAATTTAAAAATAAATAAATAAATTTATATTTATGGTCTAAAAATTTCTTAATATTCTTCATGAATTTTGATTCCACTGTGCACAGTCTTTATTGTTTGGCAGTTGCAAAATCATGTTTTAAGGTGTTTTTGATACCTAATAAAAACAACAACACGACCCTGCCACAACGCACACACACACACAGCTCACTAACACACACACGCACTGCAAACAAATACATGTTCAGAACGAAATGCAAGGAAAACGCACCATACGAAAAGGGGCAAGTTAAGTTGAGAATCAGAATGAGAGAGTTGGTGGAAGGGGATTCACAAGAGCAGAGCTAGGGGGTAAACTATAGATGAAGTGGCCAGCGGTAACCTGGAGTCTCTGTCTCAGCTCTGGCTACGTCATAGTCGCTTCGATGACGACGACGACGACGATGGCCAAGAGATGTTGGCGTCGTGGCCGCCGCTCGTCGTGTTTATTATAAAACAACAAATCATTCATTATAACCACTTGTGTGTATATATGAGAAAGTGGCGTAAACATGAAAAGAAGCACACATAGATACACGCACACACACAGACATACACAGACAGATGAACAGTGGGGCAGAGCAAGAGTAGATTCAAACTGGAGCTCGATCTCGATTTTGGCCTCCGATTTCGATATGGCCATCATCTGTGTATTTCCGTGCAAGTGTGAGTGTGTTTTTTCTTATATTATGCATATTTGCGTATTATTTTGATTTTAATAATGATTTATTTATTATTAATAATTCATTGGTGGTGGGCTCTGGCCGGGATTGGTATTGGGACCGAACGGTGGGTGCTGATTGCGATCTGATCTCCGGCACCGACTATTGCCCTGCTCCAAGTGCCAAAGCTACCCACGATCACGATCTCGATCTCTGCGGTTGCTATTTGAGTTTCAGTTCAATATGTTTTTGTTGGGCGAGAGAGAGGGGGCCCAAAACCCAACGCTCCATGAATGGGCCAACAGCAATCGGTGAGACCTGTGAGTGTGTTTGTGTGTGCTGTTTTTTTCCTCTTGTGTTTTTGGTTGTAACACAAGTTGCGTTATTTTCTTCTCTTTTTATGGGCTAGAGTTGGTAGGAAACGCATATTATAATGAGTTTCAATTAAGATAAAAATCTTGAAAACTAAGGAGACATAGATTTATGGGTTCACAATTGTTCAGCGACTACCTTGAGGCTAGAGACTACCACTGGAACTAGACCTAGTCATGGATTAGCCATGGCAGATGGTCCCCAATACTGAATACATTTTCCATGACATTCCAAAAAAACAACGAGCTAAAGATATTTTATTTTATAACCCATTTACAAGCATTTGCCACTTCGTCCTATTTTCGTTGCATTTGATTGTTGGCTCTTCCTTTTGCAGTAGCCATCTCTGCCATATTTCTGTGATTTACGATGTCCTCTGCCAAAGTGGGTAACTGTTACGTTCGACCATATATATACCGGTTACAAGTTGGAATCGATTTGCTTATACTACCTCTACGAATACATAAACATTCGCCATAATTTATAGATTACTATTTTGATTTACTGTCGTTCATTGACCTATACGAGGAGGGGCCAAGTCGGTATACTCTCAAATTCCAAGGCGCCTCCCCCAACCCACCGCTCGACTTTGGCTCTTGCCACATTAATGTCAATTTAATGTTTCCCTAATGACTTCTTTGGTTGCAACTTGCCTTGTTGTAGTTCTTATCAGTTGTCGCTGTTGGTCAAACTTGTCGCATGGCTGGAAAGTGTTTATGCTAAATAGCTAACGAGTTTTCCCCAAACGAAAGTGATGTGGCAACAACAGCAGCAGCAGCAGCCATGCAACATCAAATGCATATAAGTAAGTCATAAGTTTTCAAGAAGACGAAATATTGGTAAAGTACTAGAGATTTAGAAGTTAAAGTTCTTATAGTTTCTTTTCCTCGTCTCATCAAAAGTGTAGACCAAGTTTGGGTACCGATTAGTCGAGAATCTTTAATGTATTGGGTCAGTGATGGAACTTTCAGGGTCATTGCTCTCATTGGTCCTCAGGTGAAGGTTGACAGGGACTTAGCAGACACGGGGATTAATGATATTTGCTTTTGAAAGATAACCTTCTAGCTAGCATGAATCAATTTTTGATGCTGGTTGTTGCCTGCCGATGCTGCTGTGGCATTGCCATTTGCTTGGCGTCTATTTATTTGGGTCGGCAATTAAGATTTATATCAGCGCCTTTGATGGGGCAATAAAAGAAAAGACGTTGCTGCAGCCAAAGTGCAAACAAATGAAGCGAATCAGTCTAGTTTCCAGTCTCTCTCTCTCTCTCTCTCTCTGTCTCTCAAGCTGTGTAAATGGTTGGAAGAGAGACCAATGCCTGGGCTCATTTATGCGGCAACGAGTTGCCTGGCAACTAATCTGAAGCGTGCGCCGCTTTAGAGAGTCATAAAAATCATTTTAATGACCGCCTCCACCTCGACGCACATCAAATAAGAGGGCCAAAAGGTGTGAAAACGCACCCGGAACCCACTTGGCCACCCAGAGCAACGGGTTCTTCGTCTCCTGGCTGGCAGGGCAGATGGCAGTTGTCGATGGGGTGAGACAGAGTCTGGGTACCAGACCGCAAACTAAATGTTTAATTTTTATAAGGCGCGTCGCTTGTAAACACTTTCAGTTCCTTACACCACCAGAGAGATAGAGACAGAGACAAAGAGAGAGAGATGATCTCGACGACCAGCCATTTGTTTGAATTTGTCTAAAGTGGCTGCTGCTGCTGCCATCGTGTTCCGTTTTTCAGTTTCTCCCTGCTCGTTCTTTGCTATTTGTACAACTTTCATAATTTTGTTGCTGCTGCAAAATAAAAAACATTAAAAATGAAACGAAACAAAAAAAAAACGGCAAACCAACGAAAGAAAAACTCTACGTTTGTCACTTTTCGTACCCTGTAATATTGTGGGTTAAAAAGAGGTATATCCCTTCTTACTTTCTGCGAGAAGTGGATTGAAGTCAAGGCACTTAATTGAAACCATGGGAGCCATTGGTACAACAACGATTGATAAAAGATTCTTATAAAATATTTTACCCCGATCTCTTCACTTTAGACAAATCCAATATTGGAGTATTTTAGAAAATTTCAAGTAAATAGTTTCTACAAGACTCCCAGATGACAGCATAATATTCCTGCAAATGAAATAATGAATACAATCCTAGTGCTATTGACATCAAGGGGTTATAGGGTGTCAGCAAGTCAAAGCATTTGATTGGAGTCTTTTCGTTTATTTTAGTTGGCGCCCATTTTGCCCCCTCTCCTCGCGATGTTACATTTTTTTTCTCAACCATCTGCATAGTTGTTTTTCTTTTCTTTTTTCTTTTTAATTTAATATTTTCTTTGTTGTTTCTTTTTGTCTGTCTATGGGTGTGTATGGGTGTGTGTGTTGGTGTGTGCGAACGCTCTTCTACTGGAAATTACGTTTACTCAGGCGCCAGGCGCGCATATTTAAATACACACGTGTTTTATCGCTGCCATTAAATCATATTTTTATACTTTTACCTTTTTGTTGTTGTTCTTTTTGCTGTTTTGTTGTGTTTTTTTTTTTGTGTGTTACTTTTATTTTGGTGTTTCTGCTGCAAGCTGGTAACGACCCCCACCCACGCCCCCCTCCTGGGTTGCTGAAGGAGCGTTGGCATTTTGATTGTTTACATTTTGCACTTTCACGGCATAAACAAACAAATGGCGCTAAAATATTGTGAAAACGAGACAAAGACCAAGCCAGTTAGTGACACAAACACAGAGAAAACGTCCACTTGGGTGGGGGATTCATTTGGGGGTACTTGAGTGCCAAAAATTAGGATTAGTTAGTTGGCTTAGAATGCTTAAGCTAAGCAAAAACTCGTAGAGTAACTGCACAAAAAATGAAAAATTACCACCCCATAAAGGCAACGATTTGCATAATCCTCGTATGAGATTTATTTTCAAAAAGGGAAAAATTTTTAAATTTCCATTAAAATTGGTAGAAGCATTTCAAATTTGTTGAAAAGATATACAATTACATACATATATAGTTTCATGAATCAATAAAATGGGTTTTGAGACTGTTTCACTTACAATATATGTACAATTATCCTGATTAGTTAAAGAAACGTCAAAACCAACAACAACAGCAACAACAACAACAATAAGGAATCAATTGAATTATTATTTATCTACACACATTAAACAACCTATATTCCCACATTATGATTTCTCTTTCCCCCCTCTTTGCATGCAGAGCATATAAAAAACATGTTTTTGAAACAATTTTTTAACGTTTTTCTTTACTCTCTTTTTCCATTGCATTTTCAGGTAAGATAAGATCTGATTTAACACAATACGGCGGCATATCAACAGACATGGGTAAGAAAAATTTCCACTTTTATTTTAATTTATTTATTTATATTTGCGAAACGAAGGAACTTAAAGTAACCAGAGAGCAGGCCCCATTCTTCTACTACTAACACTTAGTATGATTTAGTTAGTTATTAATTAGAAACGGTGTTGGGTTTAAGTTTACTTTAGCATACATTAAGGCGTTTTGGCAATAAGCAAGAAGAAATGCAAAATGATTTACATTTTGTGGGCGTGTGGAAATGATTGATACAATGTCCCATGGTTAGACGCCTGCGATTAGCCTGCAACTAGAGTGATGCACGCAAGTGTGGCAATTAATATTAAATAAGGCAATTCGATTCGCTTAGCAAACGCAGTTGGCCAGCCCCACACGCACACAAGACGAGAGAGAAAGAGAGAGAGGCTTACCATCGGTAATTGTTTTCTACTGTTGATCGAGCTGGCTTTCTGTATACACTTCCTTACTACTCTCTTAGTATTGGAAAAGTCGCAAAATGTTCATTACATCTACAGGATCTGGTTAAAGTGTATGATAGTAGTTGAAAGCGTGTGGTAAATTCGGTACATCAAAGTAAAGATTTAATTTTATTCGTTATTTAGTAGCTGTGGGTTGCCTTTGGCATACAAACATCAAAGCCCGAAGCGATTTAAAGGCGTTTATTTCAGCATGTTGTTTGGGACCTTTTGATGCGAGGTTATCAATCAGCGTCCGCCTTGAATCTCCATCCGTCCCTCTCCTCCTCCCACTTGTGGATCGATCAGCAGAGTCAAGCAGCTACTTCTTAAAATCCAATTACACACGCAAAGAGACAGAGAGAGGGAGCGAGAGCGAGAGAAGCGGGTACTCTGTTGTTCGCTGTGGAGCTCGTTGTGGGGCACTCAAATTACATACATTGCAGGCAATGCATTGAGGCGCAAAATTGCAGACATTGCTAGGGTCGCAGCTGCCACCCAGAGACTGTTGCCGATGCCTGCTTATTATTTATATACAATTGATAATCTTGTGCAAATCGGTAGCAAAATATTGGCACAGGCTCAACAAGTGGGCAAACGATGCCGAAATACTGTGGCAAGGAGCTCCGCGAGTTGCAACCGGCTTCAACTGCGGCCTGCTGTGGCGATCTGCCTTTTGGGTGGGCATCACTTTTGGCACTTGGGCAATTAAGTGCACGTAGATAAGATAGATGAGAGTTGGCTGACGTTGCTGATAAGGCCTCATGCCAAGTAGGTGCTACTGCGAAGAGCTTCTACTTTTTGGATTGAGATTAGAATAAGCTGCTGCTTGGCTGATGATAGTTTCGTGTTGATGGTAGGCGGCACCTAAGTGCTTTTCCGCTAAGCAATGTAATCTAAAGATTTTGCTTTAAGTCTTACGAAAATTAGTTTAATCAATCAATAACATTTAAGTTACACAGATTTGTTTCATCAATCGCTTTGTATTCGGTTGGCAATAAAAAATCCACTATTATGCAATGTTTCTAATAAATAATCAAATACGTCATTGTTTTCATTCACATTGCCATAAAGCATGCACGAATTTCCCCTATTCTAAGACTCGCATAAACAATTGACCTGGACAAATAATTTATAACTTTTATAGGAATTTCTTGTTTATTATACAAAATTTTTGAATTAAATTTATTTCATTGATTTTTGAAATGCTCTAAATTTCTAACATTTCTAGAATGTTTTCAAATAATTTAGAGTTTCCGCTTTTTACCTGCTTTATTACTTCTTGGTGTTTTTTATACTTTGTCCTTTTGAACAACAATACTTAGGCACTTTAAATAAAGCTTCTCTGAAATGCAATGGAAGACAGATTACTAAACTATTTCTAGCCCCTTCATCAGCCAATAAAATGGCCATGTCATACATTGCTGACATTGAATGTGACACTTTGTTCCCGCCCTCCTCGCAGTGCGAGAGAAGTGAGAGAAAGAGATAATTAAATTGCTGGCTAAATAGAATTAAATGTCGTGTTTGCATTTCAAAATCCAAAACGTGCCATCGTGTTGGACTGCGACCATGCAAAACGCAACGCAGAGTTGGAATGGGGGAGGGAAAAAAAATGTCAATTTGGACAAGTTTTTGATAATTGCAGGTTCCGTGGGCTACTGTGCTGGATTCTACCCTACTGATACAGCTACTGCTGTATGCTGCATGTTGCTCATTGCTCGTTGCACGTAGCACGTACTTGGTGGTGGCCATTGCCATGTTGCATGTTGCAGTTAATAATTATTGAAATGTGCGGTCGCCAGGAATTGTGCTCCTTGTGCTTCCTGCGTGGCTTCCGTCAACAGCAGCACCAGCACTAGCAGCAGCAACTACAGCAACGGCAGCAACATCGTTCGCAGTCGGTAATGTTGCATGCTTCGTTACCTTTCTGCCTCGTTTTCTGTTGTCGCTGTACAAAAGGCTAACAATGCTTGCATTTTCCCACCTTTTTCATATAACTTTTGTGTTGGTTTTTTTGTTTTGTTTCTGTGTTTTATTTTGTTTTTTTTCGTCTTGTCTTGGCTGTTGCCACTGGCAGGGTAAACAAGTCGACCACTTGGCCAACTCGTTACTCCAAACAACTGCGTCCCTACCCAAACGTCTCCAACCCTCTCCACCCATCCAAGCACACTCATTCTATCTCTCTTGAACACCCTCCTCTCCTCTGCCACACACACATATGTCGATGTCGAACTTGTTACCACTTTGGACGCACGGGTCCGGCCTCTGAACGGACGCCGTCGGCTTTGCCCCTGTAATAAATTCATATTCAAATTGTTAATTGAATATTAGTTGTTAAATTTGCAAGCATTAAATGTAAATGTCAGGACGGGACAAGTGGCTGGGCAAATGTGACGGAGGCGTGCCAATTGTATATATGTGTGGGTAGAAGAAGGGGTCGATCAATTCTTTTGCATAATTTTCCAATTTACAGTTTACCTTTTTCCTATGGATCTTCCATAATTTTCTTTTCAATTAAATTCATGAGAGGATTAACAACTACAACATGTAAAGTGTTGAGGAGGTCATTAGCCTATTCTGAAAGTTGGTCAGTGGTCCATTTTTTCCCACAGGAGTAAATGTATCACAAATGTAATAAAACATTAAACAAATATGCTAAATTCAATGGAAAGACTACATTGACTCGATTTTCGTTGGTCGTCTGTCTATGTCGTTGTCCTAGGTGGCCGTTGTCCTTGTCATATCCTAGGTGGTGTTGCTGTTGTGCAATTTCCATAATTCATATTCATACAGAGAACCAAAAAAAGAACAGAAAAAGAAAGAATTGGCCAGACAAACAAACGACAGCACCTGCAATACGGACAAATGTCTGTCTGACCCAAAAAAAAAAAAACAAACGAAAAAGAGCAACAACGACAGGAAACAAGCTAAAATAAAATGGAAAAAAAAACAACAAAAACCAAGAGGAATTTGCAAAAGTGTAAATGCGACCAAAAGTGCAAAAATTTCACATATGCCACGGCAACGATAAGGGCAGACGAAAAATTGGGTGCGATGGGGCAGGAAAGCAGATGCGGCACGCTTCTACATAAATTATAACGATTCTCAGCTCAAGACCATTGGCCATTGATTGAATGGGATTCGAACTGCAAGTAAATTAATTCTGCATAGAGTCAAGGCCAGTTTATGTCTGACAAGTAAATCATCATCATCGTCATTATCAGCCTATCAACATTCACATCATCCTCATCATCATCATAAAAGTGGGGAAAAGTATCTGTGAGATACACACAAACAATCGCAACGCAACGTGCCACAATTTGATTTTACACACTTCGAAATTATTAACTGGGGAGCATTTTGTAGTTCGGCAAGTGTACGTAAGTGTGTTGTTCAGTCCTCGGACTGAAACAGCAGTTCATAAAATGTCACACGGCACTTTCGTTTTTACCGTTGGCATTCACACAGCACAGCATGTGTGTGGATAGATCTAGGCATGTGGGGAGGCTGACCATCAGAGAATGTGGGAAGGATAAAAGAAGAAGGTGGAAGGAGTTGGTAATGGACATTTGAGTCTGGACCTTAGGGTTTGTCTCTAGGCAAAATGGGGGGAATAGGAAAGTTGGACCAGAAGGTTTCAATTAATGAATTAGTAATTTTGGCTTCATTGCTGCAATGAACATTAACACTTGGAACATTTATGAAGAGCACAAAATGAAGGGAAAGTTACCAGGATACACACACACATGCTCTCACACTCTTCAAAATGGGTGGAATTAAATATAGATTTTTCACATTATAGTTAAACATGGATATTAAGCCACACCTTAAGACTTGTCTTCAAGTAAGTTAGTTTAGAAGAAGAAAGTTTCATAATAAGTTTATGCTAGTTTTCAGTTTAATACCAACCTAAATTTAACTTAATTTAGACCATTCATTGCTTAGTATTCTATCCACGTTTCTAATAGTGTTCTTTTATCTAAACAAACATCAAACTCTGTCATTCTGTTCCATTAACTGAGAGTGCCAATTTTCATTTTAAATTGCACAATTCCATCACATTTGAGGTAACTCTGAATCACTGATGATTCGGTAATTATATGTAAGAACTGACCAACTGATGGGTCGTTTGACCAACGTATGATGACCGCCTCTATGTGTCTTTTCTAGTAGAACATGCACTTTGTTGCATTTGTTTACGTCTGTTAATGGATGGTCTTGGTGCTGCAAATTGTTTGCTAAGAGCTTGCAGGCAGGAATTGCAGCCCCAACACAGAGACTCGGAGACACACCTCCTTCAATCGGAAAAGTCAGAATCAATTGTAACCCAGAGACATTTGTTTTATGCACAACCGACAACTGGCAATTGTGACATTTAAAGCCACTTAGAGTGAGGGGTATTCCTGGGTAATACACACGTAATTGCATATGCCGGTAATCCACTGAGAATCATCGAGAGAGACTCATCCAACTCGGCAAGTTCACTTTATCACAATGAAATCAAACAGCGCGGAATTTACATGGGGTCGTTCATCGGCTTCTGCCTTGTATCTTATATCTTTTGCGTCTCTTTAACGTATTTTTTTTGCGTTCGACTTTTGCTTTTGGCCCGCACGATGCTGTAGGTATGCAATTAGTCAATTAATTTGAAAATTTATTAACCGCCAAAAAGCAATTTGCTCCAGATCAAAATGTTTACACACACACACAACACAGAGAGCACATCGCGAAATGCCGGCGGTAAACTGATTCTGTTCCCTGACCAATATCCAAAGCGGATGTATATTAGAGATCGGAGGCTCGATTCCGTTCGACGTTCAGATGGCAAATGAAGCGACTGTCTAGGGAAAAGGTTGCAAAAACTTTCAGCAAATCGTTTGAAACTTGTATGAATTCATATAAAACTTGCCCCGAAAGATATGAAAACACTCACACATAGAGACACTCATTCACTCTCTGGCGGGGCGGTGTGAAGGGGGGAGCAGAATGTTGTTGAATATAGTGCGGATTATTTATGGGTTCAAAACCAGCTAACCGAAAGCCAAGAGCAACGGAAGTGCGTGCGGCAGTTTGTGCATTGTTGTTTTGCGGCTGTTCTCCGGTGGTGTATCTTAAAGATACGAATCGCAGCTACCGCTGGCCGCTGATTTTCTAGGTCAATTTGCTTGTTGGAAGCAAAAAAAAAAAACACACACACGACAGAAAATAAACGGAAAAACGGAAAAATATAAATAAATGACTTTTGTGCATGTCCCCGACTGGTTGCCGTCGGCTTGACTTTACCTTAAGCTTTAGCTCATAAATTTTCGTCTCAAAAATGTTTCCAAAATAGTTTTCAAGTCGCTGCCACGTGCTCTCTCTTTCTCTTTTTACCTCAACTCCTCTCTCAGTCTATCTCTCTCTTTTCCTTTTTCATGTTTCTTATTGTTGTGTCTCTTGGATTTTTCGGTGTATGATTAATAACGTACCAAAAACCTGCTTTTGGCGGCCATCATGATCATGGCAATCAGCTGTTTAGCCACTCGGTATATGTAGATACATACGTCATCACAGCGCAATGTCTGCCACAGAAATGAAATGGCATTTTTGTGTGTAGGTGCAGTCATCAAAGAGAGTCAATCTGTCAGACAATTTGCATTTGTCTGTGTGTAGACCCATTTTGAAATGTTTCTGCATTTCGTCCAGCAACAAAAAAAAAAAAAACAACATTCAGGTATTCAGAATCGCATCGTCACCTGATCATCGCACAGGTATGCGCTCGCTCTCTCAACGATATCTCTCTTTCACACACTCACTCTCTCGTTTAAGGCTCTCTCTCACATTTGGAGGTGATCGATCATCTTTTCGCTCAGCCGGTTTTCACCTTTACCTCTGCTTAGTGTTAATTTATTGTGCGCTCTCTCTCTCTGGAATGAATCTCACCTTTATTCAAATTGGAATTTAGTTTGACCGTATACGATATTCACCGATTATAATGGGATTTATGGCTAGAAATGAAGATGGTTTAAATGTGAAGAAATTGAATTTGAAGAAATCAAACACAATTCTTAGTTGAAATCTTGAGATTCTAATTGATTTAGGTTATAGTTTTGTAGGCGTTAGCTTTTGACAGGCAATATAATACTTTATATATACACGTCCCTTTTTATTCCTTGCATTGATCCTTTTGTGTTAAAGAGACGTGAAAAAAATTATTACTTTATTTAGAGCAAAACAATAAATGAGACCCTTGTATTTCCTTGCAAGGAAACCGTATTAAAATTGTCCGGATCGGATTACTGGGAAAATTACTTTACTTAGAATTGTGAAAATAATTTAAACTACAGAAAGTGTAAAAATCTTATAAAAGTTTAAAAATATAATTTGTTAAAAGTGCTGCCAAAGTCTCCGTAGTCGAAAAGATAATAATCTTATAAAAACGTTAAGGCAATTTTCGTAACAATCTAAATTTACGAAACTTTTTTAATTTCGATTATTTATGACCTACAAGACCAAGAATCAGTCAAAATAGATCAAGAGTTGGTTTAATATTGTTTATTACTTGGTATGTAAGAACTACATCTTCCAAGAATGTTTCAAGACTGTCTCCAAATCACTTTCTGCCTGTCATTTTCCATGAATTAAATGGAAGACCCACCACCGTGTAATCACCATTGATAATCTATTAACGAGAGGCCATAAAAATTATGCAACTTTCCACTGGTGCAAGAAGAAAATGGTGCCCACATAACAGGGACTTACCAGAAGAACAACAACATCAACATCAACTCACGAACAGCAACTGAGAACCAATGCCATTTCCTTTGTCACCCAGGGGCAATAAATCTTGAGCATATTAACATGGACGTGCGATGAAAGTGCTAGCCAAATATGTCATTGTCAGTTGGCTCTTTGAGGGTCTGGCCAAAGGGATAGGGGCTGAGGCATGAGAGAGTTGGGGGAGACATTGCCGCCTTTGCGGCTGCTGCATGTGAATGTATTGACACCTGAGCAACCCAAACAGTGCCTTTTGGCGCCCAGGTCTGAGAGTAGAAATGGTTCAAATGAAGTGTAAGAAAAAGAAAGTGGAACTCTCTCATATCAGAGTAACGTTAGAACAGGTACAGCAGATGGCGATAGAGTAAGGTGTGTGAGGGAGAGAAGGAATTGCGGTTAGAATGCTTTCCAATGAAATTGTTCAGCCATAAATCACTGAACTGAACCTGATAACTGGTCAAAGTCGAAGGCATTTTCGAGCTGGAGTTTATCTCTGAGTTGAGTGTGTATTTGAATTGGTTGCAAGCATTTTTTATTTAAAATATTTTACTGTATACATACGTCACAAACATACAAAACATGACCAAATTTTTGGGCGTGAACGCGACACACACACACTTGCTTGGTGAAAGAGTGAGTGTGAGTGTGAGTGAGAGCAACAACAACATGGCTCAAAAGGCAACATCGTCGTAGTCGTCGTCAGTCCGTCCGTAAGTTCGTCCATCCGTCGTGACAGCGCACATAAATCTCTGTAACATGACACTTTTGGCAATGGAAATAAAATATGGCATACAGCGCAGCAAAATGTCGCACCAACCAAACCAAACAGTCTAACAACAACAACAATTATTTTTTTTTGGCACTGTCTCCACTTTGTAGCTGTATGGGACCCACTGTGCCATGCAACACTCACACTGGAAAAATTCGCATCTTTTTGGTTGCCCAGCCGGTGCCTCCTTGCAAATGCGTTCAGCTAATTACAAATGAAATTACAATGGTCAGCAGCAGGCTCACTACCTTCCACTGTTGCCAACGTGTGTGTCACTTGCCGCTGTCATTTTCGTTTCGTTTTCATATGTCACTTGGTGCGCCTGCGCACGAGCTCCCTCTTCATGCATTCGAAGAGTCTATAATAAAGCAAAACGGCTGCGATCCGAAGCTTGTGGTGCTGCTGCCGCTGCTGGCTCTGTCAGATTTTGTGAGTGTCACTTGGTTTTGGCC
The DNA here is from genome assembly GCA_018150345.1 of Drosophila equinoxialis. Lineage (NCBI taxonomy): Eukaryota > Metazoa > Arthropoda > Insecta > Diptera > Drosophilidae > Drosophila > Drosophila equinoxialis. The sequence continues at coordinate 2,222,409 of JAECWI010000504.1, forward strand.
TGGCTTTTGTTGCGGACCTAAAAAAAACTTGGAACTTGGGTGTTATCTACCCTGTTGACGGTCCGAACGATGACTACGACGACGACGACGACCGTCTTCAGTTGCATCTTGGGATTGTGCCTCTCCTTCCTGCGAGCTTGTCTCTCCATCTCTCTGTCTTTCTGTCTGTCTGTCTGTTACTGTGACTGGGAGTTTGCATTCCTCGCACATATAAGCACGCAAAATCTTCGCGTCTGGGTATAAAACTGTTAACTAACTCAATTTTGTAGCTGTCAGTTGGTTGCCTCTTTTTGTTGCTCGTTTCTGAAGCGGCTTACAGATGTTGTCGTTGCATGTTCCTCGTTCTGTCTGTCTGCAAAGTTCAGCATGGGTTAATGAGTTGTTGTTGTTGTTGTTATTGCTGCTCCGTCTCCCCGTCTGCCTGCCGCTTACACATGTCACAACAAATTGTTAACCGTTTCGATGTGGGAGCCCTGCAAACAAATAACTTGACCTTCATATTGAAATCATTTGCACGAGGCGTGAACATAAAAAAAACACGTCCAAGAGATCGTTGATTAATTGAGAATGATCAGCAGTATTCCCAACAGTCCCCCCTACAGATAAATGTATCTCTAGAGCAATCTCTAGCTTGTCCCTTTACACAGGAAAACGGACTCACGGATGCACGCGCCTGTTTGTCACACAAATGTCACTTAACGTTTCAAGCGCCGTGTACGCTAAACAATTTCATAACTTTATTAAGTCCAAACACTAGTCAGCATTGACTGGCAAGAGCTGGACAAGTCCAAGAAGCAGTTGGCATTCTAGACACGTAGCATTTACCAAACGGTCAGTAGGTGGTTCATTCGGCGCCAACTAGAACTAAGTAATATGTTTAAAAGTTGACAACTCAGACAGAGAATATTTTCGATAAGGATTATACAAATATCAGTGTCAACTTGTTAAGCACTAATCTACACACTATATGCTTAGTTTTTAGACCCAGAAAACACTATACCTTCCTCTTCCAATTCCGAATGCAATGTTCCTGTTTTTATTTCTATGTCTTTTGGCCAAAAACTGCTGGCAACAATTGCACCACTCAACTGTGAGTAAAGTGTGTGAGTATTTATGTATATATGCATATCTGTGTAGTAAGCAAACAAAACTTGAGGCAATAAATTTGAAACGGATCACATAAATCACATTCAAGTGAAGCTTAACACGCGCACCGAAGCAGAATAGGAGAAACTCTCACACACACACAGAGACAAATGTATTTGTAGCTCGATATTCAAGTATAATATGCTTAGCATTAATTATTTATTTCTTAAAGAGCTAATCACAGGTAAACTGTGTTGTACTGAAACTTTAGCAATTGCCAAATTAACTAAACGTTTTGAGTAAAATAATTGCAAATTGGCAACAAATTCACAGATCATAAAGTTAACGGAACAGCAGAAAACAACAAACAAAATAGAAGCAGTCCCTTCAAATCGAGGAGAGTGTGTGAGGGGAGGGTAGGGGGTTAAATTGTAAGCACAGACTTTCCCCAAAAACAAGTCGAAAACGAGCATCGTTTTATTTTAAGAACTTTGGCATTTGAACTTGACATTTAGCACACGGTTCGGGGACTTCTTTGAAAACAATTGCAGGCCAAATACAATGACAAACACACACACACACCGAAACACACACCACAATGCACTTTTGGCATTCCTCGAGTGGGAATGGAATGGCAGGGAATGCCAGCACACACCCAAACAAACCAACAGAGAGACAGAAACAACAATGTCAAAGGATTCTGATTCCAAAAAGTGGAATGAAACAGTTGCACAAGCGAATGAGTGAGATGGAGATAAACAGAGCAGTGCCTGAGTATGTCTGTGTGTCTGTGCAATCCTCCCTCTGTTGAGCTCGCTTTAGGGGTAAGGACGAGGGTGAGTCCTTTTCAGACAGTCGGCCATTGCAGCAGCAGAAGCACCTGTCGGCCATGCGGCACATTGTTGTCGCGTGTTTGCCCTCCAGATTTTCCACCATTAACAATATGGTTCGGTTGCCCGGTCTCGTTTCCGTTTTCCATTGCGGTCTCACGTATTCGCCTTTATTGAGAAGGAACCGAGCCACACAAATGCCATGGACATGGACATCTTCCGCCTATTTCCCCCTAGGATGTACCCTCAGAGTGGGCGAGTTAATGCATCGCCGTTGATTTGCTTATAAATTAACCCATTGGCAAATGAAAATATTGTCTGTTAATTGATCAATGTGTATGCAGAGAGAGTGCAATTGTTGTTGCATTGTTGTATAATGTGTGTGTGTGTGTACACTGCAGCTAAAATTTAATTAGATTCGATATTTGTATGCGTATGTAGCAAATGCGTTTAGTTAGTTGGGGTCTATTATGGCTGCAGGGCAAATGCATGTAGTTATAGGGATTCCGAACCCACACCCAAACAAACGTACACATACATATAGACACACACAATGCAAGTTTATGTTGTACGTGCAAATTTATTGTTATTGAAATACAATTGCAAAATTAACTGTCAAAGTGTGCGACCCATCGTCATCAAATGTATTCCTAGCATACCAATTCCTTTTGCCATATGTTTCATTAGATTTGGTCGGTGTGTTTAAGTGTGTTTCTGTATGTGTGTGTGTGGATGGAGTACAGGTTAAAGTTGAAGCAAGAGTTCATTAAATATGCAGCATCCATCCAAAGAGTTCTCAAAATTTTACTTTATTAACATATGAAAATATTTTCAAATAGTTGGAGTAATTTAAATTTAAATTTCTAAAAATACTTTAAATAAAGTATTACCTAAATTATTACTTAAATTTAAACTTAAAAATTTTATCAATGTATCGAATTTCTTTGCTATTCCTGAATTATAAATGGCTGTTTGTTTTTTATTGCTGGGGCTATAAATATCAACAGAAAATCTCACAGATAACTACATCATTTTTCAACTTTTATATTGTTTAAAAACAGTTTTTGAAATATTCAGAAAATACATCTTTAAATTTCGTCATTAAAATTTAAATTAAGATGAAATGACCACATTAATCCTTAGAGTTTAATATAAGAAGCCTTTGGGAATTAATAAATTATCCAAAATTAAGAAATTTCGCTATTCCCATCCATTTCAAAAGTTTAACTTAAAAATCTTTAATAATACAAATGTCGTAAAAGTGTTTCCTCTAAGTCCTAAATATAAATTAATAACACATTTTAGTTGGATGTGTTTCAACCTATAAACAAAAATAATCGTATAATTAAATTCTGTCTGCAGTTATTAAAGTACGTCATGAGGTACATTTAACATGAGGAACAATTTAGTCTAAGCTAAATTTGCACTTTATTCATAGGCCAATGCCTTAGCAGTTTTTGGTTTAAATTTGTGTGTGTGTGTGTAAATATGTTTTCACCGCTAAACGAGCTTTGCATATTTACTGTGTACTACCAACAGACATTTTACGATATATTGAGAATTATTTGCAATATATTTTTGCAAAGGGGGGCAACAGCAGCAGCAGCAGTAACAAGGACGACAAATGTACCAGCAGCAACATCTAGCAACAGCAGCAACAATAACAACAACAACAACAATAGCAATAACAAATGCAGTTCACTGTAAATGCAGGCAGAAAGCTTCTAATTCCAGCTCTGAAACCATAAGTCTTTGTCGCATTGTACACTCACATACAGACAAACACAAAAGGAGAGAGAGAGAGAACTATAGGGATGCTCGATGTGTCAGCAACTGCTGTTCGATTACTGGCAGGACCCAGGCCCCGGAATGTGTCCTGAATGTGTCTATGGCCCGAGAGTCAAAGTCTAATAACTTTACTTTCGATACACAAGTTTCGCATATAAATTCGAAACTTATTTTTCTGTTTCCAAAGATTTTGTTTAATTTACGTAAATTTGCATAAGATACAATTGTGTGTTTCTCCCTTCAACGTCTCCCTCGCTCGGACTCTCACACTCACACAGTCCCTATTTATGCCATAGCCAAATTCGAAGCCCTTGCAGTCTGTAAATTTGTGCGAAAATTGAGCCAAAGTTCAGAGGCAACAACAGCAAGAAAATGGGAGAAAAAAAAAGAAAAGAGAAGAAACATTTTTTCTTTTTCCATGGCAAACTAAATTTGAATTCAGTTCAAATTGAAAGTTTCGAAACGCACCCAAAAACCACCGCCCACCGCTGTCTCGCCTCCTTTGAACAACCACCGCCTAACATACTCATACACACTCACTCTCGCACAACAGATATTTATGCCTTTTCGAATGCAGCTCAGCTTTAATTTAAATGGATTTCTCTGCTGGCAAACTCTGGCAGACATATGGCAGCATTTGCAATTTCCAGTTGGATGCCAGTATATGTAGGAGTAAAGGGTACGAGGGGGAGAAGAGGATCAGGGCATTTGGAGCATTGGGGGATGGACACCCTGCCTGCCTGCCTGCCTGCCTGGGCGACTGTGACTCTGTGACTACTGACTGTTGAGGATTGATTGTGCTTGTTGATATTTTGTCAAATAACGCAAATAAATACACAATTACACACTCAAGTGAATTCGACGGGGTTGGTGGGAGGTTTGCCAAAAAGGAAGGACGGAAGGAAGAAATGGCCATCGGGATCGGAGGTTATGGGGTTAACTCGGCATCGAATTGGTCTGCTCGGTTGTCTCTCCCTTTCCACCCATCTTTTTCTCTCTCTCTCTCTCTCTCTGGCTCTGCGTTATCCTTGTTTAAAGGATTTTCATTTGTTTAAATGTGTTTTATCGAAAATGGCCAAATAGCAGCTACAGTGTAAAAAACAATTGGCAATGTCTTAGCCTCAAGTTCGGGGACCTTAGGACATATGTCTCTTGTAATTATTGTTTTTCTCAGTGTCTTTGTTGTCATTGAAAAATTACACGCACTGTGGAAAATACAAAAGAAAATGAGAAATGTTAAAAACAATGCATAAAATATTCTAGTTCACATGAAAAGAATTCTTTGTTTCAACCCACTGTGCAACGACTCTTGACTTTGTCATTGTTGTTGCTGCCGCTGCTGCTGCTGTTGTTGTTGGAGCTTTTACGCCACATGCCCGTAAATTTCAATGTAAAATGTTGCATTTATCTTGTAAAAATAATAAATCCAACAAAGGGACTTTACTTCACGCTTGGCAACACAGAACGAAAAAAAGAGAAACAAAAACGAGTTGTTGGAATGGATTGGCTTTCCCTCCAGAGGGCTAACTGGCTGCCTGGATGCCTGGCTGGCGGATCGCAATTCTAAGGGATGCAGTGACCAGTTCGTGCTAATAACGGCCAATGGCAATTTGTATAGACGTAAATTTAGCTAATTTTATTAACCGGCCAAGCAGAAGGTTCATCTCCAACCCCTTTAACAGTCGAAACGAGATGATAAAGAATTAGTCAATTTAACAAATTTATGTATTGGCTGCTTTACCATTGATGCTTGCAGTTTCCATTATCGAAAATCCCAAATGTTGTGCCATAAATTTTCTCCTAAATGTGAAAATTCTGCAATTGCAACACAAAAACGTACGCACACAGACTCACACGTAGACAGGGACACACACACTTACATAGACAGGGAGAGAAGGATTTTCATTATAAAATATCGCTGAGGAGTGCAGCGATATGCCAACCGAAAGCCAAAGAGTTTGCAATTTATTTTAAAATAAAAGTATCTAAAAGCATGACAAATAGTGTGAGATATGTTTTTGCGCACTGCAGCTTTTCAGAATGAAACCCCAAACACACACCAACCCAAAAACACCCACCACCCGTCTCTCACTCACCCGTCTGCTCATTCAAATGCGACATATGATGGGGCGCCTCTGATTTATTTGCATGCAAAAGCGCAGCGCCTGCATTGGCTCGGCGACAACAAAAAAAATGAACAAAAGTTTCCATATATAAGATCAAAGAGTCGACTGCAGGATATCCTAGAAAAAATATTCACATATCTGAAATATACCTTTGAAATTGTTATTCTCAACTAGTTTTAGCAATCAATTCTTAACTGATTAGGAGAGTATATTGATGAGATTCTTAACATTCAGCTAAAGCTGCTACTGTTATTTTCCCACACAGAAAAGGAATATACCCCATATATACCGCATCAAAATTAGGGTATCTGTTAAAAAATGAAAGCGACAACAAGACCAACTGGCAGAACTTGTCATTTTTTAGCAGATACTCGGATGTTGTTGTTGTTGCCTTTGTGTGCCAAGCACGTAACGCCCATTTTTGACGCCAACATGGGCAGCAATTGAGAGTTGTCGTTGCCAAATGAAGTTGCATGAATGAATGGGAAAGATGCCGAACAGACTTTATCAAAATTTATATATTTCATTCAAATCTAAACAATCAAAAAACTTATTCAGTTCAAAATGATTACATTTGATTAAATCAAAAGAAATATTCATCCACCCCATACAAAAACCTTTGATTGCCCAATCTAACCGTCTTTTTAGGTGTGTGTCCCCTGCCACTTTATCTAACGCAATACATCATATGCTGCAACATTTTCCAAGTTGCGTCAAGTTGCATTTAGGTCTTATTTATGCAAATTTTACATGCTTCAATTTTTCGCCAAGTGCCTCGTGTCGTTTTCGATTATTTAAAACTTTAGATGAAATTTACTAGGTAATAGAGGGGGTAACAAAATCGGGGCGGAGTAGGGAAAGATGGATGCTGAAGGTAGAGCGGGAAGTTCTTTTTAATGCGCACACCTGACGCGCATCAACGTCTTTCCGGCTCCAGGACTAGCTTGAGCTCCGTCTTGCGTCTGGGATTAGGATACAAGGATACCAGAGTCGGTAGGGCTGTGAGAGCCCTGTGCATAATTTTGTGCGCTGCTGTTAAACAAATAAATTCTAGACAGCTAAAGTTATTAGATTAGCATTAGAGACAAGACGCAACGGGAGAACAAGAGAGATTGCTCCTTGACTGGGTTGCCTTCGAGGAGGGATTTGGGGGCGGTAAAGCTTTAAATTACGATTTACCTGCCATATTTACATGTATATAAACGATTTGTATATATATCTACGCAAAAGTTGAGCAAATTTATGAAAAAGTTAGCTATTCTTTTCGTGGGAGTCATGTGCTTTTTATAGTGCCAGTTCTTAAGAAAAGCAAAGGTTGGGTACTAAACAACAACAACAACACAACAAAGAGGAAAACTTTTTATTTTCTTTAAAAAGTGGAAATTTTTCAAATATAATATCACATATACTGAACATATAACATATAAACATTTCTTCTTATAGAACGTTTTTTAATTTTGCTTTGCTTTTTTGTTAGCATTTTTTTATATGTTTATGATTTTTAATAAAAAGAAATATAACGTTCTTTTTAATTTCTTTGATATTTCTTTTTAATAATTTTAATTCCATTTATTTGCAATAATTGTTTAAACCAAGTCGGGACTAAAAAATTGACTATATATTTCAATACATTTCAGTCTTTGTTTTGCTTTTTATTACCATTTATTTTTCTTTCTGTTCCTTATTATTTACTTCGCAATGAATATAGGCACTATATAGTATTATACAATATTGAATTAATCACATTTTATTATTTCCATTACTTTTCAGGTAAGAGATACTCCGAATCTCTTGCGGGCTCTCTTCTACCAGACTGGCTAGGTAAGTGCAACTTGTTATTTCTTTTGTCTATTTTTTGTGTATTTTTAGATTATAGTTTTTCACATTTTCCATTTTGATTTTGTATTTGTTTTTTCTCCCTTTTTGGTAAAACTTATGATTACGATTGAATTTTGAAGAACATTATGATTTTTGATTGGAATATATTTACTTATAAGTTGCAATGCCCATTTTTAATTTACAACAAAAAAAAATGCTCCCTCAAAAACATTGCCGAATATCCGCATCCCAAAAACCAACTCCAAAAACAACATCAACTCAACAGATTCCAGTTCCAACTAGCCCAACTTATCAGTAATCCAAGTCCAAACACAAAATTCATTCAAACAATCAATCAATCCGACAAAGCTTTTTTGAATTTTTTGTTGTTGTTTTGCTTTTTTGTGTGTCATCCTCATCATCATCATCATCATCCGCCACATTATCATTATCATCATTGCCCTCTCTTGCTCTTCATTTTGTGTCAGTCAAAGGAGCGCCAGCCCCCAAGAGTCCGAGGTAAAAGCTTAAAATTCAAATTCCAATAAATCGTAAATGTTGTGTGCATATTCCTACTTCCTCCTATCTATATATACATATATACTCCCCCGATTCTGTTTAGCATGTGCATGTGCCCTAAAGAGAAATTTCCAAATTTGTGTACATAAATTTTGTTTGTGCTTGCCACACATGACGACTGCAACGACGACTATAGAGAAGAAGAGAAGTCGAGAAGGTGTTGCAATATAAATTAAACAATATAATATATGAAATTATCAGCTCATAAACTTTACCAAATAATTGGCAATTATTCAGTTTGTCAACTCGGTGCAATGAGCCAACAAAATACACACATAGACACACGCACACACATACACACGTATATACATTTACAGACGATTGGGTCTTTTGGTTAGAGTTTTCTTTGGTTGGAACAATTAAAGCCACCCACAAGATGAAGGTGAAACAGCGCGTTGTGGCTGTGGCTGTTGCTGCCACAAGTGGCAAGTATCATTTGGCACGCAAAGAGAGTGGAAGCCCAGTGAGAAAATTTTTGTTTTTTTAGCCTGGCCCTAAAAGTCGCCATGGCCAACGATTTAGTAACAAAGCGTATCATTTTGTTAGCAATTTTTCAGCATGTTGCATTTCACAGGAATCGCTTTAAAACACGCCACAGTAGTTGCCGCACACCACCCAAAACACACACACAGTCACACATAGAGTGACAATTAAATAGAATTTTCGTTTTTTTTATTATTGCATTGCATTAATTTAGTCAGCTACTTGAAACCACAAAAACATGCATTATTAACACAATTGTAATGTTGTTCATTTTGATTTTGAGGATGCGTGTTAAGCAGATACACTTGACAGATACTTTTACCCCTTCTGAAATTCCACCCCCCTTTGCACTAGCTCCATATCTCTTTTTCTTCGTTGAGTGTTTTGTATTGCCTCCAAAAACAAAAAAAAAAAAACAAAACAACACAAACAAAAATTGCAAGTTTTGCATTTTCCTACATATATGTATATATTTAGTGTTGTATATGTGTGTATGTTTATTGTCAATTTATACAATCGCATAAATTACCAACATACATAAACCAACTTCCTTCACTAAATGCCACTTGCTGCCAATCGTAATCAATTCTTGTGTCTATAAAAAAAGGACCAGCCTGTCGCAGACAGTCAGCAACAACAACGACGAGAACAACAACAGCAGCAAGAAGAACAGCTATCTATCTATATCCGTATCCGCCTCCGTATCCATTTAGCCAAGTCAACCGCACCATTTCCCATACCCATACCCTCCACCCAGCTATTGCTATCAGCAAAAGATGTACGCATAAATTTTTATCTGAATTGTTGAAATCTTCAAATGTTTTTGGTAGAAACGTAAAATCCATTAGAAAATTAATAAAGAAAATGTATAAATGCGGTTTTACTCCCCCTGTTTATACTTTTCACAACTCGCATGATTTTGTGTGGGGACATCTCTATAAATAAGACAACGCTAATAGAATTGAATTGATTACAAATGTTTTGTCTGAACAAAAGACTTCGTCTTCGCAAGGCGGCGTACCTTTCCTTAAAAATTTTCTATAATAAATCATTCATATTTTGTACTCACTTTGATCATTATTATTCTGCATATTCAATTACAATAACTGAGGCCATATGTTCGCACACACACACACGCAGCCACTTATATAGATAAAGATATTGCAAAGTACTCTCATTCACATTACTCCGTCTGAAACTCGAATAGGGGGCGCCTATTTATAAAGAAACATATGAATGAAACAAATATTTCGACGATCGACGTCTGGGCGCCCCTACATATGCCTACACCCAAAGCAAATGGGCCACAATCCAACAATAAACAGCATAATAATGTGCAATAAAGTATCTTAATTTGTTGAATTGTTGATAAACTTTGGCGCCACTTTGCGGATAAATATGAAACGAAACAACAAAAACTAAAAACCCAAAGGCTTATTGAAAAGATGCTTGGAGAACAATTGAGTATGGGCCAGCAAGAAACAACAACAAAAAAACAACTGCAAATACATTTCGAAAAGTATCTAAAAACGATAAATATCTTCGCGCATTAGTAGATAGTTAAGATTTTGAGATTCTTAACTACAAATTGAAACATTATTTTGTTTACCATAATATAAAGTATGTTGTTTTTGTCTATTTAGTTACAACTTTCACGCAGTTTAGTAAAGAGCAACAGTTTCCTGTACTTGCCGTTGCTGTGACTATTATTTAGAAAATTACAAAACAAGTGCAACTGTTTCACCTTCCCCCTCACTTTAATGCTCTGGCCCATTGGCTCTTGGCCATCCGTTTTGTATGTCTCGTTGTTGTTCTATTTAAATTATCAGTTTATTTGACTTTTGACATTTGCAGGTGAGATAGAGAATTACTATATGAAACTGCAACAAGTTGAATTATCTACGACTGTGTTGTGTGTATAAGTGTGTGTGTGTGTATTGTGACTGTGCACTTTCCCACTATCTGTGACATGTTGTTGCAGTTGCCCTCAATCCATGTCCGTTTAATTGCCCCTACGAGAGACTTGGCAAATTAGTTAATTGGAGTCCAGTTTACTTTGGACTATGTTGCAATTCCAAAATACTTACATATGTGGGGGGGATTTAATTATGATTCTCCCCTCTGCTAGTTCTCTTTCTCTCCTATCTCTCTTTCTGATCATTCATTGCCGCTCTTTATTGTTTGATAAGAGAATTTACCGAGAAGAAATTCATTACATGTAACATTGTTACATTTTGCTTGGCATTTAAGACATTTTTAGTTAGTTTTATTCATCACTTCAGTAATTTTAAGTGGCTTGACATGAAATAGATTCAATTTAACTATTATTGACTTTAAATACAGTTATCATTATTATAAGGCCGAGTCTATTGCTTTTAGATTATTCTTAATTCAATTATATGCAATGTGTTTCATATCAATAGGTGCACCAGATTTTTTATATAATTGTCCCAAAATGCGATGAGTTAGTATATAACCAGCTTTTTCATAAGAATAGGTGACACTTAGGAAAACTATAGATTTCAAGCCATCATATTCTTTGCTATTTTTTTATATTAAAATCAAATCATTTCTATCTCACTGAATATTCGTTTATATAAACCATGATGTAAATACATTCATATGTTTATAAAATGAATAGTGTATAATATATTTCTGTTGTTTGTATCAACCAATCTATCGGTTGTCTGAGATGAAGTTAAATTCTTCTCTCGGTTATTTCTCTTTCACTTTCCGCATCGCAAAATGAAAAATATAATTATTGTCTTGACAATGTTGTTGAACAGCTTTAAATTAGCATAACACTTTAATTTAGCATTAACAAACTAATTAAGATTCAATACTGAGATATTCTCATACGCACAGATGAATCTTAACGGATTCAAGAGAATTGGCACACAATTAAAAACGTCAGAAATACTTATATATACATATATACATATTCTTATGCCATCTACCTGTATGCCCGGAACTCTAAATGGCGCACAGCCTATTTTGCGTCCTTTTATTGATTTTTGTAGGCCATTAAATTTTGCACAGTTACCCATATTTTCCGCCATTTGCTAGAGAGATCTACCCCAAAATGTACTTGGCCTCCACCTCCACACACTTCTCATTCCATTCCCAAAATGTCCTCTCCAACCCCCAGGAAAAAAAGAAAGGAACAACAACCAAATGCCGGGAGCAATGTGGCAGATATTTTTCCTTTTGCCAGCTCAGCAGATGAATGCGTATAATTTTCGGTTTGATTTATGCCCACTGACCCCCCACCCCCAACCAACCATCCAACACCAACATTCGACCGCGCTGTGGGCCACCTTACGCGCGCACACATGGCCCATATCGCCCATGGCCCAGTGCCACCCGCATTTTCCATTCTTCTCATTCTCAGAATTTACGCCAAGGTTGGCAACCTCAGATTTGTTACGGGGGCGTGGTGGAGCATCCAGCTCCGGCTCCGGCTCCGACTTCAGTTCCTGCTAATGCTGATGCTAATGCTGATGCCGATGCTGATGCCCGATGCTGATGCTGGTCGTCCCTTTATCACAGAAAATGCTAAACGCAGACAATACATTTCTCTTGCGTCGTTCTGCCGTCGGGCTCAAGGCTGGCTTTATTACATTAAACGTTCGTAAAATAAAAATTGTGCCACTTTCTCAAAAACACGCACAACAATCACACACACACACACACGCATATTCCTAACAAAGCTGGGAATCAACCTGCTGTGGCAAACTGCCGCAAAAACAGTGACTTATGGGGGAAGGCAACAAAAACGGGACCCAAATGTTCTATGGTGTGCGAGTCCTTACTGCATTCGCTTACATAATCAGTCATGTTATCCTTGTCACACATACGACAAAGAAAGCAACAGAGCGAACAAAAGAGAGAAAGTGAGAGAGATAGAGCACAAGCGAATTATGTTCCAAATTATTTATTTATGTTATTTTGTTGTTAACCTCGCACAAGTACATACATATATGATTTTTAAATGTTTTAAAGGATTTGGAACCGGTTAAGGACAAAAGATAGTAAGAGACAAAAAGCGAATATCGATTTAGTTCCATTTCGATAAATTATAACTCCAAGAAATAAATATTTAACATTTTGTTGAAACATATGGCAGTTGCTTTTGATAATTGACTAAGAATACTTATAAATGTAATTTCTGTTATACTTTCTTAACTTTCTCCTCCTCCACTTAGAGAGAGAGAGAGAGTCTGTGTCTCCTTCTGCGTTTTCTCCTTTTTCCGTTTTCGTATAGCTTTCCACGCCGAAAAATTCCTTTGGCATTGATAAATGGCATTTGGCGTACTGTTTGTTGTTTTTATTGTTATCCTTCTTTGCGCTTTTCGCACAGCTTTTAGCAGTTTTGTCCTGTCGGCAGCGAAGTATTGTTTGTTTCCAGTTGCCTTGCTTTGGCATTTTCTCTTACTCGCAGAGTTCGTTTGCTTTTATACCCTTGCAAAAAGGGTATATTAATTTTGGTCAGAAGTGTGCAACGCATAGAACGAAGCATCTCAGACCATATAAAGTATATATATTCTTGATCAGCACGACGAGACGAGTTCAAATAGCCATGTCCGTCCGTCCGTCCGTCCGTCCGTCCGTCCGTCCGTCCGTCCGTCCGTCCGTCCGTCCGTCCGTCCGTCCGTCCGTCCGTCTGGATCAACGCGAACTCCTCCGAGACCGTCAGAGCTACAGAGCTGAAATTTTGCACGTAGGCTTGTATATACTGCAGGCATTGTATATCTCGGATTCAGCCGGATCGGACCACTATATCATATAGCTCCCATACAAACGTCAAAGTCACGAAACAGTGACTTTCTCAATAACTTCATTAATTTTACAGTTATTGTCATAAAAGTTAGTATTTGTCAGTTTTATGTTCTTATTAATTATTGTGCCAAATTTGATCAAGATCGGGTGACTATATCATATAGCTCCCATACAAACGGCAAAGTCACGAACAGTGACTTTCTCAATAACTTCATTAATTTTATAGCTATTGTCATAAAAGTTGGTATTTGTCAGTTTTATGTTCTTATTAATGATTGTGTCAAATTCGATCAAGATCGGGTGACTATATCATATAGCTCCCATACAAACGGCAAAGTCACGAACAGTGACTTTCTCAATAACTTCATTAATTTTATAGCTATTGTCATAAAAGTTGGTATTTGTCAGTTTTATGTTCTTATTAATGATTGTGCCAAATTTGATCAAGATCGGGTGACTATATCATATAGCTCCCATAGAAACGATAGGTGGAAAACAGTGACTTTCATCAAAAAGTTCGTTATATCCTATGCTAAGATTGAAGGCCGTTCTTTCGCAAACATTAGACTTTTTGGATAAAACGTTTTTACACTTTGATGGCTATGGGTAAGGAAGGAATTACCAAAACAGTTGCAAGGGTATACAAACTTCGACGCGGTCGAAGTTAACCCCGGCTCTCTGGTTTCTCTTTGCTTTTTGTTTCCCTCTACTTTTGCGTTTTGCCTGTTCAACGGAATCTGGGCTATTTATTCACCCAATTTCTATTTTTTCTTTCCTTTCCCTTCGCACATTTATCATTGTGCCTTCAGCTGCACACACACACACGCATGGAGTTACACCCACCAACTAGTACACTTGCAAAAATCATGTGGCTAAAACGTCATCAAGTGGGCCATCATCTTCCGACGGTTGACAAAAAATCTCTGAATATTTTCGTGTAGCGAATTATGCGACCAGTTGAATTCTCTAGGGTCCAAGCATTTAAAATGTTTTATCAAAAAGTTCTTACGATATATTGCTAATTAATTTGCTGATAAATTCAATTTCGAAACTCTTAAATCTTTTCGAATTTTGGCAATTTTTACACATTTAGGCATTTCCCTTGGGGGAATCATACGAATTTATCAGAAAAATATTTGTTGTATGTATTGTTGGCATTGGTGTACAAAAATCTATTTTCAAAACATTCGAACACATTTTTTAAACACGATAAATGTCTTTAGATAACAGCATTCGAAAATTAGACACATTTCTGATCTAAGAATTACATTTATTGTTATTCAATTTCTAAAAAACTTTAGAAAATAGATTTATATGGAAAAATATTTTTGTATTGATCGAGCATTGTCTATTATTTAAATAAATACATTAAAATTTGCAAAAATCTTTAAAAGAAATGTGGAAACTCACTATGCATGTAATCCAGATATAATTATCTCCTGCTAAGTTCCCTATACTGGGATTCCCATTGTTTGAAAACTTTGACACAAATACGTTAAAAATCTTCTCTGGTGACTTTGTTCAGTTCTAAATATACTCAGATTTTAAACAGATAAGTAGAGTGGCTTATTCTAAAACAAAAAACTTGACACGTTTGTAGAAAAATATCGACAAACTTGTAATAATTAATCTCCCACTCAAATATCAAGATGGAAATCGAAATCACATTTGGTCCCTATGCTTAAGTTCCACGAAGGCGCAACTGGTTGTCTTTAGATCTTTAATGGGAAAGATCACGTCTTAATCTACTCGTAATCTCATTTCAAATGATTCACGTTTTGTTGTAGGTACATATGTAGAAATAAAAATTTGTTTGTATGTACATATATTTCGTCTCTACGCAAACGCATGTTTCTGCTGCCCCTGCCAGTTTGGTCCCCTTTTTCCCTCCATTAAAATGGTCGATGACGCTGTCTGCGTGTTAAGAACAAACCCCAAAAATAACTCGAAGGCTTGGCCATTGCTCATTCAACTTTCGACAACATCAACTCCATCTATTGGCTGTTGGACGAACTAAAAAAGGGCTCGCTCGTAAAAAAAAAGGTAGCTTTAATGTGTTATGAGCATAATATTAAGCTTTATGGGGATCACTTATGGCTAAACAAAACAAAACGTACAACGAAAATCGACAGCTTTTTTGATTTGATTAACAAACATATCCTCTCACAGAAACAGATAGTCAATTGAAGGCCAATCAATTGAAAATTAAAATGCATTGCATGCCACTCATGAACGGGTGTGGAAACATTCATTTTGATGAGGTGTCGACTGTAATATGAATGAAAACTTTAACTGAAATCAACAAGAAACAAAAAAAGAAAAAAACACCGAATTTTATGTGTAATGCTCTCGCTGATTATATAATTGAGTCGAAATCTAAGCGGCACAGCTGCTTCAGGCCCATTCAATTCCCATTCTCATGCCCATATTCCCAATGGAATGACCCATATAAAATTTTGAATGTTGCCGTTGCCTTTGCCGCCGCTGTCGTCGGTGGCGAAGTGTTTCCAGCAGCGGCGACTTGATGATGAAGCGGGAATAAATGAGTGGTTTATGGGCGCAGCTTATGCAAAAAGCACTCAAGCTTGTATTTTTCTCTTTCTCTCTGTTTCTCAGTGTGTTTCTCTGGTGTCGGGTTCTTGAGTTCTTTCTCGTTGGCACATAAATAAATCGATGAGCGCTCGAGCCGCTTCGCATAGTTCGCCAATATTTTTATTGATTTGTCTGTGCCTCTTTGCTTCCTTTGTGCCTTCCGCCATGTCTGGAAAATGCGAAATGGATTGGTTAAATCCTGCTTAAAAAATAATAAAACAATTATTCATCTGCCTTCCTCCCTCCTCATGACCCTACTCGGTGCGTATGTGATGTTGGCTATGGAGGCAAAGAAAGCGCGGCAAGTGCGATAAATTTGTGCAACCCTGTGACCATAAAACATGCCTTTTGAGTAATTTCTCGATGGCGTTTATTTTGCGGGAACAATTTATGGAACATGCGCAATTCGAACAAGAAGAAGCTGACACTGAACTGGACACGGCGTCGCGTGTGTTGCAAATTACTTTTATTTATTATACAATATTGAAAAACATTCAAATTCAGGCTAAAACCAAAAAGCAAAGAAAAGTGACAACAATAAAACGAAAAGCCCGTCAAGAAATCGTCAAGAAACGCGACCAATTCATTATACAGACAGTCTGTCGTCCAGATATATCCAAATATATGTACGGATTGTATTGTTTGGCGGGGTCGCACATAAATCACTGGGTGAAGAGACGTGCTTAATACTTTTTACGCGTTTAAACAATTCAAAATTGTTTATGAGCTAAAATATTGAGCTATTGTTGATCATAAATTTAATACTTATGCGTATCAAAATTGTTTACAAAAGTGCCACTCACACAGTTACACACAAATATATATGCATAGAAGCACATGTATTGTGGTTTGTGCACTCGAAAAAATGTCACCCTGGAAAGGTTTTTGGCAAAGTTTTGTCTTGAAATCGATTAATTGTAACAACGGATACTCTTTATGATTTTAAATGAGGTACCTATATTTGGTTTGAAACTTTGAGCAAGTGAAAAACGATTCAAGTTACTGTTGAATTTAAAATTAAAGTGTTGAAACAATGTAAATATAGTAAGATTAATGAAATTTTTAGAGTTACCTGGCAGTAAACTGCTTTTTAAACATTTAGCTTACAGATTCCAATTTATTCCGAGTGTAACACAATTATTTTTAACCTTAATATGTTATGAAGAAAACAATTCTAAATACAAATATTTTCTGCAAGTGTAAATGCTTCTGTCTATTATTATTATTGTTTTTTTATTTGTTGTTTTACATAAGTTAATCATTGCTTATTTGAATAACTTTAACAACAAAGCAAACAGCCAATAGAATCAGTGACACAAACAAATACCGAAAATTATTTAACAATAATCTTAATTAATAATAAACAAAACAGTTTGAGTTAATTCCAAATGTGTGTGTGGGAGAGAGAAAGAGAGAACGCTGCCACCGTGTCCCTGCGTCGGTGGAAACCAAACCTTTTTTGAGCAAGTGCCGGAATTTTTACTCGACCAGCAGCAACGGCAACATTTCCCCTCCACACTTACACACACACACACACATTCAACACAGAAACGCTAAGAGCGGCTACTCTTGCAGGCTGATTTATTTGCCATAAGTCAAAGCAGGCGCGCATATACACGCCCCGCACCGCAATGTATGCTAGAGCGGGAGAGCAAAGGCAAAAGCAAAGAAAAGGCTGGGTTATTTGTCTTGCGGCACCGCCATTATTCATTTGGTCGCGGTCTCTCTTTCACTCATACGTTCATTCATGACCGGCAATGGCAATTCACTCGCTCACGAGAGCGCTCTCTTCTTTGTGTCTCTGGCTCTCACTGAATGTGAGCGGGTGTGTGTGTGTCTCTCTCTGGCTTACTTGCTCTCTCTCTGTCTGCCGCCCGTTCTGTGTTTGCAAGAGTAATCGCTCTCTCTCTCTGATTTTAATGGCCGCTCTGAAGTGTTTATCGTTGGCACACAATATTCGCAAGTGGGATTTCTTATGGCAATGTCGTTCTACGTTTCGGCCCTATTGCCGTCGGCTAAAAACCGCCCACCCCCTTTCTCATTCGTTCACTTGGACACACACACACACACTCTCTCAATGCATTCGCATGGTCTTAGTTTGTGTGTGTGCATTTGTTTTCCTTTGACTCTTTTTCCTGTTGCTGTTGGCTGCACTTTTCCTTCTTTGCCGTCTTTAGCTTCTTCTTCATCTTCTTCTTGCTGTCGTGGGTTTTTCTTGGCAGCAGTTGAAAAACCGCGCCACAATTGGCAAAGGCAAAGCTCCAACTTCGTCTTTTGTCCTCCATCTCCATCTCTCCAGTTCTCAATCTTTGACTGCTCCCCGCGCTAACTTGGCAAAAAAGAGTTGTTTTAAAAATTGTTTATGGCCGTAATGCTGGCGCTGTTCATTTTCCACGACCACGACATAAAAAGAGGGCGGCTGGAGGAAAACTCTGCGTTTTCCCCTCCCTTCCACTCACCCCTTTTACCCAGTTGTTGGCGTTGTCTTCGCCTGCAACATTTTTCTGATTAATAGTTTTATTTATTTTTAGCGCTCATCTTCTTCCAACTCGTCCAAGTAGTTTTTGTCGCTTTGTCGCTTTTGTTGTTGCCCGTCGCTAGCAACAATTTATGAGTCTTTATTAAAATGTTATATCGCTTTGTTGTTGTATTTTTTATTTGTTTTCTGTTAGTTATATTTTTTTTTCTGTCCATTTTTCCCCATTTTGTTTTATCAGCTCTACGCATTCCGTTTTTATCAAATCTGCTGTCACTTGCTGCTGATTTATTATAGACCATAATTCTTTCTTCATTCGTTCGTTCGCCCATTCGGTTGGTTCTTGTTTTGTCCGATTCCGTAATGAAGTAAGTTTTGAGATATGGATTTTTCTTCTCCTGGGATTAAATTTTTATCTACTGAAGAGGATCTCAAACAAAACAATCGATGGTGCGCTCTCCAGTTTTGCCATTCAATTGTCTTGCACTTGGTGTCTGGAGTCTTATCTGTTGGCCTGTTGACAATGTGGCTACAATTTCTTTGAGAGACTCCTCCGAGCCACGACAACCACGACTCAGCTGACCCCGAAGGGCAACATGTGAATGTTGTGTGCAACATCGTGTCCACGTCCAGACGTCCCGGCCGATCGAATCATGACAAGATTTTCGTGCTGAAAACGCCAGCCAAATGAGAAATGTTGTTCTTGCCACGATATTTTTCGGAGGAGCATGTTGTAAATTTCCGAAACGGCACGAATTCGACTTAGCTGCCACTCAGACATTAGAGAGTTATCCTTGAACTAAATGGTTATTTTTTTGTGTTTTTCGTTTTACGCTGTTGATTTTTTTACCAGACTGCAACTGTTCAACATATGAAAAACATAATTTTTATGATTGATAATTGACTTTTCACCACGCCCAACGCTGTCAAGGTCGTCTCGGATGAGATTATACAAAGAAAAGCCTTGAAAGATCTCAAACTAAAAAAAATGTGCGCAGTTTCCCTCATTTTTTTACGATGCCATAAAAAATTGCACTCCGTTAAGTGTCGTGGTAGTCGCCGTCGTCGTTGTCATAAACAAAACTCGCGTTGAAACGGAGGCAGCGCTGCTAATTTGCACTTCCGTTGAAAATTCACTTCGCCGGCAACAGGATGCTGCTGCTGCTCTGTGTGTGTGCGTTTGAGTGTGAGACAGGGCACAGAGGCGGAGGCAATCAGGACACACGTTGCCCGTTGCCATTTAGGTAGATGGCCCAGTGCATTTGGCACTTTTTTATGTCCTCACCAGCAATTGCCAACTGCGAAAGCGGCCAAAAATAAAAAGAACCAACAACAGGACAACAAAAAAAAAAAATTCAAACAACTGCAAATAGCTGCAGGTAAACGCGGCAAATTGCCATCACGTTTAGTCCTTGCATTTTGACAGATTCACGTACTTAGATCTGTAGTCGACACAAAATGTTATTAGTTTGGTTCTTGTTAAACTTTGACAAAGTTTCAGAATTAGTCTACGTGGTAAATTCTTTACATTTTTAAAAGGATATTAATTATAAATTCAATTGATTGTTACTTTTGTCTTCAATTGTTTATCAGAAACACAACTATCTTGATTCATTAGGCAAAATATTTAGTATTTAAATTCTCTTTAATGTTCCATCCCTCACTTTCTCTGGCTTGTCTTAGCTAACAATGCTTTAGCGCAGATCAAACAAAGTTTAACAAACAAAAAACGTTTATGAAAGTTAAAAGCTTTTTTTCAGCAAATTAACTAAGGCGCAATACAAGTAAAACTCTTATCAGATTTCTAATTAATTTAATTTTCTGCCAAACGTACCCCGCGCCATGCCTGCCATTCCTGCTCTGTGCCAGGGAAGGGCCAAAAAATGAAACCGCTTGAGTCGACAGAAAAAAGTGTTCGGCGGCTCTGCTTGGCTCTCAGGTATAGGGTGACTTCCTGACTCTTGTCAAAGTTTTTGCTGATTAAATCAGTCATAGAAATGTCGAAAGAGCAGCAACAAAAAAACCAAAACTAAAAAAAAAAAACACGAAGCAGGAAAAAAGAAGAGGCGAATGGAAAAACCTTTAGACCAAATCAAATATTTGCCTGCCTGGCCAGGACAAGGACAGCCTAGACCAGCATTTAACCGTTAGTTTTGTGGTCTTATTATGCAAAAGAAAGAAAAAAAGCAGAGGGGGAGAAAAAAATGTTGGAGTCGGACCACCATCAGGCAAAACGAAGCCAAGTCAAGCAGGCAAACAGAGGAAAAAGCCAAACACGAAACAGTTAAAAAAGACCAAGCATTGAAGTGCAGGAGGGGAGGTAGGCAGGGGCAGCGGGGTAGGGGGGTAGAAGGGAGTGGAGGTACTTCTATACAAGGAAAAAGTCATCGTCATCGGCAATTCAAACATATGCACGCCTCAGTTGACGGCGACGCCGACGCTGGCTTCGCTGCTGCTTAGTTAGCCTCATTTAGAAAACGTTTGTTATGCAATGCCAACATTTGTATTCGAAAATGTTTTTTATTCAGTTGTTGACTTTTTTTCTTCCTCTTTCTGCCATTTGCTTTGTATTGTAACATTGCTCGGCGCGGCCTAAATGGCTGACTGGGACTGGGACTGCGACTGAAACTCTGAGACTGAGAATGTGGACATGGACATGGACGAGGAGATGGCGATGGCGATGGCGATGGCGACATGGCTTTGTGCCGACTTCAGCTGTTTGGTTTTGGTTTGCTTGGGTTATACGTTTTTTTCCTTTCTTTCTTTGGCCTGAGCTGGGGCCCAGGCCTTAGTTCACTCGCTCGAGTTTGAATTTTAAATGCAATCATTTCCTTTACCGCAGTCACCCGCTCAACTGTTCACCCCTCTGTTCACGTCTAGGTTCTTCCGCTCACCTTTTTGGCCAGGCTCTCCTCTCTCTCTCTCTTTCTCTATCTGAGTTGTATGTAAGGACTTCGTGATTTTCGCTATGATTGTTTAAACCAAATGTGGCCAAGCTGGTACTGTCTGCCTTGGCCAACATAGTTAGCTGGCTGGTTAACTAACGAACTGAAATTGTTTAAATATGCACAGAGATATAAAACATTTCGTGACATACGAGCGCATAGCCAAAAAAACAAAACAAATGTTCAATTCAACGATTCAACTCAATGCAAATGACCAGACTTTACTCAACAGGGGGGAGCCCAGTCCGTTCCTATCTCTGTCACCTTAAACAAAATGTCTAAGGCTAAAACAGATCTCAAGCAAAAGCGTTTGCACGCCCGCAGAATTTCTCATTTGATTTATGCTGAGTAGGATTTTATTTTGGCGCAATTTATAAAGATGTCCGATTGCAAGCTTTTGAAATATTTTTTTATAAATAAATACAAGATACATACATACTATATATATATATGTATATATATATATAAAGCATAAATTTTCAAGTTTCACGTTTTGCCTCTCTGCGTTTACCTGAATCGTTGTCATCCGAAAAATAAAAAATACAAAACAAAACAAAAATTCGGCATTTCTGTTTGCCCGACGGTCGCGCTGTCAACCCAATTCAAATTGTGTACAAAATCGTGAGATGCATAATTAATATATCTTTATATACCTATACATACATATTTTAAACATATATATATTTTAAACCATGGAGTCGGCAATTGAGTTGTATCACTGCGGATTGAAGTTGGAAGTTGCCTAGGAGGCGGTGTGAGCCTAAAAGCTATTTAATTTAACAATTTCCAACAGGTTAATATGACTCAATAGAATAGTAATAAAATATGAAATAAGGAGAGTAAACGTCAACAGAATGACTGGGTCACTTAACAACTACTAAATACTTACTTCATCAGGGTTTTATGATACTTAAAATAGCTATTTCTCTTTCAATCTAAACTGATTGTAAATGCTTGAAAAATAAACTAAATTAATTCATTAAACTTTGACTGTAGACAACAAAAATAGATATCAGATATTTAAATGGCTATATGGAATTTTTATAATATTGAATTGCCTTAATTAGTGCCTACTGGAAAAAGTTTAGTTAAGTAATAGGTCAAGTTGTTTAATAATTATGCATTGAATAGACAATTTAATTGTACATTGACAAGCACTTATCAATTAGTCATTTCATATATACTCAATCTAAACTATTTTTAACTTGACTATAAAAAGAAAATGGCGCCAGTTAGCAATTAGATAACTCGTTTGTTTTTGGCGCCAATTTGGCCAGGGCCGCCTCCAAGCCCGGTTCAGATCTAAAGTTAAAGGCTCCCCATGCTACCAATTTTGGAGCGATGCGAAAACTTTACAATGGCAATTAAAAGTAATTACCAAAACCATTAACGCAGCCGGCAAAAAAAAAAACTTTTAAAAGAAATACGAAACGAAAACAAGAAAAATAACAAAAAGCGATACCAAAAACGGCAAAATGCCCAACTAAAATGCAAGAAAAGACAAACAAACAAAAAAAAAAAAAAACAACAACGAAGGAGAAAAAAATGCACGTAATTTATTTGTCATCAATTGGCTGGCAATAAATCAGACAATCACAAAAATGCTGTCAGCATTAAGACATGTGAATACGAATACATTTGCAGCAGCAACAACTACAGTAACAGCAACAACAACAATGTTGCTGAGACGGCAACAACAGCAACGTCGCCAGCATTTCAAGATTTATGGACGTGTAACCTGTTTCTTTAATTGCACATTTGCAGCCCCCAAACGACGACAACGGGCAACGGGCAACGGCAACGGCAGCAACAAAACAAAAAAACAAACCAACAGCAACATGTGAAAAATAAATTAAATAAAAATGCATACAAAGCAAACGAAATGGCTTCAAAATGAACTCGAAAACGGGCAAACGGTAGCAAAAAAGAGTAGCACTCATCACACTAAAGAAAAAAAAGCACGGACTTGGTTGTCGCTTGGCTGCACTGCATCCAATCTGGAAGCTGCCAGCCAGTTAGTCAGCTGGGCAATGTAACATTTAATCATTTGCCGCCATTTTGAACTTAAGGTACAAGGGATCCAATTTCAAATAGTTCATTCGTGTATTTGGTAAACTTATTGTAACTAAATATTCGATTAATTATCTTGCTTGATTTTTATCTTCTCCACTACATACTAAAGAGTTATAGATACTTATATTATTATTAGAAACTTTTTTCCACCGGGAGGTCAACTGTCACTCTCGCAGCCTTTTTGGTGTGTCTGATTTCTATAAGCTAAAAATATTAGTTTGATTCCATGTGCTGCGTACAGAGTAAAAAGTTCAAATACAAAACTTAATGCCAATAATAGTCAAAAATTAAATTACAAAATTGCATGGGAACATACAGATGGACAGGAGTATCCTGACCAATTTTATTAGACCCTTTGCAAGTGCTTAATAATTGCTATGGCAAATTGTAATAAAAGTGTTTTATTGCGTTATATATAATATTACTTAATTTAATTTCAATTTAAAATTGATATCTATATAATACTCAGTAGTTCATTCTATTCATATTTTATATGAGAATGTTTTTTTCAAAATAAATATGCACAAATTTTAACTATGTAGTTGTAAATAAATATTTATAAAAGAAATAATGTGTAAAGGTAATTTTCCCAAATGATTTTTCCAAATACATATCTTGACAATGTTTTTAATATGGGGAAACTTAAATATATAAATTCCTTAACTTTTAAACTCTTTATCGCTTCTAACACCTTTTTCAGACAAAAATGGAGACAGATAATTAAATATTCAAGTCTTTAATGATTTAAAAATTGAGAAAAATGTTTTCTTATAAGCAAATTTCTTGCAGATGCCAAAATCTGTCATTGGTTTAATAAAAATATGAAAAATATTAAAAATTGCAAAAACTCAATGGAAACAATGCAACAAAAAACAGGCACACACACACAAAGGAGGAGCATAAAAAAAAAACAACAACCAATAATAGTTTGAGTTTCCATGTTTTTGTCGAATTAAAATTTGCAACAAGGCACGTTCGCTGGCGCTAAAGTTTGCCGCTGATCCTCCCCGATACTCCTGCTCCAGTTGCAGTTTCTGCTTCTACAATTCGGTCCTGGCTTGCTTAGTTATTCATGTACATTTGTATCCTGCGCATAAAATGCGGCTGCGGCTGCTGTGCGGAAAGGCAGCAGACAAATAGTAATGAAACTCTTCTCGGGCGGCTGCCAGGACATACGACGACTTCTTCAGTTTTTGACTGGGCTGGGTTAGCTCTCACTCTGTCGTTTTTCTCTATCTCTCTGTCTTTCTATTGTATTGTGGCTGTTCTGTGTTGGGCTGTCGTCTCTTTGTTGAGCAAGGATTGGAGCCACTCGGCAGCAGCAGAAACATTTCGACATAATGTAAACTAATTAAAATTCAAAAGCCATAAACAGATTTTGCCAATAAAACTTTGCTAGCTAAATATTTTTTGCACACACCAGCCAGCATGTTGAGAGATACACACACACACACTCATGGAGAAGGAGTGACAGGGGAAAACCAAAGAAAACTTTACACAAATACAACAACTCTCTCCAATACATATTGTTGTTATTGTAGTTCTTCTCTAGTTTTTCTCTGCCAAAACTATTGCTAAAGCAGCCTTCGGGTCTAAAATCTCCAGTTAAAGGCAACTTAAAGTCTCTGTTGGATTTTCTTTTGGTTTTGCTATTATTATTGTTGTTATTATTGTGTATTGTTGTATGCTGAGATATATAGATATGGCTACAGATAGATATATGCATATATATATTTATTTCTGTGTGTGTGTATGTGGTTGCTTGCCACTCGTGAGTCGGAGTGGAGTGCAGGAAGTGAAACGTAGGAAATGTGGCCAACAACATTTTATACTCGAGCGCATAATATTCATATGCAGGCCATAAAAAACTTTGGCAGCTCAACGAGGAGAGATCTTCTTCCGACATCCCTATCCCGTTATCCATTCCCATTCCAGTCTTTTCGTATCCCTACTTCTACTGAGACATTGTGAAATCTTTAAGAGAACTGTCGTAAAATCTAGTATATCTCTGCTTAGAGGTTCATTGAAAACCAGTTAAGTTAAGTAACCAAATAAAAGGTTATTAAATATTTTAAAGGAATTTATAATGTTGATGCTTACTTTTAACTGGATTTTTAGAACATAGAGTTATTATTAGGAATAAGGAATTGTGTAGAATTTTGTATTTATGCTTTCCATTTTTTTGGCATTTGTAAAATGTAAAAAATATTTGAGAATAAATAGAGAGAAATATAAGAGAGAAGAGAGAAACTAGGATAGATAGATAAACGTTAAGAGATAAATGCAGTGAAAGAGAGAGTGAGAAAGATAGTATTTTTTGTTGCAACGCCTCCATTTGTTGGTAGCTGGCAAAAAGTTGCATAGAAATGGATAGGGGAGCGGGGTTTGGCAGAAGCTTAACTTAACTTTGCTTTTACTGCGATAAAATGAAAATTGCACACGCGCCATAAATAAGGATTCTCACAAGGATAATTTATAAAACTTTGCTCACAACGTTTTACTTATGAGAAGCAGCAGCAGCAAGCAGCGAATGCCAGACACAACTTCCCTCCCAACTTGTCCTTTCTCACTCACACTATCTCTGTCTCTCTTTCTCTCTCACTCCCTAGCTCTCTGTCTCAAACACACAGAGTGTTTGCCACCCGGGAACTGATGCACTTGCGTCTACTGCCTCTAAACCATTCTCATTCTCATTGCCATATCCTGGCCTGACGTCCTGGCCTGGGCACGGGGCAAGTGAAGTTTGTAAATTCCGCAAGTGTTGAGACTATGACGTATGCCAAAGGCCCAACACCCACTTCAATTCATCCGAATGGGCATCTAGTTTAAAAGGTGGTGAGAGCAGGAACAAGAGGTCGACTTTGGGGGTCCAAAGACCTGCATGCATATGCTGACCAGAACGACCTCTCCGGCCAGCCAAATGGCCAACAAAATGGGTAGGCTGAGAGGCAGTCGAAATTGTAATCGATGTGCGAAATAAACAAAAGCGGACATAATTATCGAGTTATCGCGCGGCGCCTTGCTGCGGGTGTGGCTCCCTGACTGCTCCTCCCCGACACTCCTCCTCTATGCCCCAAAATGAATGGCCATATATACTGGCCCTGCTTGGGCTGCGCTAGTCCCGCACCGAAATTCTCGGCAAAGGCAACGCATCGATATTTATGATGTCATGGATTTTATTGTTGCCTGCTGCAAAATATTCATATGCGTTTGCCCAGGACTTGGGCACGGAAACAGTAAAATGACCATCAGCCGAACAGGATGTAAATTTTGCAGCAAAACGAGACAACGCACACAAGGACATGAACAGGACCGAAAAGAGATGGAGACAATGAATGTCCTGCTCCCAACTGAGCAGGAAAAGAGAATACAGAAGGAGGTGGTGAAGGTGGTGGTGGAGGAGCGGAGGACCAGTGGGTGGATTGTCGATAAGGCGACTGGCTGCCTGGCTGAACGAGAGATGACGCTGGTGCGATAGTCCAATGTCCGCCAGGATATGCCACAGTCAAATTTGAGCAGGTCGAGCCCCACAACCGCCGACCCCTTCAATGACCACCCTCTAGCGAATGCTCTAGGTCAGAGCGCAATAAAATGTTGCTGATATTGTTGTTCCATTTTTTTTTCTCTCTTTTTTATTTTTTTCTTTCCTCTGTTGTTTTTTTTTTTGTGTGTTGCTGGTGTTGCTGCCTATTGCCAAGTTTGATGTGGCTCTTGTCCATGGGCTCAGCATCAGTTAAGCTCCGCACGGAAGTTGCACATATGCCTCGGACTCGACTCTATTCGATGCGGGTTTCGGTTCGTCGCTGTTATTGCTGTTATTGTTGTTGCACTTGAGTTATGCGCATAGATTGAAAATTGTCGATAACCGAAAAAGAATCGCACGAAATGCAACCAACACCAACAAGCCACAGGGTCAAATCAACAGAGAAGCAACAACGTATAACTGATACCCTAAACAGGAATTTCCTTTAACAATGTCAATCTCGTTGGCAACGTAGTTCTCATAATCCACTTGCCCCTCTTTCGGCAAGGGTATTGAAAAAATACTTGGTCTGGGCGCGTTTTGCACTTCACAATTGTTTTCGAGGTAGAGGTTTAACAAAAAAACCAACAACAACAAAAACGTGTGGGCTTGGAAGGTGGCTGCTGTAGGCGTGTCCACATCATGTTGTTGGGGGAGCGTGATGCAACACGCCATTATAAAGTTATTAAAAGACAACAACCAAATAACAGGAAAAACATACACCAATTCAAGGGACACACATACAATCTCAACCATGTGAGTACCTGTAACAGGTAGAAAACAAAGCCAAATTAATGAAAGTAAGCAGCATGAAAGAGCTAATTGGCTAAGACTACAATAACAGAAATGTTGGGTTAATAATTATATATTAGTGAAAACATCTGGATGGTATCAATTAAAAATTATTCAAGCAGTCGTTAAATTTTTCAGATAAAGTTAAATTAAGAAGTTGAAAACTTACGAAACTTGAAGCAAATTCTATTTCAATTAATAACCCAGACACTAAGAGATCAGATTAGATTTTAACACATTTTAAGCCATTTAAAAGAAACTTTTAAAAAAAAACAAAAAAAATTGTCTGTACCCTGTAATTTTTGTTATTAATTAATATAAAAAGTCAAATAAAGCCATCAGCTAATAACTTATTTTTTTTAATACATTTTAATTTGAATTCTTAAGAGTTAAATAAAACTGTTTTCCTTAAATGAATTCATCATCAACTCAATGACATATAAAAAACAAAATTTTGGAAAAATATAATAAGAAATCAGAAATTTTAATAAAAAAACAATATTATTTGCTTTTGGAATGCTTCTAACTTATTAAATTGATTTGATTTACTTAACAAATGTTTTCAGAGTTGATTGGAAGGAAGGACAGTAAATATGTTGATCAGACTTTAGATAAAAATTAAACTATTCATATCTATAAATTTTAGAAATCGTACGTCATCCTAGAATTCAGTCCATTTTGATAGGCTTTTTTGTCACTCTTTGTTTTTAAAGATTGTTTTTTTTTTTTTTTTTTTTGCTTTTGTTTAAATAAAATCATTTTTGCTACCGTCTGCTCACAATCAAAAAACCAGCAAAGAGGCGGCAACAAAGCAACAACAAAATGCCTTTTTGCAACAATGCAAAAATTGTTTATGAGATTAAGCTCATAAACTGCAAAAATGCATTTTAATTGAAGTGCAGCTTTGGGACTTCATATACGTACGTACATATACATATGTAGTATATAGAGAAGAATACGTATATAATATAATATTTCTGTTTGTTCGTTTTTCTGTTCAGCCTCTCGTTTGGTGGCACTCACTGATACTGATAGTAAATTTCCAATATATCGAAACAAAAACTGAACTGAAAATGAACCCAAAGAGAGAGGAGGGCAATATCGAGTGTGTGTGTGTGTCCTGTGCGGACAATGGCGTTGATTGTTTGAACTTTGCTGGCGCTTCAGATTTTGCGTTTTTTTTTACTCTCTGCCCCCATGGCCCATACAGTTTTTTATGCCAATAAATTGGCAATAAACATAAATCGCAAGGATTTACAACACAGAAGCATATAAAATAAATTTATTTCTTATATGTATACGGGTAATTAACAAAGTCGATGAGGTGATGACCAGTAGTCTGAACGAATGGCAATAGATCAGATTAGATGAAACTAGAACAATTTGTTAGTCCCCCGATATGATTTATGAACGTGGAGGGTATGTAGAGACGAGAAGTTTGTTTGCCGTGTGCTTGTAATTGAGCGGATGTGACACTCAAGATTTTAACGGAAGTCACTAAATACTGCCTCCCCGCACTCTGTGTGTCTGTATGTAGTTTAGCGGGAGTGCGAGTATGAACTTTGGGGACTTTGTGACTCATAAATACGGCATGTTTGCATGCATTTCAAATGGAATGTTGTCTGTAGCCAAAAAATACACCAAAACATCCAATTTAATTTGTATGAATCCATCAGTAGCTCCTTTGTCTTTGTCCAAGATACAAAATCTACCATATATATGGGCTGAGAGGGCAGAGGACAGACGACAACTGTAACGCGACAAGTGAAAGGAGAACTACAAACTCCCGCAAAAAAAAAAAAAAACAGAGTGGAAGACTCCTTTTACAGTTTTCATGGCATTGTTCAGAATTACCATCAAGTTGACAGTTCTATGGCGCGTTGACAGTTCACACAAACATTCACATGCACTCACACACACACTCAAACACTAACACATATGCAAATGTCGCCAACTCTTTGGCTCATTCTTGTGGAAAATGTTTTTCTGCCCGCAAAACGGAAGGAAGGAACTGGGCAAACGAAACGAAACGAAATGAAGAATGTGTCAGGCAAAGCGAGCTATCAGTAGCAAAAAATAGAAAAACCAAAGTCCAGAGACGTGAAGAAAAAGTGTTTTATACACAAGCAGAGAGAGAGAGAAAAAATAACCTGAAAAACGTATGAAATGACAACTTGAAAATGCAAATAAATGTAAGTTTTGCCATTTTTATTTTCATTTGCACACGTTTGTATCTCTCTCTCTCTCTCTCTCTCTTTATCTATCTATCCATCTCTTTTGCTTTTGTTTTCTACTGGTGCCACGTCAGGAATTCATCATCAACGACCACGTGAAGTGGTCCCATCCCCCAATTCTTACCTCTTGCCACAACTTTGCCGTCGTCTGCTGTTGGCATTCAAAACTATTTTTGTCGTTGGCATTTAAAGTGTCACATTTATATGGGATTTTTATTTGGTGCTCCTCCAATCTCCTCCACCTCCTCCACCAACCACTTCCATCCCATTTACACAAACACCTCACCTATACTCAAACTTCGACTCCTACTCTTTCAGAGCTATCAACTCCTACTTCTATGCCACACGCGCCATCCCATCTTTTTTCTTCTCTCATATATGTACATACATATATGCAGATACATTTTTTTCTTCCTTCAGCATGGATAGGAATTTTAAAACGTGGCATTGCGGCATCTTCAATATCACACCATCCATATAAATGAGTGTCTGTGGAAGTCATTCACGTGTTAAAACACAATGACACCTCAATGGACCGAATTGCCTGGCAGATGAGTGACATTCTAAGGGAAGGGACAATTAGAACTCACAACTAAGGGGATGATTCTATAGAAAATATATTATTTTCAAGAATTTATTTCATAACGCTAAAGAGACCGAATGAACAACATGTTTTTATATTTACCACTTAAATCGGCGTTGTACTGAATCTACATCAAAATATTTTCTCAATTATATAAATGTTTTATTTATTTATAACAATATATCCAATAATGTAAATGAAAGGAATATCCTTTCAAGGAATATCCTATCAAGTAGCATTTGCAATTTCCGAGGCAGAAAATCATATTCCTAAAGTTATTTAATTTCAAGTTGTACGAGTAACTATATCAATTACAAAATTATATTTGTCTTTGGTCTTTTATATTTTTAAAAGCAACATCAAAATATTCTTCCCAGTTATAATTATATACTTTTTATTATTCTAGTGATAATAATTGATAAGTTAAGTGCAAAATATAATTACATTTTCCATAGAACAATTTATTCATTTCCATTCTTTTCTTTCGAGTTTCCTATTACAAGTGTAAATAGATAAATCCATTTGCATAGGCAACTCCCTCAACTACTTTTTTACTTATAATCTATTTCTCTAATGCATAAAAAAGAACATGGAATCCTTATTGATCCTTGTCTTGAAGGCAAATATGTCAACCATTTTTCAAGTACCGCTTAGAGGACAAATGTCGCTATTTTGGGTACTTCAACCACTAGCGAGTCCTTTCTCCTTCCAATTCACTAACTAGTGCATATGCGCATATTTCTCTCTCACATACACGCACACACGTACAATCACATACGGGGACTCAATGGCTGACTGCAGCCTGTTCCAATCATAAATCATAATTCAATATGGAGTGCCCTGCCCTACCTTCTATATATGTAGCTGCGGCCACCCTTCTCCTGCTCTTCCCTTACAGTCGTTTTACATGCATTACAAGGCAATTCAATGCGTTGTTCTACAATGAAATATGCATTAAAATGGCCCACCAATTGGTTAGACGAAAAAAAAAACTGAACAGAAAACTGAACTGAAATGAAATGAAGCCATGTCGAATTACCGCGCAGAGTAGAGGTGGGGAAATTTTCCCATTTTCATTTGATTTTTCCATGGCAATTCGATGATGCTTGGGCCAGAAAAATCTGTAATGAGCATTTTGTATTTATAATGTGATTTCTGAACCTCGAAAAAGGAGCGGAAGCGAATGAGCGTGAGAGCAGGAGGGGCCATGGGAGGGAAGTGTCTCTCTCTCTGACTCTGTCTAGTGCCAACGCCAGTGGCACATCGTTTATTAAGCAGACTTAGTTGAGTGGTAATTGCATAAATCACATAAGGATTTCAGTAGTCTGGCTAGCCCCCTTTTACAATGTACATACATGTGTTCCCCCTCTCCCTTACCACCGTTTCCCACTTTCTTTGGCCATTGGCACGAATTTAAATTTCATTTGCCGTATGTATGTATGTACTTGGCCACATATTGTAGTTGAGCGATTAAATAAATGCGCCCATGTTAAGCCCCCCAAACACACACATACACAGAGAGACAGACAAGGGAGAGATACTAAAGTATCTTGTGGATACAAGAGGCAAAGACTCAAGTGTCTTTGGCAACAACCGCAATCGAATTACCTGAACATCAAATGTGAGGTAAAAACCCAAAAATGAAATCCTCATAAATTGCCAACTGATCTGACTTGGCATGCGAGTAAGCCAAAAAAAGGAAGAAATAACACTTTAAACTTTAGTCTTATGTTTTTTTTTTTTTTGCGAATTGTTTTGCTGTTGTTAAAACGATGAAAATGGTTGAAATCCTATGCGGGAAAACCTAACTTGCTGATTATGCAACATGCAGTTTTCCAGTTGAAAGTATTCATTCTGATACCCAATAATTTCCCATGCTTTGTCACTTGAATACCAAATAAAGAACTTGGCAATAGTTCGATGACATTGAACGGCGACCAAGCAACAATCCAACCAACCAGCAGCCACAGGAGCAGCAACGACAACGACAACATCATCAAGATGCGACTCTTGGGTCGGGCCTGAGAAACTTGCCACAAACCAAAAGTGTATACAAGAGGGTGCAAGAGTATGTTGAGGGAGAAAGAGAGATAGGGAGAGAGCGAGCAAGAAATGCTTGTTTAAGATTTAAAAGTAAAAATAGCTCCTTATTCATCTTCGATACACGAAGCAGCTGAGGATGCGGATGCGCCCCAGACTCGAGTTCTTTCTCCCTCCCCTCCCCTCCCCTCCCTTGATCTTTCTCTGTTTCTGTCTCTTGTCTGTTGAGAAAACAGATACAGGGATGGCAATGGCAACCCACGAGTTTCGGTTACCAATGGCTGCCCCATTCCCCACGCCCATGCCCATGCCCATTCTCAATCACATTCCCATTCCCGGAACGTGTAATGGCAACTTGCATGTTGCACCGCGTGTTGCTTTATTTGCATACATCAACAGTGACAACAACAACAATGGCCCAGAAGTCCAAAATACCAACGGAAATGGACCGATTACTGACAGTGATTCAAATTCAATTAAAATTTACATTTTCTATACATTTGCATTCAAAAAATATATTTCAGTTGATATATGTATGAATTTGTACCTGAGAGAAATTAGAAATTTGTATTGCTTAGCCAAGACCAATGTCTTGGATATCATCAAACAATTCTTATAATGGATCTGTTTGAATTTGATTGAACTAAAACCATTGGAACATTTTATAGCCTAGTTTTTCCATTAAAATGGTTTTTGTGGTATTTCTTCCTTCCATTATGTTTACATTAGTCTTTTTGGATATTCTTCAATATGCCAGTTCAATAGCTTTTCCCGATTCTGGCCTTCATCTGCGACTGTTTCGCCTTGTCGGACTTTGCCAAAAGATTTGCTTTTGAGATATGCCCACAATAAAAATCACAAATAAAACTTGCAACTGCGCGAGACTCACCTTTGCTTTTGGCTGACTCTTGTGGCCCTATGCCACATATACCTTACCTGGCCCGATTCAGTTGCTCTACCCTCTCTGCCTTTTTACCCTGTCCTTATCCTTGACATAGCTCCTTCTTCTTCTTCTACTACTTCTTGCGGTTGCGTTTTCTTCTTATTGCTGGCGGCAAACCTTTTGTTTATTTTATTATCTTTGGCTATTTGGCTGCTTCTTGTGCTCCTTTTTTCTTCCCGTTCTTCTTCTTTTTTTATATATGGAGTGTGGCGAAAACGCTTAAAACAAAATTTATTTAGTCGGCCCAAGGCCCAGGCATAGAGAGACAGAGCAAGAGAGAGAGGAAAGAGAGAGACAGAGAGTAAAACAAAGAATGAATCGCAATGCGACAAAAATGCGACTAAAAATAAAGCAAATGGTTAAAAGCAACAACAAAATAAAAATTAAAAATAAATAAAATATATATATGTGTGTTTGTGTGAAGCCAGAGAAAATGGCTAAAATTAATTTAAATTTATATATTTTACAGGCACAAAATTTTAATTTACCAAATTGTGTGCGAAAAATGAAGCTTAAAATAGCTGCCTCTGCCTATTCCAAATCAGAATCACAATCCGAATCCGAAAACCGAATCAAAATCAGCTGCCAAATCCAATTTTATGATGGCGCGCAGACATTTGCATAAAATGTTTGCATTGCGAGCAAGCGAGACAGCATTTCTAGGAGTCAACTAGAGCAAAGGAGACAGAACTAATAGAGAGAACATGCAACAGCGCCCAGCATGTGGCAGGCTGTGTTGATGTTGCTGTTGTTCCGATTGGCGCAGGGAAGGCAAACAGAGGACAATACTCTACACTACACTACACTGCATTGCATTGCATTGCATGTTAGCCGTATTTCGCAGTTCCTCGCCAAAAAAAAAAAAACAAAAAACTTCTCTTGCAGCTCCTCGCATGCAATCGCAAAACAGCACGCGAAGACAGATTAGAAACGCAAACGAACCAAAGTTCTGCGGGCAGCGGTTAGTTGTTTTTTTGTTTGCCCCCTCCTGCGACTACCAGGGACTTTTAGCCATGGCTGGGATCTGAGTTGGAGTTGGAGTTGGTGAGCCTATTCTATGTTGGCTTGCTGTTATCATTACAAACACAGCGGGTTGCAAAGCATTTGGTTTATGACATTAGAATCTAAGCTTACATATGCAAGTAAGGCCCATTCAAAGTTGCTAACTTGTATGATCTTTTCCGACGAAATCAGTAGATATCACAATGACCACAAATACGAGGGCGGGCCCGATAAGTATTTAGGCCACAAATGAAAAGAGAGCAGAGTATTTTTTTAAGGTCACCTTAAAAAATGAGGACATTCGATTTAAAAAGTAGCTCAAACCCATATATTAATTAGTACAGCATGACATGGTGTTCCTTGCTCAAAGCTAAGTCCTTCGTTTTCGTTAAAGTGTTTACAAACAAGAATTTGCTCAAAATACCCTCAGACCAATCTTTAATTTACACTTTAATTTAGTCAGTGAATTTCTTATTTCTGAATTTGTAAAGACAGTTTTATTTCAAATACAAATCACTAACTTGGAATTCACAATTGTTTTGAACGTGAAAGTTAAGGCCCATTGTAGCCGTCTTTGAGGACAACAAACCAAGCAACAACAAAAGCGAAGAAGAAGAAGTCACTTTTTACTATATGCTCTATCTCCCCCTTAGACCTGATTCGCCAACTATAACTATATATAGTTACTTGTGTTGTAGTAAGAAACCCTTTCACAACTTTAACTGCAATGGAAATTTGCATATGCTGCCTGTCGGCAATATGTATATATAAGTGATTGGAGGAAGAGTAGGAGGACAAGGAGGAGGAGGAAGTGAAAAAGGAGGCTACCATGAAACGAGGCAAAACTTCTTAACATTTTTTTCACTTTATTTTGTTTTGTTTTGCTCCACTTGTCTGACGTTTTCATTGCTTTTGTTGCTCTCCAACTGTTGCCATTTACATTTGTGCAAATGAACAAAGACAACCAAAGAAAAACAACAACAAAATATTATGAAAATAAGTTCGAAAATATATATACAAAGAAAACTGAAAATCTTAAGACATGAGCAAGGCAATTGCTTTAATTTTGTAAGCGATTTTCGATTTATGTGACTTTGTTGTTGAAAATATCTTCCATTACGCTCCAGGTATGGAGTTGTCTCCCTGTCTCCCTCCCTCTGCCTCTCTCTGGGGCTTGTTAGTCTGCAGCAGCAACAAAAAAAAATTGCAATAATGTTAATTTTTTTTTTTTTTCAACTATTTGCCATCCTTCTACGTCGGCAGCCGCCAAAAAGGGTTTAATTTCATTTCAGGCTGCGCGTTCCACATTGCTTCAAGTACGTGTAAGTGTGTGTTTATGCAGGAGCAACATCGTGGTCGTTGTTGTTGTTCTTGTTGTTGTTGGCTCTGTTATCTGCAAAACTCCATTAGAAAGGCAAAGGAAGCAAATGGCGCACTCCTGCTTCATGGCAGCTAACGAACGCAAACACAAAGGAACCAGAGGCAGAGAGAAAGACCCAGGGACGAAGTCGAATACAGAGACAAGGTTGGAGCTGGAGTTGGAGTTGTTGGCTGGCTGGCTAGCAGGCAGGCAGGGCAGGCGCAAAAAACGACGTCGCTTAACGACTTTAAAGAAAAATTAAAAACATCCCAAAAGGAATACATCTTCGCCCTGCCGCATACATCGACAACATGCCAGAGCCTGAGACTGGGACTGGGTTTTTGACTGGGACTGGGTCTGGAACTGAGACCGACTGGAGAGTTGGCTGCTGTTGCATGTTGCCCATCCGTTCATTTCTCTGTCCGCCTGTCTGCTCAACATTGTTAGTGGCTCTCGAATTTATTTTAACGAACTAGTTTGGTCACTTCATACAACATTTTTTTCAAGATTCTCTTTTCTTCCCTTTATTTTTTTTGTTTGCTTTCTGGTTTGTTTTGCGCCGACTCTTTTTTTCCTTTGCCGGGCTCGTTTTGCCAGGCTTGTTGCATTTGCTTCGGGGTTATAAAATATATTCGCCTTATATAAATAAATAAATTGGTAAATGGCTTTTCATTTGTTGCCTTGCCTTATGTCTCCAGCATATCCCTACATGGCTGCTGCTGTTGATGCGATGATAAATGCGGCAAAAACCTGTCGCAATTCCCTCGCAACCGTCAGCAAATTGAATTTATTTGCTCGCAAAATGTCGTCAAGCCAATGGCGAATGTCATTCAATGGAATTCAAGTACACAAATGAGATGAATAGTTAGCAAATTATGTTTGTTAACTTAGCCCTAACTAAAGACTCGCACTAAAAAGCATTTACTTATCATTTTCGCTATAAAGTGTTTGTATATGGTGGCAGAGCATGAGATAAACGATACGGAACGACTTTTTGCAGCTGACGCGCCCCTTTTTCGCTCTTCATTTTCCTTCGGGTGGCGCATTATGAGCAACAGCCATCAGCAACATCATCAGCAACGACAACAACAACAACAGCAACAGCATGAAGAAAGGCAAAGAAATTGCACACAAAATTCTTAACGAGCTGCAAGCACTAGCAAAATGTGCAAAATCAAGAATTATTTACTTCAAAATTCCAACTCTAACATAGAATTCGTGCAGCAGCAGCAGCAATAGCAACAAAAACAACATGCCATGCACGGCAGCAACATGCTATGGCAGTTCAGCCTCGTTTGCTGCCCAGGCGGCCATGTTGCTGTTGCTGTTGATGTTGCCGTTGCCGTTGCAGTGGCAACTCATTGCAAATGCAACACAACAGCGAGCTTTTCTCAAGTTCGCTCAGCAGCATCAGCATCATTACTTCCATTCAAGCTGTTTGGCTTGGCGTGTACATAAAAAAAGTGAATTGAGTGAGCCAGCGCAACGACTTTGAAGCACCATGCTTCAAGTAAAACAGATATAACCAAAATTCTGAATAAACTACCATCGTCCGAAACCGCCCTTTCGCTTCAACTAGCGGGAGACGTCTATAACTATGCTATTTTCAATTAGATTTTTATAAATGTAAGTCTGATAGATACCGTTAAAAAAATTTAGTGTACCAAGTTTAAATGAAGTGCTTCAAATATTGCGATAGAAAATTTGCGTGCGGCATGCTGCTAGCCTTTGCCATTGAGCTAAGAGATATATAAAATGCTGAATAGCTATTGCTAGGTCTATTGTCCATTTGAGGCAATTAAAATGGTGTCTAGCTCTAACTGCCTTTACTTCATTTCCTAACGAAGTGAACCCTTTTCACTCTATTTATCTAATCTCTGCACATACTATTGAAGTTTATATACTTAATTTGGTAACTCTACCGCTTACAGTCTTTGCGATCTACTTATAGTTCCTACATTGATAAGACACCCGAGCTGACAAACAAGGCTAGATCGATTGAAACCCTTTCCTTCTGCCTGTTACATACATCTTGATGACTTTAATATACCATTTCCTCCAACGCGTTGCATGGTAAATGAAATACCAACAGCAACATAAACGGGGCAATGGGCAACCAAACTGCAAGGCTGCGCTGCTTTTGCCGTTGTCGTTGCGTTTTTGCTCGTTTTTGCCCTCAACCATTTTGGACAATACGACTGGTCAGCAGGAATTGTTGCCATTGCATGTTGCTGCAGCAACGGCCGGGCAACTGCCAAATAAA
This sequence comes from Drosophila equinoxialis, assembly GCA_018150345.1. Taxonomy (NCBI): domain Eukaryota; kingdom Metazoa; phylum Arthropoda; class Insecta; order Diptera; family Drosophilidae; genus Drosophila; species Drosophila equinoxialis. The sequence goes on from JAECWI010000504.1 coordinate 2,260,724, forward strand.
GCAAACGCATTGTGAATTCCTTCTCGACATGGCTCTCTGTTGAGCGTTTTTTTTGGTTCTTCTTCTTCTTATGTTGTGTAGGTACTTTTCATTTTTTTTCTGCTTCTTCTTCTGCTCAACCTTTTAATGATTTAAAATTCCATTTTAAGAATTTTATACTTAATGATGTGTTTCGCGTTGTATACTATGGTTTTGCTGGTCCCGGCTGGTCCTGTCGATGGCAATGGCGTTGGCAATGGCGACTGTCCTCATCGTCCCCATCGTCGTCGTCGTCGTTTGATCTAAACACTGCGTGCTTTTCGTAAATTGCTTTTCGTTGTTGTCTTGGTCCAGAGCTCTACCTTTTGTCGAAGCCGCATGAAATGTGTGCGAGTTTCGGTTCGTTTCTTGTTTCTTTTTGCCTCTTTTCCTTTTTTTTTTATCTTACTTGTGGAATTGCAAAAAATTAAAGTAATGCATATATGTATATGGTATATATTCAATGCAATTGCGATTTACAGGCATGAAATCGCAACAATCAAAATATTTGCCGCACACACCAAATAGTTCGGGGAGATTTATGGTTGAACCACCTACCTTTTACCTTTAAAAACAGGTTGTAAATCTAAAAAAAAAACAACAACACCGAAACACAGAAAGCAACACAAATCAAAAATATGTTTGGCAACTGTTTCTAAATTTCATATTCTATTGACGCATGCAAATTTCACAGCATGCCACCTGCTGGTTTTGTTTTTGGGACAACTTTCACCGACCGCCCTAAAAATATGAAAAAAAACAATAGTTACCTGCTCTATATATTTTTATTTGTCGAGAAAAATTCCCGACCAAGTGCGTGCAAAAATATGAATTTTCATAATTTTTGCACAGTTTGCGGTTGGCAAAAAAAGAAAAACTGTGCGAAATTTTTATGAGACCTGTCCCAAAAATAGAAAAAAAGGAAAAAAATGCAGCTGTAGCAGCAGAACAATTGATGAGATAACGAAAAGGACTTCTGTTGTTTTGTAAGATTTTTTCTCGTGCTGTTTAGAAAGTGCGTTACATGCTCTGTAAATTGCAATATTGAGATTAAGTTTTGATTTATTACCAAGAGAAAAAGGGAGCCAAGCAAAAAGATGCAATTTCTCCCGTGGTAGTTGTTTGCAGGACAGTCTTTCTGTGGAACGAGAAGGAGAAGGACGAGTTGTAATTGTGTAAATGTAAAGCTTTGCAGTCCATTTCGTTGTCATTGGAGTTGGCATAAAAATTCAATTATCACTTAATAACAACAAGAGCAAATGGAAATTGCATGCACCGCGGCGTTGCACAGTTACGCATGGTTATTGCAGTTGAAGTTGCACGGACTGCGACTACCTGCAACTCCGATGGCCATCCGCGGACGAAAGCATTTGCACTTTGTGTTATTAACAAAAAGGTCGTTAAAGCATTTTAACTTACTTTACGCGCTGTATTTTAATTATTTCATTTTGCGCAATTACACAGTACAGAAATATATATGTACATACATATATATGAGAAAAAGTCGCCAAGCGGGGGCCCATAAAAACCACCTTGAACTTTATAATTTGTTTTTATATATATTTTTGCATGATATACATAGTTCACGTATATAAATTAAAAATATATTCATATATAAGATAAGTTATACCATTGAATATGTTGACTAATCTATATATTTTTCTCTATTTCTTTTCGTTTTAGGTAAGTGTAAAATTTTCATAAAATGTCAAACCGAATACTCCAAATTACGCATTGACAAAGTGAGTAGATCTATTGATATAGTTTGATTATAGATAAATAAATATCCCATAACAAGAGCAATTTTTGGGATTAGCTGTGAAATGTTTAAGGAAAATTGGAAAATTACTCATGCATAATATCCCCCAGGCCCAAAAGAAAAAAAAGACAACAACAACAACTTGGGCACACATGGATTAGTTTTCCCCAATACAAAAACCAACGAAAAGAAAAACAGAAAACTTGCAAATCTTCTTCTGTTCCTTCTTTTTACTTGTTTCTCCTTTTTTTTTTTGAAAGGGAGTTGCAAACTGAATTCCCTTATTTAAATTTATTTGCGCAAATTTACTTTCCCATAGCATAAAATCAAATCCAATCAATAAGCATCTTAAATAAATTCATGGCACCCGCACACACACACACATACACCACACCACACCCTAGTGGAAACACTCACTTCCAACCCACCCAAACCACCACCCAGACCCAGTTAGTCAGCCAGGCACTCAGCTACCTCATTTTTGTAATGCTAAATAAATTTATTTGCTAATGTAGTTTCTTTTTTTCTTGGCTTCCCTCCTCCCTTCTTTTACCCACTCACTTGTTTGGTAGCAAGAAAATCGAAAGAACGAAAAAAAAGAAATAACAAAAACGAAATGTGGTACTTGTTAGTTTTATCTGCATATCATTGAGATAAATTTGGTGCCGATCAAATGCCTCCTCAACTGTCTCTCTGTCGCACTGTCTGCCTGTCTCTCTGTCAGTCAGTCTGTCCAACTGGCAATGTAGCTACTTAGTAGTGGTGGCAGAAAAGAAGTCTGTAAGAGGGGAAGCCCAAAGCAGGCGTCTCTCGGCTGCCGTGTGGCAAAGGCAAAAGAGAGCAAAATAAAAAAGGAAACGGAAAAAAAGTCAGCTGAAAAGCCGCTGATTTGCATATGAAAGTAATTTAATGTCTATGTCTTGAAAGCTGCACACACACACCCAAGTGGCAGGGTTAGGTGGGGGGTAAGAAGTCTGCTATCAGTTGAGAACGCGTCCTGACGAATATATAGAAAAACTTATATGGAATATAATATATATATATATATATTATATATGCAATATAATGGATTTTGATAAATGAATAATAGTCCAGGCTGATGTATATAAATACAGTGTGAATACGAATGAAAATTTAACTGTCAAATATCAAGACTTCTAATAGTACTTTTAGTATAAATTTCTCAATATTTTGCCAACTTAACTTAAGTCAATATACCAAAAAGAAAAAAAATGTTCAGTCTTAACATTTTTTAAAACGAGCTTTGTGGAAAAATCAGTTTTTTTTAGATTTTTCTAAATCTACATACAAGGAAATAAGAATTTGAGCGAATTACTATGAGAAGGCATATATATATGTACATTAAAACTTAAAGAAAGTTACTTGTGATTAGAGGAATATGCCTCTGATTAATAGATATGTGCATCAAAGAATTGTTTAGGTATGAAGCAATACAAAATAGGTTATATCACCACAATGTCCATTTCGAAAGCTACACAAATGTCTTTAGTTATTCATCCCCTTGATCCCAAGTCTAACTCGATTCTGGTCCAAACCAAAACGATTTTGAATGACTTTACTTAGCTTAATTTTATCCATTTCACACTAGATTTTTTAAGAAATTTCAATTTCAACCAGTTCATTTATCATTCTGTTGCTCTTGATTCTCTTAGGCAGCTTTTGCAATTGTGCAAAGAGTATGTCTTTGTATTTTTTCAATTAACTGACCAACGAGGAAAACCTATCTCGCTGGTGGAATGAGAATTGCCATTTTGCGTGGCCATAACATACACTCGCGTCGGCTGTAAATGTAAAAATGGCCGCCGCCGCAGAGGAAAATTTAAATTGAAATTTTCCATCCAAAAATTTCCCCTAAACGCTAGTTGACACACTCCCCCAAATAGTTTTATGGCTGTTTGCCCGTTGCATATGTAGATTTTCAGCTGACCTGACAATTTTAATGGGCCCTTCCACCCACCAACCCCCACTTTAACCCCTCACACCCTTTGTACCGTTTGGGCTCACCCACATAAATTTATTGTCCTGCAACATTCCTGACACTTAATTGTCTGCGTTTAATGAATGAATGAATGCGTTTCGGCCTGGCCAATGGGCAACGGGCATTGGCCAATATTTATCACTGCAGTGAGAGCTGCCATTAACTCTTTCGATTATTATGATTATTGCGATTATTAGTTTTTGTTTTTTTTTTTTGTGGTGCGTAATTTTTGTTGTACTTTGATTTTCAGTTTTTAATTGAATTTTAATGAATTTAATGTCGTATGCCATGCGTTTTTTGTTTTGTTTCTTGTTTCGAGTTAATCAAAATGCCGCTTGATTATTTTCGCTAAATTAAATTTTAATCATAATTTTAATGGCCGCACATGCAACTCGTTGCTGGCATTCGTTTAATTAGTTTACACTGCGCTACAATATTTTGGTATATACGGTGCCAACCTGTTATTCTTTTTGTCGTGGGCCCCCGTTTTTGGCCCTGCCTTGGTCTCTCTTGTCCTTGCCCCTCCCATTTTGCCTTGGCAGGCAGGCAAGCAAGCAGACAAACGTTTTATTTCGTTATCTTTTTGCCGCAGGCAGCTGCAAATGCCACGCAAATTAAACATGCTACCTTTTTGCCTACACCTCTTGCTTCGCTCCCCCCTCTACACACTTCTTGCCACCTTCATCATCGTGTGTCCTGTTTGTCCCTTTTTTGCCTACTGATTTTTTACCTTTTGCTAGTTGACAAAGTGCTCTGGTTCTCTCGTATTTCTCTTTACGCTTTTTCATGGTAGCACTTCTCGTTTTTTAATGCCCTTTCACAAAGGAAGGATACTTGTGTTTTGTTTTCCAGTTTGTTGGGAAGGGTAAAGGATGACTTCAATTTCTGAAAGAACTTTGCAGTTTCAAAGGCAATTCTCATAAACCAAATGAATATGTTATCTAAGCATTTAGTTTAATAGTATTTCACTTACTTATACTTACTAATAAAATTTTAAAAGCTTTAAACTTTAATTAACTAACCTTTGATCTGTTTGGCCGCAGAACTTAGCTTATTTAGAGTATGATTCCACGATTTGGTTATAAGCTGAAATGTAACAAGAGTATAGAAGCCATGACAAAGTCCAAATTAGTGTGATTCTCTCTCGTTTTCATTCCTTTTTTTTCTTAATTTTTTGGGTTTGTCACGCCCTTGTGCTCCGTGGGGGAACACGGTGGGGGACGGAAGGTGGGCATACGGTTATTAAACACCCACTTATTACCTCTTTTTATTTACATATTCATGCGGATTCAGGCGGCACACTCCCAGCCTTAATTGGCAGCCTTTTGGCCACGTAAATTTTCAGCTCCCTTGCAACAACCTGCCCAGCAAAAACAACAACACAAGAACAGCAAACAGTAATACCAATGGAGTATTGGTCGAGCTCTGCTAATCGCATCATAAATATTCAGTGTGCCTTGGTTTCCTTTGCTTTGCTTTACTTTACTTTGGTTTTTGGTTTCATTTCGTTTGGTTTGCTTTGGTTTTGATTCCAGTTTTCACACCCTCAGGCGTTCGGGGCGTTTAACATGTTTTATGACAGCACCGCGTTTATGCAACAACAGTAACAGCAACAATAATAACAACAACAGCAACATCGGAAAAACAAAAAAAGGAAGAAATTGCTGCATACTTGACGGCGCACGCATGAGATCTCGTTGTGTGGAATGAGATGGGGGAGAAAAGGGTTGCATGTGGCATGGGTTTCGGGATTCTGCAACCAGGGCATAAATAATTTCACAAAAATTACAACACATGGAGAGCGAACGCCTGTGAATAATTTTTTCCTCCTTTACGTCGGTTGTTTTTTTTTTTTTTTTTGTTTTTTGGTTTTAGAAAAAGTTTGTTGAACTTCATCTTCATTCTCCCCGCTGGCCCTCTTGGAGTCCTTTCACTGCGGGCGCTGCTCGGAAATTAATTGCTTAATTAGTTACGGCCAAACACTTTGAAATATGGCCGCGTTGGTCGACTGTCTGTGCACGACTTCACGACTTTCAACTGGTCATAATTGCTCTATTAAATGGGCTTACTTTTATTTTATTTCAGTTCTTTTTTTCAGGTATTTTTTTTTTTTTTTGTTTTTTGAATTTCTCGTATGGACAGCAACCGTTTGGGATAATGGCTTTAAGGCTGCGACCATTGAATTATTGGATGACTTTGCCATTAGGCATGCAATATTTCTATATACACACAAACGTATTCGTATACTTATGGCCATTGCAACAAAAACATGTTTTATGTCGCCCTTAATGACCTCCGAGCACTACAACAGAGCAGAGTGAAGCAGAACGGACCAAAAGCAGAGCAAGGGGGGACTCTTGGAGTCTCTTGGAGTCGCATCGTCGTTGTCGCACTTAATCGCTTTGAATTGCAAAAGCAAATAATGTGCAAAAAAGCATAAGGATAAAGGATAAGCCATAGCGTCGCCGCCGGCATGCGCGCCTGTGAGTGTGTCTCTGAGTTGTGTGTGTGTGTGTGTGTGTGTGCTTGCCCTGGCGGATCCTTTTTGGCGTCTTTGTCGGCCCGCTCATCCCATAATCGCCCACTCTCATTCCTTCTCGCTCTCACACTGCCGACCACTGCAGAATGACGCCATTATTTTGACAAATTTTTCTTCTTCTTTCCTTTTTTTTTGGCAAATGTTTGCTGTTGTTGTTGTTGCTATTGCTTGGCTTTTAGCTCAACTGCTGTCAGCTTTTGTTGCTCTCTTTATGTTTGTTTTTTGGTTTTTCTTTGTTTGGTTTTTTTTTTAAATTGCATGCAATAATTCAATTTTATATTTCCGCAAAAAACTTTATCATTTTTATTGGCCCAAAAGAGGTTTTTCTTTTGAGCACTTTTTTTGGTTTTGGTTTTTCTTGGCAAAGATTTTGAATGAGCAATATATGCCATATTTCATCAAAGAACAAAAAAAAAAACAAATACAATAAAATAGACATTCAATTAGGCTTGAAGCATTTAAGCGATTTATAAGCACATAAAGTCAACAGTTTGGCATAAAAATAAACCTCATTAATCAAAAAGGCAATATGAAAATATAATAATATGAAAATTAATTTCCATTTTGGAAGGTAACCCGGAGTCCTCTAGAACATTTGTTATTTCTATAACTGCGATTTCTATAACTGCCATGTCTGAAATGAAAAGAAGTTTCCATCCTCTTTTGCTCCTTTCCTGTTGCTGTCCACTTAGAAAGTATTAAAATTTAATCTTATGTTCCAGGAATGACACAAGTTGATATTAGATTTTGCGTTATATTGTTTCTGCCACATCTAACTAAAGTTAGTTAAATATTTCACTATTATATTTTTTTAGTTTTTCAATATAATTTCTTAATTTCTGCCTTATAATTCATTTGTATCGAAATGACTTTTACCAACGAATTGTGGAGCAAATGAAACTAATTTCAACTATTTCTAATCTACAACAAAACTTGTCCTCCCAATGAAGCCAGATTGTGTCCTCGTTTGCTCATCCTTGTTGCCATTGGCGCCACATGGCTGGCTGTTTGGTGGTGTCCATTGTTGTAGTCGGTATCCTGAAGCCAGAGGAGTTGGTGTTGGTCTTGGTGTTGCTGTTGGTGTTGGCTTTTTGGCCTGTTTGCTTGCGGGCGACCCAAAGCAGATAACAAATATTTGCAGGAAACCCTGAGCCCCTTAATTAGTGCAAAGAAGCTCTAACAGAGTTCACACCCCCAGAAGAGTTTGGAGTGAAGTGCCATGGATAGCCAGGCAGGGCAAAGGCAAACAGCGGGAGCTGTAAAACTCATAAAGTGCCTGCAAGGAAGCAATTTATCAAAGTTTTGTTGCTTAATTGTCGTTTGTGCGGTATTTGGCAGTGAAAGTTTTTGGATTGGATTGGGATGGCTGTTTTGGTTGACCTTTTCTTCGGAGGGGGTGTCCATTTGTTCCATTTGACCTCCCCATTAACGATTCGATGGGCCAAATATATGTATAATTATCATGATGAATGTGTTGTACCCGGCACCTGTAGCCAATATTTGTTCTCCCCATCATTATCGATTTTTACGGCCTGCACTTTTCAAGATATTTTCCACATCATAAATAAATAACAACAAAAGCATAAACCGCGTACGCAAAGTGGGTAGGAAAGAGAGGAAGAGAAAGAGAGAGTGCAGTGGGTTGTGGTAAAGGGGGGAGTGAAGAACAAACACACCGGCTTCTGGCTGCCGTCGCCCGTCACATTTATAACAATTTAAAATTGCTCGAAAAAAATGGCAATAAAATCCCACAGACAAACGAAATTACGTGACCAATGTGTTTTATTACGATTTTATTGCGAAAATGCGAAGAAGTCAGGCTTACCAGGAGCAATGCGTGATGGCAAGAGGATGGAGGATTGGAGAAGGTGGTTCAGTGGCTCGTTTATGGTAGTGTTGGTGGTGGTGGTGCGAAGGGCAACCGCAAATATGACTGCGTCTGGGTAGCGGCAGATTATTTATCTTTCGGCTGAAATCGACACAGAAGCGAAAGATGGTAACCAGCAGAAAAGAGAGAAGCACGTGAGAGCCTTGGGAGCGAGGGTTGTGCCATCAGTTTCCACTTTTACACGCCGCATCAGGTTAATGGCAAATTTATGTTACAATTGGCTTACATTCGAAGTAAATTCCAGGTCCATCATTTAGTTCTCTAAATTTTTTTTATCATTGCACCAAAATATAAAAAAAACGTGAAACTGTGTCATACAAGTAATTCGAACTTTGCTTCATTCGAGGGTAGGTGACCCATCAAAGGGGTGGATATTACTCGAACTCCGGGGGTTGAGCTCTTTTAAACCATAAATGGCCAAACAAAAAACGCCCTCTACGCGCAAGAAGGAGAGATATATCAGAGAGAGAGAGAGAGAGAAAGCGAAGAGTTTATATAGACCGCCAGTTATTATATTGGACGATTGAAATTGTATTTAGCGTTTACGTTTTGTTGTTGACAACATTTTATTAAGTAATTTCCATAAATTTCCATAGCAGCATATGCTACTGAAAGCGGTCAGAAAAGGGTGAAGAAAGCTAAAAACAAAAAATGACCTGACAGAACTAGCAAAAGGGGTGACAATTGTTAACAAATAAATGAAGTATAGAGTAATGTAATCCAGGAATGTTTAAATCATCGTCTCATAATAAATTTATAGAGTCAAAAATACAAAATTCAAAAGAAAAATCTGTATCCTGTTTAAACTTGAGACACATTTCTAGTTAAAGTTTATGTAAACATCTCTATGAGGTTTGACCCTTTAAAATATCGCGAAATCAAACTAGCAAATATAGTTAAAATTTAATGAAAACCCTGATGAAAGTACAATCAATAGTCTAAGGTAATGTCTGCCTGTTTTAACTATAGAGTCCGAAATGCCTTTCTGTTACAATTCCCTAATGGCCGCCCTTCACTGGCCATTTCCACGACCAAACCAATCCATCTTTAATAATAGCTAATGCAGGTCTACTATATTCTCTATAGACATTGGGACTATATTGATTAAACGTTGAGTAAAAACCGAAAGAAAAAAAAGAATAAATTGCTATCCCAAAGAGACAGCCAGTCAGCTAAAGCCCAAAGAGCGTAGTCGTCGTCGTCGTCCATTGTTATGGATAAAATGCAATTTTTTTGTTTTCGTTCAACAAATTATAGAAATTTTTATGTTTATAGGAAAGTGCATTCCACCGAGGCGAGGTGCAGTTTGCAATTTGCTTTATTCGCTAACCCTAAAGGGTAAAGCGCAATTACTTTTATTATATTCAACCGGACCAGACTGAAACCTGGACTGAGACTGAGACTTGTCCATAGTTTCGCTTATACCCCGGGCGGCATTTGCTCCATTGAAATGGTGCAAGTGCAGGTCAATTCTTTGAGTAAGGCCCCCGTCATCTCCAGACTGATTGATGGCTGTCTAGGCATTAAGTATATATATAGATATATCCACAGAGAGTTTTCGTAAATTATAGCTTGATATTATTATAATGCAAAATGTATTATTACAAAGAATTTCAACCTTTCGTCTTCTTGGTCAACTCTCTTTCTTCGTGTCCATTCGCCTCTTTTGCTGTGGCGTTGTTTCGTTGCTCGTTCGATATGCATAAATCGCAATGAGTCAACAAGGCAATCCAGTTGCAAAACTGTCCACAGTTCTTAACTCATTTAACCTGGGTCCAGCAGTTCGGACCGATGTGCGATGAAAGAAACGCGCGACGTTTATTGGTTCCGTCTGGCCATTTATTTCACTCCTCTATGATCGCTTGGCGGAAGCCATTAAAACCACCACCACCATCACCATCATATACCCAGTAGTAAGGCTACCTACCTGCCTGCCCTCACTCAGTCTCCGAGACGCAGTCGCAGTTATGTTTTTAAGATAAGCCAAGAACCGGTTTTTAGCTGCCATGACAACCAAGTACACACAAACACACACACATACACAGATGTATTTGGGCATCATCTGGCACAAGAAGAGAGATAGGCATATAGTACATCAGAGACGCCATTTGGCGACCCATTAGACAATCGCGCACATTTCATCAAGGCGCCCACTTTGCACGTGGCACGAACCCCAAGGAACCCCACGAACTCAACAAACCAAAAGCGAACTTCACGAGTCTTCTCCCTCCATGATCCATCTTTAAGTTAATCATATGCGCAAGTGGCAAATATGCCTGGCAGAGCCAGATCCACAGTAAGCTCATCAGGCCGGTTTGGCCACTCAGTCTGCAGCGACCAACGTGTGTGGGCCCCGGCCATGTCTATGAGCCATCGCAAGAACGAACCTAAGCACAGTCATTCGTTTAATTGCACTGTTTATGAAGCATTTTCATTGAGTGCTGCTGGCCAATGGTGGTTCGACTGCAGGTGGTTCCGCTCCTCATCATTTAATGCCATTTTCGTTTGCATTTCGCATGCCAGGCGTCCATTCTCTGGCTCTATGTTTTAAATTAAATTAAATTTAACATCGCCTAATAGATATTTTATGCGAACTAATTAACAAGAAGTATTCCCTTTTGAAAGCATATCTTAAGCAAATATTAAGAAACGGTTAAAAGAATCGATGTAATTTTTATGAACAATTATTGCCTTATCTTAATGGAAATCAACTGCAAATCGCATGCAATGTTAACAATCAATTTGGCTATATATATGAATATATATATACATATAAGCCAGGACATCGTTGGCAATTAGTAACAGAAGCCGGTGCAACAAAATTGTTAGAATGCGCAGCAACAAAACATTTAGAAGTAAATAATTTCAAAACATACTTAAAATCAATTTACTTAATAACCGGGTAATTTGAGTGCGAGTGCGGACTGAGGATGAGGTTGCCAATGTCGTTTTTTGTTTTTGTATATGCCGATTAAATGCCCAGGGACGGATTATCGTTGGATTATAAGCTGCAATAAGAACTTTCCATCAGCATAAATAATTAAAATGGTTTATTTTTCAGTTTAAAGGGCCTAAAGTTACAAAAATCCTTAATCGAAAAACAAACACCCTTTTCTAAATTAACTATATTTGTTAGCTACTAAGGAGTTAATAAAATATCTTAAAATATCAGTGAAAAACTTTAAAGAAAAGAGTTCTCCAATGATTTAAAAGAGACAGACCAATTTCATCTTTTTGAAATCATAAGAGGCAAACAGTAAATCAATTAGAAAAAAATTTTTGATTTCAAATCTGCACCTCAAAATCTTTAAGCCGCTCCTGCATCAAATGATTGTAAAACTTTGTGGGTAAACTAAGCATGTTGCATGCCAAGAGTCTTTGTCTCAGACTCTACTCAGCTCCTCAATTCATTTTGGCATGCGAATAATAATTTTCAACCAAAGCAGAACAATGGCCGCCAGCAACAACAACAACAACAACAACAACAGCATTCTAGTGCACTTGTAAAAACAAAAGCAACAACAACAAGAAGAACCAAACACATTTAATAATAGTTGTTCCAACACATACCCAAAGCAGGCCTCCTTCTAGCCGTCGGGTAATCGTTTTACTCACCCGGCAAACGGGCAATTTGAAAGCGCACCACTGCAACAGCAACAACATGAGCAACAACGACAACAACAACTGGCCGGCAACTGGCGAAAACAACAAATCAACAACAACCTGCTGACCACTCTACTCTGGTCCGCTCTGGACTGGTCTGCTCTCAGGGTCCCAGAACTCTGACCATCATCATCATCATCATTGCAGCGATGGTCATCGGTTGGCAATTTTTTCACGCGCCCAGGAGCGCGTGTCCCTGGCTGAGGCGTCGTCCTCCCTAGTCTCACAAGCTTGTTGGGCCATGCATGCATGCAACATACAATATACAGAAAACAAAAAGGAACCATGGAAAATATGCAATGTTGGACTAAATTGTTTTGGATTCTCCTTCAACGTTTGCTCCACCTTCTGCACCTCCTGTTGCCTCTCCTTGTCTCTCTCCTTTCTTCTCTTGTGGCAAGTCCAATCAACTTTGTCTGCCTTTCGGCGTGCATAATTCGCAGTTGTTGTTGTGCTGTTGTTGCTGTTGTTATTGCAAATTTATCATAAATAGTAGTTGGCCACGTTTAATCAACTGAACAAACGAATCGCCCGGATCAGGGATAAATGCTAGCAGGTTAGTTGAACAAAATTGTAGCATTGAGTTGAATTAAATATGCATTTCATTTACAATTGCTTTAACTTAATACTTCTTTCTAAAGCTGCCAAGTTTATTAACAAAAGCATGTGATAAGAATGAAACTAAAAATGTATTTGAAATGTTGGAAATGATGATGAGGATAAACAAAGAATTCTTGCTTACATTCTTAGAAGATTCCATTACTTACAACTTGGCCGGATTTAAAGAAGGGCCCATTTCTACTTAAAACACATTTTATTCAAATATTTCAAAACGTCTCTTTTCGTCTCCTTCATTACTTGTCGAAACCCGCTCCTGATCTACCGCGATTTTATAGCAAGAACATTTTGATTAAGCTAATTTTCCATTCTGCCTGAGGCTTCCATTATTAATCAATGACCATTAAATAATATTTTTTAAAAATATTTAGCAAATTGACAAATCAACTTTAATTTCAACCCACCTTTATTTAGAGTATTTTTAGCAACTAATTTGTAGTTTCTTTTGATGTAAAACCAATCTAAATAACTGAGCTAGTTAGTTTTGAGGTCCAGAGAGAACACAAATTTTTGGGCAGAGTTTGTTTTGTGGATATTTTATTGCATATATATAATAGGAAAACGTATATAAATAATATATACATAAATGTTTGTGTGTTTGTGTATATATATATAATGGTATTTGTTCTTGCTTTTCCTGCTGTTGTTGCTGGTTCTGGATGCTGCAAAATTTGTGTGTCGAGAGATAAAAGTGCCAGAGCAACTTGTCATAATAAATTTTTCGGTGCGAGCTGTGGCCAACGCTTTTTGCTTGTTTTATTTATGCGCTTTTCATAAAACACAATAGCTTTTGTTTAATAACAAGTGAAATTTATTTTTAAATAACAACAGCAACAAATAATAAACGCCTTAATGAACCACACGCAGACAAATTTCATGGGCTTCGATTTAAACACGATCTGTACATAGATATCTGTTATATAGATTTATCTATTGTTGGTTGGTTCGTTTTTTTTTTTTTGCAATTATAAATTTGCATAAATTTATTACAATTTCCATTTTTAATAGCCTGTTAACTATGCATTTTCGATTGCATATAAATCAAGAAACATAATTTTTCCATTCATTAAATGAAATACATAAAACGGGAAAGAGTAACAATCAATGCTTACCAATGACTGCACACACACACACACACACACACACACTCTCCAAATCCAAATCCAACTCCAAGTCGGGGTCCAACGATGCAAATAAAGTTACTCGCTTTCAAATTATTTCTGCACTTCTCCAATTCTGTTTAAGCGAGTCGAAAACAATGTGCAGCATTCAAATGATTCAAACTGCCCCTAAAATGCTGCAGCCACAGAGACGACGGCTACAACGACTCACAGTTTTAGCCACTATACAACCAGCAGTAACAGCAACAACAACAACAAAACAACTGACCAACGAGTGTGTGTGCGCCACGTTAATCTTTGAAAATCCGAGTGCTGTATGCGGTATTATGCGAAAATTTATCTGATTTAACACCTAATATACAATAACTTAATATGCAGTGTGTTCCAACGCTTGCACGAGCCACAGAGCCTGCCTGCAGTCATCCACTACTAGACCCTCATATCCCAACTCAGTTCAGCCCAGCCCAGTTCTGGCCAACCCATTCCAGTCCCGGCCCCCATTTGCTCTCTTGCCTGCAATTCCCCTCCCGCCTACCAATTGATCATGGCAAAAGCTGGGTCAAAACAGTGGAAACATTTGCCTTTAACTATTGAAGTTATCTCAACTATTGCTCCCATTTAGTTATTTCTCAATATTCAAAATGTTTTCCCTTAAAATTTTCTAGCTTCCTTTTGCTCCGAGTGGACAAAAGTGGACAAAATACTTTGGCCTAACTCAACTAAGATTTTAACAACAAAGGATGAAATTAAAACTAAATGAAGTATAATTTATTAAGTTAGCTATACGAAGTATGGAGTTCCTTTAAACTAGTCTGAAATTTTAAAGACTGACTTTTAAAATCGTAATCCAGGATGGTAATCCTCACATCCCGTAATTTGTTAAGGGCGGCAAATTTCAAAGAGACAAACATCATTTATTTCAATTGGGTTCAATCCTTTTTTAAAAGAATTAAAAATTACACATGGACAGAATTTTATGTAGCGATCAGGACGATATTGTTATTAACTAGGGCTCTGCATTTGGTTTAAACAGAGAATAGAGAATGATAATCCTCCACATATAGATACATAGCTCCATCCCTTATTATTTGGGATTATTTATCGGTTTGATTCGATCCTGGAGCATCATCGCATTTCTTAATAAAGGTAGTCATAAAAAGTTGTAATGCTAAATTGATTTCGGCCCACTGTATTGGAGCAAGGCGCAATAACAACAATAAATGCAAACTGCAATGCTCAGCGCACATTTTGCGCCCAAAAAGCTTCAACAATTGCGGCTGGACTCGGTCTCCCTCACACACTCACACACACCGATAGACGCACGCCTGCAATGACCATTATCCTCCTACCTCTCACTCTCTCACACATACTCCTTCTCTCTCACTGCTGGTTTTTTTTTTTTGGGAGCCCTGCATCTGTATGAGTTTCGTTCCGAATGCTGGGCCTGGTATGCGGCGTTTGGAAAATGTGAATATGAACTGCATAAATCTTGTAGAAGCGACGGCGGCACTCTTTCCCATAGCGCGCCTACCGTCCCTTCCCCCTACCCCCATGGCCTTCCCATTCAAGGCTTTACGGCTTTTCGGCTTCGTACTCGAATAAGAGAGGCGTGGGGAGGGGGTAAAAAACCAGACTCTATACTCTATACAAGCGGCCTCTGGCGTTGGTGCGAGCCAGTCTTAGTCCAGGAGAGATATATGGCCTATAGGTAGTTGGAGAGCAAATGCGAATAGAATGTGGCGGCATCAAAGTTCAGCTCACTTACTCACCCGGCGATGAGTGTCGGGGTCGAGAGAGAGAGAGCCACCAACAGAGAGGTAAACGGATGAGAGTGTATGGCACTTTGCGCCGCTTTAGTTTGCTGCAGTTTTATGCGTCGCACTACAGTGGGGATGAAAGGGGTAGATGGGGACGGCAATTGGGTGGATCATAACTCTTACATTATTATGCATTCATATCGCCATTTTAATCACACACACACACACACACACACATACATACGTATATCAGACCTTTTGGCTGAAGGAGAGCGAGAGGAGAGAAAGAGAAAGAGAAAGAGAGAGATGATGGAACCATGTGATAAGGGCTTATAAAGCTTGCCTTCTTTTTTGATTGGAAATCGAGTAGACACAATCGAAATTTTTGAATAAAGAAAAGTAAATTTCAGAGCACTGGAATCAGGCTTTTATATATATACTTCAGGCAAAAGATATTCTTTTGATCAGTGATATATAAGGCAATTCAAATCAGTCTGAATGATATGAAAACGAGATAAACTAAGCAGTCGGAAATTATTTATAACTGATTGGAAATTGCTTTAATCTGTTGGTATAAAGATTTATTTTATAGATATTTAACCTCTGTTGAGAGGGCATCCAAAAGTCGTCAACCAACTTTGTGAAATGCTGCGGCATTTCTTCGCTTCACAAAACGATATTAACTTGGCCAATATGTTTGCCATTCCTTTACTTTATTTTGGCATATGCCGCAGTCTCTCTATGCTCTTACGCTTCGTTTGCCGTTTCCCTTGTTTGCCGCTCAAAATGTCGCAAAATCTATATAATTTGTAGCAAACTGCACTATACACCGTGTATATATTTTGTATACTTATACAAGTAACACTTTGAGGCGGCAACCCACCGCCCCCGCCCCCAAAAGCAACCAACCATCGTGCTGCCAATGATTTATTACCCAATTTTACTGCCATGTTTTCTTAATTTCGCATTCGACATTTCCCTTCTTGCACCTCCTTTGGCCTTCTTTGCAGCCATGCGTAGTACTCAACCTACCAACCCACCACCCACTTACTCACCCACCATATACATATACAAACACCCACTTACCCACCTACCCACCCCCCAGGCAAAAGGGAAAACATGTAGCATTAGATGGCGGACTGTAACTCAACGAAATAAAATAAAACACGCACCAAAGCACATTCATCCCTCGAGAAATATCGCTTATTTGGTCGGTAATAATTCTTGGGCTGTGCCAGCCCAAAAACAAAAAACCAAAAAGAACCCAGAAGAAGAAGAAAAAACAAAATACAAGGCACACCACCCCCGCACCATGGGTGAACAAAAGCTATGCCAACAGCATCTTTTGCCTTTTTCCTGCTTCACCGTCTACTACGGACCAAAACATCTTCTTTGCCTTTTTCCTCTATTTTTTTTTTTGTATTTGCCGCATCTGCCACGTGCGTGAGCTGAAGGCGTGTAGCTCATGAATGCCGCAAGGAGAAAGTTTTGCAACTTGAGCAAGACGCATGGGCCAGGGCCAAGACCAACAACAACAACAGCAGCAACAGAACATCACCAAAATGGGAAGCAAAAGAGAGAACGAAGACCAAAGCCGAGACGGAGACCAAGACGTTGGCCAAAAGGTGAAATCCTTACTAACCATCGAGAAACAGACAGAGAAAAGACAGAGTGGGAGAAACAGAGAGAGACAGAAAGAGAGAGAGAGCGGCTCGCATTTTTCTCTCGTAGACACTTTTTACGAAATATTTCATCGAAATGTGTCCCTCGTGTAACATTTAATATTAAAGGTGGGCGGCAGCGAAGGGCGCGACTGGGCGGTAACTTATAAATTAGCTTTATTTCCAAGACATTTTGTTGTTTTCGGCGAATAAAGCAGAGAAAGTTTACAAAATGAACCGAGAAGAAAAGAAAGACGAAGAAACCAAAGAAAAGAGCTCAGCCCGAAACGCGCGCGCGACAAGTGCACTCAGTTCGGGTAGGAAGGGGAAAAAACTCAAAAGAAAATGAAGCCGCCACCGCCACTAAAAACTTGAACCAATAAATCATAAGTTAATTACAAGCTTGTATTAACTCAGGACACTGCATCCAGAGAGTAAGAGAAGACTACCAAACTCATACCCATCGTTCACCCGCTCCTCCCCCCCACACACCGCCTTGACGCCCATGGGCAAACAAGCTACAAATTTCATAATTATATTTTATGCGATTTATTTGTTCCCCCGCTGTCATGTCTGTTTGCCCAAAGATAATGCCAAGCTGTGTCTTGCAACCCACTTATCTTGTCCTGAAGTTCGAGCTAGAGAACTCTCTCTCTCTCTCACTCACTCACTCTCTCTCTTTCTTGTGCCCCTCTCGATGCCATATTTGTTGTCTGTCATTGGGACCGTTTTAATTGCAGAAGTTTTTCGAATGACACTGGGCGGAGGTTGGTGGGGGACAACAAATGCGGGCACCCTCCATGACATGGCCGCCATTTGCTTCGATTTATGTCTGGCAAATTTAATTGCACGCCTCGATAAAAAGAAATCATATTAATTATGATTATTTCGTTTATTGCTTTCATGTGCTACTGTCGGGCTGCTGCTGCTACTGTTCGTTTCTCTACCACACGAAATACTAAATTCTATATCCTTACACTTAATAAATAATAAAATAAATGATATATTGAAGTTAAATATTGCATAAATTAAGTTTCTCAGCTAGTTCTGGATAACTTTCGCTTAAGAAATGTTCACAATTTTATAATTTTATCCTATCTACAAGTCTGCAATTGGATATATCCAGGAATCTTTACTACAATTCGATTATCTTATTTTTTAAAATTTTCAAAAATGTCTAGATGCAATATTAATCATTTAGGGGCTTTAGCAAAACAAATTAATAATTTTTATATACCTACACTTGAGCTATAATATTATTTAAGCCACTGGATAATTATATTTATAAATTGCTTAGACCTGAAACCATTAAAGAATAATAAATATCTACATTTAATCTGAGCTCATAAATATAAAGACGTGAAGTGGAGATTATTCAACGACTTCTTTTTCCAAACTCTATTCATAATGATAATTTTCATTGCTGTTTAAAGCAAATAGTCTTAAATTTTTGAATATTCAACAAAGAAAGGATTTGAATATTGAATGGAGTATTAAATTTTTTTCCGTTTTAAGAAATCTGAAGTTTTCTTAAACTTACCTACAACTAGATACAGTTAAACATTTGTAGTTTAGATTAAAGGCAATTTTCGTTATTCAAGACTTCATTTCTACTCAATTCAAGTAAAGGATTATTAAAAGACTGTATATAATGTTAGTTTTTCTATATTTATATTGATTATAATATCTGTTTAACATATTCATGTCTATCCAATAACTTTAAAGTTTCCAAATTTAGTCTGCGCAATGCAAAGACCCGAATAATTTTCACTTAATAAATGGCAAATGGAAAATAAAACAAAAGTTTTCATTGCCCTCTTAAGATTGCGTGTGGACTTTTCTTGCATGTTTTTCTCCCTCTCTCTGCGTCTCTCTTTCTCTCTGGGTCTTCTCTCCTTCTGTTTGTGTACATATTTTGCAAAGTAATTTACATATTTCCAAGCATAGTCCCGGCCATTCATCTAAGCGCCCCCGCCATTTATTCATTAATTCAAAGTCGTCCAACATAAATTAGTTAACTCCGACTCGGAATCGGGTGTTTCGTTCAAGAATTTTAATGTAAAGCGGCGCGTGAGGGGCACTTTTCATTCCCCAGAGAGATATAGGGGGGTAGCACTGACATCTCCTTTTTTTCTTGTATTTTGTGTTTCTTTTTTTTATCTTGTTTGTTTGTTTGTAGTTTGTTTAGGTGGGTGGGAAAACAAGGCCTATGGCTAAAGCTGCGGTTTTCCTTGCCTTTTCTATTTCTCTAGAAAACAAAGTGCGGAATGAAGTGCATGTTGGAAACAAAAAACCAACAACATTGGCAAACAACAATACCAAAAACAATTGAAACTCTGGCATGGCACATGGCGAGGTGGTGCCAACTCAAGTAGAAAAATACTCGTACAATGTAATAATAATACAACAACAACAACAGAAACAACAAAAAACTTGAACAACCAACAAAGAAAAAAAAGAAATACTTTACTTAAACACAGCGTAACGACTTTGCATTATCCTGTATTAAGAGAATTGCAGCTTAAAGATACTTTAAATTAATCTAGAATAAGGACCTACTCCTCCTTGAAGTTAAGGATTATTTGCCGATGTGTTCTGTTACTTAAAAAGGAATTTAAAGACTTGATGTTGAAATTGTTAATTCAAGAACTTTTGACAATACAGCTAAGCCAAATATAATAGCCTTCAGTATAATAATTCAGTTTTTTTATCGAGTTAGTAATAAGACCCTTTATTTGGCCTATAGTTACAGGGTATCTATTGTGAAAAGAAACAAACGGGCGTGAGCATGAAAAGCGAACGGGTCGCACCAGTCTCTGGTTGGATGAACAAAGTTTTCCTTTTGCTTTTCAGTTCAGTTCAGTTTTCCTTTTTTTATTTGCTCGCTGCTTTTTTGTTTTCCGTTGTATTTTGCTTTTTGTTTTTGGTTTGCAACAATCTTGGAACATTTTTTGGCGCTGTCTTTTTTGGTGTGTATATTCGCCATGGAGAATGTGGGCCGCAGGCGGAAACACCCAATACAAGTCACAGCTGGATTTATGTCATGCCTTTAATTGGCTGCTGTGCCGATGTCGATGCCGATGCCCGGACCTGCCACCCCATCCCCCACCACCAAGCCGCCAGAACCTCAGCCTGCGAACCCCAGTAGTAGTAGTAGTAGCAGCAACAATTCTGCCATCATCCATTAGCTGTAAAATCGAGTTTCTCTTGGATCTTGGAGTTGGGGGGCGAGACTAAAAAACACAAGTGGCAATATTTTGCTCCGGAGTCTGGAATCTGGGAATCTGTGGAATTGGGGAGGAGGCTGGAAAGCCAGTTGGTAGCAATTAAAATGAAATTTTTTCCTACCCGCCATCTTCGGGATTTTCGTGCGCAATTAAAAACGAATTTCGCGCGGCTTCATTAGCCGGCGAAGGCGGCCCAGCCCTTGCGAAGGAAGCCTGAAGCTTGGCTAGCTTAAATATTCATATGAATGGACTTTGGTTGTTGGCGCATTTCTAATGCCTTGGCAATGATATACCTACACCAACATAGAGAAGTTTTCTGGCTATAGTTAACCAACCAATTGGCTGGGAGGCCAACAACAGCAGCAGCAGCAGCAGCTGTTGCTGAGGCCATTTTGCGCGATTTTAAATTAAATTCAATAAATTGCTTTTTCGCATACATGCAAAAGTCGAGGCAAAATATCAACACTTCCACTGCACAAAAGGATGGGCCTAGAGAGTTGGAGTTTTATAGAAGTGAAGCGGTAACACAAAATAAAAGGGGTGAAAAGTCTCTGGGCTCCCAACAGCAGAAGCAGCAGCAGTCTCAGGCTGTGGCCACTTGAAATTTATGCGCTCCAGCGACAACATATGGTCACGTAAATTCATGCGACAATATACGATATGATGTCACACACACATGACTCGGTGCTTTATTCTTTATGCAAAACGATGTAGGGATTCCTTCGTTTTTGTTTCACTTTTTTCTTCCATTTTTTAATATGTGAGAAAAGACCTGCTCTTGAAACTGTCGCAAACCTAAGGCAACCCCCAAAAACCAAAAAAATAAAGTCGAAATTTATGTTCACTGTTAAGCCATGCCAAATATGCTATATTGATAAATATTATATGCAGATGGTTTTGATCCGAATGACTTCTATGTACATATCTGTTAGGTAAATAAACTAAATAAGCTCAAAGAGACGTTGGTAGGGTCCTTTTAACAAAATAGAGACTAATGTATTATGTACTTTACTTAGATAAAGACAGATTTCCAAGTTATATAAAAACTACTAAATAACTGACTTACTTTTCCATAATCTAATACAAAAGTGAGCTGAAGAGACAACGTTTTTTACTCTCAGTTGATTGAGAATCAAATTTTCATGTTCGATTAAAAACTTAAATCAAAAAGTTTCACTACCAAAGAATCTTTTCATATTCGGACATTTGCCGCATGTCCCGCCTTCTCGGGGCTAACCTTGTTCCTACGTCGACCTATTGGCTCAGAATTATTGCTTGCCCTGCAGCGTTTGGCAGAGTGTGAAATTGGCAAAGCGCAAAATGAAAAACTTTTTGCCATTCGAAAGATATGCAAGAAAAGAAAAGTGGCAAGGGAAATATGAGGGGACAGACGAAGAGACTAACAGAGAGAGAGAGAAAGGCAGAGAGAGAGGAAGAAAAGAAGGTTTTGCTGTGGCCAGCCAGCCAGTTCATAATTTTCAAGAAGATTTCACAAAATATTAGTTAAACAAAACATAAACCAAAACCTTCCAGACGTTTGTGCATACAAACGTGAGCTAAATCACCTAAAAGCATGCAACATAATTCACCAGGCGGCACTCACACACACACACATATGAGGACAACGGCATCCCAAGAAGCGACGAAGCTTAACGTTTCCGTTTCCTTTAGACTTGAAGCAGAATCCCCAAAAGGCCACCCACGCCCACTTTTAATGGCTCTACTCGGCAAAATTTTGGCCGCTTGGCAAGGGAAGGCATGAAGACTTCTTCTTCTCTTTTGCCACTTCTTTGACTTGAAGTTGGCTTTGTTGTTTTGCATGTGCAAGCTAAGTGAATCTCGAGTCGAGTGAAGAAGCAAGAACCTCCAGCAGCTGGAGAGTCGAGCACGCATGGGGCAAGACAACAAGGTTGACATTAGCGAGCCCGGCGCACAACGACAAAACCCAATTAGAAGCAAGATATACGACACCAGAGTGAGGCGACGACACAACATGAAAATGGAGACCCAAGATGCTGATGTGGCTCCTGCTCCCACTCTTTTCTCCATTCACCATTCTCATCCCTTGATATCCTGTCCGCGTGTACGAAGGCCAACAATGAAGCGTGTAATTACAAGCGTAAACGGCACCAAAAGGCGCAGGATGGGAGGACTAAAAATCACACGACGACAACCATTTTTTGAAAAGGGTTGAGCCTGAGTTATGCACAAGGGTTAGCAGCAAGTCAAGGTACACACATACATACACACGCACACATACTGGCACATAGATAGACACACAAATATATACATAAATACTCGTACCTACGCGTCGCAATGCATAATTACTTTACAAGTTCATTATAAAGCATCATAAATCTATGGATGTCGGAGGAGCTAAATCGGAGTGTGGAAACTCTCACAATGAAAATGAAAATTTCAACTTTAGCACTTTCTTTTGGCACCCCTCTCAGCCCCAAAACCACCCTCTCTTCTCATCCTAACCCTAGAGACAAAACAATGGCAAGTAATTCACTTGTGAAAATGTTATTGATTGGGAAAAAGGATGACAAAAGTGCGAGGCCAACCAAACAACTGCTACACAAAATTGAACAACTGCAATGGGGCGAATGCGGGTGGAGTACAGTGGGACAAAAATATAATAAAACTCTTCTTTTTAAAAGTAGATGACTTTAAATTTAATTTCTAATTCAGAAATTTCTCATTTTACTTAGGTGAATGGTATGTTATATAAAATATATTTAAGTGTGGTAAAATTTAACTTTTTCCTGGATTTTCATCCACCGTAAAGAACGAAAACTCTGCCAACTGTATGTTGTGTTTGTTGATTTTGCGCAAAAGCAATTTGTACATAAATCTTCCGAACGACAAACTCTACCAGCTCTCTCCTTCTCTCCCTATCCATTTTACACATATGTATGTATGAAGGATAGAAGAGTACAGAGTACTAAGGTAGGGGCTGGCCCAGAAGTTGACTGCAACTCGAGAAAAATGGACGCGGCAGGAATCGGATGGTTAGAGGAATATGAACGGCAACTGCAGCCAGAAAATTAACTGCGAATTTCACACGTTCTAACAGCATCGTGTGAGAAGAGTGAGAAGAAGTAAAGTGGAGGATAACCAAAAGAAATGTTGCTGTAAACTTTCACTTTTAGCAACACCAAGAAATTTCCTCCCCTTCAAAAAAAAAAAAACACAAAACAAAAGCAACAAAAAATAAAAGAAAAACTTACTCGAGAGAAGCAGCTGCTCTCGAATCAGGAACGAGCCAACTGAAATCAACTCCTCTAACCAAAAGGAGGTAGATTGCCCACTCACCCAGTGACTGGCACAATGTTTGGACCATAAGTTTGTCGTTTAGTTGAGGGCAAATGAAAATAAAACTTCAAGTGCCAATTATGTGTGAAATTCCGACACCAGCATCGACACCGACATTTTTCGTGTCCTTTTCCTTTTCTTTTTTACTACTTTTATGTGGCCTTAATGAAGTTTCAGTTGCCAGTTGATCCTTAATATCGAGGCACATGAGGTAATGTGAGTCAAGGTAATGTTAGTTTTGTCAAAATTAATTAATTAGCTTTATCCAAAAAGTAGTTAAGTAATGGAAATTCGACTATGCCTTTGGGGTTTGTACTTACAGACACTTTTTTTTTTTTTGGTTTTTTTTTGTTTTTGTTAAATGGCTACTGCTTGAAAACCAATTAAAAACGCATAGATTGCCAAGGAGTCGAAGGAGTAGAACAAGTTTTGCCTCTTGTGGTAGCATCTTTCACATGGAAAACTTAAACGAGTGGGCGTGTCGAATGAGAAGGGCGCTTTGAGCGCGCGTAAATGCAATTAAAAGATACAGATACCAGGCCAGGCCAGGCCAGCCAATGCAAGCAAATCAGATACGCCAGCATGGCGCAAAATGTATCTTAAAGTGCTTTTTTCTTTCTTTTTCCTTACCCCCTGAATGCATAAATAATCCAAGCAGTCAAGTGTCATCTTATCAGTCGTTATCTAGTCAGCCATTTTGCCATTTCCCTCTACACTTCAATTCAGGCCATCGTAATTTACCATTTGACACTTGGCGATCTGTAAAAGTGCGGAAATGTTTCAAACTTCCGTCCACGAAAAGGCCATAACTCAGTATCGATAATTATCGGGAATATCAACTCTGTGTTTAGGGTGACGTCAACTGGGGATACGATTTGGATTCAGTGAATGAATTTTTAGTTTTTCTCTTGTCTAATGAGCTCTGAAATTGAAAATATATGGCAAACGACATCGTCATCATCATCATCGCCATTGCCATCTTAATTATCATCATGATGGACAAAACATCGCATCATCCATCCGCTTGCGATGCTTGAGTCAGATATGAAACAGCTTGACATCGTGCCACTTATTTATTTATTTATAATGTCCGACATTTGTGTGCTCTGTGGCCAAACTTGGGTCTTGGCTCTTTTGGATTTGCCAAACGTTTGCTAGGAGCTGGCACAACTGTCACTACCCCCTTCCCCACGTCCCCCATTCCATTCGACCTCCATCGTCCATCCAATCGTTGAATAACTTCATCTCCATGTAGGTTTTTTTTTCATAGTCACTCTTTGTTCGCATCTTCGTCAAAATGCTTTTGCTTGTATTTGGTATTTGAACTGTTAAACAGTCTGTTATTCTCTAATCACAAACAAGCACTTAAGGTATATTGGCAACTATGAGAGTCTCAGATAACTGAAAGATATAGAATTCGTTGCTATTAGGACTAGTTCAACACAGTTTAGAAGAACCAGGTATTAAACAAAACTATAATATGAATGTTGAATTTTGAAATAAGGATATTTAAATTGTAAATGAAACTATAGGCACCTCAAAATACAGTATCGAAAAACGGGTTCAATGTTGAAATTTCAACCATAGAAGTTTTGCTATATTTCTCGAATTGGATTGAAATTTTGTAATGTAATGTATATGTATTTGTAATGTATATGTATGTAATTTATGTAAAATCAATTATTTAAATATACAACTGCTCTTTCTGGTGAAAGGGAGTGAAGTTTTTTTTAAAGGGTATTTCAGAGTCGTTTGTGCCCCTTTGTCGAAATAAACCAAATGGTATTGCTTTTTCAATTCTATGCGCTTCTTCTGCTTCGACATATGCCAGTTGTGTCTAGTTGTGGCTCTATGTAGATGGAGTCAAGCCAAAATAGAGTCGTTGATGATTTTAATGATGACGTCGAGGCTAAGACAAGATGTGAAGGCGTTCCATACTCATTCTCACACACACACAAGCACAAATTATACATATAGATACATAAGGGGTTCAGATCTAACTATGTAAATATGGAAATGGCGTGTTGTGCTCACATATTTTTTTGTTGTTTTGTTTTATTTTTGACGAGGAGTAGGAGAACTAGGAGCAGGAGAGGGGAAACTCAGTGTTAGAGGTCTAGAGAGGGGCGTTTGCATCGCTCATTAATTGAGCTATTAAGATAAACCCGCAGCGCTTCGTCGCGTTTCAGTTTCACTTGGTCTATGGCTTTGGGTTTTTTTGGTGTTTTTTTTTTTTTTTTTTTTTGGGTTTGTTCACTGGGTCAGTCGGCATCTGGATTCTGGTCTCTCCATCCAAGCCCCATTAAGCTCTTTTGTTTAGTGTTTGCTTCGATGATGGCATTATTATACATAATAATTCCCATACAACCAATAGAGACAATAAATAGCTGACTTGATGTATTCATTCATATACAAATGTTTATTTAATTGCCATGACGAGGCGGCAAATTGAAAAACATAAAGAAACATAAGAGACCGTGTTAGTATAAAAGTGAAATTTCCACTATATGAAAATTTGTCTCTTGGATTCTTTTTTGATGGTTAATGAATGGTTTGTTTTTGGCAAACTAAATTAACCCACCGTTTTGGCCTGTTCGACTGACAGGCCAAAGTCGTATATCAAAAATTCAACATAACTCCTCTTGCCCCATACTGCCTAAAGATTGCTGGTCAGTGACCAGACCCAAGAGGCTACCTGTTGCAGTTGCAACTACCATGCTGTCGTTGTCGTTAGCTACCACAAAAGTCTTACACACTGGCAAAAAGGCAATGAATTATTTTAATGATGAGTCTCTCTTTCTCTGGGTTCTGTTCCCTCAGTTTGTTGGCCGCCGCCATAGCCAACTAAACCAGTTTCACTTACATACGTTTGCCCCCCATCCAAGTTACCTACCTACCACGCCGGTTCCATTTCACAGATCATCGGGCGGCCATTGAGAGGCGCGCTTGCATTGCAAAAATTACCCGAAAAAAAAAAAAAAAAAAGAAGAAAAATGAAAATAAAATAAAAACAGGCTACGCGTGAGTATTAAGCCGGTTCGTTAAGCTGATTTTATCACCGCGAATTCACAAAAAAATGAGAAATAAACCCTTTCTGTAAGACGCATCCGATCGGTTGCATCGAAAAGTGAATTTCGGCCTCAATTACGCTGAGCAATTTGAGAGGCTGTACATGCCACGAAGCTCCACATGTACGCTTAATCATCGTTGGCACATAATTTTCCCTTCTCCACCATGGGAATGCCATTGCCTGTATTTTTTGGGTTTATTTGTGAAAGCCAAACTCAAACAAAGTCAATTACAAAAGTGCCACCGGGATAGGCAAACTGCTGCAGCTGGTGGAGATGCAAATGCTTACATAGATATACATATATTTCTCAGCCACCAAAAAGCAATTAAAATCTGATTGCCAAATGCCCCACCTCTCCTACGCCTCCTAACCATTTCCAAGGATTGACTTGGCTGCAGGCCACATCCTAGCAAGCTCTAGGCTCTGGCATCCATAAGATACAATACAATTGCTAGCTGAAGGTGTAGCAGGCATCTCTCTTTGCACAATTGGCACACACCCTAAACGTGTAGCTCAAAATTTGATAACCACATACAGAGAGAGAGAGGGGGAGGAAAGATAGAGGGAGATAGACGTATCCATATCTGTATGCAGGCTGCAGTGTGTGTGTATCTGCCATATATGGCCGCATGTATCTCAAAGATTGCTTTCGTGTTCGCAATTGCAACTCAATTGCGCATTTGCCACCGCAAGCATCAATATCCAAACATAGGCATAGGCCATAATCACGTCTGAACATTTTGAGGAAGCAAACCAGCCCCTAACCACAACATCACCCCTACCCTCCCCCATCATCACCCCTCCTTTGTGGCCCACCTGCCACAAGTTCTAAGAGTTTCTATTTCCATGCCACGCACTCAAACGCTTGCCCCCTCCCTCATCGATTCAGCCTTGGTACTCCCTGCGGCCAATTTAATTGACAGATTTAGTGCTTCTCGATTGGCAGTGCGGAAAATTAGTTTTCCGTCTCACAATCACAAT
Source organism: Drosophila equinoxialis (assembly GCA_018150345.1). NCBI lineage: Eukaryota > Metazoa > Arthropoda > Insecta > Diptera > Drosophilidae > Drosophila > Drosophila equinoxialis. The sequence continues at coordinate 2,288,343 of JAECWI010000504.1, forward strand.
CAGCCTCCTCAACTGACTTTCTGTGGCTTTTCGCCGACATCGTCGTCTGCTGTGGCGCATTTAATTGTTTTATAGACACTCATGGCTAGCTAAAATTCAAAAGAGAAATAAACCCATGTTGGCTCGGCAAATACATACATATATCTTCCATTAGATAGTTATATATTAGGTATATATACCTTGGCAGTGGGGGCGTGGGTGTGTGTGTGTTTGTATATACATCATACGCAAGGTGAAACACGCCCATGACAAACACGCACGAAAATAGATTTAATTAAATTGCGAATAAAATGCTGCCGAGGAGAAAGAGAGAGGTGGAGAAAGAGGACACACACACCAACACATGTGACTTTCACACACAATCAATATAATCGATTTCCTATTGATTTCTTTCTAATAAAAAAAGGGTTGAAAAACCAAAAACTAAAAGTTTGATTTAATCAACCAATTTCTTTTTTTTTTTTTTTGTGGTTCTTTCGTCTTCACGAGAATTTAATTGAAGAAACTAATTTTATGGGATTATCAACTGATATCTTCGACATGTGCATATCTACTATATGGATATAGATAACTATTTCGAGGGGCAGGAGACCATGGCAGGCGCGTGCGTGACAATTTTATGTGCCTTTTCTGGCCATGACGACGACAAAGACGAAACAAGGCATAAATTAGAGCAATGAGGGAACATTTGCTGCTGCTCCTGGAGAAATCAAAAACAAAATCGAATTAAATATAAGTAGAGTATGTGTGTGTGTTTGTGTGTGACACACATACATTGCCAGCTATCTGTGTATATAAATAGTTATAATAGAACCATAGATCACACGATGTGCCGCATGCAACCAACATGGAGTCACCGTCACCTGAAGATTTATTGGTCCCGCTCCCGCATGAGACTCACTGTCTAGGGGGTGAGTCAGTCCAGAGAGAGAAAGAGAGAGAGACAGAGACAGAGAAAACTAGATACATACATAGATAGAGATGGGGAGCTCTAGAGGGAGAGAAAAACTGGAGCCATTCGGATTCGGTTCAAAGTTCGCTGGCAAAGGCAAACACGTAAACTGTCAAAACTTTAAATCCCTCAGGAATTTAAGTTAAAAAATATAACACGTACCGTGCATGGGATTGGAGTTTGAGTTGGAGTCGAGCACAGCTGCTCTCTCACTCGCTCCCCATGCCACTTTCCCACCAAAAATACAAAAAAAATGGGGAAATAAAGAAAGCCAAAACAGAAAACCTTGAAATGTATCTCAAACCAAAAACGAATAGGCACAAGAGAAGCTGGGGAAAAGCAACTGGAAAATATATATAAATATTCTGCAAAAGATTTCATCGTCTCACTCCTGGCCAACCGAGTCCATAGCCATCTCACTTGCGCTTGTTTAAATTATCTACGTTGAATTTTCGCGCCTTTCCATGCAACGTTTTATTGTCTAGCCCCTCGCAACACACACACACACACACACACACACACAGACATACCGACATTTAAATTATGTACTTAGAAATACACAAAAAAAAAAAAATTTTTTTACCAAAAGTCTACAAAAGAAAATGGCACATACTACCATGAGAACACAGCAGGACGCTGATGAAGAAGAAGGCTCCGACGACGACCAGGCAAAAGCAAAATGAATTTCGCACTTTTTCGCATAATAAATTTGAAACTTGGCCAGCAAGTGCTGCCGGAGAAGAAGTAAAAAAAAGCCAAACAAAAAACTAGAGGGGAGAGGCAAAAAAAGGGGGCAAAGTTTCGTAAAAGTTTATTTCTGCATAAGTATCGCAGTAGGGATGTGAAAAGAAGGAGGAGCAGCATCGCGGACCGCGTGACAAATTCCATTTAAAATTGCTGAGCAAAACTCACGTACTGCACCTCTTTGCATCCTAAATAAAATGAAACTTCTTCACTCTCTCTCCTGTTTTTTTATTCTCTACCTCAGTGTGATGTATTCGAAGGAGAACAAAAAGGACGTGCAGGGAAATCACTAGCGGGAAGATTTAAGCCAATCAACAAACAGGTTTAGAGAGCTAAATCAATTTATTTATGTCTTTCGCCAAATGCTTTGTAACCAGGGCAGGGCAAGTGGCTTGAATACTTTTGACCAGAATGCTGCGGCCCTTCTCTTAAAAAGAAGTTCAATTTATAGTTCTTTGAAGCGAAGTCAATACATTTTGTATCTTGAAAACTTTATTCGTTGTTCTATTTATGTTTAATGTTCTGTTTATTTTGATGTTTTTGGCATTAAACAACTTTCCAATATTTTCGTTTTTCAAAAAGTGTAAATCTTTAAAAATCATTTGAAACATTTCAAACAACAATCTCAATTTTAGTATGAAAAGAAGATCTTATGAATCTAATGTAAAACATGCCTATGCCTTCGTTAGCATTAGAAAATAAATTTGTCGGCCTTTGAAATTAATTGTCGGCTCTTGCTTTAAATTTTTAAAAGAAATTTGTCTACTTAATTCGTTTTCAAGTCATTTGCTTCATAGTCAATAAATCACCTGATAAATATTTGGTAACTTTTTCCAAAACATCTGAAGTGGATATATGTATTAATTGGTTAAAATGAAGTTCATGATTTTTTTTTTTTGAATAAATTTTGTGAATCTAAATGTTATGGAAAAATTTAACTAAAATATTCTAGAAATTAAGAGCTGAAATAAAATTTATAGGACTGAAACAAATTAATATTTAACTATGTATTTAACTAGCTAGTTAGGAAATTTTGCTTAATCAAATGGCAGATGAAGTATTCAAATTGATGTTAATAATTACCATATATACATATGTCTGTATCGAATACTCTCATTTTATATGGATTTATAGTATAAACATTTATTTATTTTTATATGGCCAGATAGATAGATACAAATTGCGCCGTGGCAAATTTTATTTTCATATTATTTTGATTGTCTATAAAATTTTCTCGCCATTTATTACACAGACACACACACATGCATGTGTATACCTACAAAGGTATATACATGAATGCATTTTAATATTGTTGTTTGTGTGAGTAAAAGATAAATGCGTTTTCACTTTATGACTTTCGTGTCGGCATAAATTTGTTAATACCTTTAGGCCAAATTTATAACATAATAAATGCTCATAATATTTAACTTAACATTTTGCCCAGACTCACTCAGACTCTTCCCCGAAACCCCCAACCCCTTTCTGGTCCGCCCAGTCCAATAAAATGCGAAAGTTAACATTGTCCATGGAAGTGTGTTCGATAAAATCTCAGTCAGTCGTCTGCTGGCGAAAGGGAGTTAAACACACAAACACACACAGTGGTAAATACATAGGTAGACAAAGGTGGCAGGAGCAAAAGAAGATGGGTAATGCTTTCATATTTACATATATTATATTGACTTATTGCACTTGAGGCAAATTAAAGTTCATAAATACTTAAAATCAGAGATTGCAACGGTCAGCAATTGCATCTCTTTCACTCTCTGTCTCTCAGTTTGGCCAATTAAACAGACATATTATCACATAACTGCAATTTAAGTAGCCAACTGAATCTTTACATCAGATCAGATCTCTGTCTCATGCCCCACACAGTGGCACGTTTTGCCTTTTCTGTATATGCAACATCAGGAGCAGAAAACGATCAATTTGAAATAACGATCTGACCAAACAGAAACAAAACCACAAAACCAAAAACTGAAACTGGTAATGGTAATGGCAATGCTAATAAAACTGAAATGTTTCTTTGCTGCCTGCAATTGCCGCGCGGCAATGCCATGTTGTTGCTGCCTACGTTGATGTTGCTTGATGATCGTTGAGCTCGCAGCAGCAACAACACGAGCAACCACAGCAACAACAGCAAGAAATCATTTATATTTATGACATTGGCCAACAACAACATCGAAAGCAGCAACAGCTTGTTGCAATTTTCTGAAATGATTTTTCAATTTAATTTGCCTGTTGAAATGTTTACTATAAATTAACAAAATACATCTCATATATGTACGTCTATAGTATAAAAACATATACGAATAAGTATATTTATCATATGATGGGTGGGTGTTTGTGTTTGTTCCGATGCCAATAAACCTAAAATATGTTGTTACACTCAGCAAAACGAAAAAAGCAAAAAAAGCACCAAACTTTAGTTCAATGCATAAATCCTATAAGGACACAGGTATAGCTAAGAAAACAAACATTTTCAAATAAAAGAAAATTTGTCAAAAAGATAAAACTTACTTAATAATATTCGGTGAGGTAAAATTACTCTAAATTCGGAGACGATTCTTTATTTATTTTACTTATTTCATAATATATAAAATCATATCAATTTAAAAAATCCATTCAAATGAGTAATATTTTATTTGAAAATTTGTTTACAGTTTTATAATTTGATGCAAATGATTAATTTTTAATTAAAATATTAGTTTTCTGAAGTGACTAGGAGTAACTAAAACATTTGAAATCTAGTTAGTAAAATATCAAGAATTTTGAAGAATTAGTTTTAGATTGCAGATCTCGACATAATTTACATTATGTACTTTTTCAAAGCTTATGCTAAGCTTATATATGTGTCTGTGTGTTCAGTTAATAGAAATATATAGATTAATTGTATTTGATAGTAACTGATTTTACAAATGAATATAAAAAAATCGCTTTGTCCTTAGACTATCTATTGTCTAATAGAAAAACTCGTGATTAGAAACTAAATGATTGATGATTGATTTCCTGGTTTTGATATTTTAGTATTTTTAAGCATTTTTTCAAGAATCTCCTACAGACATTTGAGCTAAGTAAGTCTTACAGTCTTCTAATTGATACAGTTTTTGGTGAGATTCATTTTGTCAATGCTGAATTATGGAATATAGAAAATATACTTTGCCATTTGACTAATCTGTTGTTATGTTTTCCTTCTTGGTTTTAATAGGCACCAATGGGTTAAGGAGACGCGGCCGCCAGACATACACCCGCTACCAGACACTCGAATTGGAGAAGGAATTCCATACGAATCACTATCTGACACGCAGACGGAGAATCGAAATGGCGCATGCACTCTGCCTTACAGAGCGACAGATTAAAATCTGGTTCCAGAATCGGCGGATGAAATTGAAAAAAGAAATCCAGGCGATCAAGGAGCTCAACGAGCAGGAGAAACAGGCTCAAGCGCAAAAGGCAGCGGCAGCAGCAGCAGCGGCGGCAGCTGTCCAGGGCGGTCATTTAGATCAGAACTAGAATGAAATTGCAAACACACACACACAACACACACACCCACACATATTGTAACAAATGAACTAACTATTTACTTAAATGAATTATAATTAATAATACAACAAAAACAAAACAAAAAGGAGCATGTTATTGTGCGAATAGAGCAACTAAAACTAAGCTATAAACTAAACTTGCAACTTGCTATTAAGCGAACAACTTTTGGAGAAATGTTTTGAGTAAAGTCTTGAGAATGCAAAAAACAGAAATACGTAAATTGAACAAATGTAATACAATAGTTTAAGTAATAAGTAAATAAAATGGTAGTGTAAAACTGTGCGAGACAAAAACTTAACTTAAATGCATTAACTAATTAAATAAATCTAAAATACAAACTAAATTTAGTCGCCACAAAAAAAAAGAAAAAAACGAAACCGAAAAACAAAGATTTAAAAAAAAACAAATTATTTACAAATCATTCGCAAAAGTAAGATTTATTTATGTTTAAAACAAAAACGAGAAAACTATAAAAAACGTATACCCTTCCCGCCCCCGAAATCCGCCCTCTTTGTTGCTTACTGCTATTTGTTTAAATTATTATTTTTCGCAAGAATTAATACTCTGAATCCCAAAATAAAACAAAAAAAGAACAAAATGTTGAGATACAGAATGATACAAAATGAATAAATATTGAAATTCTGTTGATATGAATTTTTAAATAACGTGTTCTTAAACCAATTAAAAATTCGAAATACTTAATAATGAAAAATTTGAAAAACTAACTAAACAAATAAAACCCCAACAAGAGAGATCTATTGAAAAAAAAAGAATTAACTTTAATCTAAATAGAATTTGTTAGCAAAGTAATACTAAATATTACAACAAACAACAAAACAAAACAAATTGAATATATTAATTAGATTGGTAAATGATAAACTAAAACAAAAACAAATGTGTATAGTTCTTTTTGCTTATAAATTATAAATTAATGCAATTTTAGTTAACTCTGTTTTTAATTTTTAAATCAAATTTGTTTAGTTTTCCTGCTCTGCTAAGCGAAATTTAGACTTTTCGAAGTGAAGCTGTTTTTCTTTTAAGTAATGTTTAATGTTTTCTTTAAATTTTTAAATTAAATTAAAGCCTAATTTTATTATGTTTAGTTTAATGAAAAGCGTTAATGAGATTATCTTACTACAACTACAACAACAACAAACAACAAAGAAAATACAAACATTCGCCTTGGCGAATCGAATAAATTATTGGTTTTGAAAAAATCTATAAAAATCAAAAAAAAAAAAAGCAAGAAAAAAAACGAATTAAATTATTGTGTTATTATTTTAGTTGCAATTATTGTTGTTGTCTCTCGTGTCGTGTGGATTTTCATTTGTTTTCCCTCTAATTCAATCTCTCAACCCTTCTAAATATGATTTAGTTTCACACACACACACACAGACAGACCTAGGCTGGGTACTGTTAGTTGCCCTTGTGCATGCGAAATTGCTTTTGATCTCGTTTCGTTAATTGATCGTTAGTTGTACTATATATACAATGATATATAGAGCTATTGATACCGATGATACCAATACCAACTTCAACATATGTATACTAAGTTTAGTGGGAGAGAAGATTGCAACGAGCTGTGCTCGAAGCTAACCCATCTACCCACACACACACACACACGATAAATATAGTATATATGTATATCTAACTGTACATCCTGATAATGAGTGGACATATACATACATATATGATTCACCGCAGTTCAATTGAACTTATTCAAGTTAAGGGTTATCCAAATATTCGTTTTGCAAATGCAAATACCTTCACAAGATGTATACGTAATTAGCCCTTAAGATTCAAATATATATATATACAAATCTATATATATATATACATATAAATATATTTATGTATTTACATGAATTTATGAATGATTAATAATAAACTAAAAGAGTAAAAAGAAGCAAGTGAAATAAATCGAGATCGAGTATAAATGGACAACAATAAGTGGGATAAATATCTGGCAGACGAAACAGATAAAAATAAGTAGTTATTAAGTCAAATGTTATAGATTTTAAATGCGAATGGAAACAGATATACGTAAATACACCTATACTATATTCGTAAACCCTATGTGTAGAGGAGGCGTGGCCGACCCCAATGCCAACGCAAATCCCGCAAAAAAACAAAAACCAGAATAGATGCTAAACCCTTACAATATTTAAGATTTCAATGTGAATTATTGTAGCAACAGAAGATATACGTAAAATCCATATTTAAATGGAGTGTGGTGGCATCGTGATTGGAACTAATCACAAATAGTACATACATACAACTACCACACACTTACCTACCTACTAAAAAACAAAACAAAAAACACATACAATACCATAAAAACATACGTATTTATAAACAAAAACAAAACAAAAACGCTACTACATTACTATATATTGTACATTTTCATGTGGCTTTTACTTTTTACTATCCAACATGTTGTCCGATTTCATATCGGACTACTAAATATGTCCAACAACAACAACCAATCTCTCTATATATATGTATGTACGTAATTGCATTTCCATCATCCTACCTAACAAAGATTATATTTTGCAGTTCCATTCTTCAACTCTAGAATTTCTATATCATCATTTGCCTAAAACTTTTTACCCGCCCCCAGAAGTCGCCGCATCTCTCAGGCTCCCTTTTCAGTAAATAAAAAATGCAAATAAATAAAAATCAAGCCCCGTTTATATAGTATATTTAAACTCTATGTAACAATAATTTAAAGCCATTCTATGTTAGCTGTGTAAGTTGTAAATTATCAATATAAAATATACGTACTATAAAAAAAAAGAAAAACAAAAAACCAACAACCAGTGAGAATGTGGTAAATAAAACAATTTAAAACAACAAAAACCAACGTTTTTAAATCTTTAATTAAGGTGAAGTAAAAATATTCCATGGAAAACTTAAAATTATTCAGTTTATTCTTTTCAAAACAGCATCCAAAATTATCAGTGCAAAATATATTTATTGTGGATACGTATTTTTTCTTGATAACTGTCCTTTCGATAGTCCTAAGGGTGAGAGTAATAGTCCTAAGGGTGAGAGTAATAGTTCTAAGGGTGAGAGTAATAGTCCTAAAGGTGAGAGTAATAGTCCTAAGGGTGATAGTAATAGTAATAGAAAAATTTAAAAATGTGCAGGGTTACAGTAAAACGAGAGATTCTTGCTCGTATCCGCACTTTTTATCATTGAACACTGCCTGCACCTCTTTTTTAAAATACATGTTTTCTTCTGTTTTTGTTTTTTTTCCGTTTACTTGTACCTCGCTTCACACAGAAAAATCTTGTAAGCCAAAAAGGCCGATTGTAAGCGTCTCAACTCAAAATATAAATTTATACAGTTAATAAGACATTAATTCATGTTTAAAAAATGTCTAGAGAACTTAAACGCTATCACTTTCTTTTAATTAATCTTCTTTTTACGAATTTGTACAATCTCTGACCTATAAAATTTTAAAATAAGCTTTTGTTGTTTGCTTTAATTTATAATTTTTTTGTTTTATTAGATTATTAAATTTTGAAGCATTAAAACCACAATCTCAAATATTATCGACTCCTCGTTACCCACCTTTTTTTTTACATTAATACAAATCCCTCATGAAAAAATTTGGCTGTGAATACATTGGATTCATTGTTGTTAAAGTCAGCGCCAAATTCAGCACTATATTCCTCACAATTTTTAATTTCTTTCTATTTTTCTTCCTTCTGAGCTTTACTTACAGCTTTTTGATACTGCATTTGAAATTGAAATTGTTATTAAAGAAGCTAACTTCGGCAATTGCAGTCCTTGGCAATAATTTTTTTACATTTTGAAATTTCTTTCCCTGCAACTCAATTCACCAATACACAAACAAAACTCTTTTTACTAAAAATGTTTCTTCTTCTTCCATCATTCCCTAAGCAAAGCACAATACGGATACACATACAGTTCGTATAGCGCTGCGTCTATGTGTGTGTATGCATGTGCTCTGTTTGATTTGATGATGACGTAGTAGGCAGCAAGCTGCGCTGCCGGCAGCGCTTTAGCCGATTCGTATTGACTGTAACTTATGTTCTATTTATCCGATCAGATTCAAATTTTGGGATCTGAGATTTTATATCATGGAATTTGGATAAAATTATCACATAGTGGTCCGATCCTGACAATTTTCATACTTTATCAGCTCCGGGCTAAAAGTAGCTCAAATAACAAATTTCATTCCGACAGCTCTTAAGCCAGCGTAAAGTTGATTTGCACAGACGGACGGACAGAGGGACATGGCTTTATCGACTCAGCTTCTCATGCTGATGAAGAATATATATACTTTATGGGGAATCGTCTCCTTCTGTGCGTTACAAACATCTGACCCTCTGCAAGGGTATAAAAAATTAATTTGATTAGTTTATATTTATAAATTTATTGCAACAAATTTCCCAATGTTTTCCTGTACAGTTTGAATTGCTAATGCAGCAAAATGACTGCCTGGCAAATACGACCAACATACACACCAACATCCGACGTGGATTGGGAGTCAATTGTAACTCCCATCAGCGGCACAGATACTGGTACTGGGAGTATTGGGGCAATTACACATATTTTGGACCACCCTCCTTCTAAAATGCGAAGATTTTGTGAGCCAAATCGCAAGTCTCCCATTTTGGGAACTTTTCCTGACGTCACGCCCACCCAGTAAGGCCCATAAAATTGTATTTAATGATTAGTATTCTTCATTGACAATATTTTTTTTCAATTGCAGCTCCGCCGAATATTAAGCGACATGAAACTCGCTTGTGCACCGATTAAAAAACATCGTGCACCTGCCTTTTTTGAGAAAAAATATAAAATTGGGTGCGAAGATTGGAAGAAACACAGTTGCGGATGACAATAGACTGGGGACAAAGCTATGTATATCCGGCTTTTTTGAGGTTTCATTCATTTTTTCGTATAGCATCTCAGATGAATCCAGGGTCCAACAGCAGTCCTTGGCAATAATATTGTTATTTTAAAAATTTTTTTCCAATTATCAATAACAAAATTTCATTATTCCTCTAAATTGTTTCTTCTTTTTGCATCATTCCCCTTCAGTACCAAATTGTCGTCGCTGACAATTTCGCCCAATTGTCAGCGAGTCACCGACGTCGGCAGAAAAAAATTCTGCCAACGTTTTCATGCTGAGGTTAGCCGACGGCACCCGAACGAATTAATTTCGTTTTCGAGACCCAATCGGCTGCCGAAAAAAAATAATATTTCTCTGTCTATTAGTCGCTCTGGTCGCCGGCGACTGGAGCGACAACTGTCGCTAGGTTGTCGTTCCGGTCTTGAAAGCTAGGACATGCAATGTTAAATGTCCGCCGGCAATTTTAATGGGAGTGTCGCTACGTTGTCCGCGGGACAATCATGTTATTCTTTATTTGATACGCCCATGGAGTGCACATTAAAATATTCCAACATCAAAACTAATTGTAGTTCTTTTGTTTCGATCTACAGTAGGCTCAAGGGTGTTTCTAGCTACCGTCTTGGTGTGGTAGCATAAGGTCGACGCGTCGCGGAGAGGGCAACTTCTTGATAAGTGCGAGTGAAAGGACGCTGGTGCTGCATGCCGACACTAAGGAGACCAGTGAAGCTAAAAAAGAACTTCGGCTTCCAACCACCTTATTATAGGTTTGAAAGAGAAAAATAAAGGGGGCGCACCCCCGAAAACCCAAGTAACAACCCCGCCCAAAAAAAAAAAAAAAAAAAAAAAAAAAAAAAAAAAAAAAAAAAAAAAAAAAAAAAAAAAAAAATAAAAAAAAAAAAAAAAAAAAAAAAAAAAAAAAAAAAAAAAAAAAAAAAAAAAAAAAAAAAAAAAAAAAAAAAAAAAAAAAAAAAAAAAAAAAAAAAAAAAAAAAAAAAAAAAAAAAAAAAAAAAAAATAAAAAAAAAAAAAAAAAAAGTTTAGCTATTTGGTTTAGACAAGATACTCATATTCGATGGGATCTGCAAAACAGAAATAATAGTGGTTCTTCTAGCTTGACTTCCTTTTAAGTAAAAGTTCTGAATGAACTTATAAAAAAGATGGTTTCAAAAAATTGTACTTATCTTTTTTTCCGCAGTATTTGCTTGGCGGTTTGTTGGTGGTACTAAACGTTCTATTTCTCTATTACACATATTCTCTATACAGGATTACACAGGTGGCTGGCTGTTGGTGTCCGATTCCTGCAATTGGAAAACAATATAATTTTCATTTTATTAAAAAAAAAATTCATATTAGAATTAATACTAACCTGAGTGAACGGCACGCTATTTGTGAATTCGACGAAATACAAATACATATATGTACATACTAATATTTATTCTTTTTTTCGGGGCGTGGACTGAGCGTTGGTGCGCTGAATTTAAAAAAGAAAAATAAAATATTACTTCAGTAATGAAAACTTATAGTTTACGTACTTATTAACTAAAAAATCTAAAACTAAATTAAGAAATATAAAAACAAAAGGTTTTTTCATACTTAAATTAAACTTAAAGTTAACACTTAAAGTTAACATTTTCCTTACATATTAACTTAAATTCTATAATTATTCTTTAAATTAAACTTAAAGTTAACACTTATAGTTAACATTTTCCTTATACATATATTAACATAAATTCCATACTGCTGCAGCTGGATGATGGAATCTTCATCCTGCAATTGGAAAACAAATGAATACCCAGGATCGTAGATGGTTCGATCAGGCATTTTTGCCAGATCCAAAGCCATCGTCCTGGCGGGTCGAACTCCACTTGGCGCGGCAGGAAGGGCATTGTACGCATTTTGCGCATACAGTGCCCAATCGGTTGCGTCGGCCACCTCCTGTGAGCCGACCAACTTCGCCCGCTTCTGCCTTATTTGCGTGAGGCAAGGGTCCTCCTCCTTACATTGTCGACCGTGGTTCGACATCCCCAGTTTTCCCATGTGTTTCCCGGTGTGGATCCACCTTTACGATCGGTGATGCTACCACTGGCTGTGGTTCCAATACCACAGTATCCTGTGGCACAGGTTCCACTGCCCGTGGTCCCAATACCACAGGAACTTCCATGATCCCCTGGTCCCAGTGTCACGGATTCCACTGATCACTGGATCCTGTGGCATTGGAATCTGCACCGACTTTACTGGTTCCGCCATTTGCCTTCCGGTCCTGTAAGGAGAAAGAAAAATTTCAAAAATTTGAATGGGAGAAATATCAAAGATGGAAACTTCGAATATCCGAGTTTTTAAACCCTTGCGACTTCTTGACAATAACATTTTTATATTTTGAAATTACTTTCATTGCAACGGACAGACAGACGGACATGGGTAGATCGACTCAGCTTTTCTTGCTGATCAAGAATATATATTTTATGGGGTCGAAAATTTACGTACCTCCACAATTTGGTTAATTGCCTCTCTGGTGAGGGCCATCTGCTCCATCGCAATTCCACGGAGGGCTTCAATGGCACTTGCCGTCTGGAAAAGCACCAAAAGTGAATCAGTTTACAATGTTTACAATGTAAACTCTCGAAATACTTACATTCCGGTTGGAGTCCAAAGTCAGTTGCACAATACGTTTGCTTGCCTCGGACATCTGGAAAAAAACATAGGAAGTGTATAAATAACAATAAAAATAAATACAAGAAGAATTTACAAAATAACTAACCTTCTTCGTCTTGTGCGCAAAAAATTAAAGACCGTTTCAATTTTCAGCTGTAGCGGTTGCGGGGCCCCGCCGCAAGTTGCACTTTCCTACGAAATTGGAATATTGGAATTCATTTTCATTCATTCATTTGTTTTCTTTGTATTTTTCATTTTCATTTTATTTCTTTTACTTTTTCGGACAACAACAAGTACTCTTAAATGCTAGCAGAAATACTAACTTTAATACCCCATCTAATACTAAATTATAATCGCTTAAATTTCTAATTTTTCCTAAATTAAAATATTCCCTAAAAGCGCTTAAAACTATTTTCCCAAACCCTTCTAATTTTGTATTTGAAATATTCGATAAAGAGATGTATCTGCTCTCGCCCAAGGATCCAAACTTTGCTTTATGAATCCTTTCGACGACAGCTCCTAGGGACTTTTTCTCCCCTCGATAGGGGAGAGACCCTTCAGGTCCGCTGGAACACCGAAATCGCAAACCTCTATTGCTGCGAGGTTTTCGGTGTCCAGCGGCCTGAAGTATACCTGATACAATGTGCCATCCATGTGCCCGTCAAGTTTGAGCATTACTTCATTAAAATGATAGTAATCCCAAACAAATGGGACTTTGTTATCTACAAACTATTTTCGCACTCTCACATTAATTGGAATGCCATTACCAACAAAGCAAACCAAATTAGTGGTGTGCCTTCGTAATGAATTTTATTAACCTATTTATTAGTTGTATAATCACATCAGCCGCCAAAAACTTTTCCTTCTTCGACATTAAATTCGAGTATAGAATGCTCCTTTTGGAGCCATCGAGCCCCACAGCCATCACGGTGAGCATTTTGACAATATCGCCGGTCCTGGCTTTTTTGGTTGAGGTGCCGGCTTCCTCGGGATTAAGTTGAATTTGCAATTCGAAGTAATGTTTATGCATTTATGTAAATTTTTTTTGAATGTCTTAAACCTACCATTGGCGGCAAAAACAGCTCATCGATACTTAGGAAAAAAACCTGGCTTTTGAACTCCACAAGCGAATTGAAATTCTTCCAAAATTCGCTCCTTTACATTATTCCCTACAAATTCCCTCACGAATTTTGGAATCCTCAATTTGTTTCAATGCAGAAACTTCAGATGAAACCACGTTAAACTTCAAGTTTGCCATTTTTGTTTATATTTAATTGTGTTTCTTTTTTTTTTTTTTTAATTGTATTTCTTTTCATTCTTCATCAATTTCAAAAAGCCCGACTTTTACCTCCCTTAAAATTTTCTCCCATCTCTAATATTTTCTCAGTTGCTTTCGCCAAAATTAGCGGAATCAAAACAAAACAAAAATTTCTCCCATCTCCAATAGTTTTTGTCATCTCTAATATTCTCGCTTCTTTGGCCGAAAAAGAATTCAAAGCAAAAATCTATACTCTTATCACTTAACCCACACAGCATTTTTTTATTGTTACTAAAGTTATGTCTACCCTTTCCCTTCCCTTCTCCTTGGTCCCTTAACCTTTTGAATGGAGCCGAAGGATCAGCGGACTTCGGCAGGATGAGTTATTCTCCTGCAGACGAAGTCAGTCGCTGATCTCAAAGCTCAGTCACTCAAGGTGAAGAGGCAACGGATTTTGGCCAAGCGGGCTTCGCTTGGCGACGAGATCGTCGTCTTCACCGTGCCTTTATAACCCCACTAGGTTTCCTTCGCCCCCTTTCCCGTCCAGAGGCAAGGATCTTGGCAAGGGCTTCGCTGGGCAGACAAGATCAGTCGTTGCAGCTCCTCTTCGACTCTCCTCCTACCCCTTTCCCTTCCCTTTTCTCCCTTTATTTGGTCTCCATTTCATCCTATAATACTCTTCAAGGACTTCAGATCAAATAAATGTTCTGTAGGCGGGACCTTGGAGACTGAGAATTATAGGGCACCAGAGCTTCCTTACAATGTTTGTTCTAGAGCTATATGATATAGTAGTCCGATCCCAAAGTTTTTCATACTTTATCTCGCCCGGGTAATAAAAAAAACCCAAAAAAAATTTCATCCCGATAGCTCTTAAGATGGCTGAGTAAAACGCGTACGCACAGACGGACGGACAGACGGACATGGCTATATCGACTCAGCTTCTCATGCTGATCAAGAATATATATACTTTATGGGGTCGGAAACGTCTCCTTCTGTGCGTTACAAACATCTGACCAATTTTATAATAGCCTCTGCAAGGGTATAAAAATATATATATATAAAGAGCATTTTTTATTCTAGCTTTGGATTGCTTTATTAGGCCTTAAGTTAAGAAACAACCAATGAAAAATCATTAAAAAGTTAAAAATTTACTAATGCCCAGCTGGCACCAATTTCAATGAAAAACAAGACTACACTTGATGCCATGCCTATGAGGTATGTCTGAAGAACGTAGATTAGATCATTGAGTGATATGGAATGGGCCTGCCTTTCGGAGAACAGATCTTTCATATGTAGTCGACCGGCTTCGACCATATAGTAAAAACTTTTGGCCACCCAGTGATCAAACAAACCAGATTCGACCACAGCAAGTGTGAAACTATGCAAAGGTGCACGATGTGGGGAATTTTCCGGAATGACCAGAGCAAATGGTGTCATTTCATAGTAACAGAGATCCGTCGAGTATCGAAACAAGGGCCGTGAGCTATGGGCTTGTTGTTCTGCGTATAGCTGCCACTTGGTGTGGGTGACAGTGTAGGCATAGGAGATGTTCAAAGAGTTTCGTAGTCGGATGAGTTCGGATGGGGAATCGCTTAGCCGGAATACAGTGGAGAATTTGGTACGCATATCGAAATCATAAGAGTTATACTCGGCACGATTGCCAAAAATGCGAATCTTGGAATTTGCCATGGCCTGAAAACTATCAATAGGCGACTCCAACGGAGGCACTACAAATAGACCAACTATTCTTCCCTTAAAGTTGACGGACAGCAAAGCAGCCAACACCAGCCAACCGATTGCCTGTAGACGCCTGAGACGTAGCCAACGATTTTGGAGCAATTGATGGATCAACACGATGAAACCAAGAAAAATCATAGTCTGCACGGGAACTGTCCAAGCGTACAGATCCCTTATTTCAATGTCCTGTTCCATGGGAATCATTGTACACCAACTTGAGCAGTGCACCGGATAAGCATATTGCGAAGTTCGATCTTGATAACGCAATGTCATGGGTTGAACACTGGCTGCAATATCTAAGCTGCGATCCCGTGCTAAATCCATCAGTTGAATATGAGTCAAGGTTTTGCCCTCCACTGGTTTGAAGATTAACTTAAGTCGAGCATTATGATTGCGAGCGTACTCCTTCACCATGTCCCAGACATAGCCGAGCAGTCGAGGTTGTCCATTAGCATCGTGATAGAGTATTGTGTTGGGCTCAGAGAGATCGGGTAGAGTGCGCAGTCCATATCCTTTTAAATCGAGCATTTTATTTGGGTATAGCCATGTGGTATTCGCTATAAACTCTTGCTTTTTCATTGCAAAACTGGGAAAGGCCTCATAGATATATACCATACGATTTTCGGCAAAATCGCTGAAAATCATATTCGCATTTATCATGTCCTGCTGTAGGCAGTATGTTAAAATCGAATTGGCCAAGTCCTTATCATGACTTGTGTCCATTTCAATAAGTATTTTAGCTTGCCGTAAAAAGTTCAGGCTTTGGGCCAATCCCTGAAGCTCACTTCTCCATTGCAGAGCCTGCAAGCAAGCCATCACAAGGAGTTCTTCGCTAATAAAGCTCTGCAAGTGGACAATGCTCCTCGAATGCCAAATCAGAACAGGAATACCCTTTTCCAGAACTTTATCCATGTGGCAATCTCTAGTGGCATTCGGAGCATAGTAGAATATTGTATTGAAATTCCTCGGAAAAATTAATGCCGTCACAAGTTCAGCAAAGATACCGATACTCAGGTTGAGAGACTGACTGTTTAGATTCATGACTGAGAACTAACAATGACCATAGTTCTATACCGCAGCCGTTAATGATGTAGAAATAAAAAGTTTCTTATTTACTTACAAGTCAAACTTTTTCCTTTAGTAAATAACTTGATTATTATTTATGTAGTTAGTCATTAGGGTGGTAAATATAGAAAGGAGTTGTAAGATGCCTAGAACGAATTATCTGCTCAGGACCTTAAAGGCAAACGATTTGTTTAGCCAGTTACATAAATGTTGGCGTCCCTAAAATACAATCTATAAGGGTGCATGGTATAATAAGTATAATAAGTAGATGGTGCAACTGACATCAGGAGTTACCCAACAACTTGTGAGCAACAATAATTAGGTCACTATCTATAGACTGGATTTATTAATACGCTCCTATTGTGTTTTCAATGACGATGTTGATAACCTTAAATAAAAGAAGAAGTGGAAGAGAAGTTGGCAGAGAAAATGAACCTGACCTCGAAAAGTATGCAACAGTTTCGAAACCTCATTTTAATTTATTGGTATAAATAATATAATCGTTATTTTATATCCAATGTAAATCCATTCCCCGCAAAGGGATCTTGTGTGAATCAAGTATAAAATGCTGCAGGAATCCAGGGTACATTCTAAATCAATGAATTGAAAAATAACTTCAAAGATTATTATTTACGTGTGTGGAATGTTTTTCTTTTCTTATTAAGTTTTGTTAAAAATACGGTGAATGCGTTGGTGGACCTAGGGGGACAATGAAACAATTTTGTTTCTAAAAGTATATAATAAGCAGTCAAACAATTCTCTTTTTTTTAAATATAAAGAAGTGTTCAAATATTCTGTGGATAAATGAAGGGACATTTTACAGGGCTAGTCCTTGAATTTAAAATTGGTTGTTATAAAGTCAGTTTAAGCATGTACATATTCTATGAAAATCAAGAATGTATTCCATGATGAAGATAAAAATTGAAGAGAAGTAAAGGAGTGAGGACCGATTTGAAAATTGGCGAAAATATAATGTTATATTAAGTGGCTATTTTATTTATAAAGTGGTTGATTAATCTTAAAATCTTATTCACTTGTCCAAAGGTTCAAAATGAGCTTTAAATCACAAGGAATCCGACAGACCAGCTCCGATCTTAATAAAGTTCAACTCATAATTCAATGAAAACAAGTTGAATTCTCAAGGGTAAAGGTAATTTTTAATAAAAGTTCTGGCTTTAAATAAAGTGACCTTACTTACACTTTTATAGATTAGATTACGATTTTTTGTGAAAATTACTTAAGAAGAGCAAAGCGGATGACAACGGTTTCTAGGCAACAAAACGCTAACAATAAAATTGTTACAAAAACTTAACAAAGGAAATTGTCTTGCCTTGATGCTCTTGCCTAAAACAACATAATAATTATGGCGGATCAAAGCGAATTGGACCAACTAGCCACCGCAGAGCTACTGCGTCTTCAGCGTCAGCATCGGTCGCTTCAATTGGATTTACGAGGGCTGCTTGAAGAGAAAGCTAAGCGCCTAAAGAAGCAAAACCATATGATTAATGTGCTGCAGGTGGAGCACCAGACATTAAAGGAGGAAATAAAGACACTAGAGGGTGGTACACACGCCAGGAAAAATACGAATGTGGGTGTAGAATTGAAGATTATTCTTCAATTGGTAAATTGAGTTTGAAACTCTCTAAAATCGTTGCAGAAGGAGAAACATTTGGGAACTTTGCAGAGGCAACAAACCGACTTGCAACGTGTTCTACAAAATGAGCGAACAAATCTATGGGAACTGGAAGGACATATTAGGAAAATGGAAAAGGAAATCGATGCATTGCGTCGCAATGAAGTGCCTGACAATTGCTACAAGGACACCATTTGCAAAGTTCAAAAGAGTGTGGTCAAATTGGAGAATCGTCTGGATGTGGTCAATAAGAAATGCAGCGATGTTTTGACAGAGAATAGCAAAATGCGTGATCAAATTAATCATATGCTACAAGATCGGTGAGCCTTAACATGCTATACCTTTGAAATATAGTTTACTTGATATTCTTTCTCATGATTAGAGCCAATTTCAATGACATGTGGCAATCCATGGTCACACAATTTAATGAGGGAAAAAAAGTTTATAATGGATTTAATTGATCAATCCACGCTGGCATTTGATCAGCGTGAGGAATTGTGCAACAAGCTCTCAGTCCTCAAGGATCGCAATGAGAATGATAAAGTGATGCATATTCAGGAAATGCGAGAGATGCAAAGACGCCTGGAACATGATGCCAAATTGCAGAAATTCTTTGACATTAAAGGCCAAAAGCGTACGAATCCAGAGTTGGAGCAGCGTGAATTGGACAAGAAACAGAATCAAAAGGAGACTTTCGAGCGTCAGCTATTCGAGTACAAGGAGATCATTGAGAAAATTAAGCAATTGTATGGCGAGGACGATGCAGAGCGTTTGGTTGCCCAATTCAAGCGGCAGGAGGATGAAAACTTTGCTCTTTTCAACTATGTCAATGAACTGAGTCATGAAGTAGAAGTTCTCAATGATTCCACCCAAGAACTACAAGAGGAAATTGGTAAGCTCCTAATACGATGTCATTTCGTTTCTTACAATTTAAATTGTCGTTTTTACAGAACGTCAAAAGTCGGAGCAAACTGAGAAAGAACTGAAATTGAAAACCGAAGCATTAGATTATTTAAGTGCTGAACGTTTGCGCATCGAACAATTAGCCAAAGACACAGGTGAAAAGAAGCAAAATCTTAGCCTACGATTGCAGCAATTACTCAAGGGAATAGAGGATATTTTCAGGTGAGAATAATTACTAATTAAAATTTTGAATGGTATAAAATGTCAAGTTTTTTAATCTTCCAGACAATTGGCATGCGATAATGCTCCCATTCTTAATGTGCTTAGCTCCAAGACCTTTTTGACGGTGCACAATGTAAAGTTGTTTATTGGCGTTATCGAACGTCGTGTTAATCTGATCATAAGTACCATTAATATTGAAGATAATTCCAATCGCATATTGGCCAAGAAGGATCGCGTACCCAAATTTAATATACGTGAATCGGCAAAAACAAAAAATTAAAATTACTATAACTATATTTTACGAAATTACATAGAAGTCACATAAACATAGTGAGTACGACTAGCACTATTCTGTTATATATCTAATCCGTATTAATATACGTATATAATAAACTTAGGACCTGCCGTCAACACTTAATTGATATTCCCTATTTATCATTAACTCAAAATGCTGTATATTGGTCAAAACTGTCAGACTGTGAGCACATTGATCAGCATTCGGTGCATTGCTGATCACACCGTATAGAAAATGACGATAGGTTACTTGAGAATTCTCCGTATATTGACGTTCCGCCGTAAAGCCACCACCACTATCACCCTGGCAGGCCAACGATTTGCCCTGGGTGAATATGCAAAACTTATCGGATCTGATATCCTTGATATTGTCACGGCACACAGAATTCATTTTCGAAAGCGCTGGAACAAATTGCAATTCACGTTTATCGGCTATATTCCATCCAGCGAATTTTCCCTGTACATCGTTATTAATGGATTCCTTCTCCGCATTGTATGAAAATTTCACACAGATTGGTCGTATTACATTGCTGAGCTCGAATGGCTTCTCTAGAATCAACAGTGCCAAGTCGTTGTAAAAATTATCTGAACTACCTTGATAGCCTCTAAATAAAACATGAAACCAAAATTAATACTTTCATAGCGCTTTGGAGTTTGACGACTTAAACTTACTGTGCCACTATGATATTTTGGACATCAACTCGTCGTTCTTCGTCCGTAACATTTTTGTAATTTCTGTAAAACTTTGCAGCAATCACGCGGAATGTTGAGAAGCTATAAATGCGCCTTGTCGCCTCGTCAAAGACACAATGAGCTGCTGTGATAACCAGATCTGGTGTAAGGAGTGAACCACCAACATATGAAATTGTAGTCCTTTTCATTATGCCACGCATAGATGCCCACGTGCCAGGGTACCACAGTGTTGTTGACACTATAGCCAAACGCCGAGAAACTCTTGGTCGGGGTGGCAATCTCTCCACATTCCTGTTCGCAACGTTCGCGATCACGATTCCAATAGCCACCCCACATGCATTTCATATCGGGAAGAGTGGTCTTCAGTAATGATCGGAAACCTGTGGCACAGACAAATTTCACCTCAGTACCAGGCGGATGATAACGTTTATTGCAGTCTACCAGCTGCCCATCCTTAGTGCAAGTTGCCTTTGTGGAATAACCATCAAACTTGCCCTTCGAATCGCAATATTCTGTAGTGAATAAAGTAAGCTAGTTAGTTTTCTGGTGGATCCGGTTAACCAGACGACTTTTATATACTTACTCACACATTTTGGTGGAGCCACACTCCACTGTCTATTGGCACAATGACTGGATTCCTGGCCTTCAAGGGTAAAACCAGACTCACAACTAAAGTGAACCGTCACTTTGTTAATTGGCGGGGTTAAAAGTCTTCCAATGTGATCCTTTAAAATGGGACGCTCATCGCCCAGAGGCAAGGGACAGCCAACTTGCTCTATGGTTACAACTGGAGGAGCAGGTGTCATACTTCTTGTGGTATTGCAGAGCAGTGGTGCCTCATGTCGGAGCCATCAAAACAATCGGGTTTACCATCACAACTCAATGAACCCGAAATGCAACCACCAGTGCCGCACTTGAAACTATATCCAGGACAATCGGTATGTCCGCACAGGGCAACGGACTCATCGAATCCCGTGCCATCACCACAGTCGTCCTTGCCATCGCAGAGTGATTTGTTCTTGTCAATGCAAATACCAGATGGACATTTTATCTCATTGCTCCTAAAAAACATTTCCAAAGCGGATTAGTCAGTATCAATTCCACCTGAAAGACAAACTTATACTCACTGGCAGTTGCCCCGTAGCCGGCGATCGAATTCACGTACATCATCCTCGTTTCCGCAACGTAAAACTGTTTCATCGGACCCATCGGCACATTCCTCCTGGGCATTGCATGCCGCTGTGCCTATGACGCAAGCTCCATAGCTACATTGGAAATAAGGTTTCGAGCAGTGCTGACGCTGATTCACACAGGTCATGGCTGTCTCATCCGATCCATCTGGGCAATTTTTCACTCCATCGCAGATGTCAAATTTTGAGATGCAGCTGCCATTGTCACACTCAAATTGAAGGGTACTACATGCGGCATTGGCTAGAGAACACAAAATTACACAAATCGGCTGTTTAAATATTTGAGTAATCGAAATGACCGTTATCAAAGACTGTCGCGGGACGGGAATAGATTACCGAATAATTAGCAGAACAGTGACAGTCACCGTCTAGCTATAGCCGTTAGTATCTAGTATTTTATATTTAAATTATTTTGCGCTTAACGAATATGGCCATACTGTGAAAACATGGAGTCAAGTTTAGCTTCCGCATGTTCTTTCTCTCTTGTTGTGTAAGCCGAGAAGGACACACTGCGGTAAGATTAGGTTCTAATTACACATACACGTATACCTTTAATATTAATCAAAACTGGGTTTCAGCCGGCTTCAGGTCAATAAATCTTACTAACCTATAAGATTTTAAATCATAGGCAGTACAAAAGGTGAGCAGGTTGTCTGTATAGCTATTTCAAGAACCACCAAGTTCTATCATCAGCAGACTTTGCTAAAGAATCCACAGTTGTAATGGTCATACCATACCTTCAACGCTAAAACGTCATATGATTCTTTATTACTGTTGCCCTCCTCGTCACATTGTGTCATAGATGGTCTGTTTGTGTTGTCCCTAACTCAAATAAATCCTGTGTGGAATAGTCGGAACAGATCACTAGATCTGGTATTTGTGTTGGACTTTTCCAACTGTGGTAAAGCATCTTCCAACTCCGGTAAAGCATCGGTTTTTCCCTATGGTGCTGAATTCACAATTAACTTGCAATCGTCTAATTGCATTTTAGACCCTGTGTTTGAAAAAAGTTCGGTTCTTAGCGTGCTTAGTTCCGTCAAACCAATATATGCACCTGGCCCTGATGGAATACCAGGCGCTGTATTAAGGTTTTGCGCAGAGGCCCTATGTAAGCCAATACTTAAGTTGTTTACACTGTCCGTTACATCTTCCGCCTTCCCGCCCATCGGGAAGGAATCATATATTATTCCTCTTCATAAAAATGGGAAAAAGTCCGAAGCCTCCAGTTATAGGGGTATTTCTAAATTGTCTGCCATACCCAAAGCATTTGAGAAAATAATAACGTCTCAATTGCAGCATTTTTGTAGCTCAATCATTTCGTCATCCCAACATGGGTTTAAAAAACGTAGATCGACAACTACTAAGCTATTAGAATTTACATCTCACTCAATCAAAGGGTTCAAGGCTGCCGTGCAAACTAAAGTCATTTATACTGTCTTCAGCAAGGCCTTTGACTCTGTTAATCACACTCTGCTTTAAATGCACTTGGCATCCCCAGCCTTTTGCGAGATTGGATTCTTCAATATCTAAGCGTACACAAAAGGTCCTCTTTAAGCTTTAATTTTCTATAGTTAGTACAGTCTGGAGTATCTCAGGGTAGTCATTTGGGTCCATTGCCATTCACTCTTATTATAAATGATCTTCCATTGGAAGTGTCATATTCTCGGGTGCTTATGTACGCGGATGATGTTAAGCTTTACCTCAGTTTTAAAGACATATCGTCTTCTTGCCTACTTCAATCGGATCTTAATGATCTTCTGAATTGGTGTGAAACCAACCTACTAAACCTCAACGGCCCCAAATGTAAAGTTATGTCTTTTTATAGATGCACTCCATACTTAGCAACTTATTATCCTAACGAGCGGTTAGATATTGTCAATGACTTGGGTGTTCTTATGAACCATAAATTAACTTTTAATCCTCATATTTCTGCTACAGTAAAGCTATGAATGTTTTTGAGTTTGTGAAACGGTGGTCAAAAGAGTTTGACGATCCGTACACAACCAAACTTCTGTATACTTTATTAATCCGTCCTATCTTAGAGTACGGATCTTGCAT
Organism: Drosophila equinoxialis; assembly: GCA_018150345.1. Lineage (NCBI taxonomy): Eukaryota > Metazoa > Arthropoda > Insecta > Diptera > Drosophilidae > Drosophila > Drosophila equinoxialis. The sequence goes on from JAECWI010000504.1 coordinate 2,312,168, forward strand.
ATGGTCACCTCAATATGAGACGCACCAAAGTAAAATTGAATCTGTTCAAAAGCAATTTCTGCTATTTGCTCTTCGCGGTCTAAATTGGGATCGCAACGTCAAATTGCATTCATACTCCAGTATGCTTCTTTTAATCAATCTTTATTCTTTATTCTTTAGTCATAAACTTTTAATAGGTGAAATAGACTCTCCTGAGTCATTGAACCAGTTAAACCTATCTGTACCCCGTAGACCTACTAGAAATTGTATTCCTCTATCCTTAAAACATTGTAGTTCTAACTATTCTTTAGAGTTCTATGTTCTTCTGCATCCCGTAATCAGATCAGAAGCCTTTCTTTCTCTTGTGAAAACTTCTATTTTAGCACATTTAGCTCGTAATTAGCTGTAGTTAATCATATTTTTAATTGTTTGTCCGTTATATTTGTATTTGTCCACGCGATCGTGCCGTCCGATATACGGCTGCGCCCCATGGTCGGTCGGGCGGAAGGTGGACAGCGCTCTGCTTGTGCTCGCGCGAAACAGGCTATGTCCTGGCGTCGTATAGGCCACTTGAATGTACTTCGCATTGTACGCGTCAACGTCTAGACAATAAAAGTAGTTGGGAATTCAAACGACATGAAGCGAGAAAAGAACGGCAAAGCTTGCAACTGCAGATTCCACCTTTTTTTAATGTGTATACCCTTGGGCGCCATCAGAATTAGTGTAAAGGGCTTCGCGTTAACCAACTAACCATGCTCACCGTTTGTGCTGCCTTATAAATTAGTAAGATTTATTGACCTGAAGCTGGCTGAAACCCAGTTTTGATTAACTTCAATAAGGTCGAAATCTAGACAAATTTAATATTAATCTTTATAGAATTAAACATCCAATGAATTACTTTTGAACGAGATGCGTTTGAATTTAAAACAGCGGTTGTTAAAGGCAACTTTCGGCAGAGAGACCGACAAAGACGATAATCCGAGTCGAACTCAGCAGCTGTGAGAGTCTCTCTCTCTCTCTCTTAGCCCATTGAGAACGTTTGAAACCGGCTCAAATCAAGTTTTTCACTGTTACACACACACACAATTGTATTTGTATACAGATATCCATAAACACATGTAAGTGTATATCGTGTATGCATTTAAATTATGCGTATAAATACATACTCTGTATGTATATTTGAGTTGCAATCTTATTATCAATTTGAACTTTACTCACTTGGAGTTAATCGCAAACATAGGAAATACCCAAGAAATACAATCAATAAAAGGCCACCAGACGACATTATTTTCGGCTGAACGATACCAGCACAACCTAATGGCGCTTAAATTGTTTAAATAAACACAGCAAACAAACGCATGTACATGTATACGCACTTTTTATTAAAAAATAAGACGATCGTTGAGCCTAACCATCTATACCGACCGAGAGCACGATTTGAACTGAATAATAGGTAGGAAACCTGAAAGTGATTGGCTGCTAAGATTAAGAATATTCTTAAAATGAGTCTTTAGAGCATCAGCCATGGAGAGAAATCATCAGAGTGAATCAGAATTGGCATTATTAAAGCAAATTGATAAGCATCTAGTTATTACAATGTATTGATTATTTCTAAACACTTAGCGGAGCGCAATAATTCCTTATTAATGCAATAAAATTTGCCTATAAAAATGAAAATATATACATAAATAATATACTTCCTAAATTATATATATCGAGTTAATTGAGAAATTTGGTTATATATGATTCTAAGGGAATGTTTTCAACTCTATTCTTAATCTCATAAAGTATTGAAGCTGTTTTTTGTTTTTGTTTTTTTGTGGTTTTAATAATTTTTCAAAGCGACTAATAAGCATAAAAATAATCAAATATTTTAAAAATTTTCATTTGGCGCTAAAACAGTTTAGTTTGAGTACTGTTTCTCAACACTGAAAATATTAGAATTCCACAACACGTGCCACTGCAATGCATGGTCGCCACAAAGGGGATTCGTCATTTCCAATCTTTAAACGTAAACAAATGGAGAGGCTACCGGCAAAAGGAAAAAACGAGAAAACTGGAAAGGTTGCTAATGCAATTTTTCTGGATCATCGGAAATTAATAAACGATGCACTTACCTGCAGCTTAGTTGAAATAGAAGGCATCAAATATAAATGCGAATTGAAGAAACAATTGTTTCAATACCACACAAAGACAAGGCCACAGGGGAATCCAAGAAAACGAAAGCGAGTGTCATCTGTTCCAGAACTGACCCAGGAAGACCCGGTCCACCACTACCTCAATATCTTGCCGGAACCAGAGAGGGCTCAGGATGAAGATGACATTGCACTGGCACGAATTTGGGAAGATTCGTATGCTATGCCTACGTTTCACGGAGTCAACACGAGTGGATGGACCCAGAGATTTCGCAATAGCAGTGCCAACGCAGAGATTAGCTATCTTATTCCAGACGATTCGCGTTTCTATAACCACAATGTGGATCAACTTGCTGCACTGATGCCACAACTTATGCCCTCATATGATATAATTATATTGGACCCTCCGTGGCGTAACAAATATATACGCCGACTAAATCGAGCCAAGGAAGATCTCGGTTATGCCATGCTGGACAATGAAAAACTCTCCGCTCTCCCGCTGTCCCAGCTAGTCAATAAACGCACACTTGTGGCCATTTGGTGTACCAATGCCATGCAGCATCAGACAGACCTTGAAAAGCAATTGCTGCCTAGCTGGAATCTTAGTCTGCTACACAAGATGCGTTGGTACAAGTTAAACAGTAATCACCATCTAGTTGGGCCTCTCCAGGCGGATCTCACTCAAAAACAGCCGTATGAAATGCTTTATCTAGCTTGTCACCCCGATGGCCTTAACGACTATGCCACAGCAGTAGCAGGTTTAAAGCAAACCGAACTACTTCTCAGCGTGCCCAGCATTGTGCACTCGCACAAGCCTCCATTATTGCCCTGGCTAAGGCAACATGTCCAACTGCCTGAAAGCCAGTCTTACCCCGAGTGTCTGGAACTGTTTGCCCGCTATTTGCAGCCGCAGTGCACATCAATAGGTCTAGAAGTTCTCAAGCTAATGGATGAGCGGCTTTTTGACCTGCAAAGGGAAGATAGTTTCCTTTCTGACTCTAGACGTAGCATTTCTCCTACGAAAAGATTCAAAGAAACAAATCCAATGGAATAAAACTCAAATATGATATTTTTCGTGTACAGTTTTAATGAGAGCAAATGCAGCAAATTATGTTGTGATGGGGTTAGGGATAGAATCACTTCTTCCTTGTCTCCAGGCAAAATGTTAGACATTTGGGGTGGTTGAGGGTGTTTGTTCTTTGTGTGTATGTGTGTGTGTGTTAAATTAAGTATTAAAAATTATTAAGCATGATTAATAATAATACACAGTGTATTTGAAGATGAATTGAAGAATTCTATTCCTGGCCCTGTGCCATGGCAGCGGGATTGGTTGGCTCGTTGCCGCCCCGCTTCTTGGAACCGGATACAATGTCATCGATGCGCAGCAACAGGATGGCCGTCTCAACGGCTGTCTTATACGTTTGCAGCTTAACGGCCAATGGCTCCCAGATGTTCTTCACATTCATGTCGACAATCTCGCCGGACTCGCCGTCTATACCCCAGGCGCAGACACCGTCACCAGTGTGGGAAGCGTGCTTAGCTCGCAGAGCAGTTAAGGCGCGTATGGTATTCGTTCCACAGTTTTGGGCTAGAGTACGTGGAATGATCTCCAGAGCGTGAGCAACAGCTGTGTACGGTCCCTTGACCTGTTTGCGTGTGAGAAGCTGCGATGCAGACATTTCCACGGCACCACCGCCAGCCACTAGACGTGGCTCCAGTACCAGATTGCGGGCCACATGCAAGGCATCCTGGAGATTGCGTTCAGTTTCATTTAAAATGTCCTTGCTGGCGCCACGCAGCAAAATGGTACAGGCTTTGGGATCCTTGCACTGAGTAACGAATGTAAAGTACTCATCACCGATTTTCTTGATCTCAAAGAGGCCAGCTCCAGTACCCACATCCTTCTCGGTGAGCTCTTCGGTGCGATTAACAATGGTTGCTCCACAAGCACGGGCAATACGCAAATTATCTGTCTTACGCAGACGGCGAATGGCTGTGATACCAGCCTTCAGCAAATAGTGCTGTGCTAAATCCGAGACACCCTTCTCCGTGAAGACAAGATCGGGTTTGACAGCAATGATATCGGCACAGATGCGCTGAACAAATTCCTCCTCTATCTGCAGCATGCGGGTGAAATCCTGCTCGCCAATAATCTCCACATTGGTCTGACTCTCGCCCTTTTTGTATTCCAGGGAACAATCGAGCAGAACAATGCGAGGATTCTCGATATACCGCCTCATCTTAGGATGTGTCACATCCTTGTTGATCATAACACCCTTGAGGACACAGGACTCTTCAATGGCACCGCCGGGAATCTTCTCAACTTTGGCATAGCTAAGCAAAAAACTCAATTAACGGACTGTGTGGGGTGGGAGCTAATTTAATTTGCTTACCGCTTAATATCAACTTCCAGGCGTCCATTCTCATTTAATGTGACTGTCTCCACGGCATCTAAAGCAATCTTGACAGCCAGATCTGACCACTTACCAATGAATTTTGTGCCCACACAAGCCTTGACCACCTCAGCGGTCTTGGCCCTATCTTTCACATCCAATTGAACGCTCAAGTCGGACTGCAAATGATTAACAATATCCTCAAGAGCCTCACGGTAAGCACGAATGATCACAGTCGGATGAATTTGCTGTTGAAGGAATGGCTCAGCGGCGGCCAGCATCTCGCCAGCCAGCACAATGACCGAAGTGGTGCCATCGCCCACCTCCTCGTCCTGTGTGCGAGCGATCTCAATCATGCTCTTGGCCGCCGGATGCTGAACAGTGATCTCACGCAATATGGCATTGCCATCATTTGTCATCACAATTCCGCCCATGGGGTCCATGAGCATTTTCAACATGGCTTGTGGGCCCAAACATGTCCGTATCACATCAGCAATGGCCTGTAAAATTCAAAATCAGTCAACAGATGGCCACCCAATGCATGTTCATTGCGATGCGGCTACACCAGACATGTGAGTCACACACCACAACACACACTCATACCTTTCCGGCTTGAATATTCTCCAACTGCACTTTACGGCCCGATTCTCTCTTTGTGTTTTGACCTAAGGACACAAGCTTGAATGAGTGATGAATCCTTATTAATGGAATTATATTACTTACTCAACACAAGTATGGGTTGCTGACCACCAAACATGTTTAATGCTGTTTAATTTATTTCTATGTAAACTCGTGCCTGAGAACAAATTGAGGTTAGATGTGAACGATGACACACGGTTCTAGAAGATTCGATCAAAAATTAATTACAATCCTTAACTTTATGTTACTGGCAACCACTAAACTACTTAATGGTATTTACTACTTATTTCTGTCCTAAAATCCTACTTTAATTTACCTATAGTTGGCTTATTGGCAGCAAAATTTAAATTAAAAACTTGTATGCTAGTTATGGTGCCCTCGACATCGATATAGTCGATAATATACCGGCAATAACCGATAACAAACTGAAAATAATCGATACTACAAATCGGACTAAGAAACAGCTGTTGCTGCTTTGTTTATAAACGTTTTTAAGCGGCATTTTAGTAATAATTTGCCTTTATTGAGTATCCAAAACAATGGAGGCCAAGAAAATCTCATTCGGTTTTAGCAAAGTGACAAAAAAACCAAATATTCTGCCAGGCAAGGCCTCAATTGCCGCTGCCAAGGAAGAGGCGAAAAAAGTGGAGTTGATAGATTGCCTGGAGGGCAAGGAAATCAAATTGGTCGATGGCGAGAAACCGGAGGAGGCTCCTCTGGTCATACAGATGGTAACTAATCAAAAAACATCTACAGCTCTAGCTAGTCTATTGAAAAGGCGAGCTGTGCTACTTGGGGAAGATGAAAAGCCAGATGAGTCGGAGCCACAATCCATTGTAGAGGTAACAGTTAACGACAGCGATAATCTGGAGAAGCGAGCGGCACGCGAATTGCTAGCTTCTGTCCAGGCGAACAATAGTGAAGGTCTTGAAGAGAATAAACTTGTCCTGCCGGCCGTGAAAGCAGATGAATTGCCATTGGATGGTGCTAAGGAGGCAACACTAGATGATTATGATTCCATTCCGATTCAGCAATTTGGCCTGGCCATGCTACGCGGCATGGGCTGGGTGGATCCGCCGCCAAAAAAGAAGGGACAAGGTCCCATTGTGGATGATGCACCATTTTTTGAGGCCAAAGGGTATGGGGTTAGGAGCAGACAAGGCCCTTAAGCCAAAGGCTCTATTGGTCCAGCCAGAGAAGAATGAAGTGCTAGAGATTAAGAAGCAGGCCTATGTACGCATCCTGGATGGTAAGCTAAAGGATCAGTACGGTCAGATCGAAGGATTTGATGATCATGCCGGCCGGGTGATTGTTAAAATGGCAATTGGTGGTGCCAAAGAAGCATTCAATGAGTTCCTCTGTCAGCCAGTTTCACGCAAAGAATACTCTCAGTATGCCAAATGCATAAGTACGTATTGAACCCGAAACAAATAAAAGTTTGTTAGTAATTGACTTAATTCATTTTCAGACACAGCCAAGTACGAAGAGTTTAAGAAACTGGAAAATAAACATGGTCAGATAATAGTCAAACGAGAAAAGTCCGCAGATCGGGACAAAAGATCACACAGAGATGAGGATCGAGAGCAGAGACAGCGACTAAGTAGAGACGACGAACGCCGGAGATACAAAGAGGAGGAACGTAAACCATACAGGTCAGATAGAGGGCACAAGGATGCAGATGATCGCACCGAAAGGAAGCGAGATATAGGAGATTCCCGTGGCAGTAGCAGTAGCACCAGCACATCAACATACAGAGCAAGTAGGACGGAAGAGCGCACAGATAGAAGAAGAGATATCGAAGACAAGAGAACGATCCGCGAAGAGGATCGAGGGACAAAGTCGTATAAAATCGAGGACCATAGACAGCGGAGTTCTGACGATGAAGCGGACGATACAGGTGAATCAACAGAAAGTGATTCGGACTCTGCCTATGAACGGAGAAAACACAAGTCCAGCAGTAAATCAAAGAAAAAGAAATCGAAAAAGGCAAAAAGTAAATCATCCCGTCGCAAAGCTAGCAACGTGGATAGCGATTCTGACGAAAGCTCAGACGAACATCGCCGGCATTCGAGCAGCAAACACAAAAAGAAGACCAAGAAGAGTAAACATGCACGTTCCCGATCCAGATCCAGGTCCCGATCACGGGCAGGACGTGTCAGATAATAATACATTTTTATATAGATTCATATTTATTTTAATTAAATATAATTCAGTATATTCAGTATGTATCTTACCGGGGTTGTTATTAAATTTCACAAAATTAATCACAAAAATGTCTCAAGCCGCGCTTTCGCTACTGGCTTGAGAAACATTCTATTCCAAGGGTATTCCGAGTCCCTTCGAATATAAACTTAGATTTAAATTGATAAAAAGGAGATGGGGTAGTTTCTCTAGACGACAAATGGTGAATACTTTCTTTTAGTTGCTGTTAGTATTACGCAAAACTTTGTGTGTGATAAATGGCAAGTGGTTGATGTTTACAATGACTTAGTTCTTAGTGTAAAAATGTGAATATGTTTTTTTTTTTTTTTTTTTGGTCAAATGCGTATGAATAGTGGTGGATAACCCCTCCTTCGTTTTCCTTTTACTGCATCTTATTTTTGCCGTACTTCATCTTGTCCGCAACAATCTTGGAAGCCTTCTGTTTTACGGATTTAAAGATGTCTTTGTCCTGGATACCAGGCCACATGGCAATGAACAATGTGGTCAAATACATCAGCAACAGATTGTTGATAATCGCTCCAACCCAGGCAAGAGCCAAGAGACTCATGCTTATTATAATGACGAACTAAAGGAAAGGGGCAAATTTGAATAGGAGTAGGAAACAATAAAGGTATTAAATTACTTACCACAGTGGACTTGCGTTCTTTGAAGAGATATTCATACCAGTCAACCAAGTGAGTCTTAATGCAATTCATCTGGCTGCAAACCTCCTCAAATTTGGCCTCTTGTTCACCATCCCAGTTGACACCACTGAACAGTAGACGTGACATGGTGGGAAATACAAAGTCCAGAATCATTGTCATTAGAGCAAGCAGCGCGAATAAAGTGATTAGGGGCAAGTCGAGGTACCAGAGCATCAGGTACATCACACTTATGCCGGCAAAGACCAAACCAGGATAATACTGCTTCTCCCAGGTGAGCAGCCCATAGGCGCTCACAATGGCCGTGCGAAACGGTTCCAGGTCATGCTTCAGTTTGTTTAGAGCCCGTTTCTGCGGAAAATTTTTAATGCGCCATTGTTATAATTACAGTTAAATTGGAAGATTTTCCATAATGGCGACACATCGGTTGTATGGGCATGTCCAATTACCATTTTAATTGAAATTTCGCTTACCTGATCCAACTGTGAGGTTGTCATGCTGTCTAATAATTCTGTAATTCAATTCTACTTTTTGTTGCGAGTGTTAGTTTAGCTTTCGAGATGCTTTCAAATTTCGGCGAAAAATCAATTGTTGTTGCAACGCCAACTGAGACTCCAGGGGCCCGGAAAATAATCGATAACTTGAATTGATGTGAGTAGCTTTAATGCTAGAGCTGTGCGCGTGTCACGGTTATTGTTACATTAAAAAAGGATTACGAAGAAACAAAATTTCAAAAAATTATTTTAAGTTACACAGTCTCTAAAGCTACTTTTGCAAGGGAGGAGTAGCTGGAGGGATATTTGCTTAATATTCGATCCAAAAGCTTTTCATCTCGACACGAACTCATCTCTAATTGAAGTAGCCAAAGTGAAATCGTACTCGATAAATTTAAAATGACCAGCACTTATAAAATTTCAACATTCAAAACTTTAATATAATTAAAGCACTTAAATTTATTCACATTTATTAAAAATGAGCTGTCCTGGTTTCGGTGAGCTAAATATACCTTCTTCGCGTGCTTTTTGGGATGATTGCGAAGAGGATGAGTTCGAAAATGTGGAGCCGGCGGAAAAGTGAGCAATTCTACTTGTCATTGTCTTTATTCGTTTAATCATATGCAATATTGTTAACAGGTTGCAGCTAAAATTCGATGATACGGAGGCAGTTGATCCCATAGCTAGTGAGCATATGATCATTATTGAAAGCCCTCATATTGCACACTTTGCTAGCTCTGCTCTGTTAAAGGATACGAAAAGAATTTGCAAAATTCCCGCTAAGGATTCTGCCTTATATTGGCAACCATCAAAATTGCAATTGTTGGCCATTCTGGAGGATGATCTGACAAAGAGTGGTGAAATCACTGACCTGTTGATACCCTATGCGCGTTTGGCAAAAAAAGTGTCGACTTTGACATTAAAGCCCAAGGTTGACTACAAAAGTGAGGAGATTAACAAATACGTCGATGAAATCGGAATAGTCCGATCGGTAGGCCCAAATCTGGCGAATGTGCAGGAGCTGGAGGCTCCCAACTTCATAGCTGGTGTAGCAGCAGGAAGTGAGTCCATTTGTAGCTAATTATTTTAATTTCAAGCTAATGCTTATTCATTGCAGTTGCTAGTTGGCGAGATCAGGAACAGTCTCCAATAAATGCATATGTTATCTATACTGATAAATTGCCTTTGGATGGGACAGCTGCCCAGCCAGTTCTGAAATTGCTGCAGAAGATTGGTTTATCGTGCAATTCCAGCTATGTGCCGGCTCGCAAGGATTCGTCATATTTATATATGTGATTTCGTTTTTCAGCTGGGTTTTCAATCATTTTATTAACGGTTGTGGTGACAAAAAAAAAATTTACAATAAATATCGATTTCAAATCGCTGGAGCTAATTCAACACTTTAAATATGCTAAGATCTAAATCTCGGCTACGTCGATCCATGTGGGCCTTGGCAATAGCTATGAATTGGGGTCGCTGCAGCAGCGAATAAGCCGGCATCAACAACGAAGAGGCCAGCATATGAAGCTCTTTGTGACCGCTGCAGAAGAGATCGATGCCCAATTCTAGGGCAGTGCCAAAGTCGCACTCGTCAACGGCTATATTAGCAGCATTGGCCACTGGCTGCAATTTCTCCAAAACGGCCTGTTTGGCGTGGCCATCGTTGTCGGCAAGATCTTTACGCTCAAACAATGCCAGGATTTTTTTAGCTCTGCATCGCTTACAATCAGAGCGCGATAGCCCAACTGGGTCTTACGTTCAAAGGGTACCACAATTCCGGCTCGATGGAATGTCTTTGCGACTACATTTTTCTGCCGCTCGCGCTGCAATTGATCCATTTTTGCCAACTCTAGAGAATTGTCGCCAACAAACTTTTGCAGCGACTTCTTTGCAGCAGATACCTGGGCGGCGGTAAAAGGTGTACCCACAAAATCATGCTCAAGGTAATAAAGAAATGCATCAAACAGATTTCCAGCAATAAATTCAAACTCACATCCGCGTGTCATGTCATTGCGTGCTATTAATAATTTCTCCTTATCCTGGGGCACATCCCGCCAATAGCCGTAATGCACTCCTGAACCGCGACGCACGAATACAGTTTGAAACTCTGGAGGGTCATAATAGAAACGCCAATGTCTCAGGTAGTCGCCAGGTTCTCCAATCTTGGCCTGATGGAAGTTTCCTGCCAGAAATTCGAATGGACCAACCAATTGTAGCTGGAATACTGATTCCATGTGCTTCAGAGGCGACTCTTGTTTGAGCGTTTTGATGAATTTCCAAAAATCGTAGAAATCTTGTGGCATTTCCACTAGAAATTTATGCCGGATGAACTCATTGGATTTGCACAGATTTTCATATTCCTGCTGCACGGACAAACGTATACGCTTTTCCAGAATTTCCATATAATTCTTGCCCGCAATATTATTCAAGGCCTCCTTGTGCAGTTCCGCTGTCTCCGTCTCGAACTTTCCCTTGTCCACATTTTCAGTCTTTTCTGCGTCCATGTCTGGGGTGGAAGTGGTGCCGCTAGTATTTGCCGCGCCTTCCTCCCTTTCAACAGCTTCGCCTTTGTCCTTGTCTTTATCTTCTTCCTTTTGGTTTGGCGCCAGTTTTTTTGCATCTGCTACGCCACCTTCGGATTCTTTGTTCTCTTGTTCGGCATCCCGCTTTCGAAGTGGATGATTATACTTTTCCAGATGTGCAGCATTGCGCTGATAACATTTCTCCCAATATTTGCAATCCTCTTTCGGCATTTTAAAAATAAATTAATATAGGAATAGATCAAAGCAAACAACAAACAGGGTGTCTGTGACTTTGGTAAAAAATGGAAGTCAGTGTTGGTAAAGGTCGTTGAGCCGACAATTATCGATTGTTCATTGTGAAATCGAATTTTCAGAGTTGAGAGAAATTCAAACTTCAGTATGGATTTAGCATTAGTTTTGATGCTGTGGTTTTAATTATAGTAGTTCATTCAATGAATACAAAAACTTTGCGAAAAGAACCGAATCAGTAGTTGTAATTTATGTTTGGTTGATTGGTGGTTAGTACAGATACAGTTATGCATGTATTATATAGTTTTTATGGGGGACAGGCGTTTCAATAGAAAACACAATAACTCTATATGCTACATATTCTCCACTAGGATCCTAATCTTCAACAGCACACATGACCGAGTAGACGCATTCTTCCTTATTTATCAAATGGCAGGTTTTGTTAACCAGCGACATCAGCTGATTGACATCTGTGGCCCAATTGTTCAATATATCCGAAGGAGACTTCTTTGTTGTGAAATAGATAATGCCCGCCGGACGGTCGATCTTTACGCGAATTGTATCGTTGTTGGCCAACTTCGAGAGGTATTCCTCACACCGACTGGCAGGCAGATTCAACAGTTCACTCATACGTGCCAAATGCAGTCTTGAATAGTACATGGCAATAATGCGTATATTCTAAGGAAAAGGGTCAGAATTAATATTGGTAACATTTTTGTGCATCAGGCAGGATAAGCTTACGTGTTCTATGAGACGATCCTTCAGTTCGCTAATGCACTTTTTGCCATGCTTGGTGCTATCCTTGAACATTTCATTCTCGGCTAGCACCATACCAAAGTCGGCGTTGAATGTATCGAAATTGATCAGCTCTTTGGACATAAATAAGCGCAAAATCTCCCTGTTTGAGAAAACGAAGGGTTTGTGTTAAACGAAAAAGAACAAAGTATATTCCATTTAGAAACCTACTTGTAGGCGGGGACATCCTCCAGTTTCTTATTTTTGGACAAATGTGCCATCATGTCACTCTGCTCATTGTCATAGGGGGCCAGTACACAGTACAAAACGGCGCAGACGAGTTTTTCTGTCAGTTCCTTCTTTTGGGCATCGGTCAATTCGATTTCTGGCTCTGGAGCTGCAGGCTCAGTTGGCTCTGCTTCCTTGTCCTTATCCTTTTTCTTGTCATCACTTGATTCTGCGGCGGCCACAACAGGAGCCTTCTTACGCGGCGGCTCGGCAATGGCCTGATAGTGACGCGAGGTATTCAAAAACGATGTATCCCGATTCAATTGGATCATTAGGTTATAGAACTTAAGCTTGAGATCGTGTTGGGTATGATCATCAAAGAACTTGATGCTAATCTTTTTCGCAATAATTTGCGTTGAGACGTAGTCTTCCTTGAGCAGACATAGACGCATTTGCTCCAATATTAGCTCAACCTTTTCTCTCTTATCCATAGATCCGTAAGTTTCCACCTGTAGCTCTTCCATAACAGCTGCTGCACCGGCCACATCACCATCGGCCTCCTTGATGTCGGCAAGAATCTTGGTGAGACGAGCCCGCTCGATTTCCACATAGATCTTGCCTTCGGTGACCGAACGCAGAGTGTCGATTAGTTTCAGTTTCACCTCCTTGGTGGGCGTTTTATCCACGTATGTGTAGCATTCCTGTATCATCTTGACAACGGCCTGCTTCAACTGCGATCGTCTGCGCACCAGAAGGGTCACATACTCGTTGAGGGCATTCCAGTTGGCTGCATCAAAGCAGATTTGACAAATGGCCACCAGAACACGGGAACACGACACCATGTCAGCACCCAAACGAGTCTGTTTCTCCAGCTGTAACATCATTTCAATGGCCTCGTGAAAGGCATCCGGATTTTTCTTTGCCAGTTCTTTGGCCAATGGAATCTTCTCATCGCAGGCTGGCTCGTAGTCCACCTCCATTTTGGTGATGCGGCCGCCATCGAACAAGTACGTACCCATGATTCAACTAAAAATCGATTTACATTTTGATTATTTGTTACCCCAATGACAAGGCACTTTTAGCACTTACATTTACGTTGCGGAAAAAAATCGACCAACGTCCTTTAAAGACTTGTGGCAATCCTATTTGGACTTAAGGCTCGAAAATTGTTGACTCTTCGACAAAGCGTAGCCCTATGCGTTTTAAATTGTTATTTAAAAGCGGCGTTTTCTCCAATTTTTACCAATGCAAATTCTGCTTACAAATGCTGTGTTAAGTTGGCTGCGCTTACGCCAGTGTTGGGAACTGTGTGTTGATAAACAATGCGATTTTAAAATAAAACTCAACAAAAAAATGTGATAAATTTTTAAAGATTTTTATTACAAGACAAATTGAATTTCCAGGCAAAGTTTTAGTAACTTTCAAAAATTGGAAAAAAATCAAATGATTTATTATGTGGAAGAAACCGTCGTGGGGGTACGCCTCTGTCCTTTCTAATCAACCTGTTCAACACTATTCGCGGCACTGTAGTCTTTGTTTAGCCGCCCAAATATTTGCTGAAAACATATGCAGTTTGTTAAATTGTTAATAAAATATTGATTAATTATTTTTGGTTTAAAACCAAGATTGTGTTGACCAAAGCCAAAGACCAATTTGTAAGAAAAGAGCTGCAAATAAATGATAATTAATAAGGCAGCAAAAAAACTCATTACGCGCGCGAATTTCTAAGCACGACGCGAGGAAGAAGAGGAAGAAAAGAATAGTTGAATAAAAATGGCACAAATTGAAGAATATCAAGACTTGGTCTTGGATGCCCTGGAGGTGGTCGAGTTCAAGCTGAGTGAGTCTGGAGTGCGTATTTAAAACCTTAGACCAATATTAAATTGAAATTTGTCCACAGTACGTGATAAGGCAGACGCCGACATCAATAATGATGCCACCCCCGGATTTCACCCGGTTATGGCACATCAGATATTTGGTGAATCCGAGACTATATTTGGATATAAGGACTTGCGTGTGCGTATCCTTTATACCGCCGGTCCATTGCACATATATTTGGGCGTGGAGTACGGTAAGCGGGTGAATGAAATTTCTGGCGGCGAAATCAAGGCAGACGATGTGGTCGCCACCATTGCCCAGAGTCTTCCGGATGGCTGCTATTTCATCAATCTCGATGAATTTTTGAAGACTTTGGACAAAGCCGATAAATTCCAGCCATTCGGTGAGAAGATCAGCGAGTATAAGCAGCAATCCGAAGATGGCAGCGAGAGACTCTTTGAGATCTATCAGTGTGACTATAAATCATCGTCGTTCCTTAAGTTCTTTGCGCGTCTGCAGACATTCATACTTTGGTTCGTGGATGCTGCCTCATACATAGACACCGACGATCCTCAATGGTGTTATTTCATTTGGTAAGCAGACAACACTTGCAGAAAGGTAGCTCTTTAATGCCAAAGAATCTTCTAATTCGCAGCTATGAAAAGTACAAGAACAATGATGGACAGTATCAATATGCCACAGCTGGATACTCGACTGTCTATGAGTACTATGCCTATCCGCAGAACAAGAGGCCAAGAATTAGCCAAATGTTGATACTTCCACCCTTCCAGAAATTAGGTCTAGCCACTCAGATGGTAAAAACGATTTACCAGTTCTATCAATCTCAGAAGAATGTGGTAGACATTACCGTTGAGGATCCATCGGAGGATTTCCAGCGTTTACGCAACTTTGTGGATGCTCGATACTGCAAGGATCTAAAGTCCTTTGCCCGCAGTGAATTAATCAAGGGATTCAACAAAGAAATGGTTAGGGAGGCACGTGAAACTTTAAAACTAAATCCACGCCAGGTCCGCAAAGTTTATGAACTTCTGCGTCTATACTACACCAATGTGAACGATGATAAGGAATACAAGGCATATAGGCTAGAGGTCAAGAAGCGTCTCAATGCTGTCTATTATAAACAGTTGAAGGATCTAAAGAAAATGGAACGCTACAAAATGGATACGGAAATGTTGAGGGCACGGCTTCCCAGTACAAAGCAGCGCATGGAACAGCTTCAGGAGGAGTACACGGTCGTCGAGCAGGACTATAAGAATACAATTGCTAAGTTGAAAGCCTGAAGGAATAAACGAAAAAGGGAAACCAGAGCATCCAAAATGGTGATGATTAATTTATTTTGTTTTTCCGTTCTAAATATGTAGATTACAAAATACACTTTGTTGCTATAAGCTTATATTATGATACTGTCGAATAAAGTTTTAATAAAACATAATTACCATATTACCGTATATAGTTTACGTGCTGGAAGGGACACTTGAGCATTAAGCGGTTATATAATATGGATCTCAAATTAAGATCGTGAAAAAATGCCTTATTGTTTATTGGTAAACTTAATTTTCATATGGAGACACGAGAAGTCTTTTTTTTTTTTAAATATGGCTAAATAGATTGCTAAAGTGTATTGTTTGTACATAAATTAAAATAATATTGGAAGTACGTTTGGGAGGGGGATACAATTCGACTTAAAACTGATGATCGAGTGCCGCAGTTCCAGCACACAACCCATACAACTAGCATGAGCCATACTCTTCCATCCACTTTTCGAATCGGGTCACATCGTCGGCTGATACGGATTTCTTGGTGCGTTCACGTGCATCTTGAAAATCCTGCAGTGTGATGGGCAGATCGACATCTTCACGACGTATTTGCTTAATCTCGTCTGGGGTGCGTCCAAGGATAAGGCGACGCATGCCCATCATTGAGGCATCACGGCACACATTGCTTATATCCGAGCCGGAATAACCCTTCAGTTCTTCACTAATCATGCTGGTATTTAGATTGGGCGACAGGCAAACATCCTTCAAGCAAAGTTTGAGCAGTCCAGAACGAGTGTCCTCTATGGAAGAATCATTCATTGCCTTTATATTCAAAAGAGATTGAGTCCCTGCCATACTCACCATTTGGAAGTGGTATATAGATTCTTTTTTCGAATCGCCTTCGGAATGCCTCGTCGATATCCCAAGGGTGATTTGTGGCTGCCAAGACCATGATGACTTTATCTTCCTGAGTAATTGCACTTAGTCCATCCATTTGAATCAGCAGCTCGGCCTTGAATCGCCTGCTGGCCTCGTGCTCCGAATCGCTGCCTCTGGAGGCACACAGTGCATCGATTTCATCAATGAAAATTGTGCTTGGCGCATAGAAGCGAGCCATTTCGAAAAGCAGGCGCACCAGTTTTTCACTTTCGCCACGATATTTTGACGTCAGAGTGGAGGAGGATACATTAAAGAAAGTCGTACCACATTCGGTGGCCACTGCTTTGGCCAGCATAGTTTTGCCAGTTCCCGGAGGACCAACCATTAGGACGCCGCGCCATGGTCTTCGTATGCCTTTGAAGAATTCGGGCATGATAATAGGAAGAACAACCGCTTCCTGAAAAAATCATCCAGAAATTAATTACATTTAAATGGAAAAGGATTTCCCCACACCATTTACCTGCAGTATATTCTTTGCTTCATTAAGGCCAGCCACATCGGTCCACTTAATGCAAGGATGACGCTGCAGAATATCCTTTGACAAAGTATCAACCAAATGCCTCTCATAGCCCACAGGAGAGAAATGTTTGGGCTTTGTCCTTGGCGAAATACCTTGGAGTATTATGAGTGGTTGAGATCGACTGTGTATGGGAGTTATCCTCCAATGATGTGGTGGCATCCTGATCATCCGAGTTCGAGTTCTCATCCAGGGAATTCTTCTTAATTGGTTTATGCTTCAGGGTCATCTGGGTGTTAGTGGTGAGTTTACGGGCACGCATACGTTCCACCGAACGACTCTTACGGTTTGATGCTGCTAGAGATGAAGCTCGTGCTGGCCGACCCAAACGCAGACCTCCCACACTTGATGTGGCAGTGTCTCCTCCGACGCCGCTTGCCACGCCTACATTACCAGAACCTCCATGTTGACTCTGAGTGAGAGTATTGCTGTTGGCATTGCTGTTAATGGAGGGCAGTGTGGGTTGCAGCTCGGGATCACGACGTCTGAGCGAGGATACCCATCGATTGTCCTGTTGCTGTGAAGGAAACTGCAGGGATTGACTACCTCGCGGCTGTGGGGCAACTTCTGCAGTGGAAACTGTGTTTTAATGGTGACGTAAGGAATATATAAACTCTTTGGCGCACAAACCTTGAGTTGGCAGACCCTGTTGCTTGATGTTGCGCACCGGTCCTGGCCCTGGTCCACCTATTCCCAGACCATGTGGTGCATTGGCTCCCAAATTGTTGAGCGGCCGATAACGTTGGCCAACAGAAGTGGCAGCAGGATGTCCGTTATCCTGGGGACTGGTCTTTTTAACTGAATTGACATTTCGCGTCGGTCTGCTGGTGGCGGTGATTTTTGTGAAGGCAAATGGTGAAAGCGAATCTAATAACAATGAGTCCATTATCTGAGCCACGTGTGACAAGCTACCTGGAGGCCTTGATGAGCTGAAATGATTTGCGAATTAATCATTAATATTTTCAGGCATTGCTTTTAATTAGAATTTAACTATTATATATTGGAAATAACATGTGTGTTAATAACACGAAATATGGTCCGGTTGAGAGAGGGAGTCCGAGTATGGATCTCAGACACGATCAACTGGGAGTTTTTCTGGCCGATCTGGTTAAATACTAACGGCATTTATTTAAATGGAGACCTCCATACAGATAATACCCACCGAAACATTTAAATAATACTGTAATTTATTTTTATATTTAATTCTTAGATCTCAACGAGTTATCCAATCGAATGTCAAGCAGTGGAAAACAAATATCTTTTACCATCGCAAAAAGTGCACAAATTTCTACTAAAATTATTTCAAATGAAAAACAATTGTTATGCATCCAGTGTAGAAATTCGCACATCAACCAACTTAGATTACATCGTATTACCTGACAAATTTTCACAGTTTCCTTATTAATATGGATCATGTATCGATATTGAGCTATAACCAATGCAAAAAGCTTTCTTTCTATATTTTTTTAATCATTTCAAATTAGAAATTATGAATTTCATACTGATTATCATATTTATTATTGTTAAACTATTAATGTCATCAAAACATAACTTAGATATATGTATATAGAACAATTAAAGCTTATGTATGTTCTTGTACACTACATCCAACAAGTCAAATTTCTCAAATCTTAAGACGGCATCCAAAGCTGACTAGAGTTTGGGAAAGCTTTTCGTGACATTCTTTTATATACTGAGTGATAAAGAAGTCCGGAAAATATTGGGACTATCGAACATAGATAGATAAATAACGATATACATATACACTGACTAAAGTTTGTACTTTATATAGATTTAGATAGATGGATAAAGGTTTTTCGAGTCTTTGGTTGGTCTGATCTTCTTGAGCTTTTTCAAAATACCAGACCACTAGGTTACTAGAGAGACTACAGCGACGAAAGAAAAAATCGGTAACCTATTGTGATTATGGGTGAGCCTTTATCTTCCTCATTGTTAAGTCTACGCCCTTTTGTTGATTAAAATTACTTAATGATTAAAAATATGATTCAAAGAAGGAGTTATAAGCAACTCATCAAGAAAAGTCGTGGCTAGGGTCATTTTCTCCCGTCAAAGGAGTCATTAGTTGAAGGAAATTCCAAAAAAATTTGTCTTGTGATCAGAAATTCTATTCTATTCTATTCCTTCTTTGAATAATATATACCAATTTACAGAATAAACCATTAATATTAAGTTCATGTCTAATATTTAAAGTTGGTTAAAAGTTTCTCAAAAAAATGTATATTTTTTGCCGTATTAACTTGACCGTGCTGCAAAGGTCAATCGATTGTCTATTATCAGGGAATACACTAACAAAAACCCGTTAAGTCCTTTGCGTGCCCGGGTCTACATATACACAAACATATACATTTATATTTGTTAAATTTCTCGTGTCTAGCCAATGCAAAAGTTGGTCTAATATTAGCTAGCCCTTTTTCAACGAGCCATCGTCCATTTCTAGGTGGTCTAACTCTGTGTCACATACACAGACAATGCTCGGGAATTTCTAGGAAGTCAAAGTTCGTGAGGGCTCCCAGTGGGACTCACAGTTTATACAGTTTGGCGGCAAGTGGATGGGTTCAATAAACTTGGGCATAATAAACTCAGGTTATTGACGTCCAAGTCGACAATAGTATGTGAATTTTCCGTTTTGTATTGTTCCTTTTTTTCTTTAGTTTTGTTTTTTTTTTTGTCGGTTTTGACATTTAAATGAGTCATTGGAGGTGAATTAATTCATTTAGGTACATTAAAGCAGCGTTTTTAGCTTATAAACTTCAAATTCACCTGAAAGTATGCAGTAATATTTTAATACCGTGCTCATTAAGATGGCAGCAGCCGCCTTTATACATATTTCTTGTTTTGGCCACAACTTCCGGTCCGGTGTTCATAACTCTACATGAAATTGGGATAATGGTTTCGTGTGGTCGCCTGAGGGATGGGATTGGAATTGGGTCTTATTACTGATTAACAACTAACTAAACAAACTGGGTCCCCTTGATTGAATTGCTTCCCCACACCCATACATACATACTTGTACACTTGCCATACAAATAATGCAATTGGGGTCATACGATTTCCCAGTATCGATACGCCTATATCAAAATATTCCATAAAGATGTATGTACATATGTATGTGATTGTTAGGCTAGAAAGTGTTACAAGGCCTGTCACGAATAATGACGGAAGATAAAGAAATCCACCGGTCGAAGATCTGTGTCACCAAAAGGTGTTTATGCAAATGCCTCTAACACGAACTTCTATTACCAATCCAAAGAAGAAAAACTGTCATATGCAAATTGAATACCTGGACAAGGAGCAATTATGACTGGCAAAAAATGTGATATGTAAAAAGGACGGAAGAGTGACAGGAAGGGTCAACTAATAGGACCAACAAGACTAGAAATCGATGTACAGAATTTCACTGGGGACTGGGGACTGGAACCGGCAATGAGGCACAGGAACAATCTTATCAAAGAGACTATTAGAGACTCTACCAAAGAGACATTGACCACTAAATCAAAAATTCATCTTCTTGAAGAGAAATATGAGAGGGTTGTGACTAATAATTTTAGTGCGATATATTGACCATTGAGGGTAAAATCGAGCAAAAATAGTTCTTAGACATTAAAACTTGGCCAGATTCATGGGTAAAATTTCGCCTCAGAAGAGAAACTTTCCCTCATTTTCTTCTCGAAGATGCTCCAGTGCTCGTACATACATTGAGACTATTGGTTTTTTGAGGAGTTTTATGTTATATAGGTTCGGTTGGGTGGATTCCATTAAATGGGCTGATTATATAGATAAGAAGGACAAAAGCCCTGAAAAATCTGTTGGATACCAAAGATACCAACGAAATAATTATTTAAACTAACCCGCTCAGTTAAGTATGATAAATGTGTATGTAAATTACTTGGCATTATTGTAATTACCACTGATTGAGATCCCATAATGAATGATATGGTGTATGTCTGTAGGTGGATACAAAGGGAACGGCCACTTCATATTCCACTTGGATATTCGCCGGCGATTGTGGCCGCAGAGCGAGGGCAGTACGTTCCATGGCTGGATTGGAGCTGGTTAATGAACGTTGACGCATAAATGGATGCTGTGTGGCCTGTGAATTGTTATTGGTCGATTGGGCCACTCCACCAGCTGCGGCATTGGATGATGATGCTGTTGTCTGACCCATGCCAAACCAATTCTGCGCATTTGTGCTAAACATTTTTAACCGGAAAGAAATTTCACTTTGAATTTAAAGATACACAACTTTCGAAAAAATAAATTAGTGAACACAACTGACAGTCTTTGCCTAGCCAAGTTGGGTTTGGGTTTAACCGAAGGGCAATAATTCGGTGTCAGCGAGTTAAAGTGGCGTCCATCTGAACGCCACAAGGGTTGTAGACCAACTGACCACAACAAAAAAAGGAATCGTCGCTGGCTATTCACAATGGCGGGTAGTTTTTCCATACAAATGAGTGTGACTGTGTGTATATAGGAGTGTGTGCTTGTGAATGCGAAATGAGGTTAAAGGAAGTATTGCCCAGGCGCTCTAATGGGGCGGTTTCAATCATGCCTAGGCCCAAAAAAAGAATCCTTATCTTACTGCCTCAACTTTCGAAAACAAATGAATGCTTTCAAAACATTTGAGTAGTCGAAATTTGACTCCATTCTTGATCAAATAATAGGTAACTCACTCTAATAACCAATAAATTTTTTCCCTTACAATTTTCGAATTTTAACTAGATTTAATCGTCTAAACTATAACTCCTATTCCCAGTTCTATATGGTATCAACTTGTATGTATATGTAAGTTTTTAAAAGAACATTCAATCGTCATTAAAGTCCTGTCATTTTCTTTACTGGTCAATGCACGCTAGCTTCAAGTTAGCTCAAGGAAAATATTGCCATCGATTTCTTGACAACCATGGAACACATTTTGTTATATACAAAGAGCCATTTCATTGTAATTCGCCGACTAAATTACCGGCATTTTAATGACAGATTTCTAAGCCGCAAATTAAGTGGAACCCAGAGTCTTTTCATATGAAAATAGCTTGAGTTATTTGTCATTTGGCTTCACCAAGAGATTCCTAAATCTAAACAGCATCGAAGGTCACATTGGGCGCGTATGTAATATACATTTTATATATGATATAAAATATATAAGTACTTATATACACATCAAATGTATGGCTTTATTTGCTCATGGGGCAAATCAGCTGCAGTTGAGATAAAAATCGATACCGAGACCCCACACCCTGACCACCCTTCACCGTGTCAAGGCACGCAGAAGTGCTGCCTTGCTGCAAGCCTTCATCATCGGCATAAGCCTATTTAATGGGCTCTTCCTCCTGATACTCACCCCCCCGTGGCACCCGTTGCTGGTAAAAATGTTGTTGTGGAGTCCACAGTGCGAATTGTTGTGTTACCACGCTGAATAATCCTTTCGCGTGTTGTCCGCTTGTACATTGTTGTTTCCTCTTGACGCATCTTGATCGAGTTAATTGCTGCTAATGGCCATCCAAATAATCCGAAATATTCAGTCAATTTTTAAAATTTAGTTTTCTTTTTTTTCTGTTTTGTTTTTCCAAATGTTATGTTGAACAATTTTTGCGTCTACTACTCTCAATGTCAAATTTAGCAATGCTAGACTACTGAGAGAGAAAGGATGTGGATGCTGTAGAGAAAAAAGCTTTCACTTGCCACTTGAAGTTACCGACTGTGAACAGCTGTGGCATAATCCTCTCAGATTGCGCAACTTTCGTGGCGCAGTAAGGACCAACAATAAAAAATAAGCGTAGCTGTTGCGCCACAAGAATCTCTAAAGATCCCAGGACCATTCAACAGCCCAAAGTGGAAAAGTATTTACCATATGAGCGCCAAACAAAAAATTTGAATGAAGGCGATTCGGGTCCATTTTTCTACTGCATCGTCCATGTCATTTTTTATTTAAAAAATATAAAATATCAATAACAAGTAGCAATAAGATCACGAAAGGGATAAAATAGATGAAATTTAATTGAACTGTTTTAAATATTTTGTCTACCCTATGTAAGTAAAGTTTTATACACTTTGTTAGTTCGCCCAGGATGTTCACGATTGTAGCATTAAATTGGCCAAAAGCATTCCGTTCGTGACGCTGTCCTTATTGGGACCCGATTTTGAGCTTTACTCCTTATTCAGACAGACTTCTCATCGCCCTTTATTTCACAACCGAATGCTTGTATTTGGCATCTCATTTCTCCATAAACATATAAACTGTAAAGTTAGTTCATCTAATTTACTAGATATTATAGGTTTTATAAATTAGTTCCTTATTCAGAAGCTGCATTGCTATTCACCTCAGTAAATATCCCACTAACTAGGCAGTATCCCAAACAAATCCTTTCGTGTTTTTTCACAATCTTTTGACAACTTTTTTCGTTTTATACCTCTTCCTGTCTCTTCTGTTGAGACTTCACTTTTATAACATTTTTGTTTTATATTGTTGGGAAGTTTTTTTTTTTAGCTTATTTTTTGTTCTAATGATTTGTTTGCGGCCATTTTAATGCAATCTAAACAAAAAAAAAAAACGGAAAAAAAGGAAAATCCTAATCTCTAAGAGTTTTAGGCTTTGTTGAGAAGCAAACCAGGAAGAATTTGGTTAGTTTGCATCTCTTTACAGAAATATTATAACAGATTTAATAAATATATTAAAGTTTCTGTCTTTAATTTCAGATTGGCTTTTTGTCACGTGCGCCTTCATTTTAGTAAAGTTTATCTGTATTAGCAAAATATTTCATTTTACATACCAAAAATGTTTCAAATCAAAAACTTGAGAATTACCTCTATAAAAAGTTAACAATTGTATAAATAAAATCCTTTTTTTTTTAACCCACTCAGAAGAACAAATAAATATGCATTTTTATTGATAAATTTTTGTTTTTAAAAAAACTACTAAAAATTTGAATTATTAACGATTTCAAAAACCATTAGTCTATTCAAAATTCATCTCGCACGCACAACACTTCAATTTGCTATGTGTTTTTTTTGTGTATGTGTATGTGTGTGTGTTATTACAACAGTATTTATTATAATTATTATTGACGATCAGAACTTTAATAAACTTTGCTTAAACACTCAAATTGCATTTGAATAATGTAAAATGATACTATTTTTTTTTGGGGGAAGGGGAGGGTTGACATTTTCTCCATAAACGTTCAACAAACAGCACTGAATTTGTGCGTGTCAGGAAGGAAATAATAAAAATTGACAAAATCAACACACTTTTCAAAATTTGTAGAAAACAACTAAAAACTAATAGTGACAAAGAGAAATCTATATAATTATAAATGTATCTTCGCATATATACATATATATATGTGTATATATATATATATATATTTGTATATGTATGTATATTTATAACGTTTCTAACAAACACGAGGCACGTTGAAATGTAAGTAAGTGAAAAGACAAAGTTTTCTTTCATTTTTGTTTTCCTATTCGGGGAAAAATTGGTGGCTTCAGTTGCTTTGTTGTCCTGACTTGAATTTGCAAATTTGTATTTACATACATTTTTTAGCAATTTGAGATAAGTGACTATAAATATTCATATATGTATGTATATGTTTTCCTTTTTTTTAAATGGTTAGAACGGTATTAACTTGTAATTAACAAAAAAAAAAAAACATTAACGTTGATATACTTGATTAAGAGAGCACTTTAAGTATTTTTGCCTGTATCCTGTATCTGTATGATGTAGGTATTATAAAAAATGTGCGATAACTTAACAGCTGCTTGACGTTTCAATTCGTTTCTTGGAGAGTTAATTAAACTTTCTCGATTCTTATATACAACTAGGCCTACAGTGTCTAGCTTGGTTTTAACTATTTTGGCGAGTATTTTAGTGCTTCAACCACCTTCAGTCCACCGAATTGTTTCAGAGTTTACTGAAATTTACGTGTGGCAGTACGGGCCTTCCAGGCCTTGACTAGAGTGTAGGCAAAGTATAGCGTGAATCCGTGAATTTGGAAGCCCACAAAGCAGAAGGCATACCAAAACACACCATAGGGATAGCCCTGCAAAGCATAAGGAGTATAATAAAAAACGTGTGTATCAATAATAATTCCTCTGGACTTACGCGCCATACAAATATGTCAGTCTCATCCAATTCCACGGTCTTATCCATGGTCAAAAACTCCCACATATCCGAAAAATAGTAAGCGAAACAGTAGAGCAAGGGCACGATGCCAAAGACCAGAATGGCAATCATGTACTTCTGCATATCCCGCACCTTGTTTCCGCGAGCCGCCGACAAACCCACAAACGAGGTGAGCAATGAGCCAGCCCATACATACTCCCACCAGAGCGGCGGAGGTACTTCCAATTCTTCAATTTCCAACACAAATATATCCAATCGATCCAGTATGTCAGAAGTCAATTTGGCCAGCATCACAAAGAAAAGCATGGCATGAAAGAAAATGCAGTACTTCAGGCGTGATTTATTCAACAAACTGCAAGAAAAAAATTATATTTAAAAATGAGCATCAATTAGTTCAATTGCCTGAGACTCCATTTAGTTGGCACTTAGCCCATCGCAATGCCCCGCACAGCCCAGTTTAACGGTTCACTCCAGGCGGGGGGCTGCCCTGCAGTCCGAGACACTTGTGACGTGTTGATATTGGGCCAGCTGCCACCTGCCACCTGCAGTAAGTAATTATCTAATTACTTTTCTGCTTTACGACTTGTGAATGCAGCATGATGCATATTGATGGTCAATGTTGTTGCCCATGAAGGGGGTGTGGCAGGATATTGGTGTGGATTCCCTGTATTTGGGATCCACAATTGCAAATAGTTGGATATTTATGTATATTAACCTAATTTGATATGTGCCTGCCACGCGTTGTCTAAATTCGAAATCGTTGCCGTCGGTGCCAGCGACCATCGGACCGCCGCGCGTTGCCATTTTGAGCAATTTAGATTCAGTTTTAGCTTATGCTTTTAGCACTTTACGACAACTTTATCCTCCGCCACCCAAAAAACAAAAACAAAACTGAAACAAAAAATGCCACACTATCTGAATGATTACTCGCTACAGCTGACAGTGTTGAAATACGTTGTTGTTGATATAAGTCTCAACACTATTTATCAACACTGTTTTTCACTTTTTTTTCCCAAATAACTATTGACAGTTTTTTTCAAATTCACAAAAAAGTGGGCTTTTATATCCTGAATTAATTGAACTTACATACATGCTCCAAAGACTTTTTAAATTTTCATTCAGTTATTTCCGAGAAGTAGGCAAGGTCCTGCTGTTTCAGTCACGAGACGGCATGATGCTCATCTCTAAGTCCACTACCATCGGCGGTGTTATCGGTTTGACATTGGCACTAAAGTGGCGGCAAATTTAAAAATTATGAATTTTAAATTCGTTTTAATTCAATTTA
This sequence comes from Drosophila equinoxialis, assembly GCA_018150345.1. Taxonomy (NCBI): domain Eukaryota; kingdom Metazoa; phylum Arthropoda; class Insecta; order Diptera; family Drosophilidae; genus Drosophila; species Drosophila equinoxialis. The sequence goes on from JAECWI010000504.1 coordinate 2,338,382, forward strand.
AGTTTAGCTTCTTATTTGGAAACACATTCTTAATATTACTTGTCACACTGTTTTGTATAAAGGTTGCTAATTTCCAAACATAAATACACAAATTTGTAACCAAAAGAAATAAAAGCTAAAATTTTTTTCATTGTAAATTAATCATGCCTCAAGTGAAAAAGACATTGTCCGCTTTTAGATTTGTCTAGTGTTTTTAAATATTGTCTGTTTTGCATTCGGATTTTTTATACCCCTTGTATATAAAGTTATGTATGCTACGTAGTTTATATAGCCATGTACTTTCTTCTCTCTGTATGAACTTATCTCCGCCTGGATAAACGCAAACTCTTCCTAGACCCAGAAGCTAAAGAGCTGATACTATGCACAGCTTTTTTGTACTCATTTTCACCCCGAACGAACCACAATAAAATATTCCCCCAAAAAAAAAAAAAAAAAAGTGAGATTTTAATGGTAGCATTAGAAACGATGGGTCGAATTATGGTGTTCGGTCGAAAAGTAATATTGGAGAGAAATCTTTTTTTTGCGTCTTAGGCTAGTAACTATCACATATCAATCTATAATTCTGACAAATTTGATCAACATCGAATAACTACATTATACAGGCGTCGAATAAACATTCCACTAAATGGCTTGAAGGCCCCTTTTTCGACTTTATAGATAAAATGTGTTTAGTTGGAAGGGTATAAAAACTTCGGCATGACCCAAGTTAATCCAGCTTCTAGTGCAAATTCACCAACATATTAAAGAGCATCTGTTTTGATTTTAAAATATTTGTTTAATGATGCTTCATAAAAATTGTATATATAATTTTGACGTACATCCTAATTTGTTGTTGTGATCACGTCAATGACACAATTATCATAATTTAGTGCACTTTCATTATGCAAATTGATTGTCCATTGTGCACTAATCAATCTAAATTTAGATCAGTTTGTCTAAAAAGGGGCTTTAACCGAAACTTGTTACATTGAACTCCATAAACAATGTGGGGGGCGGGTTCTTAAAAAATTACGATCACTCAATTTTGCCGTCTACAAAAACAGAAAGAAAATGTGTATATATACATACATATATATGTTTTTATGCATTTTCCGCTCGCGCCGGGCATAACGACAAATAACGAACGAGCTTTGTTGTTGTACTCTTTATTACCGAAGCTACAAAACAACATCTCGCTGCCATGTGTCATCAGTCCAACGGCAAAACTCTTTAGCACAAGAACCCACGGGAAGCTTTTTGTGCGATCATTAACGGAATTTTCGGAGACTATTTTAACCGATTTCAAAGCTAATTTGGCGCTTAGCATTAGCTACTTTTTAATGCCAGTTCGCGATAATTATTGTGTTTCTGTTTACACCGAAATAGGCAGCTGAATTGTGCATTAAAGTGTCATTGTCTTTGCGAAAAGGGTAATTCGTTATATTTATTTTTAAACAAATTAATATGTGCATGAAATTAATTGAATTTTCGTGCCAAGTTGTTGTTTGTCCCACAGTGTGACCGCCAAAAATTAAAAATCTTTCTAATATGTATTTCTTAAAGTGCAAAATGTTTAAAAATTAGACTGGTTCTTTTATTTTGTATGAATGGCAACAACAGAAAAGGAGATATACTTAAAACAGATATAGAAAGTATTCCGCTTTCAAATCTTACAAAGCATCGGTAGAAGGCGACTTGAATTCAGTGCCAATGGGTTTAATGCTCCTTCGCAGTAAACTTATTGCGGATTAAACTTCAACCTACATGTGGTATACGTGATATTGTATACCACACGGATACGGATCGTTAACTATCTTAACTATCTGCAAAAAGAACCTTCTTTTTTTTGACTTGTCGGATGATTCTATTTACATATGTATGTACATAGACATACATATATACATATGTACATATGTATATATTTTTGCATTTTATTTGCATTTCTTGACCGTAACATTTCGTTCATAAATATTATCGCATTGACTTTGGCTTTAAGCCTTGTGATACAATATTTACTTAGTATTATTGAACAAAATGCCAGCGTCGATCCACACAGTCATCGATCAAATCGCCTAGATAAGTGATAAATATATGTATTCCTTTTCTTTCTTTGCAGTTACACACTTGCTGTTTCGGTCGTTGATTATATTTATTTTGGCCCATATCAAAAGATTTCCGTACCGAGTCATGTCGATGGCCGCGGAGAAACGAGCCTCCTTTGCTCGCCGTGCCGAGAGTCTGGTAGAGAGGGTGAGAATTATGAATACCATCTATGAGGTATGGGTATCAAGTGACCAAAAATCGTGAGATATAAAATTTCGTTCTATTGTTCTTTGTTGATGTTTGTTCCCCGCCCAAAAGTTGTTTTCAATTCAATTCGAAGCTCATCAGCATGGCCCATTAATTGTTCTACAAAAATGGAATATGCACTTGTTCTCATACAGCTAAACGAGAAGAACAAAAATCCCCCATAAATATGTACATACATACTGTGTATGTAAGAGTGTGTGGGTACTACACATACACATACATACATACAAGTGGGTGGGTCAGAAGTCGTCACAACACTTAAAACCTTCAAGTGTTTCTGTTAAGCTTGCTTGATTGCCCCGACTGCTTTAATTAATCCCAAATACATTATAAAATATATCCAACGTAGATAAGGTATGCGACATATTCGATAATAATAGGGCAAGTATATTAATTTAATATATAATCAAATCTTGGGTCGAGAAGTTACTACTCTAAATGGGCAGAAAATCTTCAAAGTTCCCAACTTGATAAATTTATCTTAAATGCTAGTATTGCCTAATTTGTGGATCATTCACTTATTCAGTTGTTCAATCACCGTTCAAGTCGGTTTTTAGCTGTGTTCTAATAATTTCGCTAAACTGTCCACTTGCTCCTTTTTCGAAGAGGGTAAACTCACTCATTTTATTCAGTTGCTCAGTTTAGGCATTTTTGATGATGATAATGAACAAAAAAGAACAGGTGAGCAATAAAGAACAAAGAAAAGAGATCATGTTCAGATGCTCATAAATGAATCAGTGAACAGTTGAAGAAATAACAAGATGAAATATCACCCAAATAATGTTCACTTACTCACTGAAGATTACACATTAAATTTTACCTACTCATGGGCAACCAAATGGTTATTTGAACTCCATAACTATATACATATCTTCTCAAATATACAATCCATCATGCTAGCATGTTATTCAGTTAAATTCAGTTTAGTTCAGCATAAGATAAGCAAAAAGTTCACCACAGTTCATACTCACAATCAGAGAAACATTTAATGTAGCTCAAATGACTCATACGCAATGTTGCCGATAAAGAAGCTACAATTTCCTTTGGGCTTATAAATACTTTTCGCGTACTTTAATTTATAAATAAGAATGCCCCATTTAATTCACCCGAAAGCACCAATTGCCATTGGGGCCAAGAGAAATGTACAAGGTCACGTTGTGTTTGGTGATAACAACAATGTTTGGCGCTGAAAATGATGATGATTATTGCGAGGATGATGGGACAATGAAAGTGAGTGAAGGGAATGCTTGGCCACTTGCCAATTAGTTGCTGCAAATTGAATTGAAATTTATGGGTATCTTATTTTTAAGTACAAATGTTGATCCTTTACAATGCCTATGGATATTTAGTAATGTTTGAGATATTTTAAACTAAAATCAAATAGTTGCCATTTGTGGACTTATGCGTGAAGACAGGGTATAAATAGGTCTATATGCAGTCTTTGGTTGTACACAAAATTTAATTTCGTTGTCCAAATATCTGTTGAAATTGCGTAGTCAATGGGCCTTTGCAATTTTCATTTAACACAATGCCAATAAACCAATTAAAAGCATTTCCCAGTCACTGTCCGAATAAAATTAATTGACAGAGAAACAAAAAAATTGCCCATGTTGCAAGAGAGCACACACAATGCAGCATTAATTGGGAGGGTTAACCGAAACAAGCAAAACTATTTATAGCACACACACACACAAGTTGAACGCACTATCCAAAGGGGAGGGGGAGCAGCCATAAATGACCCATTTAAAACATAAATTCCATTTAAGGGAGAGAATAATTTTGCCAAATTGTAATGCACATAATTATGAGCTAAAATCTTGGGCAACATGCGTCCTCAATTGGGGATAATAAGTTAAATTAGTGTCTGAAGACTGACTTGGCATAATTTTCGAATGAAAATGGAATGAATGAAAGTGGAAAGGATATACATACATACATAACTGAATCGTTAATCGATTAATGGCTCAAATAATGACTTCATGGTATACAACATTCTTGGACCCAGCTTTACAAGATCTTATTATATCATTTTCAACTATAAAGCGAAAGCAAGGAAAATAAGTATATATAATTTTAAAGACAAATGAAAGCCCAACAGACGTTTCGCCTATTGGCGATGTTGACATTACGACATTTTTGAATCCAGAATCTAAAAAAAATATCATACTATACGAGTTTCCACTACAAAGGACATAAAAATCGTATACGTATGTATATTCATAAGATTTATTCACCTTATTTCATTGTAAGCCTTATTTGGAAAAAAAAAAAAAATTAAACTATCAATCGCACATAAAATCCCAAATCCTTTTATATAAATGCCATCTAATTAAACTTCTAAAATTAATAGGAACTTATGCAGGAGCAACGTTATTACGGAACTACGGCATAACTTTAGTCCTGTTAATTTTTTTTTAAATGACATTTGCCTTACATAGACGTCTTAATATATTTAAATTATTCTACAACTAATTATAATTCAAAATTGCACACTTTCGATTAATCATATGATTGAAAATCGATTAATGATTTCTATTTGCCATTACTATTTGTAATAGATTACAATAAATTCTTCGTAATAAGTTGTACAACTTTAATGCGATTTCTATTGTTTTTGACTACATGGAGAAAGATTTCACTGCCTCCCAGCACAGCTGAATCTTCTCTTCTCCAATCAAGCCTGAAATATTACCTAAGCTGTTAATTTGTAATCAAATTCAGCCGCAGATGGCCACTTTCGAGTCCTTAAAGGAGGTATAATAGTTTTTTCTTTTTTGTTTGGGCCTGCAATTTGTGAACAATGAGGCTTATCAATCAATTTTGTTTATGCGATGCGCCATGACCAATGAACTCATTTGCATTGGATTAGAGTTGAATTTATTATCAGTCTGCCACTTTTGCGAAACAGGATGATCAATGTCTTCATCATGAGGAGTGGCATATCTGACTTGGGAATGAGGCCATTGGAGCAGGCCAAAAATAGCAGTTGAAATAAATTGAATGAGGGAGCGCGTGGATTCAAGTGGAGTAAAATGGAACTGTGGACTAAAGTGGCTGGACGGAGTGGCGGAAGGCGAGACAACGCCAGAGACGGCAGCAGCAGTATGAACATAACGAGCAAAATAAATGAACGATAAAAAGCTAATAAAGAGCAGCATAAATAAATGCGTAAATATTGAGCGAATATATATCGTGGCAACATTTCGCAATTCGCTGATGGTGAGGTGTGTTTTGTGTTTCCATGGAAAAAGCGTGTCTCGCAGATTGCCAGCCACTTGAGAGATTCCTGGCGCTGCGGAGCATGGACGAAGGACTTCTCGGAGCATGGACGAAGGACTTCCTCAGAGAAGCTTTACTCCTGGCACTTGTCGCGCTCTGTCATTCTATCTATATCCATCTTTCTCTAGCTTGGGGTTGTTTTCCTAGCGCACATGTTTGCGTTGTCGTTTGAGCTTAAGTGCTCCTGCTGGGAATGCTCTTGAGGCATCCTATCCACCTCCTGGCTCTTACTGCTTCTCCTCTCTCTTTATTAGATTTGTTGCTTTTTCGTTTTTTAAAGTCGTTCACTTGAATGTTCAAGGTCGAAGACTTAAAAAACAATTTAAATTGTTGAAAACACTTGGCTGCGCTTAGACGAACTCTATCTACCCTTATTAATGACAGATTCTTTAGTAAGTCCTAACAATTTAAATTGCATCTGATTTTGGGTTATTTAAACGTTACGTCCTTTTTAAGGAATCGTCCAGAAGACCAACTTTGATTAAGAGAAAATTGTTCAAACTCGAATGAAAAGATTCACATTTCTCTAAAGTCACTTAAGCGGAAACCCGCTTTGGCATTCTTTCGATAACAATAAAAGAATTTAAAGCATTAAACAAACGTAAAAAAGGGTATAGATTGAAGTGAGACCGACTCCACTATCGTGAATTCAGTTTTTAAGAACTTTTTATCCTTCTCTTTTCCTTCCTGACTTCCAAGCATCGGTTTTACAGAATACAGGAATTGTCCTCGCTCTTTCGTTTCGCATCCTTTGTATGTAGCTTCAAGTATGCAATGACAACTGCAAACTGCTTTTACATCTCTCACTCACTTTTCACCAACTTTTGCCTTTTCCCCTTCTGAAAATCCACTATAAGAATGGGTTTTCCTTTTCACCCGCAACTTTTCCTCTTTTGCGCATACATAAATCGCGTTTGTCATTGTTGGTTCTAGGCACCTGCCTGGATAATTGTAGTCGACATTGTCCTATTTGTTGTTGCTGTTTATTGCCATTCTTTGTTTCTTTTTTCGTTTGTTTGTTTGCTTGTTCTTTGCATTCAACTTTTCTGGTTTCACTTTGTTTTTAATTTCTTTTTGTGTGCTTTAGTGCGGTGTCTTTGCCAATTTATTTAAATGAAACGCCTTTCGAAATTAAGAGACACGAGAGTTAGGCGAAAGACAGTCAAATTCTCTACGCTTCAGAAAATATATATGTAGGAAAAGCAAGGGTATAGACATAAGGATGGAATATATGTAAATATACGGAAAATACGTGCACATACATATAATGTACATCAAAATGTTTTCCTGGTGAACGTTTAATGGGATTTAAACATGACGAAAGAATTTGCATCTCATTTTATTCCTTTTGGTGTCAATGACAGCAGCAACAAAGAAATATTCAAAATATAAAGGAGAAAGCTTTTGCAACTTTATGCGAAACGACTTAAAGTTACCCTACCAAATGCCAAATGTTTATTAAAGACAGACAGGAAAGGACTTATTACTAAAGGTACACTGGTCTCTTATGATTTTCGAAATCAAGTGTATTAGATAATCGTACTGTTCATTAAATTTTTACTGGGTAAAACACCAGTCGATCTGCTTTTTAGACTAAGTTCGACGACACCCTTTTACCCTGTGGGCATAAGGCATAAAAACATTTTTGACACACAACGAACGACAAGAATTTTTGTTTAAAGCTTAAATATTTTCATGGGGATTAATAGAATATATGCAAGACAATTTACCATATCCGCATAAACAGATATTGTTTCGCATATTGCTTGAAAATTAAATTTAGCAAATCAGTGAAATCAGTTCGGTGGCACAATTTTCAATTTTCATCTACTTGTACTCTATTTATATTTGTATTATCTGTATTTGATTTCTATCTCTTCCTCTGTACAATGGCAAGACTTGGCCTTCTCTTGCCACACCGGCTTGACCTAGCCCACGCATATTCCTAATGCGCATTTTATGTGAAAGTTGGGTCAGATGGGTGGAGGAACGACGGAATGTTGGAGGCGGAGAATGTGAGGCAAGAGCAGGAGGGTTTTGCGCATTTTCCGCGCGCTGACAAATTAGCACATCAAAACAAAAAGGCGCTCAGAAAAAAAGCTCACAATAAGAGCACAAAAACAACTAGCTACTGCGATGGCAATGAAGACTCTGCGAAATAAAACACAAAAGAGAATGCCGCAAAAAAAACCCAAAACAAATGAAATAAAACAAAAGGGATTCCTTTTATATCAACCCCGCAAATTCACCATAACATAAGAGCAAATACACTCACACACACGCACACACACAGCATCTGACACAGACATACTTTGTACATATCTGGAACATATATACAGGCATACATACATGTATACATTCATTTATATTGCGTGGGCGTCCGAAAGCTTTACGCTGAAAAGTAGGCAATGAATGTTGGTGGCAAAGCAGCGTTGCCAGAAAACTTTACAATTTCAAACAATGCATTATTATTGTTAATGAAATTAGTTTAAATAAGAGATGAACCTTTCTTTCTTATTATATTTATTAAAATTGATTTTGATTAAAAAGTGTTTTACGTGTAATTATTAACTTTAATGTGCCATTTTTTATTTTAAAAATTTAAAATGGCAAAATTCACTAAAAACTTACATTTTATTAACTTACAAGCACAAAAAAAATCTCTATTTATAAACAAAAGCAATTAACAATTATTTACGAAAGGGTTTAAAAAGAATTTCAGCAAGCTCTTAGTTTGACATTTATACCCGCTTAGAGTTATTTAAAATTAGAATTTCTGTTACTTTTGCTTTGCAAAAACGTAATATTTGTTTACAGTTCTTGGGTGAGCAAATATATGCTGTATTTACTCATTCAAAGGATTTGAGTAAAGTCGTTTTGTCTTGCCGTCTATAATATCAAAAATATATAAAACAATGTTCCGAAAACTATAATTTTCGAAAAAGAGTGTTTTAAAAACATTTGTTAAGAAGCTACAGAGATTTGATTAATTCAATATGTTTAGATGCCAAAACTTTACTTGTTTGTGGGTGAAATATAAGAGAGATGGCAACTCTGTATTTACTTTCCGCCACCAACTCTGACCTAAGGCAACGTTTCAACACTCTGCCCTTCATTTGCGTTTTGCTAGGTAATGTGAAAGCTTTCTTTTTGGCAATATTTTGCGAGGCAACATCCTTTGGAAGCTGCGTCTGAGATGCAGGGGACACAGGGGACCCAGCAGTTCAGACCATTTCATTCATCACATTTGCCTCCATTTTCGTTCGTTCGTTAGTTCGGTGTTACTTTCACCAAAGTCGTCGGTTTTTGTCTATCGGCTCAGAGTGCCAGCCGGTCACGCTTCGTTCGTGCAATACCTGGCACAGTCGTTGCCAGGCATTCGAACATTGCAGTCGGTAAACTGCTCTCCAAACGGGGGACCATTTAACAATCGAGTGTGTTTTCCATTTTTGTGCCGATTCAGCTGTGAAAGCTGCTGTGCGCCTAATCGAAGCATCTTGTGTGTGTCGTCGCTGTCGCTCAAAACCGATACGCAATAAGCCAAGCCCAAGTCGTCAAGTCAAGGTATCCTGTTAGAGACCCATGTCGAAGCCAAGCACACCAAGACACGGTGGGGCTGCCTCACCAGCGCCAGCCGAGAAGATTAGCGTAAGTTTTACACCACAAGACAATGAGACCGTAAGACACTTTTGTCATGAAATGTGAGTGAAAAGTCGCGGTTATGTTGCCTACAGAAATGATGAAATGCCTTGCATACTTATTTGGGTTAGTGTGTGTCTGCAGAGCGCGTCCTGTCAAGTGCTTAAATGCGCTTTTTGTGTTGCCAGTGTGTTTAATTATGTATGTAGTCACAAGAGTGTCGGAATTTGTGAACTGGAATGCAATTTTTCACATAGTTTTTCAGCTACGTGACATGGCTTAGTTTTTTAGTAGTAAACAAGCAAACACTCTCTCACACACACTTTAAGCTGGGCTTTGGTGATCAAATTCAGTTGCCGTGAAGGCATGGCGCGCATAACCTTGATATGTTAGCTCCCCTAGTTTACCGTTTTCGACTCAAAGGACATAGTATACTTTTTGACTTTAGCCTCATAAAAATTGCATAATTCTCTTTTTGCATATATGTTTTTTTTCCTTCTGTGTTACTTTGTTTTTTTTTTTTTTTTGTTTCTTTGCCTTTCCTTTTGTGACAGAATATTATTGCGGTTGTTATTGTGTTATTTGTGGCTGTAACCATTGCGGTAAATGTTCCATTTTACGTCCCATTTGCGTTGTACCATCTGGCAAGTATTAATTACATGAGCCCGCAAGCAGGCCAAAAACAAATTTAGGTGACAACAAAAATGTTTTTACCCTATTTATTAAGTTACTAATTGGACGATGCTCACCCATTCGGATAATAGCCGCATGCTGGCAGCATTCCCAGCTCTACCTAGGCTTACAATTAGTAAATTTTCTCTTTGACTTGACTGTTACTATTTCAACAGATCAGCATGAGCAAGTTGAAACTTTTCACAGAGTAAAATGAGAGGAAAACTTTCCTATTTATTTATTTCCGTTTCTAGAATTATTTTGAAAGGACTCTTAATTAAATTAAGCTCAGCCCCAACTGCTAATTATCATTTAAAACGAAATAAATATAACTACATATATATTTCAATTTTCATAATTTGAAAGGCATTGAAAGATTGTTACGTATAAAAAGTATATGAAAACTTTTGTCAAAATGTCAATCAATCCCAAAAAAATTGAAATATCGTAAACAATTTTTAAATTGCTTTATATGAAAGTTTTAATTTAAATATTTTAAGAGCTTACTATACATATAGGAGTCTGAGATTTGAGTTATGAGTCTCTGCAATATAAATTTTTTGGATTCCCAATGAAACAATTTCTTGTTGTTTTAGTCCACACCTTAAAAATTTGCAACGTAAAGTCAAGCAAACTCGAAATTGCCTAAAAATGTTTTATGTTGCTTGTTCTAGTCGAATTACCAATAAGTCAAATTGGATAACAGATTTTTTCCCATTTACAATTGAAATTAAGATTTTGTTTTTTTTACTGGTTTATGATGACACATTAAATACTTAAAAAGTACTGAGCAAAAATAGTTTTCGCCTATCAACCCAACCCTACTTAATACGTTGCTGGAAAATTTCTTTTCATGAATTTTGACCAATATTTTAGAAGTGTTAGTTTGAATATTTTAAAAAAGTTTCCCTTGTTTTGATTAATAACAAGAAATTATTTGGAGCATTAAGTAAAAAGTTAAGCCACACCAAAGTAAATTTTGTCTTTTTTCTAGCAAAACGTAAACCGAGATAAGGCAAATCAAAACATTTTGTGTCTTCAGCTAGATGCAACAAAATACATACAAAACACACACATCCCATGACTTGTTTGATGCAACAAAGTTTACCTTTTTTTTCACAAGAAAAGTTAGCTAGATATTTATATCTAAGTAAACTATTTTAGAGGTGACATTCAAGCTAACCGTTCAAAAATTTGTTGGGTCTTAAAATTATTATTGAAGTCTTTTCTTGCAATAACAAAACTATTGTATTTTATCCAAACTATTGAGTTTTTTTTTGTTCACAATCACTTGATTACTCTTTAGTGACCGAAGATATAGTTTTAAACCCTGAACTTAAAAGAAATTTTATCGATAACTTGCATGAACTTAAAAAGGCATGAATTACTTTCTTTATAATTTAACAATTACCTAAAATTTCACATTCATTATAACCTTTTCAAAGGGTTTTACCAGCGAAATGGAAAACTAACTTTTATAAGTTATTTGACTTGTTTTCTACAACAGTTAAATTCTTCAACTCAAACTTAGTTTTGCCTCTGGGTAAAGAATTCACATGTCAAGCAAAATAAAATTCCAAAACTAAACCTAAACTAAAATGTTTGCCATAAAATTGCCATATGATTTTGACATTCTGCAGCAAATTTAAGTTTGATATTTCTCATTAAAAGCACTGCAAACAGTAGGAGCAAAATATACACAATAATAATATGCTAGTCCCCTGTTCTGGTCGTGTGTTTGTGGGCGTGTGTGTGTGTGTGCACAACCAACATTCTGTGTAACCACATTTGTATGTGTGTGTGTGTGTGTGCTTGTAGGTAACTAAATATTGGATGCGCTCCTCTGAGATTGCAATTTCAATTTCACTTTGCTGACTAAGAAGATTTTCTGATAAAAAAAAGAAGAGAACCACAAGCATTATATATTTTTGCATTTACGTTTTGTTCTGTAGTTCGTTTTTTTTTCTCTCTCTCTGTCCCCTCTTTTATACGTTGCCTTTTGCCTTCAGTTGGCATTTATTTCGAGCTTTAATCAGTTGGTCCCGTCTATAATATGATTAAATTAAGAAAGAGTATTATATAGGAAAAGTAAAATTACTACATATAACTATGGGTGAAGGGAAACGTGCTGAACAAATTGAAAAAACTATTGCAATTTTACTCGACAACTTTTTAAATTGATTTTTATATTTTGTTTACTTTAGTTTGTAGTTTGATATTAGCTCAATGAATCCTTTACAGAAATTAACTTGTCTTTGGGCGTCAGTTACTCGTGTTTATGGGTCACACATTGAATAAAACTTTTATTACATGGAGAGAAAACAAATAATGGAAATCTTTTAGTTTTTCCCCCCGCCTTGGGACAAGAAAACTTTGTTTGTTAGTAAGAAGTTTTTGCTTTCGCTGGCTTTGTAGGGAAAATGGGTTGGCTGCTCTTCAATTGCATTCTCTAGCATTTAAAGGGCGCCTTGTGGTTGAAAAAACAAATTTTATGATATGTATACTCGAATCTATCCAATTAGTTTCAATAGAAAAATCCTTTAGAAAGCTTTGACTTCAAGTAAAGTCATCTGTTTGCCGATCAGGGAAGGAAGATGGACTTTTCTAATGAGTTTTGAAGAGTTTTTTTTTTTTTTAGTTACGAGGTTTCCTCTGCCTCGAGTTCCATTTAACATATTCTTACGCCTAACCGTGTGACACTCTTGAGAGAGGTTTTTTTTGCTTCTATAATAACTTTTGCGTTGGCAAAGTGTCAAAGTTTTCAACGCCGCATGGTAACATCTCGAGTCTTGGGTCCTGCAGGGCTTAAATAACATTTAATTGGTGGCTTTTAACTGATTATAGATGTAAAAGTGTCCTTGTAATGCTGCAATTTAAAGTATTTTAGTCTAGGACTACTTTTAATCCTGTTTAACCGCCCCAATTACTGCATATTTGACATTTTTGGTTTCCATCAATTTGTATGCGTTCAATAAAATGTGTTAAATATTTCAGTCATATATTATTGAGAGCAATAATAAAGCATGCATTAGGTATGCCAGGCAGGCAGGAATTTGTCGGAGCAAAAAAGTGAAACATCAATTTAATAAACCCACAAACACACACACACACACACACACACTCGTCGCACACCCGCAACATGTCACTTTGGAATCCCAATGGCAGATACAGAGGACGCGTCACATGATGGCACTACCAAACAAATCTATATATTATATACAGGCACACACATATACAGAGAAGGTCAAATCGGCCACCATGGATGAGGGCTAAGGGAGTTGTTGATGGAAATGCTTTGACTGCAAGTGCGGTCATGAACCGAAAATCCATTTACACTTGAATACATTTTCAGAGCCAAAAAAGATGTGAGGCAAATAAACTTCCATCGCTCGAGCCATAAACAAGGCAAACACAAAAAAAAAAAAGGAAGCAAACGGCGAACTCTGATGTTAGGAGTCTGGGTGGGACTGAGGAACCCTTAAAATTACTAATGTAACAACTGTGGGAAGACGTTAGAGAAGAACTCAAGACGGAATCAAATCTAAAATACCGACAATTCGCTTAGACTGACGGAGGAAATACTGATTAGCGACAAGCTGGAGGCTGGAAGCAAACCATGTGACCAGGATGGGTTTGAGTGGCAGCCAGCACTCTGTTAGATAAACTTTGTGCGTTTAAGTGGCAAGAGCAATTCAGTTTCTGTTGGAGACTTTCCTTTAGTACACTTGACTGCGGTTGGAATATTTTTTTTTTTTTTTTTTGGTTCTATTCTATTGTCATTCACGGTAGCCTTAATTGATATTGCGGTTGAACAAAGAATGGCAAAGTGAAGGCAGGCAAACGAGAGCCACACAAATCATACATATATATTGAAGCCAGGAAAAAACCGGCCAAATGGTAACCAGTTAAATACTTAATAGTTTTAAGCTTTTTATTGTATTGTATATTTATTTTTATTCGGTAATTCAGAGTCACTCACTTGGATTAGCTTGATCGAAGCCTCAATTTGCTGTGTGTCGATATTTGAGATACATTTTGCTACTGCCAATGATGAAGTCATCAGGATGAGAAATCATTTTGCCTCTTCTGCCTTACGGCAAATGCAAAATCCATCAGCTGTAAGCTGTAATCTCGACTGAAATGACAGACAGGTCCGGACATTCAGGGAACAACAGAGTGAGATGCAGGAGAAGAGGGGGAGAACTAAAGAGATTGAAACACATGAATGTCCTGGCCATATTTCGAGCTACAAATAGCCGGGCCATCGTATTTAGTAAGCACTCGGGGGCCCCACAGCCACGTGATTACGACATTAAATCTGTTAACCAAGTAGGGTTTGGGTTTGGGTAATGGGAACTGGAACTGGTACATTATCAAAACCGAAAGCGCACCGAGAAGAAAGAGAAGTCGAGCCAGTGAGGGCAAATGTAGAGCAAAGCAGTGTGATGGATCGGATGCTACACACACATACATATATAGTACATACATAGTATTTTCATATGCTGGGGCAAAACTGGCAACGTCAACGAAATCAAAAAAACAAAATGCGGGGCAAAGGATGCCTCAGGAGGCGGAATCAACCTACCACCAACACTACTGAGTCGAGGTAGCAACAACGAGGTCAATGAGTTGACACGCATAGCGGCAACAAAATGTGAAAGTTTCTCCTAGGGCTTGGGGGCAATGCCTTCACATTCGCATCATCTGCTATACATGGTTGGTTGTTGGCATTTTGATACCAATTCCGCTTCATACAGATTCCCATTCATTTAGATATTGCATAAGCAAATGGTACATATGTATGGTCATTCATTTTTTTGTTTTTTTGTTGTTGCATGTTGACCAGATATTTGAACTCAATTTTAACCATGTTGTTTTTCTGTTTTCACAAACCAATGAACAAATGCTTTTATAGGTTTTCAGGAATAATAACAAGTTCATAGAGTGAACTTTAATTTCTCTTTTAATTAACTATCGATTAAAAGGGTCTAAGGTCGAACTCCTCTCCATTTTCTATACCACTTTTTTTTTGGGTTCTTACACATCTTGAGATAACGTAAAACTTTTGTATGACAGACATAAATCAAGCGATTCAGTCAGTTGGCTTTTTAATTGACTTGATGGTCTCTGACTCTGTGACATCAACAAAGACGATAGCAACAAAACAGCTCACAAGACAGAAAATCGTTGACGCAAAAGCAAATAAACAATTGAAATTTACAATTGCGCCGGCAGCAACAAAATAAAAGAAGAAACCGCTTAAAACAAAAACAAAAGAAAACAAAAAGGCAAACACCTGAATTGAGTGTAAAACTTTTCTCTCATTACGTATACGACATTGGTTACGACATCATCATACGACATGGTGTCTATTTGTCAAATCCATGGCAATTTCTGCCTTCCAGGAAGTAACTTTCATATAGGGAAGAGCACATCACGACTGGCTTATTCACTGAGTATCCAGAAAGTGATTTAGCTTGTTAAGTATATTTAGTAAGTTTAGCTCAATTGTTCCGTAATTATTTATTGCATACTTTTATGTGCTTCCAATTTAAGTTTTGTTTAATTTATACAAATGCATACATATATTGCATTTCTATTTGAGATTAATACTAAAATATTTGGCCCCATTCATATTTCTCTTTTATTTTGAGCTTATTAATTGTCTTTTTATGGGATGGAATTGGATTGGAAAACTCTTTTAGAGCAATTTATTGCAGATAACTTTTCGAAAGAATATGTGACTAGTCTGTTACCCTTTGTGCTTATTGTTGTAAATTTTTCCAAGTCGTTTTTAAACGGAAATCAACAGCCATTTCGTATCGTTTTCGAACTTGCTGTTCTCAATTGTAAGTGACAGGTCATTCGCCTTCGTTTTCGAAGCTAAGTTTGAAACATTTTTGTTTCGCCTCCTATGCCAACTTACTGGTTGCCTATATAACTATTTTGGGATAAATTTGTAAATTAATAAAAGGATCAAATCAATTAAATTTGGCGAATATTATGAAAAACGTATTCCTTTTTTTTTTTTCAATTTTATTGGGTGAGCGCTGCTTGGTCAAGTAAAATCAGTTCCAGTACAAATATATTAATATAAAATATATTAATTGTTGAACAATGAGAACACAGACATCAAGATTTTAAGCTTATTAGGTCATTTCTGAATTCCTTCCAAGTCAGATAAATGACTTTTATCGTTCGATCTGTATACTTAATTTAATGGCAACTGAATTCTGTCAATCTGAAGTTTGCTTTCGTCATGTTTCATCTTCTGTTTCGGGCACTGGTTTGTAACTTTGTCAACCGTTGAACATCAATCATTAATATGTCAACCAGCATGCCAGTGGCTGCTATCGTCGTCTGTCGTCTTGGATAAGGCGGCGAGAACGGTGAATGAGCATCACCAGGTCGTAAAGTGCACTCAGCCAAAGGGAAATGCCCTCACACTTAACAGACATGCTATCCCATGTGCCAGCTACTCGTTCATCATCGTTCTATGTGTGTGTGTGTGCAATTTATTGTCAATTTCATTATTTATAAGCGATTTTTATGGCAACATTGCTATGCGGTTATGGTTATATTTCATCGTTTACCTCTGCTTCTGCAGGTGTGAGCAATTGTTTGCGAATCGACATCAACAGCTAAAAGTTTCAAGGCGCAGCTGTTGGATGGCAAAAACTTTTGTCCTTTGACTTTGTTATTGTGTGAAGAAAATATAGACCCTCATATATATTTTATTTACACGCTTATAAAGCCAACTGAATTGCTTTATAAAAAACATTTTAAATCAGCTATTAAGTATTAAATTAAGTTGACAGAATAATTTCCAAAAAAAGCTGAGATAGAAAACTAAGTGAAATCCAATACTCAATTAAAAAAAGCTTAATTTTGATGGATTCATTTCGTATTCACCAAAAAAGATTAATCAAACTAAATCGATTACTAAAATATTTGTTGTATAAAACTCATGAATAAATTGAACAAAAATAATTTGCATTTATGCAAATAAACTGCGTTTATATTCATTTTCCACAAATAAACAGAAACAAAGAAATCGCATTATATTTCAATAGAGCATTGGCATTCCATTTATTGTTGCAAAAGCTTACACTTAATTAATGCCAATTGATTTGTGACGGCATGTGCACCATTTGCTTCTTGTTTACTCTGAGCAATTATTCCCTGTTGCCGTTTCCATTTATCCTCATCTACATGGACAAGTTTCAACGTCATCATCACCCCGGAATAGGCGGAGTTGGCATGCCACACACACCCACACATACACACACACACACGAAATGTATTTATTTGCAACATGTTCACCATATTGTGGCACTCAAATGCAGTTGGAACCTGCAAGACATCCCTCTCCCTGATCTGTAGCAAGCCCTTTGGCCATGATAGCAGGTGATGCATTATTTATTTCAAAACAACAAAGTTTCTACGGTTTTGTTAGTTTGAATTCAGAATTTTTGTTTAATTGGCAAATAATGTAGTCAATATTATATATTGCAAAGTACTTAAAGCAATAAACCATTGACAATTGGATCTAAAGAATTATTAATTTCAAAATGCATAATTCTTGTCTTAATTACACGCATCAATTACATCAATACAGTTATGAATCAAAAAGGAGTACAAGTAAATACTTAAATACCTAAAATAACAGGATGTTGACTCTGAATAACATAATATTTGATAAATATTTTATCTTTTTTCCCGTTCTTGTTGGATTTATAATCATCCAATCAAATTAAAGCAATATATTATATACTACTTAACTTTATTTAGTTACCTATTAAACGATTGATTTGACAACTCAACCTAATCTAACATTTTTCCCTTGAATATAAGAATCTAACTACATTTTTTAAATTTATTCTACTTGAAGCGTATTTGGTAAAGTTTACTACTCTAATAAATATAAGAAGTTTTTTTGGCCGAAATCATTTAAATCGATCGTCAAACATTTTGGATGACGTAGAACAATTTATACATAATTTAAATAAATTTTGTCATTTTTAAAGCAATAAGGTTTAGTTTTAGTAGGACGTCGTGTATTTGAACAGAATCACTATACTTGTGAATCACTTTTGACTCAAATCCTTATTCACTGATTCACTGGACTAACTCATTCAATCTAGACTTGAACTAAAGTCACTGGCACTTTTATAAATGTTTTGAAGAAATTTCCTTTAATATGTTCAGAAAGACGAAAACTACATCCATACACTTACTTGGGATTTGAACCCGGATCCCAAATTTTAAAATAATTGAGTTGCCATATAGGCATATGAAGCTAGAGTGACGTTTTAATAGTTGCAATCTTTCGCGGGGGTTGAACGAACCAGGGTTTCAGCAATTCTAGGCAATTGTATAAGTCACCGAAGCTATAGCTTTAAACGCAATTTATAAGGAAAATATAGAATAGTGCGCCGAAATACATATTTCACACAGCTTCAAAAGACGGGGTATTCTACAACATATCCCAAAATTCATCCAAATCAGTGATTCGCATCCCTGAAGTTCCCCTTGTAAGAACTTACGAGGTACGTCGGAAATCAAAAAAGTCAGTAAAGACTGAGCAAATGGATCAGTGAACCCTTTCATCAAAATTAGTCGTTTGGTCTAGCACTGTAACAGAGCAATTTATTAACTTTGCAAAAGTAAATCTCAAAATATGTAAGTTAGTAAAAGTCTTATAAAGTAGCCAATACTCTAATCTTATAATCTTATCTTTTTAATAAGATGACTTGAGTAATGTTCCTCCTCTTATGCCTATGTAGATAATACCACGACACCAAATTTTGTTTTTAGTTTTTTCTCAACTAGATTCAAAGATTAATATTAAATGCAAGTTCTCATATACTATATGAGGGATGGTAAATAAAGAACCATTTTTTAGGCGCTTTAAATTTTAAGTGGTATGGAAGCTTAACATCCATTACTTTATGAGCAAATGAATGTGAACTCAGACCAGGTTGCTCACTGGAGACCTACTGAAACTAAGAATAATGCTCTTCTTTTGAGTTCCAGTACCAAAGTACTTCAAAACCTATCTATTTTTATTCAAATTTTATACGAATTTTAGCATTCGACGACGAATTCTATTCTTTTTCTTTTCTAATTTAGGAAAAAAAGTTCTTTGGTATAAATTACATGTAAGAATCAGAATTTTAATTGTCTCCGAAAATATAATCGTCATAAGCCACATACTTCCTCGATGAAGCAATACTAAAAGACGGTTCCATCAGGGATAATAGGCAGGTTTGTGGATTAACGAATTATTTTCTCAGACTAGGTTATTCCATCTGGAGTAATGGAAAAGAAGGTAAATCTACATTGTATATCTCCTTTCACTATATTAGCTCAGAGAGATATTTAATGTTAAGGGCATTTAAACTTCAATATACTTTAATTGCCAATATGCTTTTAGTTTACTTAACCCAATGGATATTGTTCTCCCATATCCCCCGTAAATCCATCACCACGAGAGCTATGCACACACAGACACACCGACGCACACATTTGCATATAGACACACACACAATTATTCTCATTTTCATTTGGATTTCCCTTGGTTCGTTTATTCTCCACTTACATAGTTGCTTACACAAGCCCCACTTGCGGGCGGGTAACCTTTCAGCTGGCTCAATGAATGAAAGAGACATTAAAGGGCTTAGGCAAATTCTTTGCCCAAAAGATATTGAGGTGGAAACGGCTCGAGAAATGTTCTCCGGTCCCGTTGCTGGTCTTTTGACACTTTTATAGTTTCATTCGATTTCAATAAGTGTCATCTGGTAGCAGACGGATAAACGCTTTTACCTAAAGAAGAAGGTGGTAAATTTTGTGGTTTTTATTTACTTTGACAAATTTTGGACAGTAGCAGAAATTGATAGCCAACTTGAAGCAGGACAAGATAACACGTCAGGCCAAATTTGATTTGGGAAAGTAAGTTTAATAAAGTGACCTCAGTAGGTCAGGGATTGAGCCATATATAAATTGTGGCGAATTGGGTCGCCAAAGTAAACTGCAGGCACAACTAATTAGTGGGTCATGGCAAAGAACTCTAACTCATTTTGGCATCAACTTTTATATTTTTTGGTCATTTCATGCCCAGTCATTTCTCACGCTTGAGTTTGCTTTAACGTGAAAATGATTCAAGTGCTTTTGGTTTTTTGTTTAACAAAGTTCTCTCTGTGAAAGCGCATTAGGCAAGTAATTAAATTAGTTTAATATTTACCATTTTACAGAAATATAATATCAGCACGGAAAAATGCGGCGATTTGACCGTAATTGTACAGGTTAGTAAAGTGCCTCAGAGAAAATGAAATGAAAAAGGAAATTGTAATGGTTTTATCTTCGTATATAGGGCGATCTATCGCAGCAGGAGAAACGTGCCGTATTTATAACCGTTCATGATTTGGGCTGCAATCGTAAGTAGAACAACATTGTCATCCAACTCCAATGGCCAACCCATGTGTGTTTGTTAGATAATTCCTTTCAGGAATTCGTAAGCAGCCCATCCATGACGGAAATTAAGGAGCGCTCATGTTTCATACACGTCGATGTGCCCGGTCATGCCGATAATGCCGATGCCTTGGCCGACAATTTCCCATTTCCATCTTTGCAAGCATTGGGTGAGGATTTAGTCACCGTTTTGGACTATCTGCATGTGAAGTATGTGATTGGATTGGGCGAGGGGGCGGGAGCCAATGTATTGGCCCGCTTTGGCCTGGCCCATCCAAGTCGGGCATTGGGCCTGATTCTAATCAATGCCACGGGCAGTGCAGCCAGTGTTTTACAGTCATTCAAGAACAAGGTGAGTGAGCCATGAAAATCCGCAAGCGTGCAAGATTTGGAGTGACCAATTAATCTGCTCATTTGCCTTTTTCCCGTTCATTGCAGTTCATTAGCTGGAAAACTGATGAGGTGGCCCAATCAGCTGAAAGCTTTCTAATGTATCACAAATTTGGACATGTAAGTTATAATATTAGTTGTTGTAGTGTCTCGAGTCTCAATATTACATACTGTACACCAAATATTCTGTTCTCTTTTCGCTGTGAAAGTGAACACACATCGTCGAACTTTGTGTTGTTGTGTGGTTAATTGATTAATTCTCAGTGTCATGTTGTATTTTTTCACTTTACAATTTCTTATTCCATTTTATGTTTGAATCCTTAACAACGACCAATCGAACGCAATTACATATACGTTCGCCTACGCTCAAGGTTATGGAGGTAAACCGAAAGAAAGTCTCTATATTAAATAAGTCTCCATCTCTCTCTGCAATCGGTTTCAATACTCTGCTAGATACCAAAACTTTCTTCCATAAATTTAGATTTTTTTTATATTTTATTTAAAGCATGATTCTTATGTTTTCTCATAACTCTTTTTATTTTTAGCGCTCGGTATGTAGTTTCCCTTCGACAGTTCTAACTGAACCAACAAATTGGCAAATATCTTCACCAAGAAGAAAACATTTGAAATTGTTTCCATTTTTTGTTTTTTTTTCTTGTCTTTAATTTTGCATGCCTTTTGCTTTTGATGCTTCTGACCTTGTCTTGTGTAGTGTAGATTGTTGTACCCTTAAATTGCTTTTAGCTCATTGCTGCACTGCTCGATATAACATTTTTGGTAAACTAAACTACTTTATAGCAAATTGTCGGTGAGAATCCTGATAAGGAGAAAATTGTGGCTGAATATCAGAAGCGTTTGCATCGTTCGCTCAATAGCAAGAATGTTGGGCTCTATGTCAAGGCATTTATGAAGTAAGACCTAATGAAACATTTTCTTTCTCACATTTACTGTAAGGCATTTCTTGTAATTTCAGTCGCAAGGATCTAACTCTAAAGGGTTGCAAAGTGGACGTCATTTTGATTACTGGCATGCTAAGTCCCTATGCCTCAATGGTTGAAAAACTGCATCGAGATGTGGAGAAGGAGCGTGTCACCATATTGAAAATTGAACGTGCTGGAGATGTTTTGGCAGATGCTGTAAGTATTATAAGATTTCCCACTTCGACTATTGATCAGTGTCTCTCTGTCTGTTTTGTAGTCTTATTTATTTGCAGTCTGTCTGCCAGTCTTTCAGTTTGTTCAGTTTATCTCTCAGTTTCTAAGCTATTTTGAGCGAAATTATATGTGTAGCTTTATTGACAAAACCCATTTATAAGAATCGACCCGATCGGACCTTTATGACATATTCAAACCAGCCGAATTGTAATACTACACGAAAAGCTTACACTCTTAAATATAAAGGGACTAATTATATAAAATACTAGAAAGACATTTTTGTGAAATTAGGTCGTACCCATTTGGCAGATTGTGTTAACAGATTACAAAATGAATATTTTCATGGTTCACAACAGGATTACTGGCTAGGGTGCTATTTTCTCCAGACAAAGAAGTCTTCAATGAGCAGAGAATTAGCACATTCAAGACTATTTTAATGAGAAAAGGATTCATATATGATCAAATGATCCTCTTTTTAAAAGATGGGTCGCAAAAACATTATCCTCTGTTTTAGAAATAGATTGAAATCATAGTGAATACAGATCATAGCTCTGAATCAAAGGCAAGAAATGTTTAAATTCCTTTATATTTTAAGGGTATATCAACGTCAGTAATAAGCGAAATAAACTTTTTTAATACATATTTTAACTATTTTATACATATTGATCTATCAGCCTGGCAAAGTGGCGCAATCCATCTTGCTATTTTGCAAAGGACAAGGTCTACTTACCTCTGTGGTTATGCCAGGAGTAGATCGTGGACGGGCCTTCTCCACCGCCAGTTCGGGATCGTTTGAGAGTGCCAATGGTTCGCGTCGTTTGTCGCGAGGCATTTCTATGGAAGATTACGATAAGCCCAATATAAGACGCCTCAGCATTATGAACAGTGAGTTGTTGCCCAAGAAGGAGTAATACGTTTCAACACCGCTTCAGCTTCAGTCGCAGCTGCAGACATCAGCGTTAAATTGAATTACATAAATTATTAGAAAAATTACCTTTAGTCTCACCTGAACACAACACACACACTTACACTCAAACACAATGTATTTTCTAATAATTTTAGCCCAATTACTAAAGAATTGTAATATGCCAACATTTTATTAGCAAACACTTAAAACATTTTAAGAAACAAAGAAATTAAACAAAAATCTGCATAAATTTTTAAACAAAAATCAACGTCGACAAATCTTTTAGAGAATACTACCTACAAATATAATAATTATAGACTTAGACTTGTAAAATCCCCAATGATATCCCACCTGTAAAAATGAGAGCAAGGCAATTCATATCTCAGCGTCTAAATTGACGAAAATGAAACCCCCCAAAAACCATTTACTAAGTATCTAACTGTGGCCAAGCAATCATCTATGCATATTATGTGTATGTAATACCTCCGATTGATTAATAGTACCTTAATACGTAGCAATTGAAGTAGAACTTTGACCCTTGTTACTTTATTTTCATAAAAACGACAATTGAAAAAAAAATCCCAACAAAACAAATTTCGGCCGTGCTGAACTTTTCATACCCTTGCAGTTTCTTGAGAAATTTAATCCAAACATAATGAATGAACACTTTTTGATATACGAAATATAATACTCTGATTGCAACTGAATTGAATCTAATGCCGTTTTGTTTTGTGTGTATCCGACCAATTTATCTTATATTATGTATCTGCAAGGGAATAACAAAGTCTTTAAAAATCTATGTAAGTTTTAATGCAACGCAAACCAAGGGCCGGCAAAAGGCACCGAAACACGAAACACTGTTTATTTATCAAACCAACGAAAATGTCACACAAATTCAATGAGAAGAATATATAAGCAATTCAAAGCCTAAATATTGTAGTACAGCTTTCAGGCGCTTTTTTTGTATTATTATATAAATAATATCATATCGGCTTTCAGCAATATTATATATCTAGTAAAGAAACCCAATAAAAATTGTATACATTACATACAAACCGAGCACTTTGAAAAGTTAGATGCAAACACATCGTTACAGAATAAAAACTTATAATCAAACACGAAAAATGGTAGAGCATTTTTGTTATTTAAATTAAATGTTAATATAAACAGCATAAGTGAGACTTTCAACAATTAGGTATTCGCCACAGAAGTCGCCTAAAGGGACGAATTATACGAGTTTTTTTAACCAACTCTGATACAAACGCTGATCAAAATTTCAGCAGATTCAAAATGTACCGAATAGTAGCACAATTCCATTTAAGAAGGGTAAAGCAATTGCCGGTGACATAAACGAACTTAAATTATACAAAGTAATTGTTCGACAAGTTGACAAATTTGAAGGATGATTGGGCAAAAAACGAATTTTTCAAAGAATGAATGATTTTTCCAACATAATGCAGAAGTTTCAGTATTTACTACGTATTCAAAATATCACCTGCCAACGGGTTTTCTAGTAAATTACTTCTTAGACGATATTTTACTTTACTTTCTTAAGACTTTGAAAAATTGATTTGGATTATGAATTTAAAAAAAAATCGAATTCGATAATTCGAAAAAACGATAGTTATCGATAAATAGGCACTTTGCTTTAAAACGTCGATAAGTAGGCACCTGACTGCAGTGTTGCCAGCTTGGCTATTTTAAAGCTATTTTAGCTAAACAAATATTTTAAACTTTAATATGCACCTGAGGGTGATATGGAGATTAATGTCGCCAAAATGTATATAAAAGGCATAAGATTGCTTTTCCGACCTCATAAATTATAGGGGCTAGGACTTTTCCGGATCGGACCACTATATAATTTAGCTACTTTATTTTAAAATGTTCATATATAAGATTTTTAGCTATTAGCTATTTCAGCTATTTTTGTCAACACTGTTCGGCTGACTCGTTATAAGTTGAGGGGGCCGATATTGTTAAAAAGTGGAAATAAATAAATACATCCTAATGGACGCACCGCCGCCAACGAAGCCTCCCCGAGGAGTCAAGTATGGCAAAGATGAGGTAAACATTATGGAATTGCTATTTCCATACAATCTCGTTGGCTTTGGCCAAACCTAGGCAAACGGAAAATGATGACGACACTCCTTATTGTTGTTGTCATCACTCCCACTTTTTGAAATATCATCTAATCTGGACTTTGTTTCGAATTCTGATTGTAGTCCGCAGGCTGTGGCTTCCTGGTCAACGTTATCAAGTCCCTGGGCTTTAGTGAGACCACAGAGGAGCGACAGAAGGAGAAGCTGAAAATCGAACAAGAATTCAAGCGTTCGGACTTGCGACTCAATGAATTGGTGTCTCGACATGATCAACAGTTGACGCAGGTTCTGCCCCTCTTTAGTCAGGTTGCCATTGAGATCACAGCCAGTCGTGAGCGGATACATGCTGTTAAAGAAAATCTGGGGGCCTGCAAGAGATTGCTTCAATGTCGAAGAGATGAACTGAAGAAGATGTGGACAGATGCAGTCCAGCACAAGTATGTGCTGGAGATGCTGGAACAAATGTGAGTTTTTTCCTCTTATTAACGACAATTTGACACAACTTATTTGGATTACAGCCAGGAGTTGCGAAAAGTGCCTCAACGCGTAGTCAGCTACACGGCTAAGCGACAGTATTTGCATGCAAGCAAGGCTCTCACCGACGCCCTAAACACACTCAATGGACCCCTGCAAGGTGTTGAGGGGTTGGCCGATTTACGAACGGATTTGCAAACACGTCGCCAACAGCTCTATCATCGTCTGCACGAAGAGCTAGTGACCCAGATCTACAAAAATTCCGCGAACGAAGCCCTATTCGCCTTTCAGCGCTCCAATTCCAGCCGTTTGAATTCTAGTTTCACGCGGGGAATAGGAGTGCGACGTTCAACAGATCGTATTGAAGCTAATGCCAGGGTACGCAAGGCTCTGGCCGAAATGGCCCAGGGCTTTGATCTGGAAAACGCTGAGATAATTGAAGATGCAGATCTAATAGATCCCGAACTGAGCATGAGTTACTTTATCGCCATTATTGTGGAATGTTTTGGCATGTTGCACAAAGTGCCCGATTCTCTGGAAACGCTGCGTGTACAAATCCAAACAGAACTTTTGAATGTGGTGCGTCATACCACGCAGCAGTTGTCGGCAGTTGTTGCCGTCGAAGGATCAGCCAATGCTGCTGCAAATGGCAGCTCCAATCCTTTGCTAATGCTGCTAGAGATTATATTTAAGCAGTTCAAGGCAATTGCCAAGACGCATTCGCAGGTCTTGAAGAACTACTTGGCCGTCGGCCAAAAGTATGCTGTTGTAGGACCTCAACCCTATGATTTAACAGACTTTTGGGCCCAGGCCCAATCTGTGGTAAGTACACAGTACAATAACTTGCAGATTTTGAATGAAAATTAAACCTTTTGCTTTTACAGTTGCAACTTTTGTTGACCGACTACTTGGACATACAGAATGCAGCATCGGATGAGGGCAATTCAACTGGATTTGCTGAGCCAACTAACAACATTAATTCTTATTTCCTAAGGCGAAAGGTTGCAAGGTGAGTAATCTAACGGAAAGGAATAGAAATTTGAAGTTTCATCTCATTCATTTCATCTCTCAGCACCAAAAGATCAATGTTCAAATTCGACAAATCGTCACATATAGCCAGCACAGGTGGCAAAGAACATAGACGCAATGCATCGGATGTTTCGATAGATGATAATTTGGGCTCTCAGCTGGATGGCAGCGGGAAGGGATCGACCAGTGGCATTTTACCACACGAAAGAAAACAGCAGCGGGAGAAACTATTGATATGCACGCCCGATCAAAATGTTATAACCAAAGTTTACTTGCCCCTAATGGGCTACATTCAGGAAATTGAGAATTTTATGAAATGCAAGCCAGGGTAAGGGAGCATTGGCTTTCCTCTTTCAATTCTCTGTTTAACTTTTTGTTTTCCCATAGGCAACCCTGTAGCCTGCATGATTTTGTGGATAACTATATCAAGGAGACATTCCTGTCCAAAGGACACAATCGCAATTTGCAATTGACCATTGAGTCCTTGTCAAAGAATCAAGACGCCTGGCGCGCGATTATAAGCCCGGAGGAGATGAAAGCTCTCAATTTGAATAGACCCTTGTTGCAGTCAACTGTGATGGTAGAGCGTCGTCTGGTCGAGACGAAAAATTTGATACAAGACTTGCCCTGTTATTCCGAAGAGTTGCTTAAGATGGTATGTGCCCTGCTGAAGGAGTATCGAGAGAATTGTCAGGCCGCTTACCGAGGCATTGTGCAGCCAGATTCCGAAGATAAGCGTATCTATAGTGTAGCCTGGCTGAAGGATGAGGACATCAGTCGTTTTCTTAAGTAAGACAAACTGCATGTCATAGAATTCATTGTTTTAATATTAAATCAATTTAGATCGCTGCCTAATTGGACCGATCTGAAGATCTCAAGCCAGCGAACTCGGCAAACACGAAAGCTTCAACGCGGAAGCTTTGAGCCCTCCGAGGAAGAGAGCCCATTGCAGGTGCAACAACGTAATATACGGGAAGCGGAAATGCTCACCAGCAACTTGGGCGAAGGAGGCATTACTCAACGAGAGATTCTGGACGACATTGGGGTGCTTAAAGAGCTGGCAATACTACAGGAGAGCATGGAATGGTTTTCCGCCCGTGTCTCCGAATTTGCCAACGAGCTGCGTCGTCCGCTTGTGAATGGCCTTAACGCCATATCCGCAGAATGCACTGCCAACATTGCCATCAAAGATGGCACTATTAAGGTCATGACAAATCTGGCCTTGGAATTCGATGAACTAGCCAATACCTGTCTCCTTGTTTTGCACCTGGAGGTTCGGGTACAGTGCTTCCACTATTTGCGTTCCAAGTCGAGTGCAAGGAATAATAGCTACGTGGGCTCGAAGGATGACATTCTAGAGCCAGATCGTCAGGTTCAGGTGCTGACGAAGCGTTTATCCGAAATGGATGAAGCGTTTAGTGCGACTTTGCATCCGCGCAAGACAAGGGTGAGCAAATTCAAAATCGGATTAATTCACAGTGGACTGAAATAGTCCTTATTCTTTTTGCAGTACGTCTTTGAGGGACTGGCTCATCTTGCTTCTCGTATTCTCATACAGGCATCCAATTACCTGGAGCACATTGATCAAATCACTGTGCAACGCATGTGCAGGAATTCGATTGCCTTGCAACAAACCCTAAGCAACATAACCGCCTCCAGAGAGGTGGCTTTGGATCAAGCCAAACACTTTTACGAATTGCTGTGCATGGAGCCCGATGTAAGTTAAACTCTAAATTTCTTAATATATCTTATAAAATATATATGTTTGTGTTCCACAGGAAATACTCAATGCATTGCTGGAGCGTGGAACACAATTCTCAGAGATGCAGTTGCTCAACGCTCTCCAATTGTCGTGCAGGGCTTGCGGCATCACCGATGCCAATTTACTGGCTTCCTATCAGCAAAAGCTTTCGGATATTCTGGGTGCTAAGCCATCCAAGGGTATTGTTGTATAACAGTGTAAAGTTTATTTTAAAAATAATTATACCACACACTCGCATACACACTTA
The DNA here is from genome assembly GCA_018150345.1 of Drosophila equinoxialis. Classification (NCBI taxonomy): domain Eukaryota; kingdom Metazoa; phylum Arthropoda; class Insecta; order Diptera; family Drosophilidae; genus Drosophila; species Drosophila equinoxialis. Next base: position 2,366,793 of record JAECWI010000504.1, read on the forward strand.
TCAATTATTGTTTATGGCGTGTATGTGTAAGTGCTAATTAAACAAAAATGCAATAATTGTTTATTTGAACTATTCGAAATAGAAATGTTCCAAAAATATTCGAATGTGGTGTCAATCAAACAGACAAACGGAAACTTTTGCTGCGTCTTGTTCCTAAGTTTTTGAATGATAGATGGCATTGGGCAAATGGCAACAGAGTGAAGAAACTTTAAAGACGTTTTTTATTTGAGAAAAATAAATTTCAACATATTTTGAGGCAGTTAATTTATGTTTAATATGCGATGTCTTTTTATTTGTTGGCACATTCAATTTTTTTTTTAAATGCTTTTTGCTAATATCCGTCTAAAAGTCTATAATTTGTTTGAAATTGAAAGTATGTTTGATTTTTATAAAAATAGTTCTTTACATTTAGTCATCCAAAACTGAGTTCCGATCGTTTATAAGAGAACTATTTAATATAGTCACTATATATATTCATATGGTCTATATGAAATTGGCGCTTTGCCGTTCTAGAAGGTGTTTGCGTTGATCCAGACAAACGAACGGACTTGGCTATATAAACTTGTCTCGTCGTGCTTATTTAGATTATATTTATATGGTATGATAAAAATAAAAGGGTAAATCACACAAAATTTCATTTTAAAAGTAATCTTTTAGCTTAATCTTCTTTGAAATCTTTTGGAAATTTGTATTATCGTAACAATACGTTTCAATAACAAAACATAAATGTGTCGAATAATTCCGTTTTAGCCCACAAAATTAGAAAAAACAACAGAAGAACAATCCAAAACGAAACTGCTAAGTGCTAATTGTTTCTTAAGTTCAAAACATTGTTTAATAATATGCTTAATCCGAAAAATACGCGGCTTTTATTAACGAACATTTAGTGTGGACCTTTTTGCCATTATTCAAAGCGTGATCACTTTATTTTTTTGCCAAAGGACTGAAAAAACCTTTTTATACAAATATTTGTTTCAAAAGTTGGAGGTGGACCCTCCCACCCAAATTTTTAGCATTTTTTTCCGAGAAAGAACTTGTTGCGATTGCTATTGATATGGGGAAAACCACGTTCCGGATTTTTAAGCAAAAAGCACGGATCTTTCTGGTAAAAGCACGGAGCAGCCAATGTCCTTCTCTATGCTTTGGGGTTTTTGATTTATTCTAATAGTTTACATATATCGAATTCCCCTGTTTTAAAGAGTGATTTCGATAACTGTTTCTGATTCCTTATAAATCCAATATTTAGAGACGGGGATCCACATTCTAATTAAAAACGACAACATAGCTGACCAACAGAAAACGGTAAGCTAATCTTATCAGTAAATGACACAACCCTCAGCTAAACAAAGAAGTAGAAACTTTCGTAAATTTCGAAATTTCTGGCAACGAATGTGATTTACTGAGCTCAACTTGTCCCTCTGGCGAGGGAGAGTGCTTTGCCTCTGGTCCTGGCCGTGATATGGTGGAGAGTACCCAGATTATTGGTCAGCGTCTTGCTGAGGCAGCTCTCAATCTGCTCAATGAGCAAAGTCAGGAATCGACGGCACGCGAAGTCACAGGAGATGTCCGATTCATTCATCAGTTTGTGGATATGCCCAACTATAATGGCAGTGCCTATAACCCCTTGAGCCGTAAACTGGATAAGATTCGTGGGTGTCAACCAGCTATGGGTTATAGTTTTGCTGCTGGCACTACAGACGGACCGGGTGCCTTTAGTTTTGAGCAGGGCACCACGACGGATAATGCCATGTGGAATTTTGTAAGAGATTTCATAGTTCCACCCACACAGGAGGATGTTAAATGCCATGAACCGAAGCCCATATTGCTGGCCACTGGACGGGTAGGAATCAATTGGCTTGAGATTGACTTAAAATTAACTTCATTTTCTTTTTAAAACAGGCAACATTCCCCTATGAATGGCAACCCAAAATTGTATCTGACCAGCTGCTGAAGATTGGTGATGTTATCATAGCTGCGGTTCCATGTGAATTTACCACCATGGCCGGTCGACGATTGCGTAATCAAATCCGAGCGGCTGCCTCAGCTTCTGGAGGCATCGAACCAACAGTCATCATTGCTGGTTTGACAAACATTTACACCAGCTACACAGTCACACCCGAGGAGTATCAAGCTCAGAGATACGAGGCTGCCTCTACCATCTTCGGCCCACATACTCACTCTATCTACATGGATGTTTTCGAGCGTTTAACCAAAGCCATGATGAGGAATGAAACGGTCGATGCTGGTCCCAGTCCGCCATATATGAACGATGTGATGTTGTCTCTGAACACTGGAGTCCTTTTCGATGGCCATCCCATTGGCACAGATTTCGGTTATGTGAAGACACAACCAAATAAGGAATATGGCATCAATGAGACTGTCCATGTCTCCTACATCTCGGGCAATCCGCGCAACAATCTGTTCACAGAGAAAACTTACTTTACCATTGAGCGCAAGATTAATGAAGATCGCTGGAAGGTCACCTACACGGATGCCAGCTGGGAGACAAAGTGAGTGGATCGGTGACAAATATATGTCAATCTTTTAATTGTTTTTCATTTCACAGAATGATCTGGCATCGTACAAATATCATTCTTGGATTCAGTGAGGTGTCAATCTATTGGAACATTAGTCCACAGACCTTACCTGGAGAGTATCGCATACGACACTCCGGGGAATATAAATATATACTGGGTGGCAAATATCCCTATGAGGGACTAACACAGTCGTTCATTGTCAAGGAGGACTAGGAGGTGTATTTAAAAGATTCCTAAACTAAATCATGAAAGAGACACTAAGTTCATGTATTTATTTACCATTTATGAAGATGAAAAGCTTTATTTTTGCAAATACAAATTAAACTGATGCCAAATTTTGTTAAAATTAAATTAAATATTTATGATTTTTATTTTAAAATGGTTAGAACGGATAAAACGGTTTGTACAATTATAAATTTCAAAAATATTCCACAAATATCTTCCTGGAGTCCAACAATCTGGTCTCATGTGAACAAATAATAATAAGATTTTGCAGATTAAACATTTTTTCAGGCAGGACCCATAAGCATTGTCATGGTTACAATAGTATTGAACTCATCTTTATTTCAATTGTTATTTATTGCAATTTTTATACTTTCAAAACATTTCTAAAACTTCTTTAAATGAGGAACCAACTCATGTATCTGAATTCGTTCCAGGCATTTAAATTTTAAATTTTGGCGCACAATAAAAAACAGCTGATTGCTTCCACAAACGAGTGTGGACCTGTGGCTGAGCTAATCAAACTGTCCCATAAATTGGTTTTATTTGCAAATCTAAAAGAAAACAAAAAGTTTAGTGTGACTCAAAAGGTAATTTAAGCGATAGTCATACCTTTCCCGAATGGCCACCCAATGTTCGGAGAGGAAATTGAATAGAGTTGTATAGCCACTGGAACCACCAGTTAGCATACTGAAAATGAGAAATATATCATTTTCTGAAAAGTTAATATTTTGCTGTAGAATTGTCAAGTCGAGTAGGCGATTTATCTTTTCCGGTTGCGATGGACAACCAGCTAAAGTCTTCAATAAGTAAGTTCTTTCGCTTTGTACTCTCGATTTTGGAAACTGAATGACACGTTGTAAGCCAAATTCCCATTCCTCTGTTGAGCCCCATTTAAAAACTGGGCAAATGTATTGATTTGGTACTCTGAAAATAAATGTAAAATCTTTTGTTAATATATAGAAAGGAATACAAACGGATTTTCATAATCTGGATCGGAACTTTGTTGCCAAACTTTGTACGCCTTTTGTGCCTCTTCAATGCATGGCCGATAACCGGCACGACACAAGAACGTTTTGGCCAATGAACGAAGATCAGTTCTCCAATACTCTTCAGGTGTATTCTCTGGTCCCAACTCCTCATATAAAGGTGCCAGCAATGTTGTTACATATGCCTAAAAAAGTCATTTTTTGCAAAAGTCAAATTTTATATCTTATCCCTCAGCTTACCTCAAACTTTTTTGTGGACTGCTGACATATCGATGTGTCGTCCTATATGGTCAATAAAGGTAAATACTGGATTCCAAACAATATGATTACGTTCAAATTTCATAAAGAGAGTCATATTAAAGGCGGTGGCAAAACTAAGATCGCCTGCATAAGCAAGATTCCAAGCATCCGCCTGGGTTTGCTTATCCTTAAGCTGTGCCTGGCGCTTAAATGTTTCTTGGACTGTTTCTTTGCAATTTTCCTTGCCGTTGGGACACAAATCCTGGCCAAATTTGTCCTTTCCCAAGTTGGATTTTTCATTTCAATCATGGAATATTTTCTGCAACAAATTAAGAAAAAGTCAACAATAATAAATGCAAATAAAATAAATTCAATAAATTTGTTTTCTTACATTCTTCTTACACATAGAAATTAGGAAAAAAATCCAAAAATCCAAAAATTTCAAATTGGCATTTCCGCTTTCTTCTTAGAGATGGAATTGTTTGGAAATTGAACTTTCGATAGAGATGGGAGAAACTTTGAAATTGAAACTTCCAATATCGAAATAAAATAAAAGGGGGGATAAAAATCGGGGTTTTTGAAATTGATAAATTAATGTTTCTGCATCAGAAATTTCTGTTTTAAGGAGAATTCCTTACAATAAAATTGAGGAAGGCATTCTTGAATTTAAGCAATATGCAATATGCAAAGCAATATGGAATCTCAGACATAGATATCAGAAACTGCAATTTATTGGATCAGGATCATATGGCCAAGTTGCGAAGGCTTCTGTGGGACAAAGCAATTCTCAAGTGGCCATTAAAAAGATATCCCAAGCATTCGATAGCAAAGTTTTTGCGAAGTTGGCGTTCCGCGAACTTTCCGTGTTAATGCACGTGAGTCATCCGAATTTGATAAGCCTATTGGATGTATTCCTTTCTCCCAACTTGAGCGAGATTTATCTGGTGACCCATTTAATGGAGGCTGATCTGCATAAAGTCATACAAACACAAAATCTCACAGAGGAGCATGTTAAGTCATTCTTAAGCCAGATACTTAATGGATTGACCTACCTTCACGCCCGTGGCATAGTTCATAGAGATCTGAAACCATCCAATATTGCCATCAATGGAAATTCTGACTTGAGAATTTTGGATTTTGGCTTGGCACGAGCCGCAAGCTCAGATATGACTGGCTATGTGGTGACACGTTGGTATCGTGCTCCAGAAGTAATACTCTCATGGTGCGAATACGATCAAGCAGTAGATGTATGGTCAGCGGGATGCATCCTAGCGGAATTGATTACCAGCCAAGTTCTATTTCCGGGCAAAAGTACATACAATCAATTGACAGTAATTTTCAATCTGGTGGGCACTCCATCAGCTGCTCTAATAAACAAAATATCAAATAACGTCACACGTAGATGGCTATCGGAAGGACCTCGTCGTGATGCTCAAGACTTCAACGATGTGTTTAAGAATTTTAGCCCAATGGCGATTGATTTGCTGAAGAGGATGTTGCAGCTTGACCCCGAGGAACGTATTAGTTCTGGAGAGGCATTAAAGCATCCTTATCTTAACAACTATTCCACACCCATGTACGAGGACTTCCATCCGATTTACGATCAAAGTTTTGAAACTTCAAACCTATCCTTAGGGGATTGGAAAAGAATCATTATAGAAAAGATCGAACAATTTCCAACTCTTGATATAGAATCAAATATTGAGGGAAAATAAATTTGGATCTCTTAAATTATCCTTTTTCTCACATCAATGTTTTTATAATAAAAAAAAAACAGAGTAAAGTTCCAATATGTATGTATGTATATGGTTGCATTTTCAGCATTATGCATTTATTTACTAGTCCTTTTCAATTGATTAAAAATTCCTATTACATAAAAGCGCTTTGAACTAACAATTGGAAAAGTAACAAATTACATAAGATCAAAGGTTTCTTCTTTTTTTGTTACAATAATATTATGTTAAAAATAACTTATGGGATTTATACAACAAAATTTCACTATTTACAATGCTTACACAATAATTATATCAATTCATTATTAAAGATATTTCTATAGTTATAAAATTTTATGCGTATTTTTATTATTTATATAACAAATGTATATTTGTAGTTTTTGTTCTATTTTTCAGCCATGTGCTTGGTTTATTTACTATGACTAGTTGATGCGTTCTCTTTGTTCTATTTTAATTGATTTTGATTTATTTTTCATTTGTTTTGTTTGTATTCTTTTGTTCGGCACAATCTGGGAATTAGTTTTGTTTTTTGAGTTTTGAGTTTGGTTTTAATTTCGTTTAGAAAACATGGCCTTGCAGTTTAGTTGACCTCAATCCTGGACGGAACCTAAACAATACACAAAGACTATTTAATAGCAAGCTGAACAAACAATTTTAAAATGAGCAAAGACACGAAATGAATTGAGGATATTGTGAATTGTTTGTTGTTATTTGTGACTAGATAGGGTTTTGTATATATATATATGTATATGTATATATTTATATGATAATTGGTTGATCTTTGGAGTTGTACAACTTTTGCGTTGATTGCGATTAGTTTGATTTCGATTAATTTCTTGATACGAGTACGAAATATTTCAGAGTTCATTATTAACAGTATTTAATGGCTATAACTACTACACATACTAACTAATAGCTCTCTACAAACAAGCTAATTAAAGGCTAAAGTTTAAACAAAGTCCGTTCGTTTTTTTATTGGCGTTATTACCTCGTTGCCATTGTCATGTTTAGGCATAGCTCATGATCTCTTAGATCACCCCAGCCGCCATTGCCCTTGCGTAGTTTTGATTTCTTAATCAAACTGGGCACGGTTAAAGTGAGGGAGCGGGGGAAAAGTTGATGTGAATTGCGGGCTATGCGTAAGACATGCTGAACCTTGGAGATAACCTGATTGGATTCGCAATTCTTGTTCTTATGATGAACCCCACTGGAAAGAGTTAAATCTCTGATTAAGTGAAGAGTAAAATGTATTTTAAGGGACACTTACCATTCGCCTATGTGAAAGACACGAGGTCCCTTAACTATCATGGCATGGAGTTTGCGTTTCAAACACTGCTGGGATACATGTTGCAATGACCAATCCCAGTTATAATCATCGTATGTGCAAAAATGACGAGCACACTTCCGTATGCCCATCCAGGTGGTGCGATTGAAGGCAAAGCCCATATTGTGTTTGCTGCTTATCCAAGGCATCACCTCCACCTGTGGCAGAAAGTGGCAGAGCAAGATAGTAATATTGATAGCAATCACAAATCGTGTAGAGTATTGAGAAAAGGATTTAAACAAATCGTAATCGATAGTTAGTATAGTTTGAGAAGGGGTCATGCGAATTTCATTGTTCTCTTTTGTTTTTCTGTTAATAATGATGGGTCCTCATTTGGCTAATGATAACAAATTAGTCTTATTTCGATCATTTGCATAATTGATTTTTCAATTTGAACAAAACACGAACGAGTAATGATAATGATTTATATATGTAAGTAATTGCAAGCAAAATGGGAGACGCACTCAAATACCTTGCCATAATCATTGAGAATGCCTTCCCTATCAATCTTCTTCACCTTTACACGGGCATGCAACTGGTTTTTGGTGGGGCAAAATGGGATACAACACAGATTTACCCACATAAGACAAAAAGATTAAATAGCAAAAACAAATTTCAAAAACAATTTGTGTTTAATGTTTAAAAAAGAAACCAAAGAAATGAAGTAAAGCATGCTAAATAGCCAAAGCGAATTGAAAATGTTCTAGTATCATGCAGAGAAAGTGGTTATCAAGAGAAAAAAACAACTACAAACGATAATCGTTCAAGATGAATTCACATTGGAGTAGAAATTGGCCAACAAAACGGGCTATGCTTTTTCTATTCCATAGTAAAGACATTGGCAAGTGCATATTAGCTATGTAAAATTGATTTTGACTGATTTCGACGGTGCACTACCTTCTGATAGACGGAATACAATGATGGCAGGACATGATAGTTCCATGTTTGTGCACCATTTTTATTATTAAGATTGTTGTTGTTATTGTTATTATTGTTATTGCTATTCTCATTATTGGTGTCAGATGGGGCAGTGGCGGTGACAGTGTTGATGAGGTTCGATCTCTTGCTATTTTTGTGGCCGCCAGCATGGTCAGTGACATCAACAGTGTCGCCCACATAGACTTTTACATTTTTTAATGATGTCGTTGATGACGATGATTGCGCAGATGATGTGGATTGCATTGAATTTCTATTATTATAGTTATTATTATTATTATTGTTGTTGTTATTGTTATTATTATTATTGTTCCTATTGAATCCTAATAGACTGTTTGTTGAGATCAGCGAGGAAGCATAGGATTTCTTGTTAGTCTGCATGATGATAGTTTATACATATATATATAGAAGTAAGAGAGATTTTTTAATATATATAAATATATATAACATATATTTGCAAAATAATATATTGAGGAATACGTTTTGTGTTTCAAAATAAACAAATTTGAACAAAAATTAATTAAAGACCCTATGCAAATATATTAGACATAGAAAATGCAACCGTTAATAAACTAACAAAGTTCATTTTTGATTAACAACTTAAAGGGAATGATGCATTATTATTTTTAAGCCAAAATATTGAATTGTCAATAGTGTAATTTGTAACCAAAACACAATGTGTTGTTGTAATGGCTACTACCTTTCGGTTGCATTCCCTTATTGACATGTAAATTTACCTATGTATTGTTAAACGAGAATTATAAGTATTGGCAAGATGTAAAATAATCCATTGAGAATGTGTATATGTGTTTGTGTGTGTGTGCCCTTGTGGTTTATGGTATGAATTGTGTCTTGAATTCAAATGTTTATATATTGTATGGATTGTTTTATTTTGTTGCTAGTAATAACAATTGCACTGGCAGAAGCTTTAAGTTGTTTGTTACAATTTAAAAATTAAATTATATATGTAAATCGAGTGAAACAGAAAAGGAAAATTGAAAACTATAAAACATTTCCAATGATTGTTTTGTCGATGCTTTTTCTGTGTTGTCTCACCTTGCTGTGATAAGTATAATAGTTGAATGTCTTCAGATAGGTGCCCAGAGAAAGGACATTGCATTGGGGGCACAAGTCTTTGGTGCGTTGTTGCATCATGGCCAGTATATAAAGAAAATCTTCGGCCACATAGTGATCCTCCTCTAGGAACAAAACCAGACCTGCAACAAACACACACACACACACACACAAGTCAAGTTGAGGAATCAAGAAATGAGTTTTCATATTTTTCATTTATACCCGTGTGGAAACGTGTCACTTCCAGCTCATTGAATACGCGATTCGCCTTCCACCACCAATGATGTTTGGTCTGAGTAAATTTGGCCTCACGATAATGGCCATAGAGATCCGGATAAAGCGCATTATTACAATTTGTGATTAAAGCTCTGTAAATGATGAATTATTATATTGAAATATTGTCGTTCTAATGGTTGAAGGACATAAAATACGCACTGATCCTTTTTTATGTTCCTGGGACAATCGTTGGGATCGAGTCCAGGGTACTCATGGGGATGGGTTTGTATGGAATATGGATAGAATATTTGCAGCACTTTACAAAAGTCAATTTGCTGCACCAGATCATTGATGTCATCGTCATAATAATCATGTGAGAAGACAAGGAGCACCTTGGATATATCACGGGCCTGGGCCAGACTCACAATTAAATGACGCAAATACGTGATTCTCGTGTGCACCTAAATAAACGTCAAGATTTAAGTTTATATTCATGTTTTTCTTTTAGTTAATAGTCTCACCTGGATGACAATTATCACAGAATCGTTTTGCAGCGGTCCGAAGATGTCCTCATTTAGGACCAACTGCATCTCGTTGTAACGGATTATTTGACGTTTAATTTCCGTCATATTTGGCGGATGATAGACATCAAAATTAAGTGTAGTAGCTGTGGCCATAGCACCAGCACTGGTGGAATTCAAAAACATAGCTGCATAGTAAATAAATTTATTAATGATTGAATAAATATTTCTGGACTTCCGTTTCATTCTTACCCCCGATTGCTGTAGCTGCAGCAGTGTGATTACGCGTATGCGGAGTTAAATATTTGTGCAATGGAGCCGGTACCATGGCCAAAATGGCATCTTCTGAGTCATTGGTTACAGCATCACTTAAAACAGTGTCCCGGCTATCCACTGAAAGGCAGATATGTTATCATTCTTTTTGAGATAAGCCAAATCTATGTACTTACGGTAGTTGAAATTGTGATACTGCACTAGACCAAAAATGCAGAGAGCAAATATAAAGATGCTGCGCATATAGAAATTGTTGCGCTTACGTCCCATAGCTCCAGTATTGGGCAGTGGTACCAGGATGCGTCCTGTAAAATGCAACAAAGTTTGATCATATCCTTACAACAATGGAAAGTATAATACTTTAATAATCTTTATATAACAGGATTAATTTTTTCTACAAAACTTTGAACTGCTCGAGAATTTGGTGTCACTTTAGTTATGACAAAGTAAAACCACGATATACGAATCTGAAGGATATCTGTCCGGTACTAACGACAAAATTTCGTTGACTTGGTTGGTCCCCATACAAATTTGTAAGAGGGTCGCCGCTCTTAGCAACAAACCGACGATATTATACACGATTCAACCGAATAATAAGACCTTCCGAAAGAAATATAGCAAAATAGTGCCAAAAAACTGAAAAATGTATACTCCTATCAATGATCGGCAACCTTAGTTATAAAAGAAGCAGCGACTCGAAGGTTCTTACGCTCACTACTCTCTTTTTTCAGCTCCGCCTTAGAAACGTAGCAGTTACCTTAGCAATGCTGCTGAGGAAAAAACCGAGAGAGAGCCGACTTTTTTCAATTTTTATTGAGTTAGAAAAACAAGGCAATGTTATAACCGGATTCTACTGTAATTTATTGTTCTATTCAGACAACAAATCAAAGCCTCCCATTTTTATTTTCGGAGTATTGAAACATTTTGAGAAAAATGGGATTGATTTGATTTAATTCTAAAAGATATAAATTGTAAATCCGCAAAAGTGTTTTATTTATTTACAGTAACATTTAAAGCTAAAAAATACCTCTAATTTTCGACATTTTCGTCAAATTTTGAACATAGTCCTTGTACAAATTGTCCTTCCGCTTTTGGCTCTCTCGTTCTCTTCTATTTTTCAGTTGTTTAATGAGCGAGTGCTTTCATTTTGGCATCTGGAAATGTATAGAACAGAAATAATCAAAATCAGAGATAGAAATTATATTCATTTCAATTAAATTTGAAGTAAATTTAGCTAGGGGAAAGACGCAGAAACGCTAATCACAAAAGTAACGTAACGACTACCCATCCCAGATGCCCGACCGCCATTGCTCATACGACGTGTAGGCACTTGAGTTTATTTAGGCGATTAGCATTGGACTTATACCATAACCAGACGCAAAGTAGCCGCCATACAAATGCCAACCAGGGCAACCAAGGGGGAATAAACGAAGGTAGCGGAAGAGCTAAAGAAAGACGTGGAAACAGCGGGAGCGGAGGAGAAGAGCAGTTGTAAGTGGGCGGCATATAGTTGGGCCTTCTATAACGTGTCGTGTCGTCGACAATTGGCATAAAAATAGATTTAAGTTTTTTGCCGAGTTTGCCTCAAATATTTCAGTTGTCAAATATTATAGTTTTTCGACCATATTTAAGCAATCTCGTGAATGCAACTAATATATGAATGCCTGTATTTAAATTGATGGTAGTATTTGTGTTCAGTCTCTGTTTATGCAAATGTATACAAGAAAACTATTTTATTTATCAATTAATGTAACTAAAAAACACATTTTATTAACCATTTGATGTGGAAAACATTTGTATATACACATTTATGGGTACGCATATATAAATAGAAGGTTATCAGCGGTCAACCTTTTGTTTTTACGCTTAATTCCCAAATGTTTCTCTCATTAGTAAAAAATTAAAAATTATTTACTGCCAAATCATATATATATTAATTTTCTCCATTACAATTTGATAGTTTTAAACAAATTGTGAAAAACGCCCTCAATTTAGCAATCAAGAATTTTTTAACAAATCTTATCAACAAGTAAATTTCAATAGATTCAGAGTAAAATCATCATTTAGCCGGGTTGACTTTGAACGTGCAAATGTTTGAATACTCTTTCAAGCATTTGTTTTACTCTACCTAGAAAACAATCTGTAAAATTTTTTATATAGAAAATTGAATTTTTGTATTGCAGCCCTCATATGTATATAATATAAACCCAGAACCTGTCATCAAACTCAAATGTTTGACGCAAAAAGGATTTTCCCACGGGTTTTAATGTATACCAAACTACAAATTGTTCAGTTTCATGACATCATCATACAAAGCCATCCGGAATTTGGTAGACAGCGTCGCTTGAGACCCATTTCTACAACGTTGCTTAGTTTTAAACGGGCATGTCCATGTTTCACAGACGGTTTGTCTAAATATTAGAATACAGTACATTGTAATTCATTATCGTTAGGCTAAAATGTGATGCGCTACTGTTAAAAAGTAAGCAGTTTAGTAATCAGCACAGGAAAAAAAAGGTACTTCAATACAATGCAAACCCACAGCGCATTAAAAGCTATTATAATTTTGTATTTTTCCATGGTCAAGACTAGAACTTAAGTCTGATCTATTGTAAACAAGACGTCTATCCACAATGCTATCAACCCAGATTCTCGCCCATTAAAATAGAGCTAATTGAGGACATACGTTAGCCAGTAGGCCACTTACAGCCATATAAGACACAGTTTTCGACCGACTTCGGATATATGTATGTATATATAACCGAACATGACTGTTCCGACCCGCAGAACTCGCGATATAAAATGCCTCCAGTATACATCAAATTTAGAAGTAGATTGCATTGATCCCTACGAACGGAAAGGCAGTCAATCATATAGAATCTAGAAGCCGATCGAGTCGACTCTGTAATTTTAGTAATTTTCGATATTGAATCTACACGGCGGTTTATAAAGTCATTGATTGGGGGTAAAAATAAGAGAAAAATGTCGAAAATTATGTGAAATATTATGATTTTGAAGGGTGTCCAAACCGCCAAGACTTTTCCCCTTGGATCCGGCGTAGGCGGGAGAAGAAGAATACTTTGGAAATACTTTCTTCAACGAGTCTCACACTTCTTAACTAAGTTTATATACCCTATTTGCGAGGGTATAACAACTAATGGACAGATAGGTAACTCATTTTATATATTTTTCTAAATTAGGAACTTGCTAATTAAAATACAGGTTATTAAATCAATATTCAATAAGAACATTAACGAATTGGAACAAATTTATTAATGTGGTTTGGTTTTCCGACTTGAATTTACTATGCATCTCCTCCCGCTCTTCCCTCATACTTTCTAGATAAACAATAAACTTGTAAATATAGTTTCAGTTGAATGTTTAATAAAATCGATAAGTTTCCATCCAAATATAGGAAACTTTCGTCTAATGGTTATTAATATTTTGACTTTGAATTTGAACTTTATTGCTTCGAGCTGAAATGCCAAGTAGTCAAGTACATACATCCATATACCTACACTATAGTTCAAATAGTAGGATCAAGTGGTGCCTCAAGTAATGTGGGGGGCTGCGGGGGGTCTGGTCTGGCTTCGGTCTGGGGTCGGAAGTGTTTCTGGGGCGCGTCCAAAAGGATGGAAGGGGAGCGGAAGCAAAGAAAACAGGTATTATTCGGTTTAGTTGTTACGAAATACCAAGCATAAGTAAAGCAGAAACGAACGACGAATAGCAAAAGCAAAGTTCGATGTTTTATTTGCATACCCTGTACACACACAGTGGGTAAATCGGGTATGTCCGTCCTAAAGGAAACTACCCACTAGCTAGTATTCCACATTGATCGTTGATACGATTAATTTAGAGCGTATTTTTGTGTTTTCTAAGGGGTATATGGAGGTCGGTGTCGTCATTTTCAATGCAAAACTGTTTTTTTTTTTCTTTCGCCCATTGTGCTAATTAAGGAAATAGTAGTTCCACCCACCTTTGGTTAAATTTGCAATTGTAGCGGCATCATCATCATCATCATCCGCGTCATCGTCGTTTTACCTCACCCTCACTTCTAGGTCCGATCGATTTTTCAGATTGGCTACGCCAATTCAAAATGCAGCTAAACGATTTTGTTTGCTCTTCAATTGTTCCGGCTGATTTGAAGCCACAACAATTTGAATTGACAACATTTTTAAGCAATTAACTTTAATTCACAATTGATTTTCTTGTTAATTCGTTTTCGTTGTTGTTGTTGTTGTTGTTGCTATTGCTTGCTTTGAGTTTCAGATTTATGCAATTTCGATACACACACATACTGGCACCTGCTATTGCGGCTGCTGCGGCCACACAAATACAGAGCACACAAATAGGCATCTGAGGGGACGGGGGCGGGACTACATTTCACTGGGACTGCGACTTATCTAAATTTTTAATTTGATTTCTTTTCATTTCTTGTTTAGTTATGCACTCTCTTTCTTTCCGTATTAATTTGTGTATTCACTGGGACCGAAATCTCATCCGACGTGAAAGTATCTCACAGTACGCGCGCGCCGAGATACTTTACAAATTTATTTTCACTAAAATCTTGTATTTTGTTGTATTTGTCAACCGCGTAGGAGGGAGAAGGGGCATCCATTTGTTGTAAACTTTTTAGACGTCCGCGACGAGTACGGCACGGCTGAGCGTTTTTTTTTTTTTTTTGAATGTTTGAATGTTGATTTGTTGTTTGCCTGGCCAAATAAGTCAAACCTCCCTTGAGATACTCTACATTCAAACTCATTCGAATTGCCCGCAAAACGAACACCCGCAACACGTCCGCTCACGTCGAAGATAAAAACAACAATAATATTAAAAAATACGTAAACATAAAGTATTGTTACTATAAAATATATGTAGATATATGAAACATACAATATGTTTTTTCTCAGTGCACACAAAAACAACAAAACCAACAACAACATGGCGAGTCGCGCTTCGAACCACTTGAAACAACATCGAACTCGAACAGTGATGCCATTTTTTGTTAGGCCAAAACACCTTAATCGACTCAAGAAAACAGCTAAAAAAAGCTAAATCTCCGGAAATAAAAGTGGAAAAAACGTGATTTTTATATATTGTTTTTCATTTAAGAATGAATGTATTATCCAATAATACTATATTGTCAATATCTTCCTCAACGCTCGGATAATATTCTCTCTGTTCTATTGAAGTTTGACAGCTGGGTGTTAGCTGGTAATCGAAACAGCATATGTTTTGATGGTGCATCCATACCTGAAATTTTAGATAAATTAATTTCTAATATAAAAATCTCTAGATATATAAATATGGACGTTTAACATATCAACGTTCATCCTGTTTCATATTTTTGATTTAACCTAATTTACTTGGCTAAAACTGCATTTGACCAAGGCAGTGACAGCATTTGCAGAGTAACTGAAGCCAACTCATTTAACCGTCGTCTACATTTTTCCAAAATGAGAAAAAATAAGATTACAAAAACAAATAATTCAATTTGCAAAAAAAAAAAAAAATAAAGTTCTCGCTGCCCACTGTTTTAAATCGCATTTCCAAAACAGCCAGATCTGGCTGAAAAAAGCTGAAATGACACCAGTGAAATCGAGGCATTAAGTGAAAAAAGCGAAAAATTGCACATACGCCGCAAAAAAAAAATCGAATTCGAACATTGGATGCCAACTTTGAACATTGTCGCCGTAGTGCTAAGGTCAAAGTCGAAGTGCTAAGGGCTGAGTTGAAAGTGCTAAGGGCCCACATTAATCGAAACAAGCGAGAGTACCCCGATTGTCAAAACTATCAATTTCATTCGATACAAATGTAGTCGATGACGATAACGATAACTTTGCAGCACTGCGAAAATGTAATCGGTTACCTCGCCGTCTAATATTTTGTGTGGCTATTTATTAATAACAAACTACATAAATACCAAGTGCTAAAACGCCGATTAAGTGCTTGTGCTCGAGACATTGTCAACTAAATCGAATATTAAACACACACACAACGAAACGCGCAACAAAACGTCCATTAAATCAAACGGCAAAGCAGAGGCAGAGCAAGGCAATAGCAGCAGCAACAACAACAACATAAAATACACAAAATATTAAGAAGCAGCAACAACAATACCATACATATATATACATACAAATATTGAAAAGTGATCAAGTGTGCTGAAAAGGATAGGTGGAATCCGTTTTGTTATTATTTAATAAGGAGTGCCAGCGGTATAATTCAAACGAATGAAATGCTGTAGACAACGAATTTTCATTGCATTCTCTTCGCCTCCCCCACCTCTGGCCCATACACTGGCGACCAGGGTTGCCAGAGGATGAGGATGACGGCAACAGAAACGGCAACGACTCCTGCCATTTAAAAAGGAAAACAACAACAAAAACGCATATAATATTAAAATAAAAAGAAATATGCCCATAGAGACAATCACAATTCCCACCTAGCAGCGCATCTATATCTAGACTGTTGGCCAAGTGGAATTGCCAACATATATCCTGGTGCTGTGCCTGGTGCTTGGTGCTATCCGCCTACGTCCGCATCCCACTAAGCCTTGTTTAGTATTTAATTCGGTTTAATTGTGCCTCTTCCGTCTTGTTGACAATTTCTTCTACTTTTTTTTTTTTTTTGTTGTTATTCGCATTTGAATTTGTTGAACGTTCCACACACTATTAACTCCATGAATCCTCCCTACTTGTGCAATTTGCCATTAATTAATTAATTGTTACACATACAAAAAAAAAAAAAAACAAAATAAGGATATAAACAACACAGAAGAGCGGAATCCCCTCGTTGAGCATTAAAAATCAAAATGAAAACTTCCTTTTCAAATTTGCCATTCAAATCGCGTCCAGTCGCTGAAGCAACAATCAATTTACACCCGTCCAAACCCACCACGCTCGCCAGGATTACGCCAGGAACATTGTCTTTAGCATATCCATCATCATCATCGTCATCATTATCAACGATCTGGAATGAAGGCATATGAGCAGGACATCATAAAAAATAATCTAAAGGTATGTAAGTGTTATTCTCCATCTAAATTATAATCCAGTTTAGTTATTAATCTTTCATTTTTAGTTTTGCACAGAATCTTTGGATTCAAATCTTGAATCAGCAGTAACCGCAGTTTTCAATCCTCCAGTTAGTAGTCTTATATTTGTACAAACATAAACCAAAAGTAGAGCTTTGCCTATTAAAACTAATCTCAAAGTGAAGGAGACTCTAATCATGGCGAAAGACTCCAAAATAGATTTGCATTAGGTTTCCGAAAGAATAAATATCTCTCTACAGAAAATTAGTTATCCAACCACGAAACGGGACTTTACAAAACAAATTCTTGGCATAATTGAAAATTTTTGGTATATATGTAGTTATTCTTCCATTTTAGCTGTCATACAACTTCTTTAAAGATTTTATTTGCAATATTCAACATTTTGAAAAAGGCATTTGAAAAATTTGTTCAGTCTAAATTGAAGGATAAAAGCGTGAAACTGTTTATTAAAGGCAAAAAATGACTGAATAATATTGCTATAATATCACTTGAACGACCAGAAAATAGATTTAACAGATTTGTCTAGTCCTAAACATCAGAAGTGTCTTATTTATGAGTAAAAACCCATTCAATTGTTACGTACACTAGAAGGTCTTTAGTTTATTTAATATATAATTAGGTTGTTGATAAACAAGATATTTTTGTCAAACCTTTAGTTTTCTGCTTCAAGCTCATTGTGAGATATATATATGTATTTATATTTCGATTTGGTACTTCGGACATTAGGGTTAAAATATCAAAGAAGCTAACTCAATTCATCAATACACAAACAAAACATATCTCTTTTACTACATTTTTTTCTTCTTCTTCTTCCATCATTCCCTAAGCAAAGCACTACACGCATACACATACAGTTTATGTAGCGTGGCGTCTGTGTGTGGTCTGCTGCTTTGTTTATTGCGGCCAATAACGTGGTAGGCAGCGCTTAAAGGAGAGCCGATTTATATTGACTGTAACTTGTGTTCTATTTATCCGATCAGATTCAAATTTTGGGATCTGAGGTTTTATATCCAATACTATCATATTACTAAATTTCATGGGGATTCTCAAATTTCTTCAGCTATGTTTCTTCTAGAGATATATGATATAGTGGTACGATCCGGATGATTTTCATACTTTGTTTTACACGGGTTACAAGTAACTTAAATCCCAAGTTTCATCCCAATATAGTTAAAAATTAGAATACCTTCATTTTCATATTTGGGATATATGTACATACATATGTACATATCCAATTTATAAAAATTCAACGAAAAGCTTACAAAATCTAAGAACATCTCCAAAATGTCCTGCTCACATACTTAAGCAACCTGGAGAAAAATGGTCGAAAAAGTTAAAATTTTCCTAATATTTCTTCTACTTTTAATAAAATTACTTTAATATTGAGTGGGATGACCTTTCTGGCTAACAACAGTGGAGCAACGCTTTGGCATTGAATCTACAAGACGTGCGTCCTGTTGAGGGGTGTTTTTCTTCCACTCTTCTTGCAAAATACGCCCCAAATCGTTTTTATACCCTTGCAAAAAGGGTATATTAATTTTGGTCAGAAGTGTGCAACGCATAGAAAGAAGCATCTCAGACCATATAAAGTATATATATTCTTGATCGGCACGACGAGACGAGTTCAAATAGCCATGTCCGTCCGTCCGTAGGCTTGTATATACTGCTGGCGTTGTATATCTCGGATTCAGCCGGATCAGACCGCTATATCATATAGCTCCCATACAAACGTCAAAGTCACGAACAGTGACTTTCTTAATAACTTCAATAATTTTATAGCTATTGTCATTTGGTGTTTGTCAGTTTTGTGTTCTTATTAATAATTGTTCGAAATATGATTAAGATCGGGTGACTATATCATATACCTCCCATAGGAACGATCGGTCGAATACAGTGACTTTTGTCAATAACTTCGTTACTTTTAATGCGGTTGCTTTCAAATTAAACATTTGATAGTTAAATATGCCTGTTAGTGTCTGTGCCGAATTTGGTAAAGATCGGGTAACTATATCATAGAGCTCCCATAGAAACGATCGGTGGATAAAACGTTTTTACACTTTGATGGCTATGGGTAAGGAAAGAGTAGCCCAAAAAGATGCAAAGGCTCTCTGGTTATTTGCTGGTTTTTTTTTGGCCAACGACTTGTTTAAGGATTCCACAAAAGTTCTCTGTAAAATTCAAGTCGTGGCCACCATGTTTAACGGTCTTCTTCGTGTATTTGGGGTCCAATTGTTTGTTGGGAGGACGTCGTACATATGGTTTACCATCACTTCCAAAGACATAAAACTTCGATTCACCACTCCAAACAATCATGTTCATAAAATTGGGACCTTTTTGAATATGCTCTTTGGCGAATTAAAGGCGCTTTTTATACCCTTGCAAAAAGGGTATATACATTTTGGTCAGAAGTGTGCAACGCATAGAAGTTAGCATCTCCGACGAGATGAGTTGACCGTTGACCGACCGTCGGTCCGTCCGCCAGGATCAACGCAAACTCCAGCAGGGGTTGTATATCTCAAATTCAACCGGATAGGACCACTATATCATATAGCTCCATACAAACGGCAAAGTCACGAACAGTGACTTTTCTCAATAACTTCGTTATTTTCTAAGCTATTGTCGTGAGACTTAATACTGTGCCACTAATACTTACAACTGTGCCAAATTTGATCAAGATCGGGGTACTATATCATATAGCTTCCATAATAACAATCATAATAACAAACAGTGACTTTGATCAATAACTTCATTGTTTCCTTTGGATTGTGGGCCGTTCGTGTATAAAACCCTTTCCACGACGGATATAGGTAAGGTGGATTAACAAAATAAACTAGCAAGGGTATACAAGCTTTGACGCGGTCGTAGTTAAAAGCCCCGGCCCTATAGTTAACATTTTTAATAGATATGAATGGTTTTTTTTGGGCAATGCGACCATATACTCCGAAGTCACTAGCCGTCTTCTAATGGCCTGAGCTGACCCATTCACGCGTCAAGAACGGATCGGCTTTACTGATTTTGGCAATCCGTCTATCGTCGTTTATGTCGTTTTTCTGGGCTTTTCACGTGTAATATTTTCACAGGTTCCATGTTTCTTATAAAATGTAAAGTCTTACAAATATGTAGAATACTTGTGTTTCTTTCGGCCCGATTTGTACTTAAATTTTTAGCCATAGCGGTCAAATTGTTTTGGGAAACTGATTTAGTATTCAAATAACTAGCTAACTTATCTTAACTTCTTGTCTTAATGTCTTGTGGCTTAAGTCTATGAGCACCACTGTATATAAAATACTACATTGTAACGTGGAGACTAACTCGAACTATTTTAATACTCGAAGGTGACTAAGCAATGTTGCAAAGAAAAGTTACATAAAGCATAAAGAAGTTGGTTTGTTGTTTTCGTGAGGTGTTTAGATCTCTCCATACAATTTCATACAAAGAAGTGTGTCAAATATTGTTAACTTGGTTCAAATTGTCTCATGTTATGTATGAGAAACTCTCCTTTTTTCATTTATATTAACAAGGAGAAAAATGATTAATAAATAAGATTATTATGAGTAAGCCAGGTAACTATTTAGCTTATAAGTAATAATCTTATACCCTTAATCCGTAATCCTTTTGTGAAAAAAGATCTCCGCTCAATTATTATAATATGTATACCATCTCAATAGGTCATACTATGTCAAATAGTTATTACAAACATTATTATTAAAACTGCAAAACTTTGTTAATTTGTTCAAAGTTAGATCGATAATTTTTCTTTAACTTTTAGGTTCTGTAAGTTCTACAAGAAAGATCAATGTGGCGTATAAAGTTAGAGAAACATAAAGACGTAATTTGTACAATGATTCACACCTATACTAGACTATTTTGATTCATAAACATATTTTATCTACAACATAGAAACAATTGTATTTCCATTTGTTAAATAATCAATTAATAATAACATTTCCATTTCAGGTACTTCATCAAATGATATCGATAAGTTTAACAATCATCCAGAAAACAACTAACGAGCGTAGATATTATAATAAGTGAAACAAAAGGAAATAATAAGGAAAACTTTATTACAAATCGGATCAAACAGAAGCTTAAACAATTTTGAAGACTTAACAAAGCCTTATTTTAATTTTATCACAAAGCTTTGGCATTTTTCACTTTAAGTTCGCTTTTGGTAAGTAAAAAACAAATAAAAAGAATTTCAATCTATTGCAATTGAAATAAATTCAATAAGTATATTTCCTATAATTTAATATACGCTTAACTTGAATCAATTCGTGCGCGAAATATTTGAATAAATCGCCCCCAAAATGTGCAAATTGTTAAGGGTTACTTATTTCAAACCCATTTGAAAGGCATATCAATATTTTTGACTTTAGCCAAAGGGTTAGACAATTTGCGTATACAGTTTGACTGCAAATTCCAAAATCAGATTTAGTTGAACGTGTGGAATGTGGCACATTTTGTCTTTCGTTTTACTATTGATAAAAATTTCACCCTCAAATCCAAATCCTTTTGCCAATTAATGGATGGAACCCCAACAGAAGTTAACGCATTTTTTCCTGCTCTTTGGCTTGGAGAGTTTTTAAAACTCTATTCACTTCCGTTTGGATCTTTTTTACATTTTATGGTTAAAATAATGAACAGATGATCTTTGATTAAAAATTATTTTGTATATTATGTTTTCAACCACTCACTAAATTTGAAGTTTTTCATATTTTTACGTCAATTAAAATTCATATTCTTGTTAAATATGTAAAATTTGTTATGTACATATATTACACAGGCCGACATTTTTGAGGTAATGGAAGTGTTCTATACAGTATTTTATAGTATACTTATGGATGCCTATTTTCCAACAACAGATTCCCCAATATTTCACTTAATATGGATGTGATGGGCAAAAACCGAGTATGGCAGATTTGCTGGCAACAAATTTTTCAGTAACAATCTGCCTTTAAATGGATTTCCGTCCGTCATTTAGGCTCCAAGAGTCTCCCAAGAGTATTCTGCAGTTTTAATAGTCCTTTCAAAATCCACTCAATTGAAAAGAAGACTGCAACTAAATCATTATTTATTTATTACAATGAGAGCAATAAAAAATTTAGATGTTTAATAGTCGCCAATTTTATTTTGTGATTGTATCTCTATAATGAATCATCCCTTAGAAATGTTTTTTCCTGATAACTTTCTTCAAATGAGCTTAATTTGGTCAGTGTCAAATATAAACGAATAGACGTCAAGAATTAAAACATTGAAGTCCAATGAACGTCACAGGCTACAACATTCAAGGTCAATCCTTTGATATATTTGACAGTTTTATGACGTCAATAATAATTATTCATTATGGAACACCTAAGGGGAGCTAGAAGCACTTCTTAAGACGCATTTTTTGAAAGACAATAGACTGATGTTTATCAAAAAATATTATTATATTAATAATATTATATGTACCGCACCTGTAAGAAATCTACAGAAGAAATAAATAATTTTGTGGATTGTCCTAATTACGTTTACATTTTGAACGCAGAAATACAAAGAATTGTCCGAATAACTTTAAATTTGGACGAAATTTTCAACTGCTCCAATTTGCCAATACCAAATATACATACATATGTTCTTAATAAAGTACAGTCGAGTCTCGATAAGAAACTGTCGGTGCCTTGAAAAAACTTCGTTGGAATGGAAAACCCGGTAAATCTAAAAACTCTGTAATTCCTAAGAAATTCTGTTCCCCTGTCATTTTCAATTAT
This sequence comes from Drosophila equinoxialis, assembly GCA_018150345.1. NCBI lineage: Eukaryota > Metazoa > Arthropoda > Insecta > Diptera > Drosophilidae > Drosophila > Drosophila equinoxialis. The sequence continues at coordinate 2,389,665 of JAECWI010000504.1, forward strand.
CGATTCTCGACTGTACTTGAAATCAGCTCATTAATTGTTTTATTCAATTTGCTAAAAATTAATAGCTATTCAAAAAGAAAAGGAACTTATCTCCAAATCTAGGCCAAAGCCATTGCCGAAATAAATTTTTTCAATATTCATATATCCTGATCGAAGTACAAAATACTCAATGAGCAAATAAAATTCCAGCCAAATCCCAATGCTGTTTTCTGGTTTTTAGAAATGTTAAAATATTTCCGGATATCTGAAGAGCGTAAATACTTTTGAATAGTACGCTAATGATAATTGATACCGATTGGTTAAGACATTTGAAAAATCGAGATCATTGTGTTGAAAAACTCCAAACACATTTTACGTAAATAGTAATGGATTTCATTTTTTCCAAATGTTAAACAGTTTTGTAATCAATTACATACATTTTAGTTTACTTTTTTTGAAAGTATACGGACAATGTGTGGGATTATATTTTTAACTTCTGTGGAACAACACAGACGATTAAAGCAAACTCTTAAGCTACGTTTTATTCGAGAATCGTTGCTGTAGGTATTTCAAAAGCGATTAAGTAATCAACAGAATTGCGGCTGGGTTCAGAAATTGTTAACTTCCACTCTTTAACTGTAGAAATTATTTAATAGAAAGCGAAATTTTAAGGTAATAAAAAAGGGTGGTTGTATTCTGAACATAAAGTTTTGAAAGATTCTAACTTTTTAAGATTAAAGCTGACATTTGGTTAATGAATTAATTACTTATATAGCCCTTCCTTTGTATACAGCACCGAATATAACCCAAAATACATACATATGTAGCCAACTAATCGCCATTTACTTTTCTCTGTATATATGCTTATAGTCGACAATCGACACAGGGTCACTGCACGACTTACAAATGTAAAGTATGAAACTGTTTATTATTTTAACTTTTAAGCTCCACTGTCTAATGCCAACACGCTTTTATCAATCAAGTTTGATTCTTTTTATACCATACACCCATAGCGTGAAATAGTATATTAATGTCGCTTTTCCGACCTTAAAAAGTTTATATTTATTTATTTATTCTTGATCAGAATCAACAGTCCAGTCGTTCTGCCATTGCAGAGCACGTAGATCTCGGAGACTACAAGAACTAGAGCACCAAATTTTGGTAGGTTACGTGTTTCGTCTTTGCATTTTATACGAAAGTGAATTTCTCGAAGACTTTTCTTGTTAGAGGCAACAGACTTGGTTTGCATTATCGCTTAGTAAGGGCGCAGATTTGGTTTATGTTAAATATTCCGCCAAATTATACGTCTAAAGGTTTTCTCCAGGTGGCCCATAAGGCCGGAGTTAGCCTTTGGCTGTATGCCTGTAGGAGTGAGCTAAACAGCATGTAAATAGAATTTTTATAAATACATAAATTTGCTATTAAAAATATATTTGTTTTACCTGGTACATGGTATACCTCAATCGGTGAGACGACTTACTTCATTTTGCCAATATGTATTTTCGACGGAGTCCATGGAAACTGGGAGTTAGATCATTATTTTTATCAAATAAATTTTAAAGTATTAATTTACGTACAAAACTCACAACAGCAATTAAACACGTTTTTTCATTTTTTTCAATTTATTGCGTCTGTTTGTTATAATAGTGGAAGCATTCCAAAATATAATTACTTTAGAGTTTAGGGCTAATGACATTTTCTGCTACGTCACATGTTGGGTATACAGTAGAATCCGGCTATAACGACGCTCAAGGGACCGACGATTCGGCGTTATATCCGGAAGACGTACTAACCGGAGGCCTTTTATATAAGTTTGTATTGTGATTAACCAATCACTCATCCAAGTTTAGTCGCTATAACCGGACGGACGTTATAAGCGGAGTCGTTATAACCGGATTCTACTGTATTAATATTACATTTTAGTATTAATATTACATCATATTGGGGGAAACCTTAGCGACAAACCCCCCGGGCCTATTTAAGATATATTTATTTCTACTTATATATCAAAAACGTTTTTTATGATTAATAAAATTAAATCTTTTGCATATTTTCAGTAACTTGGAATACCAGGATCTTCCTTAAATAAATCATATGTTGAACGTTTTTGCAAATTACATATGTAAGTACAAATATACATAGATATAGCATAAATAAATCACAGTTTGAGACCAATGTGCCTTTGCGTAAAGTAGTCGTCACAACTTTGCCAACAACTTTGAAAAAACGTAAATGCCACTATTGACCTTCGTTAATAGTTATATGTACCTATGTACATATATATAATGGATGTTGTTTTTTGTTTTTGCTCTTGCCACCCAGTTTACAGTCTAGACTTAAAACAGACGCCTCCTCCTGTTCACCATTCATTACGAAATGGCGCAATGGCGGTCGTCGTACAATTTCCCTTAACCTCATTAAAAAGAAACAGCCAGGCAGGCAATGAGGACTCCTCGCTTACCCTACTTCTCTTATCCCCAATTGGTTTGCCTACCTCAGTTTCAAAGTATTGTTTTCGAAACTTATTTGTGGAAATAATTTCCATATTTTTTTTTAGTTTGCAATGCTGGCAGTTGCTTCTCCAGTAGAGTAGAGAGGGGTTAGTTGGGATGATGGCTGTAGATGAAACCCCAGACTAAAGCAGCAAAGTCCAACCCTTACCCACACACAGTGTGCGTGTGTGTGTGTGTTTGTATTTGTGTTGTACATAGAGCATCGCGGCGTTCGAATTACAACAATAAAGGGCAAAAGGGAACAAAAACAATAAGGAAAACCGACGCTTCTTCGGTGGGTTTATGTAAAAACCGGGCCTCTGGACCTGCGCATATTGGTTGTGCACACAATGACTCCTATTCCTTCTTTATAGTGCCGTCTCTGTTGCTCTGCCACATCAACCACGAAACACTTTGAAAAGGACATCTTTTGTGTTGTTGTTGTTGTTGTACATGAAGCATCATTATGACCGGACGAACCAAATGGGTGGACTGAGATACCGAGAGCCTTGAAAGCTTAGTCAGCATTGGGTTCTATTGGAATATACATTTCAATTAAGCCCAATATCTAGTATATAAACGAAGACTCAACCAAGGCACATGCAACAATTGTGTGCAGCCGGCATACATCCAAAAAAAAAAAAAAGGAAACCAAAAAGGGGCGAAGCAATTTATATACTTGTACTCCTTCCCACCACTTTTCACATGAATGCAAGCAGGGATGGTGGCGACGATGGCGGCGTCAGATGCTGGGCTCTTTGCCTGTCATCGACGGCGCCCAGGACTCAGTTTGACTTTCTAGCTACATAAGCATCGATGTTCGCTTTTGTCAACGCAGTTTTCCATTTCGGTTTTTGTCCTTCGTTTCAACAATTGTTGCGGTAAAGTCATCCCCGGGCACCGACTCCTAAAAGCGGATTTTCAAGTGAGAAAAAGAACCTGTGTGTCAAGGCTTTTGTTTATTATTAGTGAATGTGTCACCTACTTTATGCGGTGGCAACTCTTAACGTATATCTCAAGAGTTCCCATCTTCACATACATATGAACCTACTCGTATATATTTCATGCAAGCAATAAGGAATATACCCAAACATGAGGGTAATTATTGTATTGTGTATTACCTACCAGCCCGAGGGCATTCAATTCATATCACGCTACACTACTTACCTGTCAATCATGCGAACTCCATAATATGCTAGCAAAACAGTATTTATCCTTTGAAGCGTAAGAAGCGTAATAATAATAATGAAATGATTTGATCATCATCATCTGCTGGTGCAGAAAGAGAGAGAAGAAATAGTGGAAACATCTCTCTTACCGCTTTTCTCGATTGTTTGCCGAAGGCATTCAGAGGGGCATAACAAAAGAAATCGCATAATTGTATTTTACAAATTATGAAATAAATTTTTCCGCTGCAATTGCTTCATACAAAGCCAATATTTCAATATTATTTCAAGAGAAAATCCAACGAATATAATTGAAAACTACAAAATTTTTTTAGATGTTTTAGTTGCTTAATATTAAGCTTCATTCTTGATTCCATTTGTGTAAAGTATTTGAAAAGAATTCTACTGGAAACTTTTTTATAAATTTTCGAAACTTTTCTATCTTCAATATCTCATAAGATGAGATTTCAGTTTAAAATGCATGCTGTAATTATCGTACTATATTATTTTCAATCATCGTTCTGGGTTATCGCGATCTGTTTCCAATATAATAAACTGAGACCCATCAAGAATAAAGTTTTCGGGTAAATTTTAAAAGGCTTCTCATTAAATTAGATTTTTCTTTAAATGATATGGAATTCAATTTACATTTATCTACAAAATTTCTGTAAAAAATTCATAAAATTCTTAACAATCGTAAAATTATTTTATCAAAATTATTGCATAATTTTATTCTAGTAACTTTCTAATTAAAGGAAGTTACCACCAACGGAAAAAGTACTTACCGTCTTCCCTATATCGACTCAATTTCACATCCTGATCCTTAACATATATAATTTATGGGATCGGATGCGTATCCTTCTCTGCTTTAGAAATGCTTAAAATAGTATCTCCTCCTAGACCGTAAGCTGAGCTGAAATTTTGAATGTATGCTTGTATATACTGCAGGGGTTGTATATCTCAGATTCAGCCGGATCGGACCACTATATCATATAGCTCCCATACAAACGTCAAAGTCACGAACAGTGACTTTTCTCAAAACTTTGTTATTTTCTCAACTATTGTCGTAAAATTTAATGTTGATAAGTTTATTACACATATTTTGTTAAGATCGGGTGACTATATCATGTAGCTCCCATAGGAACGATCGGTGAAAAACAGTGATTTTGATCGTTATTTCGTATGCTAAGATTGTAGGCCATTCTTTCGCAAACATTAGCCTTTTCAGATAAAACTTATTTCACTTTGATGGCTATAGCTAAGGGAAGAGTAACCCAAAAAGTTGCAATTGTATACAAACTTTGACGCGGTCGAAGTTAGCCCCGGCCTTCTGGTTTTTATTGCAATCTATCCTAAATTGTCAATAAGCAAATATTATTAAAGGTCAGATTATATTAATAAGAATTTTTGATGCTTCGACGGATTGACGGATATTACCATTAAAGTCGGTTTTTCGACAGCTATGTGTTATAGTTATCCAATCTGGGCATTGTTCGAACCGGATCAGAATTGGGTAGTAGCTTTCTAATTCAGGGCGTGAAGTTAAAACAGAAGTACAGACGGACTTGACCTTTGGCTAACCTTCTCACCCTGATTCTTATACATAATTTGCGGGGTCGGATATGTATCCCTCTTAGGAGTTTCTAGCCTGGAGAAATAGCTTCTCTTAACATTCAGTTTGTTTATCCAATTTATAACAATTAGGTAAACTACCTAACAACAAGATGGACAAATGAAAACCTCCACAAAAAATTATCATAAAATGTTTACTAAAATACTTGAAAAATCTATATCCTTATTTATTTTGTTTTTATTTTTGGAATTCTTCATAATGAAATGTAGGAAGTTTCATAATGTAAAATTTGGAATAATTTACAAAAATAATGTATCAAAGTCCAAAATAATTGATACAATCCAAAACAGATTCAACTTATATATCTTTTTGGCTTATTTCTTTCACTTGTTATATAGTTAGTAGAATAATTTATGTAATCTAAAAAATGCCAGTCTTGCTGTCATTTTTGTCTTTAATATCTCAAAATTGTTAAACATTGGAATCATGATTTTAGTTCAAAATAAAGATAAAGGCATACAAAACAACAATAATAATTCCCTAAATTGTGAATGGAGTGAAGTAAGAATACTTAACTTTATTAATTAACTTACAAAGTGAAGGTTCTTACATATGTATGTATCTCAAATTATTTCTCGTAAAAATGCTTATTAAGATTATAGTGTAATTATTTTTAAACCTTTTGTCTTACTTTTGGCTTTACCTGCACTTCGATGTCGTGAAGAATTGTGTCTTAAAATTACCTTGCATTTGCTTCGCCCTCTCTGTCTTTCTCTACCTTTCTCTCTCATGGCAATGTTTTGCCCAACATTCTCCAACTCGCACTCAACACATTGAGAAGCTTTCAGCAATTATGCCCATTAAAATTGTGTCGGATCTTTGATGTTGTAGCCTGGCGCTTCCCCAACACAGTGTGTGTAGTGGGAGCACTTTTTTATCACACAGAGCCACATTTTGTTGTTGCCTTTGGATTTTGTGTGGGAGACTGGTGGACGTCAAGTGGCCACAGCATGTCCTTCTTTAGTCATCTTCCTTCAAGCGGCATCTCACTCCGGACTGGATGGATGGTTGGTTTAGTTGGTCGGTCGGTTGGTTGGTTGGTTGGTTCGTTCCCTTGGATGTTCCCTTTTGCTGTGCATCGAGCATTTTAATTGTGCCTTTCTTTGTTCTTTTGCCTGTAATGGAGTGCTATGCAAATGGCGTTTTTGATGAGTTTCCTTGGCTCTGGCGTTCGGCTCTTTTTTGTTGCAGCGGCAGGATGTTCATCCCCCTGTATGCGTGTATATGAGTCTCTCTGCATGTGTGTGTGTGCTTTTTGGGGGTGTGTTAGTATGAGTGAGTCATTTCTGGCTGGGAAGGGCTTTCGCTGTTATACTTTGACTTTGCTTCGTCGTCCTTTTGCGTACCCTATATTTTGACTGTAACAAGCGGCTATTTGGGAATTCTATCCAACCAGCAAATAGGAAGAGACATTTTACTATATTCACACCTTCAAAAACTTGTTTTATTTGTTAAAAATTCATATCTAATATATTGGTTTTTCTCCACCTTTTTGATCGCTATCAAATCCCTTACATTTGTTGTTCAAGAGCTGGAAAACCTGTACAAAAGCGACAATGTGTGATTATTTGAAGAATTCAATAAAACATATTTCCTTCTTGCTTAGATAAATAAACCTTTGGACCGCCTTCAACACGTAAAGCTTTTAAAATTTAGTTAAACCTTGTATTTAAGCCGACTCGGTTAGTCTTCAAAAGAAGATTATTTCAAACACAGTACAAAAAATTTTAATTTAAATATTTGGGCATCCAATATTTAAGACTGCTGATTATTTTGGGGATAGAAGAGAAAAATCTGGAAATATATTTAAATAAATATGGTTCAGAATGGAATTTCGAAAGTCTGTAGTAACGATCCGTGGACCTTGATTATAGACCTACTCAAAGCCACTAAATTTACTTTAATGCCTTTGTTCAGGTGGCTTAAAATTCTATTAGCGACGTTAAAATGTATTTTCTCAACACAATATGGTCTTCTAAATATCAAATTTTTAATCAATTTGAATTTAATTTGAATTTAAATTGAATCGATTGAAAAATTATTATATGTTGTTTACTTATTAGTTATAATGTAATCACTCATAAAAAATAAATCCATATTTTGGTGTTTGGAATTACGAAAACCCAATTTTTGCCAATAAATTTGCTGTTATTTTAGATTGAGGCGAAAATGGGTAAAAAAAACACCTATTCACTGACTTTAGGCTTATACATATGTTATCAGAAATAGTTTAAAACATTAAGAACTTTATGTCGTATGCTATAAAATCGATTTAAAGTTTTTACACCATGCATCAAGAAAGTATATTAAAATCCGCCAAAGAGTAGATGGAAAAATAAGGCGTTTCCGAACCCATAAAGTTATATGTATATTCTTGATCAGCATCACCACACTAAAAAAAAATAAATCCTTGTTACAAAAAACCTTGACAAAAGTTGTCTTAAATTAGGTTATTCTAGAATTAGCAGTTATACACTTAATTAAAGCTTTATGACTTATTTTAACCTTTGGCCTATTTTAAAGTTGGTGTTACAGGTGAGAGTGAGCCACTTGATGGGGTATCCTGTAGTCGTATATTTAAGACTTTTATTGTCTTTTGTTCGTTCTGTTGTTGGCGTGGCGGCGCTGTCGTTGTTCGTTTTTTTTTTTTAGGTATAGTTTTTTAGTTGTTGTAGTTGTCGCTCACTGCCGCTTTGACTGTGGAAACAACAAAAAGAAACGTACAAAAAAGAAGAAAGAACAATTTTTTTTGTTGATTTACCAAAAGCGCGCTGCTTGCTTTTCAGTTTTAGTTGCTTTTTTTCGCTTGTTTTCCTGCGCGTCAGACAGAATCAGAATCAGGACCAAGAGCTACCACCACCACCATCTCACCATCGTCATCATCCACTTTGAATCTCCTCACGTATGTGTGTGTGTGTGTTTGTGTGTGTTGTCTGTGCGTGTTTTCAAATTTTGTATATAATGGATTATTGTCCCTTCGTTGCTTTGCCTGCCGTTCCTGTCCTTTAGTGCCATGTGCCCGGAATATTGTATTGGTCGATATCGTCAACCAATCAAAAACGCTCTCAAAATGGCCGTCGTTGTTCAATTACTTTTTTTGCTTTTGCTTCTTTCCTTTGTGTACGTATATCAGTTTTATGCAGTTCTTTGAATTTCCATTGATAAAAGCAATAAGTCGTAATTGCAGCTTTTCATGTAATCCCTAAGAGGATTATAATGTTTAACTGAATGCTTCTGAGGCAATCCAAATGGGAAATTTAATTTGCAAGTGAAGTTTCCCCTAAACTGGGCTCTTGTTGGAGTCCTCGTAAAGTTGAGCAATTCAAGTTTCAAGTGGATCTAAATGACGAATGGTCTAATGGACGTCTTTAAAAGGGATGCCAAGTTAAGAAAACTTATTCTGTTCTGGTTTGCGATTTCAAATAAATTGTTCGGAGTTGATATGAATATCTCCTTTCACTTTCGTTTCCAAATAACCAAATAATTTACTTTTTGGATAGTCAGAAATACATACATATATTTATTTACCTCTTAAAACGATTCGTAAACAAAAACTGATTGCTTATAAGATCATCATAATCCAAATCGAAAATTTATGTGCCAATAAGAGACTTAAAGAATCGAAAGGATAGTTCATGGGATTATTATGGCATTTATACAACTACAACCGAATGTAATGGCCGAAATGAAAATTGGCTGTGGCACTGTAAGAACATTTTTTGCGCGCCAAATAGTTATACGTACTAGGGTGTCCCTAAAAATGAAAGTGGTTATATAATAACGCATTCTCTTTCTATATTAAATGATTAAAAACCATGTACTCCATAAAATTTATGTAGCCTGGACTTACATACAGCTGCGAACCTAAAAATAGCACCACTTGCTGAGGTAATCTGTTCAAAGGATTCTAAGATTTAGTTTAAGTTTCAAGAAACATGTGAATACGTTTTTAAACGTAAAATATTTACTACTATTGGAAGCCAAACAAAATTTATAATAATATCTTAGGTATTCAACGTTTTTTAAGAAACTTCTTGAGATACTTGAAAAATACCCGAAACTAAAAATGGATAATTTTAAACTTTTATTTTACATTTTTGCACCTAAACTTGGATCAATACTTTTAAGAAACCCGAATTACTGCATTGAATTTCTTATAAAATCTTTTATAGTAATTGTTTATATTGACAATTCTTAAATAATATAAACAAAAACCTTAAATTAACGCTAAACATTGATCTATTTCAATATTATTACAGGCCTTGTCTAATTGCCTTCCAAAATTCGCCTACAAAACAAAAACAAAAACAAACCAAGCGCATCTTCCATATGTCCCTAATATTTGTAAAATAACGGGCGTTTGTGATTAGATAAAAAGAAAACAGAAGAAAGAAATCAATTGATTAAAATAATAACAAGTTAAAGTGTAAAAAAGTAAAACGTTCGTTTACCTTTTATACCTTAAGCCTAATAAACATATAGAGAAAATTTATATTCAATCGAAATTCGGCAACTTTTGTTGGCAAAAACAAACGAAAAAGCGAAAGCGAATTTAGAAAGAGTGGCATGAGTGGCCATCCATCGGGACACCGGAAACATGATGATAATGAGTGTAGTGGGCCAAGACCACCAGTACCCGGAGAAGAGAGCCGTGTTAAAAAGGTAAGTGGGAAAGGAATGATTCGATTTCGATTCGTTTTACTAAACAAATGTTGTAATTTATTTAGATGACCGAAGGGGTTATAATAGATACCTCAAAAAACTCACCTCCATCGTATCTGAATTGGGCTCGCACACTAAATCATCTTTTGGAAGATCGTGATGGTGTCGAGCTATTCAAGAAATATGTTGAGGAGGAGGCTCCCGCCTATAATGATCATCTTAATTTCTATTTCGCCTGCGAAGGACTGAAACAACAGACCGATCCAGAGAAAGTGAAACAAATAATTGGAGCCATATACAGGTAGAGTGCATACATACGACTTAGTCGCATAGTTTAGCTTAAATTTAAATGCACCTTTGTTTGTAGATTTTTGCGTAAAAGCCAATTATCCATATCGGATGACTTACGGGCCCAGATCAAGGCCATCAAATCCAATCCAGAGATTCCCCTCAGTCCCCATATCTATGATCCCATGCAGCATCATGTGGAGGCCACCATTCGTGCTAACATTTATCCCAGTTTCCTTTGCTCGGAAATGTATATTCTGTACATTCAGCAAATGTCAGCGATGCAAGAGCGGTTCAGCAGCAGCGGCGGCCCAGCCACCGGTTCGGGCAGTGCGGGCAGCAGTGGCAGTGGTAGCAGTACCAACGGAGCCGCTTGTGCCCCGCTGCCGACGGCATCTGCCAAACAGATGGGAGGAGGAGGGAGTGGAGCTGCTGCTACCGCTGCTGCTGCTCCTCCGCCAAGTGCTTTCCTTAATTTGCCCGTGAGCAGCGTGACTGGACCGCCAGCTGGTACATGTAGTGCCAGCGGCAGTGTGTACGGTCCATCGACATCGGCTAGTTCAAGTGGATCTATCAGTGCCACCGACACACTGCCGCGCAGTTCCACGCTACCCACGTTGCATGAGGATTCTGAATTATCGCTGTGTGATGACTTTGAAAAGGTTCAAGTCGATGGCGGTAATCGGGCGCCCATCGATTATCCAATGCGTCTGACACGTGATTTACTGATAGCAACACAGAAAAGAAGACTGGAAATTCGACCTCCTGGGTAAGTAAAACTTCCATATTCACAGTCCCTTAGATTCCCTGACTATCTCCGTAAGATTTGCCAACTATTTTAGCATATAGAATGAGTCCCCCAGTCAATAGATATTATGAATATATTGCTGCTAATAGCTTAAAGTCAATATAAATTACATATTGGATCCCTCATTTAGTAATTAGTAGACAATTTTTGGTTCCCAAATCTAAATCTTTTCGCTTAGCTTTTCATTAATTGATAATTGTTAAAACCTGAAGGAATCTAATGTAAATTCTAAATCAAATATAAATTTGAGCTTTCCAAAAGTACAGTAGATGCCGCTTACAACGATACACTCAAAAAGGTTTGTTTGACTTTCACACAATCTTGTATGAAAATATAATCAGCTATAACGAAATCGGTTTTTACGATATACTGTAAGAACAAATGCTCTAAAAAAAACACATCGAAACAAAGAGACTTTGGCTTTGTCCTATTTATGTAAATTGATCCTTTCAGCCCTATATAGTACCTAAAAGTTAGATAACGCTCAATCCCTGAGGCTATCAAAAATTACATATTTTGTTAAACAAATGCTAACTTCGACCGCGTCAAAGTTTGTATACCCTTGCAAGTTTTTTGTTACTCTTTCCTTACCTAATGCCTTCAGAGTGTAAAAACATTGACGAAGTTATTGATCAAAGTCACTATTTTCGACCGATCGCTCCTATGGGAGCTATATGATATAGTCATCCGATCTTCATCCAATTGGGCACAGTCGTTTAAGTGTGTAATAAACTTACCAATATTATATATATATATAATATATAACCTGTGTAGTATATACAAGTCTAGGTCTAGGAGGAGTTTGCTTTGATCCAGATCGTCTCGTCGTCAAGAATATACATATGTACCTAATATACTTGATATGATCGGAGATGCTTCATTCGATGCGTTGTACACTTCTGACCAAAACAAATATACCCATTGTGGAAGGGTATAAAAATATATATGGCCGCGGCTCCTTGAGTATTGTTATAACCGGCATCTACTGTATTAGACTTGGAGCAATTGCTAACAAAGCTTAAAAAGTTTTATTAAGAAAACCAAATCAGTTTATAAAGAGGTAAAAAATCCTGCAAATTGTAAGACTATTAGGTAAATCCATACAAGTTTGATTGGTCCTTTGTATTGAATATTTTTTGAATTTTTACTTTAAATTTATTTCAAAAGTCTTTGTAATTTATATTCCGTTTGTTTGTTAATGAGAATCTGTTATTAAACTATTATTAAACATTTTCCCTACGATGTATTTTGAGCAAATCAAGTTTTTTATGTATATATTTATCTATTTTATTTAATTTTCATTTTTTTTAGTAAATAACTTATTTTTTAACTATATTTTTTTGTTTTTTTAATTTCTATTTATTTGCATATTTTGTACCACAAATAAACGCACACACAACCATCAACACATACACGCACGACCCGAAATGAACCCTTTGCTGAAAAATCAAACGTAACCCACGATATATATATATCTATATACATTTGTACATACATACATACGAACATATATGAATTATTGTTATGTTAATTTTCATTCTCAATTTCATAAATATTTGGTCAATTTGGTTTCATATCATTTATCTTATTTGTGTGTGTGTGCGCGTGTGTGTGTGTGTGTGTGTGTATGGAACTTGATGATTTTGTGTCTGTACATAAAACAAAAACCAAATCTTGAATTTGGTTGCGCCACTGCATGGACAATCTTTTGAATTGAATTGAACCCTGATATCCTGAATCCTGAACTGAACCGAACTGCATGTTGAATGCGAGTAGAGCTCACGGTTATGTGTATACAGCGAGCACCAACACTTCCTATGTACCGAATTCTCGCGTCGATTCCGAGCGGGCAAGCGTCAGCTCCGGCGGACGCACTGATTCGGATACCATGTCGTTATCCAGTTGTTCAATGTAAGTAGAGCAGACTGGTGAGATGAAAACCAAAAACGCGGAGAAGTCGAGAATATCGTTTTTCTCTTCACAAAGAATGTTCTCCACTTCCTTCTTTATCTTGTTGTTTAAAATTAAGACAAAATGCGTTCGTTTTTTTACTGGATTACAGGGATGGTCGACCATACATACAACGCAGACATAGCTCAACCGAAAGTAAGGCAATCCGTCAGAGTGCCATGGCGAATCGGGAAACCAATACGTTTCAGGTAAGCTCAAGGTGGGGGTAGAGAGTAAAGCCGACAAGATTTAATAATGCTTTTTTTATGTTTTCTTCAGGTTATACCTCGCACACAACGATTACATAACGAGCATCGTCCGCTGAAAGAGGACGAACTGTTGGCACAGTTAATACCCAAACTGGAGGAAGTTAAAAGGAAACAAGATCTGGAAGAACGAGCCCGCTTTGAGGTGAGTTTCAGAATATTCCTATATAAGTAGATCACGAAATCACTTCAATCTTTTGCAGAGAAATCCTGGAAATGCTTTGTTAAGCAACGAAAGATCAAGTGCCAGTGATCGTGCATTTGCTGAGGCTATAAGAGAGAAATTCGCTCTGGACGATGACAATGACCAAGATATTTTGGACCAACATGTGTCGCGTGTGTGGAAGGATCAAACGCCGCATCGCTCACCTGGCACAATGTCGCCATACCCTCCCGCCCTACCGTCAAGAAGACGCACAGCCACCCACGATTCAGGCATGGTCAGCGATGGGGCCATGAGTTTAAGTATGCCAATATTGATATCGTCTTTAATCAACTTTATTAACTAAATAATTTGTTAACCCAGGTGGTCACTCCATGAAGCACTCGAAATCCATGCCCGATCACAGTTCCTGTTCGAGGAAGCTCACGAATAAATGGCCTTCAATGAACACAGACAGTGGGATCAGCATGTTCTCCGCCGATACTGTTATGAAGTACAAAGACACAAGGTAACCGCACGGAATTAGCGCATTCTTCTTGTTTTTTAATGCCAATTTAAACTTAATGCAGCTCTCGCTCTGGTTCAAGTACGGCCTCGAAACTGGAGGAAGCAAAACGAAGACTGGAAGACGAGCCGCGTCGCTCTCGTCGCTATGCCCAACCACCGCAAAATGTCGCCTCCTTCAGTAGCAGTAGCAGCGGCAGCAGCGCTGGTCCTCCAATGCATCATTCATCGATGGGAACAACGGTGGCGCCTCCCCTGCCGGCCAAGCCACCAGAAACAGTTGTAGTTTTCTCATTTTGCGAAGAGCAATTCCCGTATAGAATAAAAATACCCGGTACTCAGCCAACCCTGCGTCAATTTAAGGACTACTTACCCAGAAGAGGCAACTTTAGGTATGAGGCGATCTCTAAAATCTTGAAAGTAATCTCTAATTTAATATATATTCTATTCCAGATTCTTTTTTAAGACGCATTGCGATGATCCGGACAATCCAGTGATTCAGGAAGAGATTGTTAACGACTCCGACATACTGCCCATATACGGAGACAAAGCGATGGGTCTTGTCAAGCCATCCGATTAATGTTTAAGCATAACTATAGGATTTTTGTATTAAGTGATTTGGACGGGGAAACAAAACACACAAAAAAAAAAAAAAAAGAAAATTACGGATAATAACTGTATCCAGAAATCAAAAAACCGAAAACCAACCAACAAACGAAAAAAACCCCTAAATAGAATTACACATCTGTACATTAAAAACGGTCATCACGATTGGATTTATAGTCGAAATCTGAGATAGTTTATGCATATATTGAGTAATTCAAATCTATCTGAATACTTTGGTATATATTTTCATACTAACGACAAACAAAACAAAACACACACACACACAAAATGAAAAGGGGGAAAAACAATTTCATTATACGAATATCCGCCCGCTCTTTCAGTTGGGTATACATTAAAGAAAATAGCAAGAAAAGCAAAAAGAACCATTAATTTTTGTAATTAATCAAATTAATTAATTGGTCCATATAATCCCCTAAGAATCATTGGATTTGTTTGCTTGTTTGTTTGTTACTTTTTTAATACTAACTACGGACTGCCTGCAATAAATTTTGTTAATATTTTTATAATGAGCATTTTTGTGTAATATTAATGATGAAATATAATGATATTAACAAAGTTCTATTCAACTCGACAACAAAATCAAAAGATAATCTGTTTTATTTTTGTAGAATCTAATCAAAAAGAAGAACACACAGTTTACATTTAACGAAAATATTTCATGTATTTATATTTTTCACAATGCAAAATCAAAAGAAAAACAACGAAAATTGAAAATTGTAATCTTATATACATTAAATTTTATTTTTGTTTTGTTTCTTTTTCTTAATTTCTTTTAGTTCATTCTTAGTTTGTGTTTAATTTAATTTTAGTTCATTGCTCCTATAGTAGTTGCTTAATATTAATTTAAATATCTTTAAGTTCAAATACATACACGATATTTTTTTAAGAAACAAAACTGAAAAATTAACCGCAGACAAAAAAATATGCAAAGAAAATAACAGATAAAAATTTATTATAGACAAACATATTTTATTTGTGAGCGAAATGCATATAGATTTAATAAAAAAAAAAGGAAAAGAAAAACAAATTAAGATTTTCACGAATAGAACATGACGAAAAAGGCAATATTTGTGGAAAGTAATTTAAAACAAAACGATTTATTCTATATGTTTATATATATTGTTTATTGAATTTATTGTTAAAAAAATGTTAGACCGGAGTGCAGTCATCCCGCTGCACGTGAGCCACGTAGTTCTGTTCGTTAATGAAGGTATGCGTGCATTTGGGGCAATGGAATCGTCGATGACGATTCGTGCCCGGGCTCTCGTGCTCGCGCAGATGGGCCTTCATGTTGTACATTTGGGAGAAACGTTTACTGCAGACTGGGCAGGCGAATGGCTTGTCGCCGGTGTGGGAGCGTGAATGGCGCACCAAATGGGCCTTGGTTCTCGTTTTGAAGCCACACACTTGGCACTCCAGGCGTTTCGTTTCATTGTCGTGTATCATTTTGTGCTTATATAGGGCCACCTTGTGAACAAATCGTTTGGAGCAGACCTCACACTGGTAGGGCGTTTCGCCCGTGTGCCAGGCCATGTGATGTTTCAGTCGGAATTTGCGGCTAAAGCGTTCACCGCACTCGGGGCATTCGAATTGCTTGACAGGCTCATGATTCTGCAGATGGCCTATGAAGCCCGAATATGATTGTAAGGTTTTGCCACACTGATCACAGACATAGCCAGGGAAGTGTTCACGCTTTGTGTGCGCGTTGTATCCACGACGACTTGTGAACTTCTCTGGGCAGCTGGGACATTGAATGTTAACTGTGTAGTCGCCGGAACTATCTTGCTCGATATCCTGATCCTCTGTATCGGACATAATGTATTCGATGGTGCCATCCAGATGATCTTCGAAATCACTTATGGTGTCTTCCTTGTAGAATTCGGCTTCGTCGGAAATCGGTTTGATAATTACCTCCTCGCCGTCAACATGCACATCGATGTCGTTCTCCACGTGCTCCTCCTCTTCATTTATGATGATTTCATTCTCGATGTCCAATTCTAAACTCTGAAACTCTTCCTCCTCTCCATCGGCTTCTGTTTCCTCCTCAACATCATCCACAG
This sequence comes from Drosophila equinoxialis, assembly GCA_018150345.1. Taxonomy (NCBI): domain Eukaryota; kingdom Metazoa; phylum Arthropoda; class Insecta; order Diptera; family Drosophilidae; genus Drosophila; species Drosophila equinoxialis. The sequence continues at coordinate 2,406,263 of JAECWI010000504.1, forward strand.
CCTTTAGGGTGAATACTGTGTGCTCCTCTTCCACTGGCGGAATCATGGTAGAGGGATCCATTACTGTGATTGTCTGTGGCCCATGCTGCAAGTTTTCAACAATCACAGTGTCATCAATATCTGTCTCCGCATCTCCAATTATATCCGCTTCGCCCTCAGCCTCGGTTTCGTCGGCTACCACAATATTCCCATCGAATTTGTCAATGTGCTCCACTTTTACTTTTACATCGTCCTTGGCTATGACTGTCGCCTTCATTTCCTTTATGACATAGGGACTGCGGATCAGTTCGAGGATTTCGTGCCTCAACTTTCTTGCTATTTGTATGGACTTGTGATAGCGAGTTAGCTTTTCGCTGCACTTTTTGCATATCGAAGAGTTCTCCTCGGTCAAGACATAGTTGGTTCCTTTCGTGCATTGCAGAACCAGATCGCTGATTAGGACAGGTGGTTGTCCAATTGTTTCTTCATGAATATTCCTTGAACCCCGAACATTGAACTGGCAGATGCAACAATTCATGTTAAAGCGATTCTCTAACAATAATTTGTACTTTTTATTTACAACAAACTTCCAGGGCTGCGTCGATAAATTCCATTAGATTGCCTTTGGCAAGTCTATCGAACTAATGATATATCGATATCATTCATTAAGTGAACTAGCTCTTGTACCTACTGTTTAGAAGACTACACTATGTCCATTTGAAATATGGCCAACTGATTGCAATTTATTCAGATGTGGTTACAATCCCCTTGGCGGGGTAATAACTGTATATCATTTATTTAAAATTTTGATTAATTTGATATATTAACTGTGTGGGAGAATCGGACAAAGTCGTCTAGTCCGTTACTTTGATTGTATAGCCCCTGAACGCAGACCAGGACTCAAGGATTTCTCTAGTTCTAGCATGGTCGGCCCTACCATGTGTCTGCATGGACATAAATAAAATCATAAGTATACATTTTATTCCCGTCTTTGTCTATTATTCATATGCTCACCGAACAGGCTCCATAAATTTTAATAGCCTTTTTTTCACCATCATTGTTAATAAATCCGCCGCCATGAGATTTAATACATAGTCCCAATTTTTCCATATCAGCCCGCACCTTTTTATAAATTATGTCTGAAGATTTGAAACTTATAAATAAAAGTCCATAAAACTATTGCAAAATAACTGACCATGCTTTTTGACCTTCCATCCGCGCACGATAGTTCTGCCATATTGTGTCTGTCCATGAATATAAACGGTTAGCAATAAATAAGGAGCTTCACCATCCTTGATTTGCACTTTGGGTAATCTTAACAACTTTTCGGCGGCCATCGACAAGTTCCTCACCAAAGCTGCGAAGGCGCAATATCAAATTTCAATCTATCACGTATTAAATGCATGAAAACTTACATTTAGGAGCTTGGTACACGGATGTCAAAAGGCGCAAGGACTGCATTTTGATTAACTAAAAATTTTGATAAATTTCCGAAAAATAAAAGAAAAAATGAAAAATTTTCTGTACTGCCTGGATGCACAGTTAGGGATTGACTGATTGACATAAGATGTAGATAAATAAGGCAGTTTTGTACCATAAAGCAAGGCTAGCTTAGATTGTTTTGTTATTTATTGACAACATAAAATATAAGCAAAATTCAGTAGCCCTCATCTGTGGTTTCGATCTCGTAATCCTTGTATTTGGTTAACAAGATCTTTTTAGATTCCAAGTGATCCGCTTTACCATAACCCTGTGAAATGTATATAGTTAACATATTCGTATCAGGTATAAATAACGATCTATGCATACCTGTGAGTAGCCATAAATCTTGATGTACTTCTTATCCGGATTATGTTCAATCCGACCTCCACCCAGGCATTCAGTATCCAGTCCAGTGCCCTTAACCGATTCCTGAGTGCGCTCATAAATATCGGCTGGTAGAAGATTAAGATTATTTTCAAACTTTAATCAACATGTTTTAAATCAAGTCTCTTACCATGCCATTGGCAATCGGCATAACCGCGCACAATATTCTTGCTGGGCTCTGTACCCTCGTCAGTCTCATTTCCAGTTACTTTAATTAGTACATATTTAAAGATTCCGCTATTATCAATATCCACCGAAGATACAGCCTTAAGATTTTGCTCAGACATTTTGTGTAACAATCGAGATGCTACAATAATTTAGAAATATGCAAAATTATTTATATGCAAAATGACTTTTTTTGGAAATATGTATGTATGTATATACCGGCAACTTGTCTATATAACGCAGCAGCTGACTTTAGCATATTTCTTTCACAAGTGATGAGTCCACGGAAAATGAACTAGTTTGTGATATACGCGCATCATTATATACCCCATGGCATTCATTTGATATAAACGTGAAATGCATAACTTGTATATTTCACTGAAATGTTACTAGTCAATATTAAAAACGTTTAATTAGAATATTGCTTATAAACAAAAATACAAATCAATAAATTAATATAATAGTTCTGAAGCGAACTAGTTCGATTGCAGTCAACAGCACTGGTGGTGGCAAAGCTCCTTTCTGCAGTTTACCAACACTGCTAAGGTATCAAAGCATTTTTACAACAAAAAATAAGTAATCCACACAAATTACTTAATTTAAATTAACTTCCGATAAATATTGCAATCCAAAATGAGCTCGCCTCGAACGCAATGTTTTGTGTGCGGTAAAACGAAAACAGTAGGCGTTTTCCAGCTAATTGAAGGTGAGTTGATAGCAACGTCGAAGGAGTCCCATTGGCTGGCATGCAGACGAATACACAAATCCATTCTAAACGTTTCCCAACATTGCAGGATGCATTGTGCCGGGTACATTTAAGCCCATCAAGGATATTCTCAAATATTTTGAGAAAATCATCAATCTTCGTTTGGACTTGACTCCTAATTCGACAGCTTGCAGGGATTGCCTGGAGTATTTGTTCAATTATGATCGCCTGGTGAGAAATCTAAGTCAAGTTCAGCGCCAAATTGCCGATGCTTTGCTTAGCTGTCGCAAAAAGAAACCTGGAGGTCAAGCCGTCGGTGCTGGCAAGGAGACAGTCAGAAGGGAGGTTGTTAAAGCCAGAGTTCCAACTTCCGTTTCATCATGCAAAATAATAAACAGCACCCCTACCATAAAGAAACGAAAGACACAGCAACAGCCACCGCGTCAGAAGGAGTCACCTCCAGAGATGTCTTCTGAGATGAATAATGAATACAAGGAAGAATTTCAGGAGGAATTTCAGACAATTATGATGGATGACGAATCAATACAGGTTCTGGATCCAGATCAGGAAGATTTCCAATTCAGTGATTTAGACGAAAGCGTTGCTGGCGTCTCATCCGAGTCGGATATCGTGGAAGCTCTTGACATTCCCTGTCATATTTGTGGAGAGATATTTACATCGCAAGATAATCTCGAGCGGCACATTAAGGCGGACAATTGTCAGAAGAACGAATATGCCACCTGTAACATATGCGGCCTAAAGGTCAAGGACGATGAAGTTCTTGATTTGCACATGAATTTGCATGAGGGCAAAACGGAACTGGAATGTCGGTACTGCTCCAAAAAGTTCTCTCACAAACGGAACGTACTGCGGCACATGGAGGTTCATTGGGACAAAAAGAAATACCAATGCGACAAATGTGGCGAACGCTTCTCATTGTCCTGGCTAATGTACAACCATTTAATGCGACACGATGCCGAGGAGAATGCCCTCATTTGTGAAACATGCCACCAGCAATTCAAAACGAAACGAACCTACAAACATCATCTACGCACCCACCAAACTGATCGCCCACGTTATCAATGCACCGACTGTGACAAGTCGTTTGTCGATAAATATACACTGAAAGTCCACAAGCGCGTACATATGCCAGCCGAACCGGACACTCAAGTCATTATGGAAGTTGAGGTGAAAGAATTCCATATAAATGAGACCATGTAAGCGGTTTTTTTTTACCTATATTTATATATACCTTTAACTATGTGTAGGATTTGAGTTAAATAAATGATAACTAAACGAAAATTACGATTTATTAAAGGCAACAATTGTGTAACAATTAATTATTCACTAGTAAAACAATTGAGTTTCAGTCTACGGTGTGGATACGTCTATGAATCTTTAGGGTATACTTCTCGGTGAATGTTTTTTCACAGAAATCACAGGCATATCTGGGTCTATCCGCCCGATGGGTGAGCAGATGGTGTTTATATGTCCTTTTCGTCTTGAAGACACTCTGGCAAATGCCACACTGAAGGGGATTCTCTTCGGCCTCATGCTGCAGTTTGTGATTGTAGAGAACTGTCGATTGGGAGAAGCACATGCCACATTTGTGGCACTGATGGCGTTTATTCTGCAGATGTGATTCCATGTGACGTATCGTATTCATTTTGGTGGTGAATTGTTTATGGCAAACGAGGCAGGTCGTCTCGCTGCGTCCTTCATGGATATTCATATGCAATTTGACATAATCCTCATTGCGGTGCGCATAGTCACATAGTTTACATTCAAACTTTTTTTCAACTGCATAACATGGGAATGTTTTCGAATCTTGGCTTCCCTTCCAATCTCCACCTCCAATTCAATGAAATCCCTTTCCAATTCATTCTCCTCTTCTGTCTGAAGTTCTACTTCTATTTCGGATTCATCGGATTCAATAATTGGATTGCTTTCCTCGAATCGTTTTAATAATTTGAGCTGTTTTTGCAACACTCCGACTAGTGCCGCATCGTAATCCATCATATCGTTGTAGCATCTCAGACAAAGGACTCCATCGGTCGGTGGCGCCTCCAGATTGAGATACAAACTATTGCCCCGGTTTATTAAGTATTTCAAAGCTTCGGCAAGTGATTTATTGGATGCCGTACAAAGTGTACTATCAATTGGCTTAGCATCGACCAAATATCCCTCGTGGCACATGAAACATCGTTCTAATTTACTTGAATTAAAAATTGTACACTTTTCTTGCATGTTAAGTCAATCGTTTCGGTGTTGTTGTTGTCTCTGTTGATCGTGGTAAAATAAACGAACTGAAGTTGGATGCGCCTGGGCAACAGTGGGCTGAAATTAATTGAAAAATCATTGAAACGGATGACCAATAAAATTATATTATTTCCTAATCCAACTTCCTTCGTGTATGTATGTAAATGTTTTATGGCATTATAAACTCATTCTGTAGCGAATTGCATTTATTACCTGACGAAGAGAAGAGCAAACATTTCTTTAAAACATTAAATTGGGAAAAACCAAAAAAAAAAAATCGAATCCACAGCAATAAAATTGGCAGATGTCTCTTCTACTCAAAATATATATATAATTTCCAGGTATTTTGAATCTTACATACTACCTGCTCTTCGTATATATAACATGAACCTTCGTTAGGGCAAGGTTTAGTTGATAGTTTTGATAATCGAGAACGCACCTAAAATTATAATTATGGAACAATTATTGCAACAATTGAACCATTGCAATGAGTTAATAGAAGTCAAGGGCGAAAAGGGAAGCATTAAATGGTTAAATAGATTTTGCGCAACATTTCTAAAATTTGCCAGTGAGTTTAAAATCTATCTACCAGAAGTGGCACCAAAATATACTCTGGAAAGCAGCACGGATCTTCATGTGGAGACGATTTTCCTATGCCTCACTCAAGTGGTGACCTGCATTACCCATCTGGAGCGAATCATCAACCTAGAGGAAGCGACAGCAAGTTCATATCTAATGACTCGCCAGCACTTCATTGATCGAATCCTTTGGTGTATACGCCGGCTGTTTGCCTCTCTTAATCAGTTAATCGAAGAAGAGACCACATTGGAGTTGGAGGATCTCACATTTGTTGAATTGATGGATCTGGCCTTGGATCGGTTGGAGAGTCATAGGGAGGAGATGAAACTCAATAATACATATAGTATTCTACCTGTTGAAGCAAACAAGAAAAAGGATAACTACGAATTGAGCGAATTGGCAAATCATATAGTAAGACATGCTTTGGCATTTGCAAATGTTGCCCTGGAACCAGATAAGAGAGCTCTGACAACACTTTGCGAAACCTTCTTAAGTGAGTGTATGGCGTTTAGTGAAAACTTTGAGGATCAAACGCCCGAAGAATGTAAATTAGAGGCACTTAACTTGGAGCGGGCTCTTTACAGTCTGGAAGGACTCCTAAATGAGGCCTTACTACGTCTGGTTTGCCTCCTCGACGTCGAAGAAACCTCAGTGAAAAAGTTAAAGCAAACTCTAGGTGAATGCAATGATAATGCCACCGTGGACCAGCTAATATGCGATTTTGACATTAAAATGGATCGTATTCAACAAATCGGCGTATTCGCTATAGCCTTCTCCCAAGATGTCAAGACCAAGACTATTGTTCGGAGTTGTTTGGCTTCGTTGGAGTCACTGGATGCTTGCATTGTTCCAGCATTTCAGCTGCAGAGATCAGCCACATCAACGACCTTGCATCATGCCAACATTTTGGAGCATCATTTTAATGAGGAACTTCGAATATTCTGGAATGTTTTGCATGAAATAATTGACAGTCAATCTCTTGTCAATAACTATTTGGATATGCTGGTGCAGAAAATTCACGGAGCCACAACTAAGGAGCAACAGAAAGTCGTCCAAATGGCTAACGTGCTGCTCGTGCATTTTGGACTTGCAGTCAATTATGACGCCCTCGATGAGGTTGGCAAGCGATTGCATAACGACTTTCAACTAATATTACGAGAATGTAAGGCCATACTTAAGCATTCCATAGCCATAGATCCAAAACGTATTCTAAAGCGTTTCAAAATTTTGTACTCGATTTTGGCCAAATTGCGTGATGTCCTTGCCAAGTCAAAGGATACTGAAGTGTTCAATGGAAGTTGCCTAGAATCAAATCAATCTGCTTCGAAAAGACATTGTTCCTTTTTCAAACCGCATCAGAGTAGGCAGCAAAATATGACGACAACTTTAAATTCTGCGAATAATGACAGCGAATTATTAAGTTTTCAACTAACAGAAATTCTTAGAATTGGTTGACTCTTGACTCTAGAGTCTTAAGACTTCAGAGAATGTAACAATGAATTATTTTCAAAATAAACAATTAAAAACCTGTAAGCTTAATTTTTTAAATGTTTTGATGCACTGTTGCATCTATCGTTCGAGTTATCGATAAGTGATATCGATAATTTGACAGCCTGACCCAGGGTTGCATTTTGCGCATTTTTTCTGTGGCATGGCTTCCGATTTGCCAACTTTTGCTTTAATTAAAAATTTTTGTGGCATTAGTTGCGTACCATCACTAAAATACGTACATCCCTAGACCAAAAAAAAAACTAAAGAAAACAAAAGCGCCGCAGACTGTAAACAATTTTTTGCCAATTGTTAATTTTATACAGTATCCCAATACGATGGAGACGTGCTTCTTTTGTGGTGCTGTAGAGGCAAACAGCTCCTCAAACTATGAAAAACTGACGTCCAAGGTGCCCTCATCACAGAAGACAGTCTCGGTGGTGCTCACCCATTTGGCCAACTGCATCCATACACCGCTGAGTCTCAAGCCGGACACGAAACTGTGCTCACGCTGCTTCTATGAGTTGTCTGAGTACGATGGCATAATGGTCAACTTAATGACGACACAAAAGAAACTAACAAACCAATTGAAGGCGGCCATAAAATTAGAATTTGAAAATGCAGAGTTTACTGAAGATCTTGTGGTTGAGGATCATGTCTCTCAAGAAGAAGAGGAAGGTGATACCGAGGCTGACGCCTGGTTTATGGAATTGGTTAAGGGCGAGGATGAAGAAACTGAAGTGTCCATCAAGCGCGAGTATGAAAAGGACGAGGAGACCGAAAATGAGGATGATGAGTTCGTTGGCGAAGATGATTCACAGAGTCCAGATGATTCAAAGCAAACCCCAGATGATGAGCTGGACGATGAAAGACCACGCAAACGAATGAAGCAGGAATGCAGCACTTGCAATAAAGCCTTTTTCTCGCGTTATCAACTGCAAAAGCACATCAGCGAGGAGCACTCCAAGCAAAGCAGCCATGTGTGTCCCATTTGCGGAATTATACGTCGCGATGAAGAGTATCTTGAATTGCATATGAATCTGCATGAGGGCAAAACAGAGAAGCAGTGCCGCTACTGTCCCAAGAGTTTCTCTCGTCCCGTCAATACGTTGCGGCATATGCGCATGCATTGGGATAAGAAGAAATATCAGTGCGAGAAGTGTGGTCTCCGTTTCTCGCAGGACAACTTGCTCTACAACCATCGCCTTCGCCACGAGGCCGAGGAGAATCCAATTATATGCAGCATTTGCAATGTGTCCTTTAAGTCGCGTAAGACTTTCAATCATCACACGCTAATTCATAAGGAGAACCGGCCACGGCACTACTGCACTGTCTGCCCCAAATCCTTCACCGAACGCTACACTCTTAAGATGCACATGAAGACCCATGAAGCGGATGTCGTCTATGGAGTCCCCGAAGAAGCAGCAACCGATGAACAACAGGTTGTTGAGGAGCTACATGTAGATGTGGATGAATCTGAACAAGCTGTTACGGTCATCATCTCCGATAATGACAATGGCACACTGTGTCTCATATGTAATACCAATTTCGAGAACAAAAAGGAGCTCGAGCATCATTTGGAATTTGATCATGATGTTGTCTTGAAATAAAATTTGCACTAAAATTTACGCACTTATAAATATTACCACTACTGATAGAGTAAACTACAGTTACGTTGACAAAGAATTAATCAATATAATACATTTAATGATTTATCTCCTAATATCACAACAAAAAATACAAGAGAAATATTCGAGTTCTTTTATTTGTGCCGGTAATTATTGGGGACAGTAATCCCCACTGTTTAGAGATGGGCTAGAGAAAGTCGATTCCCATTTCCAACCATCTCTAGATCATAGTGGTGTCCAAAGCCCCAAACCCTTGCTCCTGAGATAGGGCTCTAAACGCCGGTTTTGATTATCGATTATGTGTGGGCAAAACGGAAAAGGATTTCTATAAATCAAAGAAAAACATTCTATAAGAATTGTTTGGAAACTGCTCAACTAGGAAGATATTACTTATTTTCTATAGCAAGTGGATATATCAAACCAACACCATAGCAGGAGCTAACTTCCCCAAATAAAAATTGGAAAACCAACACTAAACTAAAGTTGAAGTGATCCAGACAAGCTTAGACACATTGTCCCGTTACACCATTAACGCTTATAGTTTAAAATAAAACACGCACAGCATATTTGTGTAATAAAAATTTCCACTTTTAACGTTTTTTTTCTTGTATTCCGATGACGTTACAATAAGAAAACCCGAAGACAAAATACGCCATAAAATGCGAATTTTTCTCCATTTCGCTTTTGCTATCCTTAAGCTTATTCGTTCTCTTGAGAACGCAGACGACCATTGGGATTTGTCACACGCACTGACAATTGCTTGGCGCGCTCAACAATTTCCTTGCGCTTCTTGGAGGAGACGCCGTGGGCAATTTCGGCGCAGTATACACGATTCTGCATCAACAGAACCTCCAATTCCCGAACATTGTGGACCAGGAATTTCTTGAAGCCAGTGGGCAGCATATGGAGGGTGCGCTTGTTTGAACCATAACCGATGTTTGGCATCAGATATTGGCCCTTGAAGCGACGACGTACTCTGTTGTCAATACCCTTGGGTTTGCGCCATTTGTGCTAAACGAAAGAAAGAAAAAGGGACGATAAGATTCAATATCGAATGCCTCCTTCCCATTTGTATTAACTTACCGACAACTTAGCATAACGATCCGACTGATGGCGGATGAAGTGCTTGGTGCGCTTCTTAACGATCTTGGGCCTGTACGCTGGGCGAATGGTCATTTTGGAGCTGAAATTTCAATAACATGTCCACATTAACACACATTTTGTTTTTGTTTTTGGTCGACTTGGCCGAAATGTCAACAAAGTTTCACAGAAATTTTAACTCAATCAAATACACATTTCGCGCGAAATGATTAGGTTATTCACCTAAGCTAAGCATTGCTCATTAAATTTCAGTGTGTTTTGTTAACATTTTGTAATGATGCCGTAGAAATATAAAGATTTGGTACACAATACGAACCGCTAATTTGCAAAGAGCACGTCAAAAAGAGAGAAAAAAGACGTGAAGTTGGCCGCGCTTGAGGTTTGACAGCTGCTGTCAGTGGGGTCCAGGGTTGTCATCACATTCAACTATCTAAGCCCATCACAAAATTAAATAATTATATTTAAATCAAATATTTGCCAAAGTTAAGTGAACAATTTCAAAAATTTTCATTTTATAATTTGTAGTTTATAATTATATATATAGAAATCTTGAGTAGTTATAGTAGTTAAATATAGGTGTAGCATCGTAGCAACGTATCGTGTGTAGCAGCCCTAAAATTGTAAGCAATTAGGGTTGCCATCAAGTTCTTTCCGTTAACTATACAACACTATTAGGCCAACTCGCTGTAATACCGTGGTTCTTCTTTATTATATAATTTAATTGACAGAGTTCAATGTGAATCCGCAACCCAAACAAACAAGGCATAAATCCAGAGTGTGAGTGTGCAGCCTGCCGACAAAAACAATGATAAAAAGATAGCAGATGGGCACATTTTCGCACCGTAAACAGAAGCAGAAACACAATGAATGACGATGAAGATGGCCCGGTGGAGCGGCTTGACTCGTCTATGGCCAATTCAGATGTCACTACAAGAATAACAACTACAACAACAGCAGCAACGATAATAATACCAAAGTCTAGCCGTGCTGTCATCTTTTCCGAGCGCTTCTTTGGTGCCTTTCAATGGGAGGAATTTGCCTGCGGATGTGGGTCAGCCTTTGTTAACATTTCCGTAACGTATCCCATTTATAAGATTATATTCCGGCAAATGTTACATGGCGTTGCAATCACATCCGCCTTTGGCCAACTACGCCACGAGGGACTTGGCTTCTTGTATCGCGGAATGCTGCCACCGTTGGCTCAAAAAACCATCTCCTTATCGATTATGTTTGGCGTTTTTGATGGCACCCGCAGATACATGGTCGAGGATTATCGTCTAAACGACTATGGAGCCAAAGTAATGGCGGGCTTAGTGGCTGGGAGTGCAGAATCAATCCTATTACCCTTTGAACGCATTCAAACGCTTCTGGCCGATTCAAAGTTCCATCAATACTTTTCCAATACATCCAGTGCGTTTAGGTATGACTTTGAGGCAAAAGTCCATTCAATACGTCTTTATTTATCGTTTCTTTTACAATCCCTCAGATATGTGGTAACAAATTATGGTTTTAGGGAATTATATAGAGGCATTGAACCAGTATTTTGGCGTAATGGATTATCAAATGCATTGTTTTTTATGCTCAGGGAGGAGGCTAGCGACCGTCTGCCTCAGAGAGTGAGTATCTTAGATATTATCATCGTGTCATCCCATCTCCCTATTAGTTTACTTTATGCTATCGATTTGTTTAATGGGTTTGGTTTAGTTTACTTAATCATTAAGCGATTCTCTGAGTCGTTTTTCCAGTCATCCCCATGACGAATTTTTGATTATGATTTTTTGAATTTCGCCAACTAATGTTAAAATTTCTTTATTTTTCGATTAGAAATCGTTGTCCAGCAGAACAGCACAGGAATTTGTTGCCGGCGCAGTGATTGGAGCCAGCATTAGCACATTATTTTATCCATTGAATGTGATCAAAGTGTCGCTACAAAGTGACATGGGTCACCCAACGGAGGGCAGTTGGCAGGCGTGCAAAAGAATTTATCGGGAACGTGACAGTCGGATTGGGCATTTCTATCGTGGATGCGCCTTCAATACGGGACGATCGTTCATCAGTTGGGGAATAATGAATACCGCCTATGAGAATCTAAAGAAACTCATGCATCAAAGACCGCGAAATGCGACCAATTGATTGTATTAGCTGTGCAGAATAAGTCATCAAACTAAGCTGAATGTGTATAGTCTGTCTACATACACACAACGAAACAGAAACACACACTTTCCTTCTGCCTCTTTTAGTTAGTAAATTAAATATTTTTTTTCGTTCTAAGTCTCATTCAATGTATATACCAAAACATATATAGACATCGTATAAGGAAAACTGATATGTATAACTAATCTACTATGTGTCATAAATGGAACCGCAATGCCAATGTTTGGTGGTTTTTTCGCATGACTTTGGCCCAAGTACAATACTGAAGAATGTGAGCATTTAAACAAAAACAGAAATCGAACCTAAAATGTTTAGTTAATTAACTAAGTACATACGTATATTGTACATAATACTATTTAGTTAATAGTACTCTATATATGTATACAAATATATATATATATTTAAATTGTGTTGTACTAGTGATTTATTTGTGATGCAATGAAATTAAAAAGAAAGGAAAACGCTAAAAACCAATTGCATGTTCTTAAATATAATAAAACAATAATGTTAATGGTTAATCATGTATTTGTTTTTTTATTGTATTTGTTTAAGTTTAGGTTTATTCATAGTTCAGCATCGGAAGCCTTAAAATCTAATGTCACATATATCACAAGAAAACAAGAGTTTGCTAAGAAGATGGATTCTAACGTTTCTTAAGCGAACTGCGATATCTCTGATAGAAATCCTCCATGGCTCTATATTGTGGCTCCAAAATATCGGGTATTTCTTTATCGAGCGAAGCAAAATATATCATTTCCACTGAGCAGTTGCCATTTAACTGTTGCTCATAGTGTCGCAGTTGCTGAAAGAAACCCGAATTCGGACGCACTTGTGGCCGGATGGCTTGAACATGATGGTAGGCGTCGCGCATGCTCAAACCCCCGTGCTTAATCAGATAGGCCAAGCAGAGGGAGGCCGAGCGACTTACTCCGGCCACACAGTGGATCAAAGTGGCTCCACCATTGAGACGAACTTCTTCAATTAAATCGGCCACCTCATCGAAATGTTGTGATAAATCCACTTCGGCCCGATCCTGGGCGTTGATGCGTAAATATAGAGGATTACTAGTGCTGGATAAGGGAGTATCGGGTAACTCTGGTGCCACATTGATTACGCAAGTAATTCCCAATTTATCCATATAGCTGGGCACCACAGCAGCTGCTCCGCAAAGGTAGAGAGTGGGCGAGAGTCGTGAAATGCCCGGAAAGGGTGTGTGGTTGTCATCATCTCCGAGATTCTTTGGCTTCGCAGTGCTGCAAATAAATAAGTACAAACGAAAATCCAGTATTAGCATGGGGTACATCATGGGTAAATAAACCGATAAAAAACAAAATATTTCGCGCTACATTTTTAACAAAAACAAAATGTAAAGAAAAACAACTAAAATACCTTTCGGTTTTGCGTATTATTTGAAAACGTCTTCGAAAATTGTATAAACAAAAAAGTAAATTTTGTGAATGGCCTGGCACAATCGCCTACGTTATTTTGCTTACGGATCAAATGTATTTATCTTCTATACTGTACACGACGTCATTATTTCTTTTTGCCCCGCCCCGCCCCGTCCCACCATTACTACTGACAAGACATTAAACATATGTTTTAAAGATCTATATACAGATCTATCTATCTACATATCTATGTATATCTGTGAGAATATTGTTTATAATTAGTTTTGTTTGAGTGTATATTAAATGGACTATAGAAATAAAAATAGAATTGATTAATAACGATATTTGTTTAAGAGGTAAACACAAAAGATAAAAGTCCTTTTTTGTTTGTTTCTTTCAATATGTGCCTATTACGCATTTGGCATTCAAACATTTTTAGCAAACGAATATTATGCGAATTTTTAACAAAAATTTTAAATTAAACAAATAATCAATAGCAACGCCCCCGCTCAATAAATATAACTTATGGAATTATTTTCATTTTTGTTATGGAAATGAATAAAACTTGTTTGTTTTTTTTTAACCTAATCCCAATTAAGACAAAAGATCTAAAGTTGAGTATTTCTATAATAAACCAAATAAAACTAACTAAATGTTATTTCTGAATCTTCTGAAGGTATTTTAGGATGAATATATTTATATAAATACTGAAAATGATCAAATGATTACATTGATTATTCCATAAATATCCTCAAGTGTTTTTTATTGGCTTTTCTTAAGCTTCTTTTCGGACGTTCTTTAACTTTCAGAAGATTCTCTCTTAAAGGGAATATGCAACAATTAAGTTTGTTAGCTTAGCTTAGCTTAGTTTCTTAGCTTTTAGTTAGCTTAGTAAGCTGAATACCTTCAAAATGGCTTTATTAGTTGTTCATTTAAAATTCTCTAATTTAATTTATTGATAACTTTCTTTAAATTTCCTCTTACATTAAAAGGAAATGAAACAGATATTTGTTTCAAGTTAATATCTATTTAAAGTAGATTTTATGTGAAATATTAATAGAGCTCCAAAAATTTCAGTTGAAGGTTCGAAATTCTCTTGTCAAATTATCTGAGAACTCTAACGACTATTGTAATCGATAGGAAGAACACATGATAATCAATCTCTTTCAGTATTCTAAGTTTTCATGAAACTGCTCCGATGGCGCAGGGGAAAACAGATTTGAAAGATATTGCACAACTCCTAGAAGAATCCTAGAATACTGAGTCTGAGTTAGGACCCTCTCAGGTCGCAGAACAGTGTCTAATCCCTGTGGAATGAACCGAAAACTTAACTTTAATATATATGCACACTGGTAATCTAATCATCATTAATAAAGAGATAGATGGTCAGAAAGATAGTTAGTTCGATGTAAGCTGTCAGTGCCACATCATTGATAATGAGCATACAAGTTACTTTTAGTTATCAGATCACGATATTATTAATACTTCAACCATAACACGATATTGAGATACGTGTAAACGTGACGTTCGACTATTCTTCTGTCTCCAATGTAATATTTGACAGAACTAACTGACAGCTACTTTGTTTTTCCTTAAACCATAAAATAGTAAACCATAAAATAGTAAATTAAAACCATTGAAAATGCCTAGAGGAAAACAAGTGAGTATTATAATAATTTAGTCAAGTATTGATGGTAATCCAGATACATATGTATGTAAATCTTCCACACACAAGACATATAATCTCACTTGATCTTTACTTTCATTAACTTTTACTATTCAAAATGTTGTGCAAGTTTAGCAAAAAGATCATCTCTTTGAAATTGCCAACAACACCATATCCTTCCCCCATTGGATCCCCATTTGCCCCTCTCCGTTTCAGACTATTCGCTGTTGACAGGTCGCATCAAACGCAAAGTGCTCAATTTTCCTTGACACCTTCCAATTTCCATCAACAAGCAACCGACCACGACCATCGAAAGGAATGTAAATGTAAAATCAAACATATTTATTTATAATTTTCAATATATTTTTGTGGTGCTGTGTATATATGTATGTATTTCTGTGGTCATACACGGCGGCTTTTCGTCGTCATTAAATAATAATCATGAATTCCTCT
This sequence comes from Drosophila equinoxialis, assembly GCA_018150345.1. NCBI lineage: Eukaryota > Metazoa > Arthropoda > Insecta > Diptera > Drosophilidae > Drosophila > Drosophila equinoxialis. The sequence goes on from JAECWI010000504.1 coordinate 2,421,695, forward strand.
GGCACAATGCCAATATTAATCATCGGGCACTTTCACTAGACCAAACTAGCAAGTCGAGTCCGGAGCAGCAGGAAGGTGCAGGAGAGTGGGCTAAATATTTAAATATTCATATATCACAATGTATATACATATATATCTAAGGTATATATATTGAAAATTTGACAAATACCAACAACAATAATACAAGAAATTAAAATATTTCGCACACTGTTTCTTGGTCAAATGACAAAATGATTTTGTTTTTGTATTTATTTTTTGAACAATTTGTGTTGATTTCTTATTGGACAACACATAATTTATGTTGCCAGAATTTCCATTTTCATTTGTTTTCTTTAAAGAATAGAATGAACCTGCATTTTCATATATATCACATGATGGATGAAGAAGGGAATTGGGTTAATTGGGGGATGTGTTGTAAACAAGATGCATATATGATCAAGATGATATATCTCAATATACTAATGCCAATTTTCGTAGGCATTTTGCCTTATTTAACTCAAGGTTAAATATTTCACGTTTATTCCTGTTGCCAAAAAACCAACATTTATTTATTCATTTCTTCGTTTTGTTCGCACAATTTTTGACAGACAGACAGACGAAGCTCTATATGATAAATAACTTTTGTAGTATTCTTTTCTTTTCTTGCTTTTTAGTAGTTTTGCAATTATTCTGTCCTTGAATTTAATTGTCAGAGTCAGGGCCTTTCCGATATTGAACTGGCCGTCAAGACACAAGATTTCTTGAATTTATAAAATTCAAATATTTATTTCTCTTGCCCGATTTAAGTTCCTGTTTCTATCACTATCATCCACACTTGTTGCAACTAGAATTGGTGCAAATATTTCAAAAGATAGAACAAACTAAACTAAAAGCATTTGTAATGGAATTTAGTTCAAAACAGACTACAAAAAATAATGAAGAAAATGCATTAGGGAAGTAGAATTGGGTGCACTCATTCATGGGGCCATATGTTCCATTTGCTATAAATTTCTCATAAAAGAATTCCTTTCCTACCGAAAGAGAACTAACTATTCAGTTTATTTATATTCAAAATGCTTTAGTTCATTGGATTCAATAGTGTGAATCATTTGACGGATAAAAATATTTCGATTTTGGGATCAGTATTTTAAGTAATTCTATAAGAAGGGAGTTTGTCAGGATGAGGATGTATCAAATGTAAATGAAGTAAACTAAAAATATTGAAATTTCAAAGTACAGACACGCGTGTTCCACTCATGGATCGGTCAATAGTGTGAATATATGGAAACTCCTACTTTTATTTTGAGCTAAAAATTAATTTAAGACTCTTTAAAAGTGGTTAATCTAGAAATGTTTAAAATAATTGAGTATTTACAATTGATTATTTTAGTTTGATTCGAGTAGAATTAAGATGGTTTAGGTAATTAGTATGTGACTTGTAAGGTCTTGAAAGGTTTTTCAACTTTCCATAGAGACCAAATCTGATGTATAATTTCAACTTACAAAAATACATTACAGTTTTCAACTTTCCCTAAAAACCAATTGTATAATTATCTTTCTGATTCAAATTGTGAACTTATTGTAATTGAATATACAGTGGCGGACACGAATTTAAGACGTTTTTTCTTTTTGACTTTAGTTCTGGGTTTCTCGGCTTTCAAATAACTTAATGGAATAATTTTTTCTGTAATTTGTTTGTTATTGTATTCTGTAAAAATGGTCTTCATAGTTTAATCCGTTTTTTTTTTTTCAGGTGCATTTGAACAGAGAAAAGTCCGTTTTTTGAGGGACATATATTAAAGTCGTTTTTTCCAAAATCTTTAATATTACAGATAGAAGTATGATCTCTTTAAAGAAGTTGTAGATATAACAAAAATAAGATAAACTGCATACCATTTGCATTTCTAAAATAGCCCCAACTTTCGATGTGGAGCCAATTGAAAATTTGAATTTTGTATGGAAATTTTTGGTCCTTTGGGCGAGGCTATTATGCGACACTAGTTTGTACTAAAGTACTTTTTTCCATGAACCGAAGTGAATTAAATTTCCCTTCGAATGACATATTTTTTATTCAAATCGGATAAAAATTAAATATATTTTTGTCTTGAGAAAACCAGAACTAAAGTCAAAAAACGTCTTAAATTCGTGTCCGCCACTGTATATTATAAATAAAAGTATCGAAAATACTCGATCCATTTCATTTTGATATTTTAGCAGCAAAAAAAACCTTTTCTGTGGGTTATTATCTTAAAGTTAATGTCCTTTTTTTGAAGGTTGATAAATCTATTAAGATCCACCTTTATGGCTTTGGACGTTATTTCTACTTTAAGGAGAAAGTAATATTTGTTAGCTTCAGCGACTTTTGTGATTGGACTGACTTGCTTATTTCTTAAAAATTTAGTCTAAGATTTAGTAACCAGTTTCCATCATAGTACTTTATACGTTATATACAAAAAAAAAAAAGGTAATAAAAAGTCTCCTGGGAATACTCATATATAGCATACCATATATTCCTCTACATATGTATATACATATGTACCTATAGAATGGCATACCATGATGTCACATAAAAAACAAAATGAACCTAATTAAGGCATTGCGTGACATAAGCGCCACGACCTTGACTTGTATTTGCCAATTTGCATATATAATTAGTTATGTAGCACTTTTTAATATAAAGATTTATAAATCAATCGTTAATAGTTAATTGTGGGACTGTGACAATGACTCACCTCTGTCGTTTTGCGGTCGCAGAATTCTCATCGGCCGCATTATTATCAAAGGAAGAGGCCTTCTTCATGCCAAGTAGTTGTATCTCTGACGATTTAACCATGTGTTGCTCGCTGTTGCCATTGTTGATTTTGGCCAAAATGGGATCGCCTATGAGGTCTTGCATGTTTATCGATTTCACGCTACACTTAATTGCCAACAAACAAAATTTACTCGCAATGGATATAAAAATTCCACAAATTCCAGAGCAAAAATGAAAACTATTTGAATATTTGTTCTCGTCTTCCTCTTTTTTCTTTGTGGTTAATGAACGATAAACAAATGAAAAATTTGGTCTTTTGATTGCGGGTGAAATGAAAGCGTCTTGGCCAAACTGTCTCTCTGTTGGGCAAAAAGACGACTGACCCGACAACGAAATATTTTCAAATAATTTTCAGTTGATGTGGTGAATTGGCCACACGGCTGTGCGTAAAGGTGTTAGGTGTGGGTGTGAGGTGAAATGCTATGCATTTAATTGTTCTTTCTTATATCTCGTTGTTTTTGGCAATCTTAAAGTATTTTTACCTTTGTTATCCACCGTATAGACCATAAAAATATGTCTAATTACATGAAACAATTGTTTTAATTCGAACACAGACTGATTTTCCAAAGTTCAAAGTATTTGTGTGCTATTATAAAAACATTATAGACTAAATCGCAGTGATTAAATTAATTATTTACATTTTTTTTAGATTAAAAAAAAACGTTCAGGCAGAAAAGCATTTTTTCGAAAGAGGCAATGCGGAAACCGACCAAAGGTAAGAAATCAAAGTTCTTTGGACATGGTATATTATTTTGAAATTTATAACGGCCCGAACTCTTGAAAGTTTTCTTCAAAATTTGCTTTGATTTTAAGAACCGTCCGGTAAAACTTCTTAATATTTAGTTTTTGCCTAAAAAAATTGTTAATTTAAGTAAATTAAATATTGGGGCGGAAAAAGGGATTATCTAAACTATGTTAATTAATCTGTGTTTAAACAGGAAATATTAAATGTCAGTAAATGGAATTTGTATCCTTTACTAAATAATACGCATTGACAACAATAATACATAAGAATATTAATAAGTGATAAAGTGCTTCAAAAAGTCAAACCTCCCTGCGAATACCCTGCCTTCTGAGGTTCGACGTTGTCAAAATTGTTCGACTCATGGGTTCGACGTTGGTCCGCTTTGGTTCGACTCATCGGTTCGACGTTACACTCATCGGTTCGACTCAGCCCTTCGAACTGGCTGTACTTCTCGATAACTGAGTTAAACATTTACCAACACTGCCCGCGAAATCTAGATTTTTCCACATTCCAACACTAATAAGAATACCACGGAGACGCCGAAACGAATAATTACACATTTTATCCCCATCCTAACGTCAAAATAAATTTGCTTCGGCCACAAACAAACAATGGGTAAAGAAAAAGCTGGCAAATCGTTTAATATAGGTGATCTAGTGTTTGCCAAAGTCAAAGGCTATCCGGCATGGCCGGCAAAGATCACAAAGTTTAACAACAAAAAGTATAATGTTTACTTTTATGGAACTGGCGAGACCGCCAATATTAAAGTGGAAGATCTGTTCACATATGTGGGCAATAAGGAGAAATTCGCAACCGAAAAGAACATGAAGCGGGCAAAGTTTAGTGATGCTATTGATCAAATACAAAGTGCATTGGCCGGCGAGGACTCGGCGCCGATTGATTTACCAAATTCCGATAATGTGAAATCCGCTACTTCGGCTTCTACTACCCCTACCACTACAACTACATCTACCACTGAGACAAATGAGACAACCACCCCCCCTAACCAAACCCCTTCGACGACGACTTCTTCAATAGCATCGACAGCAACAAATTCTAATCAAAGCGACGCGGCTGGCTCCAGTAATGAACAAAAACGCCGTGCGCCTAAAAAGAAAGCTGAGGCCGCAGAGTTAATCGATGATGATGCTCAAAATGTCGATGGCGATACGGAAGAGGATAGTACATTGGATGCCTCCGATATAGAACCACCGTACAAGAGACGCGTACCACCAGAGGGTATACAATCTCCCGTTATTTCATTATCTTCAACTACAACCAATACAACAACAGCCAGTTCTGCGTCTACAGTCAATAATGGCAAGAAATCGGCTAAAAAATCGAAACCGACCGCTGCTGTGACCCCCATGCAAAAACGTGTACGTCCAATGCCCGTAAGTTTGATTCCCCAGTGCAGGTATATAATAACAAAAACAAAACTAATAATAATAAGTTGCTAACCTAAAAGTAAGAGGTTGTGGCATTTAGTTAGAAATGGAAAACCTAGCTTAAATACAGATTTAGCCTGATTTATAGGGACTAGATCGGGCTACAATTTATAGCCTACATATGTACATATGGTTATGTATATATTTTTATTCCATACACCCATCGGGTAAAGTGGCCAAAATGTAACAGGCAGAAGGAAGCCTTTCCGACCCCATAAAGTATATATATTCTTGATCAGCATCACCAGCCAAAACGATCTAGCCATGTCCGCCCGTCCGTCCATATCTCGGAGACTATAAGCCACCAAATTTGGTATGTGTAGTACGCACAGTTATCGAGTTTACTTTAAATTTTTGCCACGCCCCCTACCGCCCCCGCAAGTTAATTAACACCGATTTTCTCAAACACTATACTAACTAGAGACACCAAATTTGGTATGTATATTTGCTAAGTAAATGCGCCCATTTTGTATGTGTAAAAATTTGCCACGCCCCCGTAATTGTATAAAACTCGATTATCTTCCGTAGTTTGATACTAATGTCCAGCAAAATACCAAATTTGATCAACATCGGACTAAAAATATCCAAGTTTCCATAACGCCGGAGTTGGCCGTTGACTGGTGGGGGCGCTAGGGTGCTCGTATTCTTGAGTGAGCGAGATACAAAGATGTGCTTGTAAAAAGCATGTGAACAGAATTAATAAAAAAAATACGTAAATGCATTTGTTATTATAAATTTGAAATACAGTAAAATCCTGTTATAACGACTCCGCTTATAACTTCCGTCCGGTTATAGCGACTAGAGATCGATTGGTGATTGGTTGGAACTTATATGAAAGGGCCTTAGGTTATTAGGTCTTCCGGATATAACGACGAAAATCGTCGGTCCCTATACCCGGATTATACTGTATTTGTTTTACTGGTGTAAGGTATATCTAAGTCGGCGAGACGACTTACTTTATTATCACTATACACGAACGGAGGTGGACTTCTCCCAGATGGATTCTTTGAATGATGTGTGTTTTGTTGTGGGTGCTGGTGTTGTTCTTGTGGTGGTGTTTGTGTCGTCTTCGTCGTCGTCGTCGGCGAAAGTGAAGTCTTCGATCTAGTCAAGCCTATCTATGTACATATGTGTATGTGTGTGTGAGTTGCACTATTTGCTAATTGCTTGCTTATATTTTCTATATACGAACTAGGTAGTTATTTGGTTTCTTGTAATCGATGGCATAATTGTCTGATATTATATTTACTTTTAGAACATCCAAAACAATTTGCTTATGGTTTATATGCCAACGGCTCGGTGTTTGGGCATTGATATCAACTACAAAAAACCAGAGAAATTTGAAAGTGCCGCAGCGGAACAAGCTTGGATGGATAAATCCCGCAAAGATGCGGCAGATCTGAAATTGAAACTCGAATCGGGTCAAATTGAACCGGAATCCATGCCCGATCGCATTGTAATTGAACCGCTGCGCAATGAGATACCCAAACAGGAAGCCGTGCGATTTATTGAAGAGCTAATCGAACACGAAGATGCATTGTTCATGGAACGTGATTTTATTCAATTGTCACAACAATTGCGTGAATGTTTGGGCTTGCGACGAGCCAATGTTGGCAAATGTTTGGAAATACTTGAAGAATTCAATCAAGTCGATTTGACCAAATTGATGCTTTTGCGTAATCCAGAATGTGTGGACATTATGCGACGATTGCGACGATATGTGGGCAATTTGGAATTATGGAAAATGGACTATCAAGATGAAATTGAATTCAAAGAGAAGGCTCAAATAATACGTAAAGTATCATCAGAGATCTATGAGGGCTTCAAGAAGCTATTCAAGGGAGCAGAGCCGGAAACTGAAGATAACTTTTGGATTGATTTCTGCGAGAAAGTTAAAATCTACAAGACCTATACAGAAAACATGAATGAAAACTTGCAGGTCGCCCTGAATGAGCATGGTTATAATAATCTTATTTTCAACAGGAACAGAGCTGAAGCTAAGCAAAAATAGAAATCGGAGTTAAGGAGGATCTTTGGCTTACCTAGCTAATGGACCCTCCCACAGTTACGTTAATTGAAAGAGGTATAAGGATATTTTTATCATACCCTCCTCCCCCGATGCAGAGGGTATCTGACAATTGTTAAGCTTTTGAGGACGGAAGCATCTAGTAATACCTAAGCATAATAACACTTGATATACATCAATAGCCACACCCACACGCACGTATATCGTCAGTCCGTCTGTTCAAACGCTTCGCACTCCAAGGGTCAAGTGTGAGAAACTTCTTGGAAACACAAGAAATAAACTTAATGATACATGAAACAATATTTTTAACAATAGAGAAGAGCACTTCAAATTGTGGCCTAATGACATTGCCTTACATCTTGCATTAATACTAACAAAGCTTAAGCGATTCCGCTATCAATCGAATGTTATAACGAGTTCCCCCGCACTCAGCCTCCGCCGCCTCGCTTTAATTATAATCATCAAAGGATTTGTCTATAATGAATTAAAGGAACTTAATTCACTAAGACTTTGTTATAAAAAAAAAACCTTAAGAGTGAACAATTTGGCACTCCAATTTTTGTTTCATTTTTCTTCTTTTATTTTTTTTAATTAGATTTCGTATTGGGATAAAAAGATTATTTTCGTTATTGTGCAAAAAACCACCAACACCTACCTACACTAATATATATATATTTATATATATCAGCTAATTCAAATTAAAAAAAATGCATATATAATCACATTAACTTACATGCATTAAATATGAATAAGTCGACTTTTGGATTAATTCACTGAAATAAACTTTAGATGTTATGATAGAAAAAAAAAAAACTAAAAACCAATTGTTTCAATCTCTATATCTGTGGGGAAAAACAGAACATTCATTCCTGTTTTCCGATAGCATTTTAAATCCTTTCAGGGGATGCCTCATCTGTATGATATTCGTTTCCAATTAGATGAGGGTTATTCATCAATGATCGGCCATGGTACGATATAAAATAAAAAATGTACAAAATTAAAAGCAGATCTATCATTGATGTTTCTTTATATGTATGTATGTGTGTCGTATTACTTTTTGTTATATATATAAACAATTCATCTATGTACCATTTCTTTCCATCTTTAGGAAATCCAAAACGATTTGCTAATGATACTCATGCCGCCAGCCAAGTGTTATGGCATTATAATTGATTATAAGAAGCCAGAGAGTTTTGAAAATACAGCTGCCGAAGAGGCTTGGATGGAGAATTCGCGCAAAAGGGCAATCGAATTGAAATTTCAACTTCTGACGGGACTAGTTGATATTGAAGAGCAATCTATAAGCGATCGGATTGTAATTGAACCAAATCAAAAAGATATTTCTGTAAAGGAATCGAATCGTTTTCTTAAAGAGTTATTGCGCGTTGAAGGTGTCTCATTGACGGAGCAGCGTTTTTTAAGCGCATGTGTCACAATGCATGAATGTTTGGGTATGCGTAAAGCCAATATTGGCAAAACATTGTTAATACTTAGAAAATTGAAAAGCTATAAGTTAACCAAATTGATGCTGCTACGTAATCCGGATTGTGTGGAAATATTGCGGCGTATGCGACGCTATGTGGGCAATTTGGCTAAGTGGAAAATGAGTGCTAGAAATAGAAGTGTTTTCAAAAAGAACGCCGAAATCTTACGTAAAGTATCGTCCGACATCTATGATGGCTTCAAAAAAATCTTCCAGTGTTCAGAGACTGACCTTGAGGATGGGTTTTGGAACTACTTCTCCAACGAAGTCGAAGACTTTGATGAATACACACAATTTATGGGGAAATCATTGCGCTGCGCACTAGATGAGCGTTCTTATAAGTATCTAACTGAGAATCTGTTTTATGATGAGTAAATAAATACACATATGTATGTTTAGCCAAAGACAAATAACGTATTTTGCATGTTTTATATTTACAATTTAGATGCCCAAAGGGATGTTTCTTAGTTGATTGTAGTGGGATTTATGTATTTAAAGTATATTTATTTGACCTCAAACCAATGCTTATAAAGTAAGTTCAACTCTGATCCTATGCAAAAATTACAAACTAATCCTTTTCTCGGGCATCACCAATTCCATCTCCTAGAATAGCAAAAATGGCCTCAGACTCGGGCAAACAGGGCGAATCATAGATTTTACATATACGCGAGTCTCCTTTACCTTTACGTAAATATAATCTGGTAGTGGATGCATGTGCCATGATATGACCACCGATGGGCTTCTTGGCATCTGCCACAAACATACCAGCTCCGCCATCTACCGAGGCAGTTACCTGATTGGTTATAACAACTGCCACACCAAACTCATCGGCCAGTCGTTGGAGCATCCGCAAGAATAAACCCAAATGATTTTGTCGAGCTGCCAATTCGCCGCGTCCCACATATTCCGAACGGTACAACGCCATAGCACTGTCCACAATTAGGATGGCATATCTAAGGATTACAGGGTCGTTAGTGTTTGTTTATAGTTTGCACAATTTTAAAAACCTGGATTCAAACATCATGCCGGCGGCCATGTGAAGTAGTTTCGTCTGCTGATCAGAATTATAGGCTCGAGCATAGGCTACATTGTCCAAAACATCAGGTTCTTCCATCTTATAGCGTTGCGCAATGGCAGACAGACGTTCTGGTCGAAACGTGCCCTCCGTGTCGATGTACAAGCACTTGCCTTCTCCGCCATTCTGGCTGATGGGCAGTTGGCAGGTGACAGCCAATGTATGGCACAGCTGGGTCTTGCCGCAACGGAATTCGCCAAAGATTTCCGTAATTGAACCGGTTTCTATGCCCCCGCCAAGCAGCTTATCCAACTCCTTGGACCCTGTGGTTAGCATAACAACCTCGGAGCGCATCTGATGGTAAGTGCGAGCCGATGTGAAGCCCATGGGCACCAATTTGCTGGCTTCTGACATGATATAATCCACTTTGGACTCGCCCAGGCCCTTGATATTGAGTAGCTGTTTACGTGTTGCATATGCCACAGATTCCACCGTATGGAGACTGGCCTGCTGCAGGAGCTTAATCTCCCTGGCACTGATGTTACCGCCCTGAGAAGTTTTTGTGAGTTTATGATTGAGGGATCTACTATAAATATAAATTTACCAATAGCTTGGATACATCTAAGGGTCCTCCAGTTTCCTCCTGGTCTTCTTCCATAGACTCATCCACTGTCACAGCTGTGGCCACTTCCGAGTCCTTTTTACTTTTACTCTTTTGTTTTTGTTCCATTTTGCCTTTTTAATGTTTATATCTTGTTATTATTATTTGTTTATGAAATTGATGCACAATAAAGAAATTGAAAAAAATGGCGCTTCAAAATCAGACAGCTGACTTGTAATCGATAAACTTCGATCTTGTGAAGTGCGTTAAAAAAAAAATGTGCAAAAAATATTTTGACTTTCCTTGCGTTGAAATTTTTTTTCGTTTGTGTGAAAATTGTTAAGTTGACAACTTTGTAAAATTAATATAAAATAAACAAACAAAATTGAAGATTGGCGCAGTAAACCGAGACAGCTGATTCACTATCGATAAATTCTCTTCTCGTCATCGTCGAAAACAGCTGAGCAACAAAAAGAATCAGCGACAACTTCAATTACATCACAAATACAATATTTTCGAAAGCAACCGGCATTTTATTGACAAACTCATTGGTTGAGTTATTAAATTTACCCTGTGCGAACGCAACGGGAAGGACTTTTGGAATTAACTGAAGTATGAGTGATTATCATTACTTCGATGTGCAATTGTAAGTAGTGAAATAAACAATTCCCCCATACATAATAACTACACGTGCAACTGCCTACTTATTCATATAGGAAACTTCGAGATCCAGAATCTGTTGTACTGACGCCCGCATATTTCCGTGGCTGCATTTTAAACTCATTGGAAAGCTTCTTTGGCGATATTGGTGGCCAAACCACTGTAGACATTGTCAAGTTTAGTGTACAACAACGTCGAGTCATATTCCGTGTTCCTGAGGAATTTTACGAGCGTACTCGTGTGGCTACCACTCTGATTGGCCATTATCAGGAAGTGCCGTGTCATTTTCAAGTACTTGAATCGTCGAAAGCTCCTCTCGATTTTGATAAAGAGCTAGGAGAAGTAGTATCCAACAACCAATCAGATTAATTTAATCCAAATACGCAATGTCATTTTGCAAAGTTTTTGGCAAAGACAAAGTGATCTTTGCCACAAAGGAGGATCATGCTGTGCCCAGTAAAATTGAGCTTCCACCACCCGAACAGCCCCAAGGACTGATTACAAAAGATGGCGATATTAACTGGAGTTGTCCCTGTTTGGGTGGAATGCCCACAGGACCATGTGGGGTTGATTTCCGTGAAGCCTTTTCTTGTTTCCACTATAGTGAGGCAGATCCAAAAGGTTCTGATTGCTTTGAGGCATTCCGTAAGATGCAAGATTGCTTCCAACAGTATCCAACGATTTACAACAAGACCGCTGGTGATGATGATGATGATGCATTGGACAATGTAATGAATGCTGAAAACGAGGCAAATGGTGAGGGCGCAGTGGGTGGTAAGGAGACGGGCCAATTGGAGGTTGCTTCCAGTTCTGTCGTATCCAAAGCAGATTAAAAAGAGTACAACCTATTCCTAAATGTTAAGAAAATGTTATCTGGATTTAGCGCAAGCTTCTGCCAATCAATAAATATAATATTTTAGACAGAGATTTGATTTGATTAATTAAAATTGGATGAAGAACCAAAAGATCATAAATATACATAAATATATTATAATTATTTTTAAAAGGCCAATTTTTGAATTTTTTTTCGTTTCTTGCGCTCAGTGGCGCCCTTTACACCGTGAAAGTGTGACCAACGCAAATATCTCACAAAATATTCGATGAATGGGCAGAAAAATATTTCGATATAAATATATTTGTTTATATAAAAAATATCGATATGAGATTTTGATATCTTTTCGACAACCCTACAAAATTTACAAAACGTATTGTAGAATATTGAGATATTTTGTGTTTATTTAATTGAAATTTGTTTAAACCGAAGTGCAATAATAATTAACAAGAACGAAAATCAAAGTACGTGAAATACGAGTGACAACGAGACAAAGTGCAGCTCCATAAATGATATTAATAATAACAACAACAACAACAAATAACCTTGTGGCTGTCACTAAAAGAAATAATTGACGTAGAAGGAGGCAAAACAACAAAAGAGAAACAAGGAAAAGCAAGTAGAAAGTTCAGTTTAACAACAGCAGCCGCCAGTGTAGTGAGTGTTGTGTTAAATAGCCTTTTGAAAGGATAAGTGATTAAATAATAACAAATCAAACGAAGGGAAAACTCTTTGATAAACGTGTGTTTATGTGTTTGTATGAGAGTGTGTGTGTGAGTGAGACGGACCTATCAGCAAATAGAAAATACAACTAAAACAGTTTCTGTTGCTGTTGCATACGAAAGACAAGCACAAAAGAAAATACGAAAAAAAAAAATAAATAAATTGAAAAAAAAAACACACATCAAGTGAAAATTCCAATTCCCTTTTAGTTAGAAACAACACCAACTACAACAACAACAAAAAGGTCTCAAAGAAGTAGCAAACAAGGCTACAGCAACTTTCAGCCCATTTAACGATAAAAATTTGAATGCGGCTGCAGTTTTATCATTTCGAAGAAAATGGTTTCGTTAATTGAAACAATCGATGCAGCAGCGGCAGCACAAAAGCAGCGCAATGGCGTGATCGCTGCTGCATCTTCATCTCCATCGTCATCAAGCTCTGCCGCCAAGAACCCAGGAGCATCCTCTGGAGGATCGGGATTAACTGCCAGCGGCAAGCCCAAGGAGAAACGCAGGTAAGTGAGAGATCGCTTAGCTGGATTTTTCGTTAGGCTTATTGCATAAGCAAAAAAATATTTTGCTTTCTTTTTTTCTTCTTGTTGGTTTTCTTCTTCAGTTCAGTTCAGTGCTGGGCTCTGTTGATTTAGTTGTTTTTGTGTTTTGGACTTCTGTCGTCTTCTCTCTTTACGCTGCGCACATTTTTTTCCTTTGCCTGATGGGGTGGAAGAGGGAGGGGATTGTGAAGGGTTGATGGAAACTGCGCGTCATATTTGGCTAAGGAATTTTCTGAACACAAACCATGCAATGATTCCACTTGATAAGTGGCATTTGAGAATTCTAAACAATTTACAGTCATAACTCCATGGAATGTTCTTCAGGTATTGAAATTTCACTCACATTTGACTATGCCAGTTATTAGTTTGACGTTTTAAAGTATATAATATGGCTTCATATATTACATTTTTAAAATGTTTTTTATTAACAGAAATTAAAGAAAGAAAGAAATATTTATTGGACACACACATTTCAGGCCCTTTTCTATGAGTTGTACCAATATTATTATTAAGAATTAAGAATTTAAGAAAATTTGTATTCATCTTATTTAAAAGATTGTTCTGGTTGATATTTTTTGCACAAGATTATTCATAAGATTTGTGATTAATTTCTTTAAGATTCGTTTTGAAAGACTTCTTCTTCAACAAGTTTTTGATACCATTTGGCAGGAATCTTTTAAGTTGTCCAATAATCAAGATTTTATACAAATATATTTCAACAAATTCAGACAAATTTGTCTATTGCAAACATAGATGGCTAACCTTATCTTATGACATTGCTTAATTTAAATTGTTGCTGACGTCACGATTATTAAAAAAACAAAAAAAATACACCCAACAGACTTTTCAGACTATGCTTAGTAAGGTCTAATTCTATCAAGTTGACCATCGATGAGATAGTACTAGGTACTATAAAATGATACTTAATTCTTCTACTAGTTAATTAGATGCTCGCTAATCGTTATTAAAGTTCCATTGCTCAAGTTAAAAGTCATTTCATATTACTTGACCTTTGAGAGCTCGAAACGAAGTTATATAATCAAATAAGATGTATATAGATATTGGATCTCTACGTCAGTCTTATCAAATTTCCATTTGACTAGCAATCGAATAATGATATTTAATTTATCTTTTCAGCGACGTAATAAAAAATCTAAATTTAATCATTAATCACATGTTTTATTGTTGAGTTTTTTGATTTTTATGCTGTTTTTGTTAATTCCTTTTTTTCTTTTTTGCATTTGCGATAATTATAAAAGCAAAAGAAAAAGCTTTTTTTGACGAAGACAGACGGAAAAGAGAACTCACAATGACCGAGACCTCTTACCTTGGAAATCAAAAAGCAAAAGGCAAAAGTCTAAAACTTGCATTCAAATCAGATTAGTTTCGGATCAGTTGTTTTTTTTTTATAAGTTATTTTACTAGATAATTGACTTGGGAGTGGAGAATTAAACAGAAAACACTTTGGTAATTGTCTTTGGGATCGGAGTAGTGCTTGGGCTTATTTTTGCCTCTTTAAGTTAATTTAAAGTTGTTTTTAGCAGCATGGGTGGCCTTTATCTTAATTTCTTATCGTTAAGTTAAGATAAATTCTAAAAGTAACAGAAAAATGTCTGATTAATTTTAAAGTTCAGTTACATATATTAAATAACGTCTGTTTCTTGTATAATCTTTATAACCGGCAACTACTGTACTATGAAATTGACATGATTTCTTTTTCCTAAATCTGATGAAATTTCATAGACAAAGAGAGAGGGAGAGAGAGTGTTGCTCATCATAAGACTAGTGATGTCATTTTGTGTTAGGTCAAAAAAGCTAAATCGACTTAAGAAAATAGCTAAATCCCCAGGAAAAAGTTGAAAAAAGCTGATTTTTATATATTGTTTTTTCATTCAAGATTGAATGTTTTATCCAAAAATACTGTATTATCAATATCTTCCTTATCGCTCGGTTAATATTCTCTCTGTTCTATTAAAGTAAGACAGCTGGGTGGTAGTTGGTAATCAATCATTTGTTTTGTCAGTGCAGTCCGTACCTCATTTTTAGATAGATTATTTTCTAATTTAACATTATATATATGAATATAAACGTTTAATGTATCAACGTTCATCCTGTTTCGCATTTTAGATTTAACCTAATTTACTTGGATAAAACCCCTCTCGATTTCAGCATTTACAGAGTAACTGCATCAAATTCATTAAACCGGTCGTTTCCCCCTAGAATCCCGGTATTGTAATACTTACATTAGTTCTAGAACTTTATGGTGTCGTCTACATTTTCCCATTGCACTAAGCTTATTCATTGTACTAATCGTCAAATGCGATAGACACAACTCACCAAATTGAGAAAAAGTAAAATTTAAAAAAACAAATATTTCAATTTGCTAAAAAAGCTAGAATTCGCAATCTCATTTCCCAAAACAGCCAGATCCGACTGAAAAAAAGCTAAAACGACATCAGTGCACAAGACTCCTCCTCTTAGCGTATAAGGCCACTTGTTGAATGGGTTCTTGAAATGGTTGCCAGATAAAGAGTCAAGCCCTTCTTTTATCCTCCTTTTGCTTGGTGTATTTTTAGCAACAATGCAATTTTCCTCCTGCCCGCCAACCACATAATTATGGCAGTTTATTTTTAAATGGAAACAGAGACAGGTTTTTTGTTGTCAATATGTTTAACCAGTTTTATTTGTAAAATGTATTTTATGTATGTGTACGAAACATAATAAAAGTGTTTAGTTTATAAACCAAATAATAAAATTAACAATTTTGTTTTTGTTTGTGGCCTACGTGACACGACCAAAAAAAGCGGTTCTTGTGTTAAACCAAAAAGAAAAACCAAAGATCTAGTCACTTGTAGCTGGCAAGATGTTAACGATTTTCCACAAATATTTTAAACTGGTTTTTCATCTATCTAAAAACACACACGCACACAAACAAGGCAAATAACTGTCGTATCTATTGATATTTACATTGGATTTTATAGTTCAATATGAAATTGCTCATTGATTATGACAGTTGGTAATCGGTTTAAATGATTACTTGTTGTTGTTATTTTTGAATTTTGTTTTTTCTTTTGTTGATAATTCTTTTGCATGTAGTTTTCAGTTTTTGATGATAACCTCATGATCAATTGACAGTTAAGCAAAGTGTTTATTAAATATATTATCTATATTGAGGACGATGATAAATGATTAAATTAAGTTAAATTATATTTCTTATATAAAAGAGTAGGAAAATGATTTCATGAGCGCCTGCTTTCTTCTTGTTTTCTCAGAATATTTTTGGTAATTTTCTTCATTGAACACTGTATAAATTAATCACAAACCGTTATTTTTTGTGGAATTTTAAATCAACTTGTGCTAGTGTTGACCGACGAATGCTCACCTAGGTCTGGTCAAACCTTTTTAGACACTTGACTAGAATTTGGTAAAGGCTTATGACCAAAATATAAAGGCCAATGCACCCATAGAGTGAGGTGGTATATAAAAGTCGCCAAAATGTATGTAACAAGAGGAAGAAAACTTTTCCGACCCCATAAAGTGTATATGTACATATATCCTTGATCAGCATCTACAGCCGAGTCGATCTAGCCATGTGCGTCCGTCCGTCCGTCCCTATCTCGCAGACTATAAGAGATGGAGCCACCAAATTTGGTATGTAGGCTAGTGTAGTATGTAAAGTGATTAAGTTTATATCAAATTTTTGCCACGCCCCAATCCGCACCCGCAATTTAAAAAAAAGCGTTTATCTCAAAAACTATTCTAGCTAGAGACACCATATTTGGTTAATATGTAAATGCTTAATAAATGTATGTGAAGATTTTCCTTCCCTCCCCCCCTAATTATATAAAACTCGATTATCTCCCGTAATTTTCTACCTTGTGCAAGTTTGTCACACTTCAATTTCATACCAAATTTGACTGATCACCGACCGATTCTGAAATCGGATTAAACATAGCCAAGTTATAAACGTTTTCCATAAGCCCGGAGTTGGCCGTTGGCTGGTGGGGGCGCTAGTGCTGAATGATGTGAACAAAATTTTGTAAAAATTAAAAAAACGTAAATGCATTTGTTATTACAAATTTGAAATATTTGTTTTACTGGTGTATGGTAGGGACGAGACGACTTACTTACTTCATTGAAGTTGTAGTGAAATGAACATGGGAGTTCTTTTTGTCCTCAAACACTTGTGCTTGCTCTAAAACGATTTCTTTGATCTGGACCCTATAAACCTATATTAGACGACAATAGATCGGTTCATTTCTTTGATTAAAAATACAAAGTTTATTTTATCGATCAATGTCCCAAAGCACCAAAAAGACATACATAGATACATATATTTTAGTTTTGGATTGTATTTTGGTTTTATGTAAAGCAAAGTTGTAAAGCAAGAAAAATAAACTTGAATTTTCATTGAGATATTGTTCATTAATTTTTGGATACCACAATATATCCCA
This sequence comes from Drosophila equinoxialis, assembly GCA_018150345.1. Lineage (NCBI taxonomy): Eukaryota > Metazoa > Arthropoda > Insecta > Diptera > Drosophilidae > Drosophila > Drosophila equinoxialis. The sequence goes on from JAECWI010000504.1 coordinate 2,439,026, forward strand.
TCTCTTTCACTTCTTAGCATCTTCTTTAATCTATTGATTTAAATTTCTCCGCCAAACTACAAAATATAAAAATTTTTATTGGTGTTTTTTACTTTTTGTATATATTGCATTAGTATGAAGAATCTGTCCTTGGACAATAAGTAAATTTTATAAATATTATATATTTCAAAGTTAACACCGACTTTCTAACTTTTTTAAAGAGCTGCATGAAAAAGAGAAAGAAATGTATATTTAATTGAATAAAAGGGTTAGAAATATGTGTGAATATCCTTTCGTTCTTTACTTTGTGTGATTACTTTTAACTAAATGCTTTGCGCTAGCTTTTCCGATCGAGGTTGCTTTAGTAGGTCACCTACTTCATATTGGTAACCCCATCAGATTCTATTTATAGGTGAATATTTAAATATTTCAACTCAAAGAACATATTAAATCTGCTTATGACTTGCTTGATTTATGCCCAGCTCGGTTTGACCTTAATTAAATTAAATTATTACATTTTGAATTTGTTTTTAGACAAGAACTTACGTATAAATTTACATACATATATAGCGTTGAGTTAAATTAATTGCTAGAAAGAATTATATAATAAAAAGGCGAATATATACATACATATGTATAACTTCAATAATCGGACTAATGCCAAGGTGTTTCGCGTAGAAATTGAATAAAAAAATATTCCATAACAAAGTCGTTACGACGATTCGTGAATACTCTTTTTGCCTTGCTTAATGTAGATGAATATTGTTTAATAAACGTTTAAGAAGGTGAAATCTGTCTGCATATTAAAAAAATTGATGTGATCTAAGGATATAAACAGATCAGACATCACGGAATAGACGACTACTCGTCTGCTATATCTATAAATGTTGTGTTTTGCTTTAATTTCGTATTTCCCTCATGTGTGGTAAAGCTCAATTGATCAAGAATCTATAAACTTTTGGCCTATGCTTAAGCATAAATCTAGCAAATAGTTAGGGTATAAAAGCGAAAACAATTTTTTTCCTTCTGTTATTTTGTTTTTGGTGTTTTTTTTTTTTAACAAAACAATAAATATGTATATATATACATATATTTTCAATACCAACGTATACAACTTTATATGTGTGATACGCACACACACACATCAACATCTATGATGTAAAATATTTAAATTATATGCAGTGTTGTTGTTGTTGTTGTTGCTGCTGCTGTTTTTGTCGTTTTTGTTGCTGCCTGAGGCAGCCTCTGTCTGGCCACGACGACCTACTTTTTGCGCAATCGAACTGAAAAATGTGACGACACTGGGCAACCACTGACAGAGCGGGGTAAGCGGAAGCACGGGCGGGGAGTGGGCGGAGAGAGTGTAAGATGTGCGAGGTGGAGCCAGCCTATATCATTTAGATGAGAGGAAATGCTAGAGGGGAGGAGGGGATTGGATTGTGCCGATTGTTTATGCCCCGCATTAGCCAGCCATCTGAAGTTTTTGTTGTTATTGTTGTTTATTTCATTGTTGTTTTTGTTTATTTGTTTCTCGCCTTCCACTGGGAAAGCGGCATTTGTTGTTGCCATGCAACGATCTCTGCCCTGCACCAGCCATACAGATCGGCCGATCTGGTCGTTTATCTTTTATTATTATTTTCTTAGTTTAATTATGATTCTCTTTGGCATGATTTTTGACAGGGAAACTTGCAAATTTATGTTATATACTTTACACTTGTCCAGAACTGTAATTATTGTAAATTTCATTTTCTTTAAAATTGACCTAATTTAAAAATGTTTCTTTGTGAAAAATACAGGGTTTCTTTTTAAAAAATACCCTTTCATAGGGTAATGTACATACATACATATGTTATTTTGAAAACTTTTATGTGGTTTACGTGGGACCTCAAATGGATGTCTACCGGATGAATCTAACCTTTTAATTGACTTGACATACTCAAGAAGTTCATATTTTCAAACCTCAGTCTAAGTTAATTTACAAGTTAATGTCGTGACTTTTAATTTCTTAAGCTCATCTTTGGTTTTTTGTTACCCCTTTACCCTTTGCCCATCAAAGGAAAGTAAAGAGTTCGATTTGACTTTTAAGATAAAATACCAATTGTTCTCTTATTGTTAGTTTTATTTTTGGTGTCTTTGGGTACATTGCACATTATATTTTATTATTATTTTATCTTAAAATCCAATATTAATCTTAAATATTAGGTTAAATAAACTAAAATCTATAAATTTGTTTGACTTTAAATAGAGTACAAAATTGCATTTTATTTGTTATTTTGTTTGTTTAAAAAATATTTTTTTTTATCTAATAAATATTTCTAAAATAAAAAAACTTTCTCTCAATGTAGTATACAAAAACTAAACATTGAAAAACTTTTAACGTTTAGTTGTTATATTTGGCTTTTCCGCATGATACAAAATTTTAGTATGAGTATCTTGCAAATATTGGTTATCAGTTAGCAGGGCTCTTGACCCCTGACAGTTGGCGGCCAACAAGTTGGCTATATCTCTCTCACTCTCTCTCTCCCTCTCTCTGTTCGTTACTTGAGTAATGGCTTATCGCGTTTCACTTTCAACTTGGGTTTGCTTAACTACAAACTAATTCAAATATTTAACTATTATTATGGCATATACGTATAGTTCAGTGCGTTATCAACTTGAATGAGCCGATGAGTTTTCGGTTTCAGTCAGTCAGTCAGTCAGTCAGTCATATTCAAAATGTTTAGACCTTGTCTAGAATGGTTTTACTTTGCTTCATTATTATGTACTATTTTAATTCCAGTTTTATGTTATTCGTTCAAGTGTGACTCATTTGCGTATTGCGTATTCAAATATTTATTAATATTCTAATTAATATTTTAGTCAAAGGGCAAGTTAGTTTATAGAAAATAAATTTTTAATTACGCTTGAAAGTATGTTAGCCTTTTGTTTTTTGTTTTGTTTGTCAAACGGAATCATGATAATTAACCAAAACGTTATAGATAATTTAATATCGTTGGAACACCCTTCCACTGTCTAGCCTAAACATGGTCTTATCTAAGCAATCCCAAAAATAAAAGTCCCACTCAAGAAATTGATCTTATGTTCGGGAAGTTTTGTTTTACTCGATGTATATTCTGAAAATTAATAATATAATTCCTAATATTATCTAATATCTCAGCTAAGGATAGTGGATAGCTAACTTTACATCAAGTACAATGATCAAGGAAATAAAGCATATAATGATATCTAATATCTGAAATATTTCTGAGCAGAGTTTGGGTTTACAAAATTTAACCTTTAAGGAATTAACCTAGTCAAGTTATTAAAGACAATGTTAAGTTGGGTATGAAGAAACTGAAATTAACAAACAATATGTACTAAAAATAGATTTGAAAACTAAAAATTTTCAAGAACTTTTATATTTCCTTCAACTTGATAGATCCAAGGTACGGTGTAAGCTGATTAACGGGTATACAAATAACCCAAACTTTGTTTTCTATTCGTATTTTATCTTATCAGTCATCCGATAGCAAATTCTGATAACAGTGTGATCCAGAGAGAGACAAAGATATAATGCCAAAGTAGGACCACAATAGTTTGTGCGATTTTTGTTCTTCTGCCCATACCATATAAATATTAATTTCAAAGTTATCAAACCTTTCGCTCATTTTCTATTCCGACTTTCGCTTGATGTGTTCGTGTTTATATTTTTTTGTGAAGAAAAAAATCAAACAATAATACCAAATTATTCTAACCGTGAACTGTTATTTTGAATGGGTTGATTTTTGTGTGTTTTCTTCTGGACTATGTACAATTCGCACAATGCCTGGGAAAATAGTGATTTTTCCTGTGGCGAAAATTCATTTTACGGCGATGATACGAAACAATATGATTTAAATGAATTGAAACCACCCCATCAACAATCGCAATTATCTAATAATGGTGTACTCTATGGTCGTGTACCGATAAATGAGCCATCAGTGAATTTCAATCTTAATAATAATGGCTTCTACAATCCTGATCCTTCTACATTGTTGCCACACCAGCAGCAGCAACAGAGACCCTTCGAGGGGGCCGTTTTTAATAGGTCGGCGGGCTTGATGCGATATCATCCATACCAACAGCAACATCATGTGCCGCCCCAGTTTCTAAGGCAGCAGCAGGCTCCATACTATCATCCTCAGCAAATGCGAGGAAATGTATTGAATTTGTCAACACCCTGTCATGTGGTGGAGAATGTTCAGAAACCTTGGAGCTATGCCTATTGCTATGGCTATGCTCCAAGTCATCCGCAACCTTGTCAGTTTTCGCAATTTGTGGATATTGAGGATTTTATGTAAGTGAATGAATGAATGACCAACTGCGGCATGAAATCTCACTCGATTTATTACATGCTATTTTGTTGTAAACTATATTTATATACCACAACTACTCGCACTCCAGCTATTATTTGCCCTGTTTGTCTGCTTTGGCTGCCCTCTCAAAGTAAAGCATAGTAAATGCCATAACAATGCCTCTTATCAGTATTTCGTCCCACACACGCACAACAACGAGACATCTTATCTACGTTCAACATTTTGTATTATTATAATAATAATCATCATACACTTAGTTTAAGTGCGACACCCTGTATTCGTCTTGGTGAAATACTTACTAATAGCTGGCAAAATTTGTTTTTTTGTTTCTTTTGGGTTTTACCCAATACGTTAACGATATTTTGCTGTAATATAAGTTCAATGAGTCGGTTGCCATGGACAGAATTAAAAATAATATTACCTTCCACGTCTTTCACACAAATGAATTTATCATTCATTTAACCAATATCAATAAAAATGTCTTAATATTTTCAGTTTTTGTTTGAGTCCGTTTTTAAGTTTAATATGCGAGAAAATAGAATTCAATTACACAGGCCGACATGATTTCTGCTGACGTTAACTTGAAAGGTGTTCTTAACTAATTCGGGTACGCTGATTCTCACAGTATACTTGGTTTTTGTCCATCACGACCAGATTCTGTGAAATCAGGTCATCTAAGGTCGGAAAATAGGCACCTAAAAGTATACTATAAACAAAAATTGTTTACTTTGTTAGCAGATTTCAGAATATCCTGTGTACGAAAAATCTATTGTTTGCAAACATTACTAATAAACAATTGGTAAGATGCATAAGAGTTCCATAATTCGTTAAAATTAAAAAGCAGATTATTCTATAGCATACTTTTTGGTTCAAATTTAAATCAATACAGAACCATATCCAAAGTGTAAGATATTATGCATTAGAACAAAGAAGAGCCTCTGATATTTTGTAAATTGCTATTAAATTATACTTAATATATTAATGGATTAAAATAAAACTGTTTTTAGTATGATATTATGTTTATATTTTACAAATGCGTTCAATTTGAATAAGTTAAACACACTTTGATGGACAAAAACACGTGATAAAACTAAGTACAAGGCCGTGTTCAGCACCCCTTAATTACCTATTGAACTTAAAACACTTTTTCATGACCTCAAAAATGTCGGACTGTGTTCACAATCAGGCCTGTTACCGTTTCCAAGTCGATTTCAAAAATAAATCGACAACAGTTCCGCACCATTTTCGAACTTGATGTTCTCAATTCCGTGTAAATTGTCAATTGTTTTCGTTTTTGAGTGCAAATCCTTAAAAAATTAACTCAGCTTTCATTTGTGAATGGGTTTTAAACTAAAGAATTTAATTTTTACACAGTTTTAAACTTAAATATCATTTCGAATTTATTTGTCGTTGATTAAAGAGCGGAATAAAGATTTCGATTAAAAACTTTCGAAAACGAAAACAGATTATTTCCATTGCGATTACTGTCCCATTTAATTTTATAACTGCTTGCTAAGAATAATTCTTGCAAATTAATTAAAGTATCAAAGTTACTTCTTTTTTATAGCATTCTGAAAAATAATAGAAACATTATTTTAATAAATTCATAAGAAAATGTTCAATCCCTTTTCATTTCACTGAAAGGCAAACGATTTGAAACTGAATTATTTGGCTCGGAATTAGATCCGATTCCCAAAAAACATTTGGAATCGGAAACGAGAATAGGCCTAAATAATAATTTTTAATTGTTTAGAATACTTTTAATTACTTCGGTTAACTTTCATAAAAATAACTTTGAACTCTTTGGCAAGGTGAACACAAATCACAAATAACATTTTTTTGCTATGCAAAAAATATATATTTTTTCTTATCAAAAATAACTTTTGAGTTAACAAGAGAAATTGTTGTCGCATGGCATGTTGTGGCCTTTGCTTAAACTATTCATTCTTTAAAGTAAATATATTAGTTGGCTACGTAATTTTGTTGTTGTTGTAGTATAGATTAGAATAGGCCAAAGCAATAAATGTTCTCAAAAGGTTCCATATAATGACTGTTTAAAATCAAAAATAAAAGAAAAACGAGAACTAAAGATAGGGGAAAAACGTTTGCGTGTGTGTGTTTGTACAGAAATTGTCAATAAAATTGACAAACAATTGATTGTTGCCATTTCTCACTGCAACCGAATGTTATCTATTTATGTTTTTATGCTTTGGGTATTTCCCAAAACGATGACGGAGAATCAAAGTCACATGGTTATCAATATGACTTTTATTATACGCTTAATAAGAACTGAGTTCTTTATATTTCACCATGGAAAAAGTATGGGGGTGTGTTTTTCTTATTAAATGTCTAATTTTAGCAAATTTTGTGGGCTAAAAGTATAAAAAATAGACACAATCTGATGGCCCAATGAAATTTTCGACAATTCCTTGATCATTTCATAACTTTTGTCTGTTTGAGTTGATTTGGTTCTAATGCCTCCAATAAGTCACAATGAATGCATCTAATTTGGATTGACGCAGTTGTCTAGCAGTGTTTAGGATTGGGGCGTTACACTCTGTGCATACAAAATCGTTTCGAAATTGCTTTTAAGTAATTTGCTTACGCCCGACCACAAGCTCGAGAGTCCGCTTTAGTTTGATATATAATATATCTCTGTGGGCATACAATTAGCATTAACGTCATAGATTTGCTTTTTCATTTTTCAGTCTTTTTTTCTTTCTTAATTTTTTATTTTGCGGCAATATTATCATCACACCTTTAGGGCTAAACAAATTTATGTTGAACTTAAACACCAAACGAAAGTAACGAAATGCAGACAATGTTTTCGCATTGTTTACTTTGTTCATAGATATTTATTGCCCCATGAACTTGATCCACATCCATGGTGTTGTATTTCTATACCAAATTTGGCGACAAGGCAAATAGTTCAGATTCATCAAGTGTATTTAAACATAACTATGTAAATATTTCATTTGTTTTGATAAATTTGTGAAACTTTTAATTATTATTTAAAAAGCAGACAATCAACGAAATAGAGGGATAGTCTGTGGGAACGGTTCGTTTTCTACTCAATATACATGAAAATATATCGATAACAATTTATATGTAGGTAATAAAGATTGATACTTATTTATATATATATTAATCTCGTTGTTTTCGAGATCGATAACAATTGATTACCTAAATATATCGATATGATAATGGATATTTTCAAGGAAGTTTTTCTTTAATAATGAACCATTAACATTATACATACTCTATATTATACTATATTTATCCTTCATCTTAATTACATTCGCTTAAAATCTAAAAACATATAGCATATTATTAGCTAATAAACAATTAGTTATGCGTTTAGTACATTGTATTGTTATTTTAACAATTTGCGGCACGTTCCTCAAAAGCTGCATTTAAAGCGGAAATGCTTAGCTATAATGACAACAAAAAAGGTAATATTTGCCCGCCTCGACTCAATATACCCCTCTCTATTCGTCTATGAAATCAAACAAAACGCTGAATAGAGTGCAGAAACAAAATGTGTTTGCCACTTTGTGAATATTGTGTTTATTTTTATATATATAACAAACAAAAAAACAAAAACAATTGGCTTCTGTTCTAATGAGCATTGAATGACTGTGCCCCGCCCATTATACTCCCTCTCTCTCGCTAGCTATCTATCGTCACACTCTTTTTCTCTATATGTATGTCCATTCATTCACATTTAATCAGGCCATTAGCATGCAATCATAGTCAGTTTGCTTTCTATATGGCTCGGCTTTTTGCTGTATATAAGCGATACAGATAAATACAGTCTTGGTTTTGATAAATGTTTTTGTTTATTTGATTTATTCAATTCCATTTTGTTCTCCATTCTTAGTTAGATAAAGTAAAAGTTATGTAAAAATACTAATGTATATAAAGTAAATTATTTTGACACTTTTCGAGGGATTTTCCATCAATCAAATTAAACTGTTGAAGTTTGCCGCGGACGAAATGGATTTAACTGTGTCGTCTCTCCATGGCGTATGAGTAATGTCATGATTTTGTCTGGCCAGCGGGCCCGTCCATGGCCTTGTCTCGCATTGTGATTTGGCTTTGTCCGATATCGGCAAATATACACCTATATATTTGATATAGAAAATGATGACAGCTGATAAAGACAAATTTCACATCTGATGATATCTGTTGCCATGTGAATGAAATTGAATATGAAAATTATTCAATTTCTCCAATTTGTACGGGCAAAATTTAGCGTAAACATATTTTCAAATTCACGATGGTCACGAGTTTTCATTTTCGGGAAAATTGTCTCCCGCAGGAAAAATAGAATTTTTCTTAGAATTCAAATTTCTTTTGGCAACATTTCATTAAAATGTTTTATAAGTTCTTCCCGGTCATTGAACTCAAACTATAATTTACGTCGGCCATATGTGACATTTTGTCTTGATAAGAAAATTGCATGAATCACAAATGTACATTTTGGCAAACGTCATTTGAATTAAAGTTAATTAACATTTCATTCACCACAAATGAACGTTTAAAATCTGTTAATTATATTAAGAGAGAAAAAAGAAAAAGAAATCCCAAAAATTTCCAAATTGGATTGGTGCCAAGGCAAAACAAAAAACACCTCTTCTTTTAGTGTCATCTTATCAAATGAACGTGTGATACATTGACATAAAGACTCTAACCCTATCTAAAGCCTTGTTGCTTGGCAGCATAGATATAGTGTATAGGAATTCTATGGTCAACTATATGCACGTGCCAATGGGGTGAATTTCAAACTGATATGTGTAGGTCAGGGGAGATTAGTGGCTTATGAAAGGCACATAATAGTTGTACACTATGAAGGAAGATAAAATTGATATTTCTAAATTTGAAATCCTTCTTGATTGTTTTATTTTCTGAGCTTTAAAAATATATTTCAATATTAAGCATTTCAGTTTACAGAATTTTATATTGTAGGTAAATACCTAAATTTGTGTTCATATTTTTGGCTGTCGAATTAAAATTCGATTCATTTCACTTGCTTTTGATTGCTTGTGGGGGGCGCTGCCATGAACTTTGAACAAAAAAAAAAAAAAAAATTATTCGCAAAATGTTTTGCTCAATTGAAAAATTGCCACATCAATTGAATCAAATCAAATGTGAAAACGCAAGAAATCGCAACAATTGAAATGTACGCATTTTTATATACAAATACCCCCGTTCCCCCACGACTACTCCCCCAATCCTTCACCTCTTCTTCACTGTCGTCAAGCCGAAAGCCCCGATCTGTTGCTAGTTCTCATTTTTGGTATGTTCTGTAATGGAAATTGCAATTTGACGTCTGTGCGGCGAGTGGACTACGTGATCAGAGGAGACGTTTATTTACTGTGTCAAAGATTTTACATTGACTTTGTTGTTATTGTTGTTGTTGTTGCAGGAACAATGAGAAACGCAAGGAAAAGTCACGAGATGCGGCTCGTTGCCGTCGCTCCAAGGAGACGGAAATCTTTATGGAATTATCACAGGTGCTGCCTTTAAAAACGGACGATGTATCTCAACTGGACAAGGCGTCTGTGATGAGAATTACCATTGCGTATCTCAAGATTCGTGATATGTTCCAATTGAGTAAGCAGATTATCGTTTTGAACTTATCTAGATTCCATTATTAATGTTTTCTCTTTAAATTTTAGTGTCCAAAGCTCGTGATTGCAATGATTTGATTAAACAGGATGCTGATTCTAACAATGGTGATGAGAAAATTAAACCTAAATTGGAAATCAATGATGAAGAATGGTTGAAATGCCCAGAAGCTAGTCAGCTACTTAAGCAGACGATTGATGGCTTCTTGTTGGTGCTATCCAACGAAGGAGATATCACCTATGTTACTGAAAATATAGTCGACTATTTGGGCATCACCAAGGTGAGAACTAAACAACGATCAAAATTAACAAACGGAATGCTTTGTCCTACTTGTACCCAGTAGTTTTTGAAGAAGAACTTGCAAATCTTCAGAAAAGTTTTTGAAATAATGTATATAAAAGGATTTAGAGTACTTCAGGCGCCAAAGCCACAAAGAAGGCCATATCTTATTCTAGACAATCTTCATCCAATCTCTTACAATATCTTGTACTTATAGATTGACGCTTTGGGACAACAGATCTGGGAGTATACGCATCAATGTGATCATGCTGAGATCAAAGAGGCCCTCAACTTGAAACGCAATGGCATCGCTGATAAGATCAAGGATGAGCATTTGCTGGAATCTGGCATCACAACGCATCATCGCGATTTGTTTGTGCGCATGAAGTGCACATTGACAAGTCGTGGGCGTAGCATTAACATAAAGAGTGCCTCCTATAAGGTAAGAGTTCTGTTAAACGATATGGGAAGTATATTATAACTAATGCTCCAATTTTTCATTTGCTAAAGGTTATACACATCACTGGTCATTTGACAGTTAATGCCAAAGGCGAACGCCTACTGGTGGCCATTGGACGTCCCATACCGCATCCGTCCAATATTGAGATACCATTGGGTACCAGCACTTTTCTGACTAAACATTCGCTGGATATGAAATTCACCTATGTGGATGATAAGTGAGAATGCATTAATTTTATGATTGTAAATTATAGGAGCTATTGTCATTATTAAACCAATTATTTCTTTGCAGAATGCTTGGTCTGCTTGGCTATAAGCCGAACGATCTGCTTGATACTTCTTTGTTTGGCTGCCAACATGGCGCTGACTCTGAGCGTCTAATGGCCACCTTTAAGAGTGGTAAGTGTCTGACAAGGGAAATCTCAACGCTAGATTCATTAAAACTAACTAACTTATCAGCTAGCACTAGCTAACTAATGTTAAACTAATTACTTTAATGTACAAATTAAAATGCGTCGCTCGTTAGTTTTGTGCGGCGTAGCATAAGCGACCAGGCGGAGTCCATCCATGGACTTCTCATCTCAGTGCGGAAAAAAAGAAGTTGTCGCTAGTTTGCCGTCATTTCCTGGCTTCTGTCTCTCCCTTTTTTTTATTTTTGGCATTCACGTCCAACAGTTTCCCCTTAGCTTATTGCATTTAATTAGTTGTAGCACACCGTCTGACTGATTCACTCAGCTCAGTCTCCCCAGATGCCAGTGTCGGAGAGTCCATTGTCACCGTTGTTCGTTGTCGTTGTTCCTGTCGCTGTTCTTGCTGTTGGCGTTTTGCCTTAATTTCACTTTAGTTGCTAATTAGCTTTTTGCAAAAACTAAATGAATTGGTCAGGCAGCCCAAAAATACACGGACCCAAAACTCTGTCATATCTTGTACCACTCATTCATCCTGCTCCCCCTTTCCGCTATAGCGAAAAAGTTTTATTATTACATTTTGGTGTTGTATTAAGTTATATAGATTCATTTATATGCATACAAACTGATTTAATTGAAGCTGATTGTCCATTACGTTTATCTGTTGGATATATTTACGATTGCTTCTGCTGTTGTTATAGATAAACAGACTGCATTATGTGATATTATGATAACTATTTTATCACATGTAGGCTACCTAATAAAAAAAGCTGGGATTAATTGAGCGTATCGAACTAAAAGTATTTGAAACGTGACTGGTTGACGCGATGGAGCGTCAGAAAGGTTTTCTATCAAATCTAATAAGATTGAAACGTATTGAGTCCCCTAAGACTCAAGAGCGGACCAAGAGACACATAAATATTTTATAAAATCATTTATACTGACCTTTTGTTAAATGATGTTAGAAATTTAGTTTCATTTTTATGTTCTCAATTTAAATAAATTTTCAAAAAAGAGCTTTAAGTTTTAATTATTTGTTAGATTGCATGTATGTATGACTAACGAGGCTTAGCAAGTTAACTTTAAATTTAGTAGGATGACTTCCGAATTTTAATTCATGCCTGAATTTTCATATATTTTTATATTTTTGACTTATCCAAATACATAATTGCAAATCTATTTCACTTTGAATGCCCATAAAACGATTAAGCAAATGCCTTTAATTAACTCAATTAAAGTTTTGGTTTAGACTTCTGATTTTAATAGTTCATTTTTAGTACCTTCTTGCAATTAATACAAACCATTAAACCATTAATTTTAATCATTCATTAGAATGATTGTTTGTTATTTTAAACCTTTAAAATAACTTTCTGTTTTTCTTGTTTTCGCTATCTGTGATGGCTAAATTATTCTCAATGGCTTTAACCAATTTTATGTGATAAATTGACAAAATAAAATGTGCAGATATAGAAAAGTGTTACAAATGGTTTCTTATCAGAGATACGTGTTTGGTCTATCGTCTATGTATTTGTATATAATAATTTATTTACTTAAATCAATAGATAAAAATAAATATTTCTGGCAAAGTGTGTTACAATGTATGTATTTAATATGTGTAGATGGACTAAAAGTACAGAGTTCGTGTTGTTGTTTCAAAACTTTTCCGCTAATTTCTTTTCCTTGTTGTTTCTTTTTGGCATTATAATACATATAGAGAGATGATACTTGTTTGCTATTGTTGCTTATTTGTTGCTTTTAATGGCTGCCGCATCATGTCGTCTACATTGACCAAAATAATGTTCTCGGCTTCTCTTCTCGGGCACTTAAAATGCCAACGTTGGGCAATAAAAACTCTGCTCCTACTGATGCTCCTACAACTGCCACAACTACTGCTGACCATTGTTGGGTACATTGTACCCAAAAGTGCGGATTGTGTGCATCTTTTCAAGAGAAGAGAAAGAGAGAGTGAGGGACAGAGAAAATTGTCACTGCACTACAATTGGAATTATTATTGGCTGCAATGACTTTGGCTTCTTGACTGGACAGTGGTAGCCGGTTTACACTTTGCGCCACCAAACCAGACACGTTCTGTGCGAAATGACTTTCGGTTTTATGATGCGACATGCATTTTGACCATGCCGCGCTAACAGGACGTCGAATGCAGTCTTCTCTTGTCCTTTCTCTTCGCTTCTCTGCAACGCTGTCCTGTCCGGTTTGCTTGTTTGCCTTCTGCCGCCGCATATCGTTAGCCAAAGTTGGTAGCAAGTTGTAAAAATGTCTTCGAAAGTCGTAAAAGTATTTCATACATTTTTTGTTTTTATTAAGTCGGAATTGAAGTAGGAGTTGGCTTGGCTTTTAAGCGTCTTGCCATCTTCTGCTTCCTCTTCTTTCTTATGTAGAAGTTTTTATTTTAGTTATGTTATGTTAGGTTTTGAAAGCTTGCTTGGCAATATTATTGTTTATGGTGGCTGTCCGTTTTTATTTCCATTTGATTTTCATAAAGTTTACATGGTTATTACAAGAAATATATATATGTATGTATATAGTACATATATGTTAAGGAAGAATATGATTAAGGGGATCAATTTTGTTATTTTTTACCCCTTTTTTCCAATCGAATATTACTTTAAGCTTACGAAATGATGATGATGGTTGGTTTCTTCAGCTGTACAGTGGAATATTATGCGAAAGAACTAAATCTAGCTTGAATCTAATCACTAAATAAAACGAATAGTTAGGTTTGGTATTAGGCAGAAATTTCAATTCCCATTAAAATTTCTTATGTTGACGTTCTTTATAAATGTGTATATTTATCTTTTTGGGATTTTTTTTAGTTAGTTTCTTTTTCTAGTTAGTTTCTTTTAAATCACCATATTGATTAGTACAATATCCAGGGTTGTTTTCGCTTTCTAAAACGGTTTAGAATTCGAAAATAAAATTTGAATGTTATTGTTGTATTGGCTAAAATGCTAAGAAAAAGGTTTATAAGTGAAGCGAATGAGAATATCAATTTGAATTCCAAAAATTCATTATTAGTTAAGGAAGGGACGGGAAAGATAATGGAAAATTTTTTTGTAGCTTTTCCATTTTTTAGCAAGAGTTTTCACTGTACTCCACTATAACACGTATACGCAGTGTGTTCACTTCTGCTTGCATCTAGAGAAAAATATCAACGTCATGTGACAAACAGTTCAATAAAATACAAAATGTGCGGAAAATCGCAAATGTCATACGAGTGAAATCTTCAAAACGCGTAAACGTTTACCATTTTCCCCAACTGAATGCTGCTGCTGGTGTTTTCCTTCTGTTTTGTAAGAGTGTGTGTTTGTGTGTGTGTATGTGTGTGCATTGAAATGGAAATGCCGGGGAAAATTGCGTTCATCGCGTATTTCCATGTGCGATGGGCAAAAATAAAGACGACAATTTGGCCGCCAGGCGAAAAGAAGGGAACAACAAATGGAAAAAAGAAAAATTATGAAAAGAATTTCTGTTACCAACAAGAAGTTTTACTTTATTTTATTATTTTTTTTTTTTTTTTTGGGTGTGAAGCAAAGTAAATTTAACGTGGCAGATAAATATCAAGCATATACAGAGACAGAATGAGCAAAGAAGAGTATAGCAAAATAATAGAGAAAAAGAACTAAAGATAAAAGAAAGACAGCAGCAACAACAACGAAAAAGAAAAACGAACACCAAACAGGGAGAAAATGTTGCAATAAATTTGAAAAGCAAAAAAACAATACCGAAAAGTGGCTTTGGCAGATTTTGTGCTGCGTGTGAAAAGTTTTCCAATGTAAGCAGTTGGGTGGAAGTTAGGGAATTGCTTGTGGCTTTCTAGAGGTAGGGAGGTGTGGGAGTAAATGCATTTTCACTGACTGCATTTTGGGGGCATTGCCGCGGCATTTGCCAGGCATTCAACTTTCAACTCTTGCGTGGCAGCAAAAGGAAGCAAAACTTGTTTTGCTGCTGTTGCTTTTGAGGGCGAAATGACAGTTGGCAAGCAAAAAAAGGGGCTACGAGGATTCCTCGAGGAGAAGGGCAGAAGATTGTGTTTATTTTTAGACATTTTGCCACGCGACGAACACGTACACAACAGGGCAACAGTAAAAGAGAAAAAGAAAAGTAACACCAAGTGTTGCATACTTTTTGGGAGATACGTGTAGGCAAGTTGCATATCCTTAAACACAGATTTTGCACTGTCTTTCTCCTCTTTTTTGAACTCGATTTTCAAGAGTAGCGTTTTTGGCGTTTTTCCACAGTTTATTTTCATTTGCTGACGCTGGTTGTGTAATCAACATAACAAGGCAACAACCAGTTTACGAGTCTGTTAATGCCTCTCACATACACACTCACAATCATCCAGAGAGAATTTGACAAGGGTGAGACCCGCCTAGACAAGCTTCCTGTCTGTCTGTCTATATTCTCAACCAAAACGTTTCCTGCCAAAAGTGTCGATGATGCTGACGCCGCTTTAAGCAGCAGCCAAGTCGTTGCACTCATCAGGCACCTCCCATCCCTCCTGCTGCTTGGGGTGCTTCACCCATCCACTCTTAAAGTTTATTTAGCTTAACTGCCCACCATGTACAGTGGTTGAAAGGTGGTCAATAACTCTGTGAACCCTAAACCAATATACCTACATACAATACATAAGTCTGACTAACTGCTTGGGATAAATCTGAAATCAGACTTTTACTTAAATCTCAAATTTTGGTCCATGGAATTTACTGAGGACTGTAAAAAAATTGTTAAGTATTTCGTCTGGAAATATCTTTATCAAACTAACGTTTTTAGCCACTGTGCATTAGCCCAAAGGGAACGGCCCGCTGGCACTTTATGTTAATGCACTTAAATTTACTATGCGACTAGTGTGGGCGTGGCATTACATGGCTTATTGCAGTTAAGGATGCTGCTGTTGTTGTTGTTGCTGCTGCTTCTGTTGATGCGCCGCAGCCGCCGCCGCATTTTATTACATGCATAATTTCGCGATGGGAACGAGCAGTGGGTAGGTAACCATTCTCCAAACTAACAAACCAGTCAACCAACCAACTAAGTCCAGTAGCCAGTTTTCGTCTCCTATTTATTTAGTGTGTCTGTGTGTGTGTAGAGCAGCGTCTGCATCGTGTGCTTGGGCCATGAAAGCGCCAAAAACTAATGCCGTCGAAACTAATGGTCCAATTCGAGTGGCTCGACAGTATACTGCTCCTGCTTCAGGCTGATGATGATGATGATGACGATGCGCCGATGATGTGGCGGCTACCGTCTCTAATCCTTGAGCGTTTCCTACACCCGTAGATTGTAAAATTTTCCAGTTAATTTTACCATCGCCGTCGCCAACATCTTCGTTGCTTGCATTTGACAAATTAAAATTGCATGAGCGGAAATGTGGCTTAAAGTTACGCCGGATGTGGCAGTCCGCTTCAGTATATGGCTGGCATTTCCTGTGAGAGTTTTTCTTTCAAATAAATTACTTTGCTGCTGCGTTTAACAGGTGGGCAGACAAACTTAAGTTGATGCTTTAATCTAAAATAAAAAAAAAAGAATCTCTTTTATAAATCTCTTCATCTATCTATATCTTATTTTCAATGGCTTCTCCAAGTTTCTTGTCAAGTTCAAGGCTAATGTTGGCTATCCATCTGGAATTTATTAGCCATTTTTCATGACAGATTTTTTTTTGTTTCTTTTTTTCTTGCTACCTTATAACTTTCACACAATTTGGCTAGTCCATCGTTAGTCCCAACAAACTCACACACACACACACACATCCATCCACGAATTAACTTTGACAGGCTTCAATAGAACACACCCTCTTTTTGGCCAAAAAGATTCATGATGACAGCGAACTGGACACACCAATATCAACAGCAAAAGCAACAGCAACAACAACAACAACAATGACTTGACATTTGTAGAGAAAAATGTCAGTTTTAATTTCATCAAATTAAATGTTTTTTTGCTGTCCTTTTCTGGTTCGTTTCGTGTTTGGCTTATGTACTTAATATGGCCAATCAGGGTAACTAGTCGTAAAAGCAAAAGATTTTCGATTGTCTTTATTAGTCAGCATTATTCTTTTTGATATATTTCGTATCGTTTTTATCTGCTATATTGTTTTGTTCTCAGTCATAAGTTAATTAAACCTGAATTTATTTGATTTGGATAAGCTAAATATAATTGATTACTGGAAAATAGTTCCATTAATTGGTTCGTCATGCACTTTTCTATCACCTGACAGTAGAGAAAATTATTTAAAGTGCACTAACCTACAAAAATTCAAAAGTATTAAAAATTCAGAGATAAAACTGACGATTTTTGGCTATAATTCAGTCAAATGCTATGCCAGGAATAAACAATTCCAACATGAAGGTTCCTTATAAGATAGAAAATGAGTAGTCCAACTTCATTTTTAACCAAGCCAACCATAATAATTAAAATTGTAAATAATGTTTCTCACCAACTCGGTTACGATTTTGATTCCATTAAAGAAGAATAACTTTCCATAAGATTATGTTGAAATCTAGTGGAATAGCAATTTATGTTTCTTTAATAATAAGCAAACAGTTTATGCTTAATGTTAATTTTGTGTTCTGTCTGCCACGTAGTTTTTTTTGTTTTTGGGGCGAAGCATCTTAAGATTAGTAAACGGCAGTCACTCCTCCTACTTACCTGTTGATTTATGGTTAAGAAAAGGTGAGGTTGGCTATCAGTGGGGACTATGCTTAATTTGCCAGTGTTTATTAAATATGCCGGCTGTTGGCTCTGGCATTTGCGTTAACGACTTGTGCAACGCTGCTACGTGAATGCACGTTCTTCTTCACCATCCCGTCTCGTCCCTTCTTGTCTTTTGTTGGCTTTTATTTTGTATTTCGGTTTGCATCCTTGGCATGACTGTTTATTTCATTAAGTTCATAAAATAAAATGTCTTGAGAGAAGACACACGGAGAAAGGCAGGCAGGCAAACCAAGGGGAGTGGAATGGAAGTGGAAATTCTTGTACTTCTTTACTTTACTTTACTTATCTTGGCATCATGGTGGGTCTTTGCAGTTGTGGAGTTGGTATATTCCCAATGGTTGGTGCTTACAGCTTAATCCTTGGATGAGCTTCTTCGTCTTGGTGCTCTGGTGGCTGGTGACTAGTGGCTCGTGGCTCTTGGCTTCTGCTGTTGCACCTTTTGGGCAAATATTTCATTTCATTTGTGCATTGTGTGGGCAGTGACTTATGATGATGAATGGAAATGGGAAATGTTTCCACAACAACCTTTATATCCTTGAGGCAAAATTTTATGCTTTAAGACACAGCCCTTGGATTACGTGTCCAATTCTATTGTCACGTCAGAATTGTTCTCCAACTCGTATACCTGATGCTTGCATTCATTGCATTTGCTAACAAATGTGGCAACATTTTTCTATTTTTTTGTGGCCCTTGCTATTCGCTATCTTCTGTGCTTTCGGCCCTCTCTTAAGCTTGTATCTCCCCCTCTATAAAATTAGATAACCGTTCTATTGAACTTCTTTAACAATAGCTTAAGCGTTAATAACATTTAATGTGCACATGCCACACGCCCTTCTCGCCCTTCTTGTCAAACTGCTCGCCCATTTAATAGCATTTGCACAAAAGTTAATTTCGATTCTTCAACACTTTTATGGTTAACTTGGCTTACTAATTGAGTTTATAAAAACCGTTCCATGGCCGCTCTATGTATGTGCCATTACTGCATACTGTGTAACAAAAGTGAATTGAAATGAATGAAAAGTTGTGTCTCAGAAAAAATTAAGAGGAAAATTTAACATTGTCTTCATGGTAGATATAATCGTGACATATATCCCAGGCCGACACTCTAAAATCTGTTAAAAATGTAATGCAAATGACTTCGAATAATTTTTGGTGCATTTTTTACAACCCCAGATCCTCTGACTTAAAGAAATCTGGATGTGAAAGACCAAAACAGAGTTCATATTTAGGCTCAGCGCCTCTCAAATTAAAGTCACAAAAGTCATGTCTATCTGTGTAATCCATTTGATACACCATTTCGAATTCAGCTGACTCACTTGTTACTTTTAGATCAAACACTCACTTGGATGGTTTGTTAAAAATTAAATAGATAAATAAAGTTTCAATCGCCTTTTTCTAAATCTAAAACCAATTTTTTATAAAATTTCAACCATCGTTTGATATCAAAGTGGAGTTTCTATTTGTTTTTTTGCAGTTTAATGATCTTATTCAAATTTCCTCCTTATTCTCTTTACATTTCTCATCTGATACTCAGTGTCTTTTCTTCAAAAAGATTTGTCCTAGACGCCTTATCAGTTGACATTGCACAATGCATTTTGTGGAAAAAGTTTTTGCCTGCTTTGGCAAGTTTTTCGCAAGTCTTGCAGAAAATTATACAAAAGGCAACAGTTGAGAAGGGTGGAGGATTTGCGGGAAAGGAGGTGTAAGCGGCAGTGGGTGTTGCATGCAAATATGCATTTGATTACACGCTCCAAACAAAGGCAAAATGGCAAAAGTTACGCGGCAGCCGCCAACGCCTCCGCCGCAGTCGCCGCAGAATATGCAATGGAGTTTTCCGTTTGCCGGCATTTAAGACGAAAGTTGGGAGTTGGACGTTGCTGGCAAGTCAGAACAGCTAAGTAAATTTGTGTGTTTATTTGGCAAAAGAAGGAAAAGCAACCGTAACTCCAAAGGCAAAGGCAGTGGAAAGGAAGTGTGGAAGACAGGGAAGGAGCAGAGCGAAAACACAAAATGTCAATCGACCAAGTGGAAAATTTTCATTAAATTAAAAAAGCTCACACTTTTACCCATACAACCGAAAAATGGTCGGGGCAAAAAAAAAAAAAGGATGAAAAAGCAGAGAAAAAGACAAACCCAATGAATGTGTAAAGTTTTATGTTTTTGTGGCTGCCGGGCGGAGATTTTCTCATTCATTTTTTTTTTTTTTGTATTTAGTTCTTCGCTGGTTTTTTTTTTCATGTTTTTCCTTTTTTTTTTTTTTTTTTTTTTTATCATCAGACAAAAACGGTATAAAAAGTGCTTAGGCAAGCGAGAAAGCAGAAAAGCGAAAATTGCATGCAAAATTTTCTTATCGATTGGAATAGAATTAACATCAAGACTTCTCCAAAAAAGTATGCAATAGTTTTTTTTTATAGCATTACAAGTACACAGTCTACACAGCAAGTGACTTCAATTTCAAACCGAACCTCAAAATATAATTGTATATTTGTATATTTTCAAATGAATAGACAAATGAATAGAAAACATAGATTTAATATCTTCTCGTACTTCTCGATTTAAATGCATTGAACTGTGGGAAAAAATTTGCAATTTTAATTAGAAACTGCAACTAAGTATTTCTATTATCTAACTAAGTACTTTATGGAATTGACTTTAGCATACTGTCAATCTCATTAGGTTGAAAGACGACGACCCCCTATTGACTGTTGCCACTTTGTTCTTGTTTTTCGGTATCTTAAAATTTCTCTTTGGAAAATCCTTTACACAATCAAATGCAAAAGATGGTAATCTGTTGCGGCGAATGATAAAAATAATAATAGTATATAAAAAGGAGAACCTTTTGCAACACACAAACAAACTCACATTGACACAGCGACATACTCAATTTGTTTAACAAAAGCCTTTTGACTTGAGCTTAGGCTGAGTTTGTTCTTTCCCCACTTGTTTTTGCGTATCCCTTAGGGCTAACTGACTGACTGGTTGCTGGTGGGTAGAAGGATGGATGAATGAATGGATGGTTAGTTGGTTGACTGACTGGTGGTTCGTTTCTCCTACAATCAATCAAAAGCGGCTTGTTACTTGCTTTTTTTTTGCTCGTCCTTTTATCGTTGTCGGCCCTTATTTGATCCGCTGCTGGCGTTAAACAAGTTGTGTAAACTGGCAGAATATTTGTGGTCTGATGTGGAGAGGTGGGCCGTGGAGGGAGACGGAGGAGAGTAAATGTTTGATTGCCCTAATGAAGTGCTGAATATTCTTCGAGCAAAATTCTTTTTACTCTCTCGGGCGTTGACAAGTCAATGCAAACAAGTTATGACAAAATATTGTATTCTTTTTTCTTATTTTGGCTTTTACACTTCCATCAATATCAATTTCAATTTTGAAAGGACTCAGTCTCTTTGCTTTTTCTATGTCTTTCCTACATGAAAATGATTTTAAATTGTTAAATCTCGATGCACTACAGTGCTCTGCGATGCTGCTTGCTAGTCGGTCTGTCATTGTCAATTATTTTATGCCTTTAGCTTTTGGCCTGTCCTTTTGTATCTTTATCTTCATCACCATTACCTATCAGGAACCACCTTTCACACATATTCTTTGGCGCTTTTTTTCCGCGTCATTTTCTGGAATTGGCATTTAGTGAGCATCGCAAACGGGATTTACACAAACGCGCATCACACACACAATACATATATCTGACTAGATATAGGAGCTTGACTGTCTTGCTATGGTTTAGTTACACAATGGGTGCATTCACCTACCCAATATCCCACTGTTTATCCCCTCTGTCCTATTCCCGCTTTCTCATTGCAAGTCAGCCTGTGGCTGTCGCTCAGCATTTGGTGTGTCTGCCACACAAACACACACACTTACACATGTGTCTGTGTGAAAAGTGTTGCCAATATCTGTTACTGCATCGTTGCATCTCGTTCTCAGTTTTTCTCTGTCTTTCCACTCTTTGCCACACATTTCGTTTATTAAATGACAGCACGATATCTGCAAATGAAATTTTCTTTCAACGCATTTAGCCACTGTCGACGCCATCGTTTGCCTCTGCTGTTGCTCTGGCTGCTTCTTCAATTGCTAAAATTGACAGTCAGACAGACGGACGGCAAGAAAGTCAGACTGGCAACGAGACAGCAGATAGATTGACATTTAAGCAACACTTTTGCATGGTAGACCATTTAGACGGATCATAAAATTTTGCTGCTGCCACCACCACAACGGATGGTTCTTTATGAGCGTTGGCACTTTTGGTTCAAGTGTAGCATAGTTTTCGGCTTCCTGACTCTTCTTGAAAACTATTTTCTTGCAAAAGTTTCGGTTTTATATTGATTGGAAATTAAAATTTACTTATAACTAGTGATTGCAAATAAAACCCTTTCATCAATTATTCAATCATGCGATTAGTCAAAGGTGCGCAATTTGTAACCACAATTAAAGAAATTACGAAATAATCGATAAATTAAACGATTTTTTTTTTAGGAATACATTTAGTTGCATTAAATTATGCATTTGTTTTTGTAAATTGAGAATTGGTAGTATGGGTGTAGCGGGTAATATGTTATTCTATTTAGAAATTCTTCTACAGAAATTCATAATAAGAATCAATATCGACAAGCTTTAGCGTTAAAAAATGAGCTCGTCTTCAATTAGAGAAGTATCGATTGGCCGTTTTTATGCAAGAGTAAATCAAATTCAATTTCGCCAGTAAGTGAAAGGTTCTTTGGGCTTTTTTTTTTTTTTTTTTTTTTCAAATGTTTGACTATTTCCTATGTTCTCAGAAAAAAAGATCTAAATTTTGAAACGATGGGCCCCCATTTGTCGAATAATGTAAGACAATCAATCGAAGGCATTTTTCGAGAAATTTGATCGTAATCTTAATACCTTCAAGCGTCGAGAAGTTTCAATTCATTGTCAAATAATTAATATTTAAATTTTCGAAATATATTCAAGTTTGAAAGAAACAAACGCAACTTTTAAACATTGATTTATATGGTCAGTATTAATGATTTTATAAAATATCGATATGTGCCTTAAGGATTTAAGAGTTAAACAGAATAATCGATTATTGCGTTTCATTTGTTATTGCTACTTGTAAAAATCTTTACACACTTCATTCTTGCATACAACTTTATTAATTTCTTGTGAAAATCATCTTAAGTGCTTTCTACTTATGAAAACAAAAGCTTGATTATTTTCGCTTGTGAAGATGTAGAAAAATCAATATATCTGACCCATTCCCCTTCTTTTCTCCCACCCCCATAGAAGAATGAAGGCCAAGGCACACAGCTGCCCCATTATTAAGCCTAATTGAGTTATACAAAAAGGGCTGCCTTTTTGCGTGCTATTGAAAAATTCATAAAAACCACACAAGTAAAGGCTATTTCGAGTTGTCATGGTAGTGGGGCACAGGAAAACTCCATTCCTAAACCCAATGTGAATTATTAGCAACAATTTGGTTGAAGTGAAAAAAATAAAGAAAAAAACAAGCAAACAAGAGAAACTTGCTTGCGAAATCTCTGTAGAAATCTTTAGCAAGTCCAATTAGACGTTTGCCAAATGGACAAATAAAAGCAAAGTCGTCCAGCCCCAAAGCCAAAGCCAAACCCAAACCCTCAAGATGAACAGGGCCAGGCCCAGAGTAGACAACATGGCTTATACTAGACCAGTGAAACTAATTGTAACAACATGAAGCGGCGAAAATGGAGAGAAACAACCAAGCGAAGAATATTGCAGCAAAACTTTGTAAAGTATTTTTTTCGCTTTTCGTTTTTCTTGTTTTTGCAACAATTGTTGCAAGTCAGTTGGCGGCGTTAATGAAAAACGGCAGGAGCAAAGAGTACCACAAAAAAAAAAACAATGGAGAGAGAGAGGAAAAGAGACACGAAAACACAACCACCATTAAATTTGGCTTAATAAAGTTGCAGCTGGTGTTTGACGGACGAAACTAAACAAGAACAAAAGCCAAATAAAGAATAACAAAAAAGAAAAAAATCGCTAAACATCAACACTTAATTGTTTTTCCCCAAAAGTCTCGAGAAACGTGATTGGAAAAATGTGAAGCGGAAAATGACTAGGAAAATCAAGAGAATTTAAGCATTTAACTATTAAATTCATGGACCGATCTCACGTTGAGATTCTAAGCATAATTGATTCGTGTTTATACGAATATATGTAACTTTTAATTTTTTAAAATCACGTAGCCGCCATGTTGCCGAAGACAATGTTTTCCTCTCAATAATTAAAAGTCTTTGATAACTGCAACAAACTTTGATGAACGACATACGAGTCTAGTATCTTGTGGATCCTGTCAATTAGCAATTTGTCTCTTTTGCTGCAGCAGCTGAGCAGACAAATGAAATCTCTATATTAGCCAGCTGTTGCTTCCATTCCATGACTTTAAGATTCTGAATGTCTTTTCACGCTTAAATTGAGTTAATTAACTAAAGCAAAGGTAGATCTCAGTCTCTCTCTGACTTTGTCCCGCTTGACAAATGGAATTAATGAGCATAATGGGGACTGAATGTTGGGATGAGAAGGGGAATTCCAATGAGAATAAATATAATGAAATTTAAATAGCTAAAGCAGGGAAAGTCGAGAAGTCTGGTACTTCACCCACTCTCTCAGCCCTCCGTTTCTTTTGCCAAATGATTAAGTCGCTGATTTCAGCGAGAAAAAGTTTTCAATTACCCGGCATTTATTTTTGTTAAATTTTAATTAGTGCAGCCACGAGGAGTGGCTGGCTGGCAGACTTTAGGGACATAGGGATGGACGGGATGGTGTTGATTGAGGGGCAGGTTCTAGTTGCAATTTTATGTTGTTGATTTAATTTTTGTTTCGTTTTTGGTTGCCTTTGCATTTAAATGATTTAAATTTGCCTGACGCATAAATAAATATTGACTGTGGCACAAAAAAAAAGTAAAAGAAATATGCAAAGTCTTTGACTTTTGTTTTCAATTAACTTTTCTTTTCATATTTACCGTTTTAGGGCGACAAAAAGTTCTCTTAAAATTTTCCATTTTCCTTGCTATTCTTTTTCTTTTCTCTCTTTTTCTTGATGTTGGTTAGCAAATTAAACAAATTTGTTATATATACGAGTATTTTGGGGTTCTGTCAGTGAATTCAAGTAAACCTCAACCCATTTGCGGCTTTTCGGCCGCCCAGCTGACATGTTGAGTAGTTTTTAATGGGACAAAACTTACTTGTCGACTTTCATCGCCTTGGGCGGTCCGTTTGGTTGGGTTCGTTTCACACAAAGAGAAGGAAAATGTCCCTGTTAGTTTTTCTCGGTGGGTCAAACATAACTTTGGCCAAAGTTACCACAGAATACACGAGTGTGCCTAGAGTTGGGAATTCATAGTTGCTTGTTGGAGCTACTGCTGGGCGGTCCGTCATTTATTTCCCCTACCTAATTCAAGGAGGTCATAAAATATGCCACTCAAGCCACAGAATGCTGTTAGCCAAAGGCAGGGGCTGATTGTTCCAACTTGGCTCTCAGTCCCACGCAAAAGAAAAAATAATGTCGAAAGAAAATATGGGGAAAAAGGTCATAAAATTTTTGTATAAATAACGCGAATTTTGAATACTCTTTCTATTAACAATAAACTCTAGTGCTTTATATAATGATCCAAATATTTTTTTTTTTTTTTTTTGCTAATTTTATATTTTTTAACATATTGTTTCAATTTCTCTTCTAATTACGAACGAGTAACTTTTATATATTTCTCACATTTAACCCCTTGTCTTTATTGGGTCTTTGATTTGATTTTGTTATAAACTAAAAACATTTTTCTTGAGTTAATTTGGTTGCATTTTGAACAAACTGTTTCTCAAATTAAATGTACCAGCACTTTTCCCATTCGTGAGGATGAGGGTGAAACAGCAATGCTAAAAATAAATTTCCTAAAATATTCATTATAACATTTATGGGCATTATGTAGAGCTTGCCTTGTGTATTGACAGCATTTTGAATTATTATGGCCAGAGGGGGGAACAAATGGTGAAGAGGAAGGAATGTGACTAAGCTGCGATTTCGTCGTCTTTGTTGCAAAACCCTTTCATGTCGTTGGGCACTGACAACTGAGCTAAGCCCAGCTTGAATTTGAGCTGTTGCGGATTTGTACACACACACACACACACACTAAGAGATTCTCAGGTCCTTTGCCTTTTGATAGCGCGAAAAGGTAGCAAGCAAATGCAATTTTCCACATGACTTGACTGGGTTAGAAGACACAGAAAAAAAGGACATGGATAGGTCTCTATTCGCATTTTCAATAAGCTGCAATTGCGCTTGTATATAAAAAAGAAAGCATATTGAAAATGCGTTTTGTAGTTCTTAAAGGCAACGTTCTATCACTATGAAGGAGGATAATGCCGCGCGGCTTAATTCAATTAAAAAAGATTACGCATACGCCACGTGGCCGAGAAGCCAAAAGGTCAATGCTACAAGCAAACAAACACCCACGCACATACCCAGAGAAACACACTAAGAAAAATGTCTAAATTTAAGTCGATGGGATGGGTCAACTACCTTTGTTGAAACAATCCGCAAACAAATCCTTGATTTATGCTCACATCCTTGCACAAGGCAAACATTTATTTCCTTATCCACTTGTGCCAATGTGATTTGATCCCCCTTCCATTCTCTGGCATATTCTTGGACTTGCTAGGACTCTGGTCAGCGGTAGTAGTAGTTGTAAAAGACATGGCAGACACCAGTAAATGCAATCAAAATGAAAGGAAACCCAACCAATGCCTGGCCAGTTTGCCATTCAGCCAGCAGCAGCATTGAGCGCTGTCAGTTTGTGATTGTCTGTGTGTGTGCTAGGTTTACTGTGCTACCTGTACAGTAAACATTTGATAAAATGATCTCTACTAGAGAAACATTGCGCAATATCGAAACGAATTGAATAATATATGAATAGAAAACTATTTCGTAGATATATCGACTGCAATTTTTCTGTGTCCCTTATGCCAGATTTTACTGTAGTGTTTTTTGCCACGCGTTGATGATGATATACTGTTATGTTGCTTCAAGGATTTAGTCGTGTACTCAACCATGTCTGCTGTATGTATGTGTGCATCTGGTTTATCCTTCAGATGGCTAACCATTTCAGTTGCTGCTATTTATATTTGTTCAACTTTGATACATAACCTTGAATGCGGTTTTGATGTTTGTTTTCCATTGATGGTGTTCTCTTCTCTTCTCTTAGCCCAAAACCATTTTACTTCCAGCTTGGTTATTTGTACAAATGGCCGATGTCTTCTATCTAACTGTCTGCATGTCTTGGCGTAAAGAGAAGTAAAAGAGTCCTTTTTAGAATGCCATTGGCATTGCTATGCCAAAAGCGGATTGTATTCGTGTTCATAAATTTTAACAGCAACTGCAACAAACAGCAGGAACAGGCAGGCATCCGGACAGTCAGCACCAGCAGCAGCAACAGTCAAGGAATGTTGCTAAAAAATTGCTGATAAATGATCTTTGGCTGCCACGCGTAGATATTTTCATATTTTCATTCTAAAGCTCTCTGCCCATCCACCCACCCAAACACACATATATATATATACAGACAAACTGGCAGGCAGTCTGCATTAGGACTGCAGGCAACCAGGAAAAGTCCTTGACTGAGGGCAAATCAAGTTCATGGCAAAGTGCAGCTGCAGCATCAGGCAACGCAAGAGAGAGTGAGGAAGCCAGAGAGAGAAGTCTGCACTTTGTTAATTCCATATAAACACTGTGGCAGACGTCGCGTGCTTTGAATACTTTTTGCTATATGTAGCATACTTTTCAGAGCTCTTAATCCATACAACTTCCTGCCACAACTCTAGTTTCTCTTCCTCACTCTTACAGCTTGTTTTGCACATATGGCTGGCATCAATCTCTCAAAGCAAACGAAACGCCTGACTGTCAACAGATAGCTCGTCGTTGTTTAGGCCATTGGGCCTCTTGTTTCAATTTTATTTTTTGTGCTTTGCTTTGGTGGGTTGTATTAATGACCCAGCAAAACCTCGGAAAATAAAAAAGAAAGCAAGGAAGCAAACAGATTTCATTCGCTTCTTATCCACTGAAATTAATACATAAACACTAAAAGCCACGGGCAGCGAGCCACCACGAGCCACGGGCCAAGAAAGAAAAACTAATTTTCTGCTGCTGATTTCAAATTAACTAAATGAATGACTGAGTGAATCTGAGAGACCGAGAAGGATGTTTTGTTTGCTTGTGTATATGTATGTATTTAGCGCTTGTGTGCAGTTGAATTATAATGATGATCCATCGACCTCACCTCGCCCTCACCCCCTGCCCTGGCCCTTCCTTCGTATATCCCACATCTTCATCATTCAAGCCACAAGATAATAGTTTAATGCTCATATTTCATTTGGTATTTATAGTATTTAAGGTTTCTGCTTAATTGCATTAAATCTATTTTTGGAATTCATGTTAAAAAAGTATCAGTTGACTGTAATTTCCCCAAAAGCTAAATTTGGACAAATTTGTACATCTTTTAATTTGGCTAATCAGAAAGGTTATTTACAATATATTAGCAAATTATTAGGAGCGGGAGGCAATCCTTTTTCGGTTATCTATTTAATATATTTTAATTATTGAACTAATGAGAAAAATGAAAACATTGAAAGAAAATTTAATAATAAATTTTATCTTAAGTAAAAAGTTAAAATTTAAAAGATAATTTAAGAATAAACTAAAAACTTTCCGCATTTAACATCATCTTAATTTGCAATTCAAGTAAAAATGACTTTTACAGATTAGACAAAGACACATAAACTCCTTAATTGTTAAAATCGACGATTAAAGCCAATTATTAACATATATCTAATTTTTGATTCCTAAAGCATTGTGCATAAACAAAAGTTATAATTTATCCGCATAATAACTTGAAAGTTTCAGGCTAAGTACATTTGGATTATAAAATAAATTATTTTTTGGGGGAAGTTTTGTGCCTTCTCTTTGCTAATAATTTTTCTTCAACATAAAACGAAAACATAAATTTGTCTAAACACACACACAACGATACTCACCCACACACACCTGTGACCCTGCAATTAAGCTGACCCATTACAGATTTGCATAACTTTGCCTTTGGTGTGGTTAAGGATGATGGTTCTACCAGGGCAATCCAATGAATTTCAATGGTCTTTGTTTTTTTTTTTTTTGTGAGTTTCTTATGAATTTTCATTAGAATGCTGCTGCTGCTGTGTATAGGACACGTGCGTTTTTATATCCTGACCGTTGTCGCAGCCAAAACTGACTGAGTGACTGTGACGACCATTAAATTTTATTGAAATGATTACGGCAAAAGTGAGTTTGTCAGCAGAAAACCATACACCAAACACACACACACACACACACACACACACTCACCCACAGGAAGACAGACACATACACACGCACAACAAGCTACAAGCCTAGCTATACCTACTTATATTTATTTGATTTTTTTATTTCGCTTTTTTTTCTCTCTCTCTCATGTTGTTGTTGGTGTTGGCGGTTTTAATTAAAATCGAGTTTATGTTTCGACCTTGTTGAGGCAAATTACTTGGCAACGTCGTCGTCGTCATCGCCGTCTTGGTTTCCACTCACACTTGGTCGTGCGTGTGTGTGTGTGTTTGAATATAAATTTCCATATAATTTAGATCAGGTCTGGGCCTTCTTTACGTTGTTAACCCCAAGCCAGCCAACAGCTTTTGGTGGCTTGCTATTATTTAATTTTTATGCCTGAACGCTTTTGGCGCCGTAATTTGAAACTTGACAATTTGCCAAAGAGACTTCCAACAATAATAAGAATAACCAGGGATGGGTTGGGGCCCAACAAAATGCAAAATTCTTAATGAAGCAAAAGCAAGCAATTTATGCACATTTGAACATTTTGCCGTTTGCCCAAAAATTTCACCAACAGATTTTGTGCAAATTTACGATTAAGTCATAAAATTTCTTATTACACAGAAAGCATCATCCATAGCCCTGGCATACACTCAAAGAATATTCTTCTGCAAATGTCAAGAATTGAAGAACAATCCTTGTGGTATATAGATAGAAAGGATATTCAGCTTAAAATTCCCGTTCAATAGACTTTTCCTTTCTTAAAACGTAACTTTCGTTATGTATGGTTGACAAATAAGATTTTATCTTCTTCAAAAGTTGTCAGAAAAAACTGAAATGACGAGTACTAAACAGTCTCAACTAGCTCGAACTGGAATAATTGTCGTGCGTGAATAAACTTTCTAAGTGTACAAATTATTATTATTAAATATAAACCGCAAATTAGAACCGCAAAAATGGTTATTGTTTTTGCTGTTGTTATTATATCAATTGTTTGTTGTTTTTTCTCTTTACCTTTTGATTTGCTTTTGACATTTTACCGCAGATGTAATTTGATTTGTTTGTCAAGTTGAATACCAAAGAACTTGACTTAGATTTTGGTTAAAACAAATATTTATTTCACTATACTAAATTTCGTGTTTTTATTATCTTTTACTTTCAGTTTTAAGCAAGGGACAGGGTGAGACCTGTCGCTATCGTTTCCTGGGCAAATATGGTGGCTTCTGTTGGATTGTTACCCAAGCCACTGTGGTTCTCGACAAGCTAAAGCCTCAGAGTGTTGTCTGTGTGAATTACGTAATAAGGTGAGTCAGACATGTTTTTTCTTACTTTCCTTTTTTTGCTACTAACAATCAATCCATTTAATAATTAAGTAAATGTTTCTATTAACGAGCCTGAATTGAGCTGCTTAGGATGAGGAAAACGAAAATAAACCTAAGATCTGATTAAAGACAACCAGTACAAAAAAATTAAATGCCAAATATTTGCTTATTACATACCATAATCACTTTTTATCTTTTAATTAAAAATTGTGAACATTGAACAATTTAATTTCCCGTTTTAAAGAATCGAAGAAACAAGGCAGCCTTAATCTAGAGGAAACTCAAACTCACTTCCCCTCCACTCCAGCCTCACGCCCACGCCCACAGCTAGTCAAACCAATCGGAAAAACGCTGTGAACGACATTTGCATAAAAGACTTCTCTTGCCTCACTTGGCACATTTTTACATAAGGCTCAAATCAAGGACTGACAACCACTGCCAGTCCAGGCCCGTATGTCACTCAAACAGTCACTCACTCCGAGACTTGTCAATCTTTTCAGAATTGATTTGGTTTTCTAATCTGTCAGATCTGCTGGCCTACATTTATATATATATACCATATATATGTATGTAATCGAAATTAGCATGACGTGCATCCATTCAAATATAATTTTTTTTCTCAGTAGATGACTAAGGGTGTATTCGCTTTATGTCTAAGTTGGTCACAGTTAAATGTTTTAATTTTGATTAAAATTGTCTTGGATTTCACTCGCAACAATCTATCAAACAAAGTAAAGGAAAACACTCTTATTCAAGTATAGAGCATCTTCGTTACGAGTTTTGTCCTTGTTTATGTTCGTTTAAATTCATTTTCGTGTATTTAGTTGAATTGTTGTCTTTGACATCGAAATGAATTATTTTAAGACGAACATAGACAGGAGAAATGATTTGCACTCCATAGCGATTTCTTTTGCCCTCTTCCGTTTGGGATGCTTTGTTTATTCCTGTCCCCCTTCCTCCACCCTCTCTTACTCTATTATTTTCAGGCCATAACGTAAGTACCTTAATAAAATAAAATGTGTGTTGTTTTTAATACCTTTTTTTGTGTGTGTGTATCATCAAGCAAATATTTGTGCATTAATTTTTGTTCTTGTTGTTATTTATTTGTTCTTCTTCTTGATTGTATAACAAATTTCACACTTGCCTGGTTTTTGTATACAAAACACAAAAGGCGAATTTTTCATATGGTTTGTCAAATGTTGCCAAAAAAATATATACATAAGAGAAGAGTTTTTGGAAAAAAAATGAAAATTCATTTTTAATTGTCATGTCATCAGGTGAATTAGGTAGGAGAGGGGGTGCAGTTAGCCACGTGCCTTTTATTGCTCCATTGTTATGGACTTTGTTGTTGTTGCTGATGTTTTTTGTTAAACAATTTAATTAAATTTTGTGCGCTAAGCAAACTCGTCGTCATCATTAGCATCATCATCAGCATCAGGCGGGAACACTTTCACTTTAGGCAAGCCCCCTCTCCTCATTTCCCATCCCTCCCCCATGCCACCACCCCTTACACGGCTAATCATTTATTGTAGAGCGTCAAAGAAATTTGCATTTAATTCGCATAACATGTGATCAACATTGCGTACTCCTTCTCCTTTACCCTCTTCCCTGTGCCATTACCGTCCCAATCAAATAAATTCAATTGTTCAATTTTTCGAAATAATTTCTTACAAATCGATTGTGTAATCATTCAATACACATTGCGTACACACAGTCCTAGGTACACACATACACACTCTGTCACACCTCCCCCTCAATAAAAGAGTGTGGGAGAAAAGAGAAGAAAGATGAAAATGGGAAGCGCAAATAATCGAAAGAGTGTGGGAGAATTCAGCGACATTTTCACAACAAAACAGCGCAAATTTTGCATTTCTTCTTGCTTTATTTTGTTCATTTCATCAATATAAATACCCTTTAAAAGGAAAAAAAGTCCATTTGTTTTTCTCTTGGGTTAGTCGCCTGAAGAACTAAAATACTCCCAGCGTCTCTCATAACGACCACTTTCAACAAAAAGTTTTCTTTAGTCTTTGTACAAGTCTTGGAACGTAAACGCTTATTTTGTATGAAGTCTCGATTAACATTGTATTTCCTAGGACCAAAATCCGATTTTCTGATGTATCTCCACTCCAACTATAATTAAGAGAAACCCATTGTTTTGAAGTAAAAGAATTTATGAGTGAATATCTAATTATTGTTCATTTTCAGAATGACATTCCTAAAATAACAAATCCTGTACATTATGTACTTTATGGCAACTAAAATTATTTAGTTTTTTGCATTTAAATGACAATAAATTTATCGAGCACAAGGTTGTGGTTCTTGTTCTTGTTGTAATTGTTGTTTTGCCTAATTGAAAATAAAATTATACAAGAGAAAAAAAAAAAAAGAAGAAAGGGGAGAACGGGTGGATATTGAAAATTGAGAGGAAGAAATATTGTTGGAGGACTGAAATGTATAATTATAGGGTACAAAAGTAGTCGATGTTTCATGCTTTAATTTCTATCCTGTGGTACGTTTCCACTCGTGTGCATTTAAATGACAATAAATTTATCGAGCACAAGCGTTTCGTTGTGGTTCTTGTTCTTGTTGTAATTGTTATTTTGCCTAATTGAAAAATAAAATTATACAAGAGAAAAAAAAAAGCAAAGAGTAGACTAGAGGAGAGAGAGCAACAGAGAGATGGAGTATTGAAAATTGAGAGAATTTGGCGACGCATTTGAATTTTGTTTTTGTGGCCTTTCTATGGGTTAAGTGATTCTTACATTTTCTGTTCTGATTTTGTGTGATGTTTTTTTTTTCCTATTTACTTTTCTCTTTCACATTTCATTAGAAATATCTCAAATATTTTTCGATAATTATTTTGTTTTGTTACTGTTGCATATTAAAGGTTTTGGCAATTATTCTAACAAGCTGATCATTAACTTATTTGTTTTTGGCAAGTAAATCAAGGTCTTTTAAGTTGGGGGAATTGGGTTAGCTATAATTACTATTAGAAATGCCTGAAGCTTCATAAACTCAGATTTTTATTAGGCACATTCATTTGATTTCAATAAGATTGAATGCAGTTTATATTCATTTAATGGCTTCCATTTGAATACATGCAGAATATAAATATGTTTTTGGTTTTCGTCTTTATTTTTTGCTTGGTTAATAAAAGTTCACAAAAAAAAAGGGGATTGAAAAATCTTTTGATACAAAAATTAGGAGTTTCCAATTAACATTGATTAGTTAGTTGATTTTGTTGTTGGTGTAAATTGTTGGTTAGAAAATTTGCATTTTTATAGCCTTGGCATTGCATAATTTTTGGGCACTCGAGCGTTGCTTTTAATTACAGCCGTTAATTGTTGTTGCTGATGTACATTGTTTGTTGTAGTTGTTGTTGCTGCTGCTGTTGTTGTTGTTGTTGATTTATCGTCCCCACTTTTGTTATAAGCCCTTTTTGGCATTGCCTTTGCCGGCTGGCAAACTTTTTAGCATTAATGGAATTTACACGAGTTCTTAACACTTTGGGCAAAGTTTTCTACTTCTTTCCCTTCCTCCCCAGTTGAACTGTGTGTTTGCATGTGGTATGTGTGTGTGTGAGATTGTGTGGAAGACTGTGGAAATGGTAGGCCAGAGAAAAACCTTTGCCTTTTTGTGGCCAACGAAAAAGACTAAAAATTAAAAACAATAAATTTAAACCCAACAAGCGAAAGGAATAAACTACATCGTTCTATTTTTTTTTTGGCAAAGTAAAAATTTTTGATGAATTTCAACTTTTCAATTTCATTCACACAGAAAAGAGATTGTCATAGATAGTGGGGAAAGGCGATGGAAGATGGGGGAATTGTGTCCTTTTGTTGTTTTGACCAAAAACTTTTATCGCAGACTCTTCATAAATATTTCATGTACATATGCTGGGCCTGAACTCAACCCACTCTGTTTTCACAATATTCGACCTATTGGCCTATCCTAATCGGCTTCTATATCCATGTTATCCTTTATTGCTTCATTGAACAGCTAAGCTAAAAGTTTTCTGTGTGGTCCTTTACAATTTGAATTTTTATCGAGTTCTTCTTTTTGTTGTGATGATTCCCCTTTTCAGGCGATAAGTTTTTCCTCCTCGATTTTACTTTTTTGTTTGGCACAAATTGAAAAAGTTTGGTTTTTTCGAAAGCGAGTGTCTTGACCTGACCTTAATTGCCTAATTCAATCGATTTTTGGTTTATAAACACCTGAACTGATACATACACACACACACACACACACACACACACACACACACACACACACACACACACACACACATAGAACAACGTATGTTCGTGCTGTCTGCTGCTTAAATTGATACATACCTTACATTCAGACAGGCGTTAAATTGTCGTGCCTGCTCGGCATGGGATCATTGCAACAGTAAGCCAATAGATACATACAGAGTTAAGATTTATGGCCATACAATTACCTAAAGGCTATTTTCTTCTCCTTAAATCCCCCCATGGCCAAGTGTGGCAAGGGTGGGCAACTATTTAGTCAAGCCAAAATAGGAGAGAAATTCTAGAAGCCATTTCTTTAGAGTTTAGGTTTTGTTATCTGGTCACGTAGCGATATACATACATATATATAATACTTACTCAGATTCCCCGATAGAGTTCATAGGCAGGAAAGAGGCGAAGAAGGAAAATTCCTTATTCCTTTTGCTTATCGAAATCGTTATTAAAGCTGCGTTATTAATGTGGTTAAGCAATGAAGTTATTCGCTTGTATTTTTTCAAACACAACGCTGAGCCAATTTAATATGTTAATGCCCAAGTGCTTTGAATCCAATTGGGTGCTCTTTACTGAAAAGGAAGTGTTTGCTCTTGTTTCCGGTACTAACTAACAAGCTGGCAGAACAAGGATCAGGCCCAACAGAGTTGGCCTACAACTCATTCCAGTCATTCTAATTTGACGTCAGTATAATTAACTGTAAATGTTGCAACTCTTTAAATGAAATTATTGGAATTGTTGGTGTGTGCTATATATATACAATGAGAGGGTTGACCAAAAAGTTTTGGAAAATGTCAATAAAGCTAAAGATACTTAAATCTTGAAATTATGTTTCAACACAAACCTCTTATCTTATCTAAAGTTTACATACAAAATATATAATGAGAATATTATCCTGTTTATTGATTGTTTTTTTTTTTTTTGATTTTAACAAACTGCTGTAACTTTTACGTAAACCTTCTTTTAGAGTGTTATGATGCGGGGTTTATTTACTCTGACGAAAACATTTTACACACGTGTAAGCCTGATTAGGACAGCCAGAATGAGTGGGTAAAAATAAAAAAAAAAGAAGGAAACTTTCTGATGTGTGGCAAACAATTTAGAGGGGCTTTCTCTTTGCTTCGTTGACTTTTTCTTTCGCTCTCTTCTCTGGTTGCTTTTTCTCTGTCTCTCTTTCGCTCTTTTAATACGCACAACACGCACACAAACAGCCTAAAACTGAAATCTAGAAACTTGTGCGTTCTGACATTTCATTTTGGTAGAATTTAATTTGTGCCACGTGTTCTTCTTAGGTTAAAATGTGAAAGCCAAGTCAAAGGAAAGAGGATGACAGGAGACAGGGAAAAAGTAAAGTAAAGCAAAGCAAAAGGTGGCAATCTACATCTACATCCATAATATATGTGGCAGCCTTTTAGGCGACATTGTCCTTTGCTTATCACAAGGCAAATGGCTGGCACAGCTGATTCCATTTTGATGAAGTTGTTGTTTCTTGCTGCTGCTTCTGTTGATGTTCGTCAACATTGCGTATACGTCATGTTTGCTTGTAATTTGTTTAGCTATTATTATTATTTTGATAAAATGACAAATTCATAGTCGTCACACAGCTGAGTGTTGAGCTCAACTCAGCTCTCGAAATCAACTTGTTTCTGCCCAGAATGATGATGATGATCCGTTTTCGTTTTTGTGTAAAACATTTTTCATATCATCCGTATTCCCTTGACTCGTCACGAGGAGGACGAGGACAAACATGTGTCGTAAAAATGAGTGGAAATTGCATTTTGATTGGCTTGTTGCTGCTGTTGATAAAACACAGAATTCATTCACTGCCTCTGTGAGTTTTCGTCCTTTCGTCTTGCTGGATTTTCGGATTGCACATGAACACATTTTTCTTACTTTTATGTACAACATAAAATTTCATCTTGTCTTTCATTTTTGTTTTTGGCTTTGAATTTGATGAAATGCAAAATAAACATGCCAATTTTTGTCTCTTCTACGTGGAACTTGAAGCGATTTTAAATTAGAATTCCTTAGCTTTCGTCACTAGCCCAAGTTTGAGTGGGTTCATAATTTGATTAGAAGATTTTCATGTAAATGCAGGTATCAAAAAGTTTATGAACATGAGTTTTCTGGGGAATGAGAAGACGGGGGGAGGGCTGTATATATTAACATATATCTGCGGTAAATGCCAAGGCTTTTATTTTTGTTTAAGTATGTGTGTGTAGATGTGCGTTTGTATGTGTGCTGCTACGCACAATAAAACCCGATAAATCCTTACCCAAAATCACAATGTTCGAAAGTTGAAGACTTTTTCACACGCAAAGCGACAGCTTGACAAAGTGAATGCTGCTCCTTCCTACTCCCCACTGGAGTGGTTAAGATTGGGAACGGGACACGCACAAGCTGACATATATATAAATATATATTTTTTCATATAAGAGAATAATGCCGACTACTTAGATGTTGAAATATCCTGGCAACCAGGATAGCAGCCGTGCGATGCATATTTAAATAAACGTCAATGTAATTGACACTTAAAAAAAGAATAAATACGATTAAAGAGAAGAGAGGAGAGATGACTACAATCTGAGTCAGAGTCAAGAGGAAGCAAGAGCCAAAAAAAGGACAAAGGTAAGCTCGAAAGCAGTTAAATTGTGAAGCAGCTTTCAGAAGGAAGGAGGAGCAGACAACGCCAGGAAGTAACTGAATGTGTGTGTCGTTTGTATTTCCGTTCCCTTTTGCTCTACTCCTCTAGCTTGCTGGTGTGTGTGTGTGTACCTGTTTATTTCCTTTCTACGTTACTGTGCGTCCAATTACGTCTAAATATGGCGTAATTTTTTTTTCTTGCTTTATTGTTTCAAAAATTTATTTTTTCGTTTTCTCTCTCTCTTTGTTGTTTTTCATATCCTACTTTATCACTGTCCTTTTCAATTTTCATTTTTATTTTTAAAGAGCAAACCTGTATGGTTATCCATTAGCATTATTTATGCGTTGGCTTTTATCACTCAATCCGTTGAGATTTTCCGGAAAAGCGCAAAAGGAAAGCGCACAAAGAGCCTCCTATCTTGTGTGTAGGGCTAAGTTAACACGTGTTGGCATATTCCACATACAACAAACAACAACAACAACGCCTCTTACCCTTCAGAAGAAGCAAGTAACAATTACCTTGCCTACATTTTGGGGCGAGTCCCGAACATTTGTTTCTTCGTTTGGCCATAAAAATCTGTACAAAAAGCCAAATCAATGTTACCTCTTCTTCGTGTCTAGGCCCTACCCATAATGCTTGGCTATATTGTCACGTTAGAATCCCCAACTAGGCCTATTACAAAATTTATTTGTTTGTTTTTTTGTTTCTATTTTATGACATCCTAGAGTGTGGATCATATGGTTTTCTCATTCTCGTTTCCGTTTTTCTTGTGTTGTTTTTGGGCAAATATTACGTCGCATTTTTTTCTGTACAACAAGCAAAAAAAGTTCTCTCCTCTCTCTTTTTCTCTCTGTGTTTTTGCTTGTGTCTTTGTTAATGTCTCTTCCTTTTGGCTCATTCTCTTGCCGCCAAGTCGTTGACTGTTGTGAAAGTGAAAGTTTTCTTTTTTCTTTTTCCTCATTTCCCTCATTTTTCCATGCCATTGCACGAGCCTAAATGCTGGCGCTCTCCTCTGAGGATTACATAACGAAAGTGAAAGCGTAAAAGAAAGAAAAAAGTAAAAGAACAATTTCGAGTTCAAGGTCCCGCCTAGGCCGCATGCTCAAGAGAAAAACGGTATCTCTCATATCGTTCTCATGCTCTTTTAGAATTTCTCTTTAAATATACCAACCGAACGAGCCTAAAAGTAGGCAGCAGTTTTTGAGTGGAACGTTATTCCGAGTTGTCCTGCTTCCCAGAGTTCTAATATTCTCATACCCTCTCATGCGCTCTTTTTGTTCTGTTTTTTTTTTTCGTCCTGCCCGGGTTCCTGGGTAACAAATTTTTTGTTTGCACCCACAAAAACAGCTGAGCGTTGATTGGCGGGGGGAGAGGCAAACGAGGGCCTGTGGTATCAGGTGGTGTTTGGGCTGTTTATGGCCAAAGTTTTTGTTAGGCCGGAGGGTGGGTTAGACACGTGTATGCCTTCATTTTATGGTTAAGTGTGAGCGATTGCATTTATCTTTCGGCCGACAACTTCCTTCACAATTACCCAGCCATTTGCGAGAAATGAAGGAAAAGTGTTGTTTTATATTTTCGACTGGGCCGTGTCATTTTCTTCTTATTTTTTGTTTCGGTTGTCTTTTTATTTTACACTGAGATGCTATTTCTTCAATTTTCTCTTATCTCTCGACAAAAGCAAATATGTTTTCATCATATTTGAGTGAGTGAGTAGAATGAACTTATGACTCTTCTTCGGTTGTCTTTTATATTAAGTTATTGAATTGAGAAGCAAATGTCACACGACCAACAGATACCCTATAACCATTAGAAAATTTGATAAAACTTGCAATTTAGTTGACTATTTCAAACCATTTAGAGACTCTAATATACCTCTTTAATCATTCGGGTATAGGGTACAAAGGGCAGACACGCAATTTATTCATAAAACTAAAGTACTTCGACGTTGACATAAGACAATAAATAAAAGACAAATATCGAAGAATACATAGATATTGAGATGGACGACGAGTCTAGTTGTAACTGGTAAACAAGTCAAACTGACGACTATAGACCAAAAAGAACAAATAAAAAACCCATAAAAAAAAATACAGAGAGAAAAACTTACAAAATATTTCCATGGCCATTATTATTATTATCAATTTCATTTTTCATCCCCTGCCTGCTTGCCTACGTGAGCTGGATCAATGCCAAGGCCTTAACAAAACCAAAAACATGACAAAAAAAAAAAAAACCATACACACACAAAATACATTCATAAATATTTTACAGAAAACCATTCCGCAAAAAAAGTGGAGAGGAAAAAAATAGATTTTCTTATGTATAAGTATTTATATATCAGCAAATTCCGAATACGATTAAAGCTATTTATATTATTAATGATAATTTGCCGCTTAGCAGCATCGGGCGATTCTGGCCATATAAAAGTGTATCGCATAAATCTTGCGACAATACCCGATTTACTCCCCACGCCTCCTCAGCCCCTCTCCTCTCCATCACTTTAATATTATGTTGTATTTTTTTTTTGTGTTGTGTGTTATTCCATTTGCTTGCAACATCACATGGCATCACGAGGCAAAAAGAGCCCACGCGATTTTTCCATTGATATATAATTTCCCTATTTTTTTATTCTAAATTTCTTTTTTTATATTTTTTATTTTATTATTCATGGTCCACTAGCTAAAAAGAGTAGTTAGGTAGCTATTCAACATTTTATTTTCGCTGTTTTATTCTGTGTCGAATTCAATAAAACTTGTTTACCCATTTTTTGCAAGCAAATGGTGGACACGAATTGCTGTAAAGATAATTATGCATTTTTTGCCAAATAAAATTAAATTAACAATTATTTATGAATTTAAATAAAAGAATGTCTTTTGTGAATTACACTTTTTACACAACCTCTTAATATTGAAAATTAATATTAAACTTAATTGTAAAGTTGAACTAACTCATTTTCATGTCTTTCTTCTTTATCGAGCAGTTTTGTTGTTTCTTAAGTGAATAAGCCATAAACTAATGTCATTAAACAATATTTTTCTATATTAGTTGATTAATCGTCGGTTGACTACATTCTCAATTGTTTTCGGTTCAAAAATTCTTTTCGGTTGTCGTTTTATTGCTGTCTCTAAGTTGTGGTCGACAACGACGGCAAGTCACATGAATTTTGTCACAGTATGCAGATTGATTTTAATATTATGGTGCTCGTTCGTGTCGTTGTCGTTGTTGATGTTGAAATATAGGTTCTCTAACTGTGTGTGAGTGTGTGTGTGAGAATCAGTAGCGCGTGGCATGAACATTTCCAGCAAAATCCGAAAATAAACTCACACATAGAAAACGAAAATTTTTAGTCACATGCAACCAAGAGAGCACGTGGGCTAATTTAATATTAGCCGTGTGGGATTTAACTAAAATACAAAAAAAAAACTAAAAGGAAAAATACAAATTTTAAACTATCCCCCAACCTCTCTTCTCAGACAATATCTACATATATAGTTGAGTTCAAGATGATGTTTCCCCTTCATAATTCGAGAGACAAAAGTATCTTAAGAATTTGATTAGAAAATGCGACACAACTTCTCTCAATTGCGTGTGTGTGTGTGTGTGACACATGTTTTTGAGTGACTTGTGATGTATGTTTGCGCCACGCCTACATAAAATATATACATACATAGATGTATTTGTATGTGTGTAAGTATAGTTATTGCCATTTACAGGACATGGCCAAGTTTTCCTTTTTTGCTTGGACTTTTTTCTTTTTCATTTTTTTTTTGTTGTTGTGTGTTGTGTTGTAATACTTGATCTCCCGGCCTTATGGCCAGACCGTGCCGTCTGTCCTTCTCATTTTAATATTCAGGTCCTTGTTGTGTTTTGTTTTTGTTATTTGGTTCATCATTTTATCAATTTGTGAGCAAGTTTATTAATTTTTCCGGGTCCAAACTTGGATTCATTTTTCTCTCTTGTTTTTTTTTCGTCCTCTTGGTTTGCTCGCATAAATCAAATGGGTCTCTGGCATATTCAGGCACGTGTCCTGTTTTATTCCTGAACGATTAAAAGATAGAATGTGAGGAAATGTTGGGTTTTTAAGCTTTTAACTTGTTTTTTTTTTTTTATTATTTGTAGGCAATAAATGTTTATGCTCATTGGCCGAGAGACACTTAAATTGCGTGCCGATTCTACAATTGCTAGAGAAATGCTGCCAAAAAGGAAAAACCAAGCCCACCCACCCAACAGAAGTGCGCAGAGATGGGCCTGAACTGATAAAAAGATATTAGAAATCGATTCTTTAAAGGCGCGCGCATTCTGTTAACAAATGCTTGAGCTGGAAACGAAAAATAGACAATATTTTTGAATAGATACATTCGAATATTCAAGTAAATGCCAGCTGGCTTCTTTCTGATCAGTTTCAGAATACAAATTTGGTTGTCTTAAATCCATATGGAAAAACCCCCTGACATTCTTTGACTATCAATGACTTTTGCTTGTTGAGTGAGTCCTTTTGGGACATCCTCACGATGCCATCACTATAGATGTTGACCTGGTGAATTTTTTCTTCGACCATTGCGTGACGTTTGGTCATTATTTGTGCTAAGAGGGACTTTTTGTTTCCTTTTCTTTCCTCCACCTTGGGCGTCTTTCAAATAACACAAAATTTAATATTAATTCATGCTTACTTCTTGCTACCTTCTGAACAAATAACAATCAATAGACCAAGTCCCCGGACTAGTTGGCAATACGTAATCTAACTAGCAAATGGCCTTTCGACTTTTGATGACTTTGTTTCACTCCAATGACTTTTTGGCTATCTTCTTTCAATTGTGTTACATTTTCGGTTAATTAAATTTTCCGTTCTTCTTTTCCACTACTATTCGGTTGGCTTTTTTCTTTCTATTATTTCTATTTGTTAATAATTCAGTGCCTACAGTGTCATTATCATCATCAATCATAAGCCGGCTTCAAAATTGTTTAGAATAAATGTTATTGTTATTATTATTAATGCTTCATTTTTTGCCCCTCCCTTGGTTTTTTCCCCCATGTTTTTTTTTGTTGCGTGTCAGTTGTCAGCTACTTTATATTTTTCGTTCTTGTTGTTGTTGTTGCTGAGTTGCGCTTGTTATTTTAATTAAGCGTTTCATTATGACGCTAATTTGTTGAAATTAAACAACAAAAGAGAAACAACAAAAATTTGTTCAAGTCAAAAAATTTTGTTTGGGGAATGACAATATCATCCACTGGACCAGCAGCTTTACAAATTTCCCATATCAATCTTCTCGGTTTTTGTTGAATTTGACTAAAAAAAATGTTTATTTAATTGTTTAACTAATTTTAAAATTTCATATGTTTCGCAATCCACTGGATTTCGAAATTGAATAATGCGAGAAAGATTATTATCTAACATACTTTAGTAGGATTTCCAAGCCGCAACCTTTAAGAATTCCTTCTTCGATTAACTACATGCCAAAAAGTAGACTATATATACGCGAAAGTTTTATCCTGTAACAGCTCAAAATTGTCTTTTAATGAGCATTCCACTAGTTTTAATGAGAATCCGTCTTCCTAAATCTGTATATATATATATTTCATTTTTGTTTACCTCAAACTTCTGTTGAGGGTTAAGAAAATCCATCTAACTAACTGATAATGTGTGAGTATTATATA
Organism: Drosophila equinoxialis; assembly: GCA_018150345.1. Taxonomy (NCBI): domain Eukaryota; kingdom Metazoa; phylum Arthropoda; class Insecta; order Diptera; family Drosophilidae; genus Drosophila; species Drosophila equinoxialis. Next base: position 2,482,041 of record JAECWI010000504.1, read on the forward strand.
AATCATTACCATTCTCTGATTTTGTTACCATTCTCTGATTTTTTTCTCCCCTTTTTGTTGATTGTGAATATGTTTTAGCCTTGCGCCTGCCAAATAAAAATGTTTATTTGCCTTTGCCACCTTTTTTTGCTTCCTTTTCGCCGCTACTCGTTGCCTTAGGCAAACACTAGCAGAGGGTAGAGTTACACACACACACATACACAGATACAACAGGCACACTCGTTAACTCATACACACACACACAGATACACAAGTCGAGTAAATGGCAGCTGGCTTCCTTTTGACCGAGCCTAACAAAGTCCTTCCTTTTGTCCTTGTCCCATGTTCGGCTTTCAGTTGGTTCGTTGAGTGTTCTTGTCAACATTTTTTGTTTAGAAATATCATTTTTAAGCACAAGAAAGAAGGAAGCCTTGAATCAAATCTTAGATAAATATTTGCTAATATTGGTTTTCATTTAAAGATTTGCGTTAGCCAAAGGAATAACACTTTTAAGCCCCGATAATGCGTAGATACAATGAAATGTAATCTTAAATTGTCGAATTGTATTTGTTTAGAAATTTAACAACAAACAACTTCAGTCTTTAATGTTAAAATGAGATAAATGTGACCACAGAAATGTCAACATTTTAATCGAAAGATATATCTTTTCGGCCCATTTGTCGCTTGGTTTGAGTTTGTTTGACTTCAAACACACACACACACATATTTACTCACCTAAATTCATACAAAACTCATTCACAAAGTCATTGGCAACAAGCGAGATAGTAAACACCTGTTTAGGCTAAATACTTTGAGCTATTTTCAATATTCATTTATCATTTATGGTGTCAAATTAAGTGATGAGCGCCCACCCGAGCCGGCCTCATGCTGTGATAGATATAGATATTGATATAGTGAGCTTCTTGCTCTCGCCCTTGTTCGTCATCATCCTGTTTGTTAGCACAATGAATCGGTTTTGGCATCTCAGAATCAGCTCCTGTATATACAGCAAGGAGAATAACGAAAATAAAGTGAATATGAAGTATCTTTTAATACACGTTTGGTTGTGTGTGTGTGTTGAATGTATGTTTGTGTGTGTTTTTGTATGCCTACCATATGTGCGCCGGCAATATAACCCAATACCTCTTGAGTGTTTTCTTTTTCAATACCCTTGCCAAAAACAGGGTATGTTGTTTCCTATAAGCAGTAAGAAACTTCATCCTTTCTTTTGATTATTTAAAAAGTTATATTCTAACTAAACGAACTGAGTTAACATACTAAACGCTTCACCTCTACTTTTAGATACTAAAACAACCATTAGTAAAGTAGTCAAAGAAATACTTATCGTACCCTCTTTTTATAAATCTGAAGTATTTCTGCAAAGCCTTTCGGAGGTAAAATATATCCTAACGACTCAAGGAGCAAAATCTTCTAAAAGAATGCTTCAATAATAATAGTTTGAGTTATTAAAGATGAAGTTATTGAGATTACAGATAAGTCTTACTTTCAGGTAGTTAATTTAATAAGATTTCTCAAAGTTCCCACACAATTTATAGGGTATTAAAAATGCGTCATTAATTAAGCTAAAATGTTTCAGTCCCCTTCTGATTTTGTTGTCTTTTCACTAATGTTTGTTTGTGTTTGCCGTTTGTATATAGAAACTCGATTTTTTCCCCGTTTTTGGTGCTTGTCTGTTGCTGCTGTTGGCTGGCTGATTGCTGTCTGTGGTTCGCTTATCATTTCTTGTTCCATTGCCTATGCATTGCCAAATCTTTCATGTTTGCGCTGTTTCTTTTTCTCATTTTTTTGTTAATTTTTTGCAAAGTGCGCGACGATGTCGGTTTTTGGAAAACCAGTTCCACCAGATGCCGGCCGGCACACATTTGTATGTGATTCAGGTCTGTCAGCCGTCTCGGCCTACTCGCTCTCTCCCTCTTCTTCACCACCATACATTCCCTGTCTCTCACATTCGATCTCACAAATGATCAAAAGCTACTCTTAAATTTAATTGTTATTTTTCAACTGTTACTCTTACTTTTTACTCTTCGTTTGGAGTAAGATACTCTCTTTCTTAAAGTGTTTGTATGTTGGGGTGAACTGGTTAATGCTCACGTAGACCCCAAAAAAGAAATTCCAAATGCGTTTATACACCTGCAGACAAACACGGACACACACACACTCATGAGTTTTGTTACCAAGCCTTTACCATATGATTTGATGACGTGATTTCGTCTACGTTTCGTATATCGCTTCTCTCTGCCCAGGGAACAACACAGGTTTCGCAAATTATTTGGAAAATTACGTGGCGGCGAGTGCATTGGGAATGCCGGCACGGCGCACCGCAACCGCGAGCGGAACTTATGAAATATCTTATATATTGACTGACTGACTAACTGAAATTGAGAGACTATTGCTCGATTTTGTAAACTGCGCAAATTATTTGCAAATTTCTCATTGCATTTAGCCAAGTGTCTGAAATGTATGTGGGCAGGGCAATATATCTGATCAGAATGCATATATCACATATATGATATACATTGCACATATATGGATTTACGAGTTAAACTCGTAGAAGGCAAAGTCACTAAAAAAATAAAATCAACTATGGTTAGATGATCTCAAACTTGATTTATAGCACTATAACTAATCGACAATCAAGAATAGAACTGATAACTCAGTTTAGCTAGTTGAACATTACTTAACAAATTGTAATAAATTTCGAAAACCAATTTAATGCAATTTCTTTAGCATACACAAAAAATTCTCTCTGAGTCATGTAGAGTCTTTGGCCCTTATTATGCTACAAGTTCACAATTAAGTAAATATATAAAAGACTTTTTGATATGTGGCTAGTCATATATTGGGGGCTCGTCACACATTGTGACGACAATTTTGCATGATTTAGCAGTTTTAACAGTCATTTAGGGGGCTCCATTTACTGATAATTGAAATGCACATATCAAGACGTATATATTTATATGTTATATATAGACTGGTTTATCTTGACGCCGACTCTGACAACTGCAATCATCACAGAGTTGATTTATTTGGGTCATACCTATGTGTGTTTTCTTTCCTGTTTTTTAATCTTTGTCCATTTCTTTGTCTTTGGGCAAATGAGATTGAAAGGAAACCGGCAACCAATCAGACTAAAAATCTTGATGCACTTTCCCAAAAATATCTACGGAATGTAAATCTTTTAAAGAAGAGGGGGTAAAACAAACCATCCCATTTTTCCAGACATCTTAAGAATTTTGGTATTTATCAATTTGACTGTACTTCTTGTTTGGCTGGTTTGTTTTTGTTTTCTCTCTGTTGCTTTTTTGGCACACTTTTGTGTTTATTTTTAAAAACGTTTTTCACGTTTTTGCCATATGTTGCGAGTTCTCCTAGCTGCGATATCTCCATAAAAAGCCCAATGGAGAAATTGACAAGGTGTTAACTGACATGTGATGATTGTTGCAACAAAAAAATTCATCATTGCTAATGGCCCTATCATTATACCATACACCCATAGGGTGAAATGGTATATTAAAGTCGCCAAAATGTATGTAACAGGCAGAAGGAAGCTTTTCCGACCCCATAAAGTATATATATTCTTGATCAGCATCAACAGCCGAGTCGATCTAGCCATGTCCGTCTGTCCGTCCGTCTGTCCGTCTGTCCGTCTGTCCGTCCGTATGAACGCGTAGATCTCAGAGACTATAAGAGATAGAGCCACCAAATTTGGTATGTAGGCTCATGTAGTATGTAGAGTGATCAAGTTTATTTCAAATTTTTGCCACGCCCCTTTCCGCCCCCGCAATTAAAAAAACGTTTATCTCAAAAACTATTGTAGCTAGATACACCATATTTGGTATGTATATTTGCTTAGTAAATGCGCTCATTTTGCATGTATAAAGATTTTGCCACGCCCCTTTCCGCCCCCGAAATTTGAAAAACTCGAATATCTCGCGTAATTTTTACCTTGTGCAATCAAATTTGGCACACTTAAATTTGATACTAATACCCAGCAAAATACCAAATTTGATCAAAATCGGACAAAAATAGCTGAGTTATGCATATAAACGTTTTTGCATAAGGCCGGAGATGGCCGTTGGCGGTGGGGGCGCTGGTGCTTATATGCATAAGTGCGCGAGATACTGAAATATGCTAGTAAAAAGCATGTGAACAGAATTTCTTAAAATAGGCAAATGCATTAGTTATTACAAATTTGAAATATTTGTTTTACTGGTGTATGGTATACCCAAGTCGGCGAGACGACTTACTTACTTCATTTTCTATTATGATAATTAAATTTAAAAGCGTTTAAATCAATTATTGGGGTTCTTAAATTGGTTCTGACTTTTCCAAAACGAATTTACTTCAAAGATTTCAAAAATTTAAATTTTTACTTCAAGACTTTTTACATATTTCCAAAATTTAAATTTTTACTTCAAGACTTTTTACATATTTCCAAAGTGCTAAATATAAATATTAAAAGAATTTCTGTAAAAAAGTTGTCTCAATCTGTCAGTTGGAAAGTTTACTTAATTTAAGACTTGTTTAAAGACATTCTTTAAGAGTTTTTGGACATTTTTTGATTGACTTGTTAACGTAAAGGAACTAAAACAGGCCGAATATGAAAATTTCATCAGCAAAATTATGTAAAATGTTCTTGTGAAATTGCAGTCAAAAAGTGAAACCTACTCACACCCCTAAAGATACATTATACAGAGAGATACACAAGCACACACACACACATACACACTTAGAGTGTTATAACATTTTCAAGGCAGCAGTCATAAAACGCTTCAAAATGCTTTTTCGTGTGTCTTGTCACTGGTGTGTCAATATAGAGAGCGTGTGTGTGTGTGTCTATTTACACGTCCTTGTAATACAGAGGCATCTGTGACTGTGTGCCGCCTACCCATGTCCATGTCCGTGTCCATGTCTGTATCCATCCATCTCTGAATTTTATCCTCACGCAATAGCTTTAGTTTTATGGCGAAATTAGAGCAGAAGGAGAGGCCTGCTTGTTGGAAAATCCTTAAACATTTGGCAATTTCAGGTCATGTTTGTGAAATTTGTTCTTTTACAGTGTTTCCACTGTTTGTGTGGGTATTTCTCTCTTTTATTGATTTGCCTTTTGGTACATTTTACTTGGTGTTTACTGTTGGTTTTTTATTATTATAGTTGATTTTTGTGTGCTGCGTATTTGATATCCCTTCCACATCGATTTCCATTTTTATGACATTTGCGTGGCATAATTTTAGGCGCTGTCACTATGACGCAACACCTGAAACGCGGCTAGTGCAAATTCCTCTTATCAGCTTTTAATTTTTTGATTGTTGTTGTTCCTGTTCTTGGCCGATTAGAGTTCAACGATTACAATTTGATTAGAGTAGCGTCAAAAACTCTTTGTCGTGGTAGGGGAATGGGAATCGATCGTTATGTAGTAGATTGTGCTCTCTTTGGAGCATGCTAATTGAGAAGAGAATCCCAAACAAACAACATAAAACAATAAAATTCCTGGCAAACATTCGTTCTCAATAAAAGCAAAAATAGCACTCAACAACCGCCGCCAGGGTAGGTACTTGGCAATGATGACGCTGTGAAGGGAGGATGACTCAAACCCGCGCTCCCGTGTGTGTACATGGAAAACCACTCAAATTGTGTGCGCCGACGCCGCCGACGCTGCTGCTGCTCCATTCAGTTCTGTTCTCCCGCACAACAAACAGAATTTCAACTCTCTGCCGACTCGCTCTTTTTTTCTCTTCGTTGTTGTCGTCGTCGTCGTCGGACACGTATTTCACCGTAGTACAGTGGACCCACGGTTAACAAACAAATCGAATAACGAACGAAAAGATTTTTTTGGCAACAAAAAGTTTCGCTTAACGAGCAACAAAAAAGTAGAAAACACGTCAAATATCTATCCATTTTAATCAACAAAAGAAAAAAATGTCTAGTGGGACAATTTACCCAATATAAAAGAAAGTTATTTGAAACTCTTTTTTTATGTTAGACGTCTCAATACACATTTAGTTCCTTATAAAGGGTTATAAGTTGTATTTTTCTTTCAATTATACATTGTCTAATTATTCAGTTGTTTCAAAGTTTTAATCCTTTGTGTTAGTTTCCTTTACTATTTTTCAACCTAGAATGCATTAATCCATTTTACATTGATTTAATTCGGAGAGGTGGTTCGCTCAACGAACAAGATGCTCGAACGAATTGGCTTCGTTCGTTAACCGAGGGTCCACTGTAGGTGTATAATCAGTATACACTACAAGCCTTCAGCTGCTCTAGCTTTCCACTCATTCGTTTCTGGTACGTCGACGTCTGTGCAAGGCAAGCAGCGCTAGCCAAAAAAGCAAAAATAACGAAAGAAAAAAAACGCACCCGAGTTTTTCGTGCATACATACACCAATTAGATTAATGAAGAAGAGAAACACTGTAGAAGAAACACTAATAAAAACACTGGACGCTGACTGACGCCTTTTAACTTTAACTATATTATTATTTTTTTTCTCCGTCATCGTCGTCGTCGTTGTTATTATTATTAATATTATATTCAAATACTATTAGCAAAAACAGTTTGCAGTGCTGCTATCATCTATCTACAATACACCTACCTATCTGCGGGCAACTATCTATCTTTCTATCTATACTCTCGTCGTCGTTGTGTCGTGCTTTAAAAACAAACGCCGTTTGCCGTTTTTATTTTAATTCGTCAGCTAGCGTCGAGTCGCAAAGCCAAAAGAGCATAAAATAAAAAACCAAAATAAGAAAGAAATGCGAAATATCAAAAAAGCAAATAAGTAATAAATAAAAGTCAACAACAATACACACACAAAAAAAAACATAAAACCTGTAAATATTGCAAAAAAAGGAAAGAAAGAAAGAGTAAATAAATAACTAAAAACAAAAAAGTGCTAAAGAAATGTTGCAAATTTAGATAAATTAAAAAAAGGTAAAGATTTCCAGCAAAATCCAAAAAATTACATAAAAAAAAGTCTGTGTGAAATTAAAAATGTTTTTCAAGAAAAAACAAAAATTCTAATGAGAATTATACACAAAATTAAATATTAAAAATATACTAAACGCTTGACGAAAATAAACTTTATTATGCGTGGAATGACAACGACCAGAAAATCTCTATATACACACACTTTTAAATGTATAAAAATATATATTCCAAATGGAATATATGTTTCTATACTGATTGTCACAAAAACAAAAAATAAAAAAAAACAACTGGTCCATCATTATTATCATTAGAAAAGTGTGCAAACGTTTGTTATACGCGCCAGCAATCAAAGCCAACCCGAGCATTATAATTAGTAAACAATTACACGCAACGCAAAAACAAAAACTTCAGAAAAAAACAAAAACTAAATTTAAAAAAAAAAATAGAGAACGATTTTTTTTCGACGTAACGCGACCCTTTCAACTCCATTTGACTAAGTTTTGTTGGCGAGCCTTTTCAGGATTTGCATAGATTTGCCTGTGGGCGACGAGCCTTCTTCCCTAGTAGTTGTTCATTGGCCTAAATAGATGATAAAGATTGATTATGAGAGATCTTTTCGTCGAACACCTTGACATCTCACATACGCCCTGTGACCAGTGCAATATATTGGGATAAGAATCAGGAATATATGCATTATTTAGAAGAAAGATGCAACATTTACACAACACTCGATCCTAACCTGCAAACGTGCTGTGGTCTATTTGGCTGCTGCGTCTCTTTTTTTTTTCGTTTCATTTCTTTTCTTTGGGGTCCTCTCCGAACAAAAATTGCAATGCAGTGTGTTTGCATTTTGCATGCGTTTCACTCTTCGCTCAGACCGCTTCTTCTTCCTTTTCTTCTTTCGGCTTCGCTTCGCTGCTCTCCCACAGAGTAGGCCTCTTCTTGTTTTTGGGGGAAGGGGCGCTCTTGCTTTCTCCCTCTCTTCATTTCTCTTTGTTAGGTGCTCTTTTTTTGTTGCATTTTGGCAAAAAATTTAAATGCATTACATAAAATTTGCATTGTATTTTATGAATTTCAAGTTAATTGGATATTTAATTTGAGTGGGTTTTGAAGGTGCCGCAAATGATTAGGAGGAAAGACTGTCAGGTGGGAATGGGAAGATCATACTTAATTTCTTGATTAGTTAAAAACTTTTGAAGTCGATTACACAACTCTCTCTCTCTCTCTTTTGCTTTTTCTCCATCTATCTTTGTGTCTTTTTTTGTTTGTTTCTGTTTTGATCTGCTTAAAACTAATATGATCTATTATCTTCTTCTTACTTTCTGTTTTTTTTTTTATTGTTGTTCATTCAATTTAATACACATTCTGTCCGCACACACGCGCAGATTATCAAACACACACAGAGAGTTTTTGCCTTTACTTTTTCCTTTTGTATTTTTTTTTGTTTTTGTCAAAAGCAATTACTGCTATTTTACGTTGCCTTTTTTTTTTTTTTGGTTGGTGCCGTGTCTGAGCAAGGGGGGTTAGGTAGGGGTGTTGATGGTGGGGGTATACATACAGCCTAGGGAGAGAGAGACCTTTTGCCATACCCCGTTATTGCTCTGCAATTGAAATGAACGGCAACAGCAACAACAAGAACAAAGAGCAGCTCCTTCTCAATCGTTTTTGTTGTTTCTTTTATCTTTCTGGTTCGATTTGGCTCTCTTCTTTTTATGAGCCTGACGCAGTTCATTTCCTCGACGGAATTTGTTGTTGTTTTTGTTTTGTTGTTGTCAGTTGTTACACAATAAAAAAAAATTATGTTGCGGCTGATCATGTATTATCTTTAGGTAGACATAGTCAGGATTGGATATCGCATCTATTTGCACCTTTATTTGATATCAATATTTAAAAAAAAAAAAATTATAAAATGTAAAGTCCTTAAATTATTGTTTTCGTTTGATATTTTTTCTCAGTACTACAATTTTAAATCAAATGAACGCCATTTTGTTAAATAGCATAGAAGCCCTGATCCTTTTGGTCAAAATACAGTTGGAAGCCATTTTACACTTCGTCATTTCCTCTTAAATCGATTTGGTTGGAGTTCCTTATGCATCTAATATATAGTCCAGAATTAGATTTTTATTTGTTCAGTTTGATAGACTATCAAACTTTTATATTATCAAAACTAAATACTTCACTAAACACTTTAGTTATTGATGTTTTTATAGAATCGAATACTATTGATTACTATTACATTATGTAAGAAATATATTAGTAACAGATTATTGTTTTGTTTTTGTCAATTAACTCGATGTCTGTCTTAGCCTTTGCTAATAAGCTTTTAAGTGCTTTTGTTTTTTTTTGTAATGTTTTTTTTAGGCCTTATTTACTTTAACCCCAACTTTCCGGGGAATATTGTATTTATGTACTCAACCTCTAGAATATAATTAATTTGTGTAAAAAGTAGAAAAGCGTGCCGACTTGAGTGTATGCACCTGAGTGTGTGTATCCGAGAGTAAGTCTTCGCTGCACATGTCTGAGTCTGAGTATATCTGAGTGTATTTGAGCATGTGTGAAAGAGAGTCGTCTCAACTTACCTACATATATACATCTACATATATGCCATAAATCACGCGATCGGAATACAATTTGCTGACTTCGCGTACACTTCATTTAAAAGCATTGACTAAATAGGCAAGGGAAGAGTATTAAAAATCTCGATGCCATAAGCGTTTATCAGCTTGGAATGGAATTTTTTCGATGAGACATAGGAAAAGAGGTTATATCATAATATTACATAGATTCAAGTATCTCAAATTTTCAATTGCCTCTTTAAAGTATTCCTCTCCTAGCTAGTATTAGTTTAATTAAAATGATGTAAGCATTTGTTTATTTTTTTTGGAAATGTATTTTGTGTGGATTTAACTGGCTATAACCAGAAAAAAAAAACAATTGACAAAGATGTGTAGCAATTATTTGTATCTATTGTAGTTACCGCTTTCTATGTATTGTGTGTCTGTAAAGTAATTTATATAGATTCATCTTCTGGCAGTATTTAAATTGGCCTAGAGTCTGTTACCTTTTAGATAGGTGGGTGTGTCTCTTTGCTGCGTCTTTCCATAACGTTCCATTCTATTGAATTTCACAATCACCTGGAAATTATCTCCCTGGACAGTTATTCCGATCTATATACTCCCCTTTTTTTTTTTTAAAAAAAAGGTTCTGGCCTTCTTTTTTGCTTTTAGATTGTTAATTGCGTAACAACCTCAATTTAACCTTGGCTTTAAGGTGGGCTGGTCACCATTTTTGAAGTGTCCATTAGTCAAGTAGATCATCATCAGCGCATTGTCATCATCATAAAAAAAAAACCCTTCACGTCAATGATGGTTCAATACATATGTGCACCTATGTATATAGAATAGCTACCCTCAGTAGGCAGACGCCTTCTTTTCTACTATTTCACCAGAGGGACGAGCCCCCAAAAATTGTTGTTTGTGAAATTATAAATAATATTTAAGTGCTTCCAGCACTTGACGGCCAAATGTACAAATAGAGCAATCGTGTGATGAGGGCCGTCATCAGGCCATTATCGCGATCAGTCGTTAGCGGCGTTGGCGTCCTACGCATCAGTTAGGGCATTCCACGGGGGTTTCACGGGGGCCTCACGGTCTTTTCACGCATTTAACTGTTGATTCTCAGCCATTGAATGCATGCACAGTTCACACTCACATGTTCATAAAAGTTGCCAGTGGGCTAGCCAAGTCGGCCGATCGCTTAACGTAGTCTAACAATATCTTATCAGCTGGCAAAAAAAAAAACCGACGAAGTCGATGACAACAACATTTTTAGAGTCGTACAATTTAATTTTGGTCTAGCGAAATTCTCGTTTTTCCTTAATTTGATTTGGTTGCCGTGCTTCTCGGCCCCCTTCTCACCTTCTCTTTCTCCCTCTTTCTTGTTTGCTTCAGTGCTCTTGAAAGATTACTAGATAGATAATAGGAGTGACTTCTTATCAATCTGGGTCCGGTTCGAATTCTGTTTTTTGCGATTTTTCATATTCGTTGGCCATAGATGAGTGTTGTTGTTGTTGCTGACACACCCACTTTTGGTAGTTTCCGTGTTATCAGACTACAAATACTCTGTGTGGATAATTGATAGACCCCTCTGCAAAAGCTAAATCGGAGGGCATTTATAGATGAATGACCAAGGATCATTAGGGGTAAACGATATGCAGTTAACAATGACACAACAAATTGCAATAGGCAAAAGTACTCTTGACTTTTAGTTAAACTGCTAATCATACGAGGTTTTGGGAAACTTTTCCATTGGTAAAAAAATAAATTGGAAGTCTACAAAAATAATGTCCATTACCTTTAAACACCTGCTGATGTATACTCTCTTCTGATAACCAAAGGCAAATTCTAATAACTTGGCTCAATTCGGCTCGTTAATAGAACATAAACTTACACATAGTTATAGCTAATTAGTAATTTACTAACCTCCTCATATCTACACTGAGTCGGTACTCGGTACTACTGAAATTTCTAAGTGTTTAATCTTAAAAAAAGAAGAAAATCGAATTAAAATCGCGAGCTTTTCTTGCTGTGTGGTGTTATAACAAACGAGTGCAACGAGAAAATTTCATTTTCATTTCATTTATATGATGAATATCATTATGAAAAACGCGTTTTGTGCATAATTTGCTTTGTTTGCAGTAATCTTGAGAATAAACATGAGATTTATTCCCTTGCACAACAAACGGCGGCAAGTGAGAATATCAAGGAATCATCTGAAACGGAAGCCAATAACAACAGTAGCAACACCACCACCACCACCAACAACAACAGCAACAGCTCTACAAATCCAGAAACAACAACAATAATAACTGCTAAATTAAACGAAAATCAAATAATTCACGAAACAACCAAAACAACAACAACAATCATCGATATTGAAGATAAAACCAAACTAATTGATACTAAAGAAATCATTGAGGAAACAAATAAACCAACAACAACATCAACAATTGCTACTACAACTATCGACGATATAAAGCAACAACAACAATTGCCCGCCGAATTGCTGCTAATAAAACGTGAAAATCATTCGCCTGGTCCACGTACCATAACTTCACAGATCATAAGCAACAACAACAATAGCGCAAATTTGTTGCGTCTCGAAGAGAAACGTCCCAAATCGGTGACTGCTTCGGTTTTTCGAAATACTGCTGCTGCAACACCACCAACACCGACACCAACAACAACAGCAACAACATTAGCTACATCAACAACATTGCCAGTGAATTTGAGAAAAACAACATTCAACGTTGCTGCTGCAGTCGTTGCTGCCGCCGCTGAGCAAACGTTGCCACCAACAACTACAACAACGGCTGCAATTTTATCATCTAGCAATCAATCATTGCAGAATCTTCATCAGCAACAACAACAACAGCAACAGCAGCAACAACAAACGCAAGATATGAATAAAGGATTTCTATCATTTGCTGATGATGGTCGAGGTTTAACAAGTAAGTAAAACCCATTAAATAATTTAAATTAGTCACAAAGTCTAAAAAACAAAAATCGACAAAAAAAAATTCCATTCACTTGGGAAACATTTCAAGATAGAATTCCACTTGGCAAAAAAACTGAATGGAAAATTAGTCGGTTTTTTATTTTGCATTTTGCATTAAATTGAAGTTTTTGTAGTTCTATCAATTATTTTTTCATGTGTAGCTCTTATCTGGCCATATCAGATATGGGGATGTCGCTGGGATTTTTATTTTTATTATAGCCTATTTTAGGAAAAAAAAGTTAGCATTTCTTTTTTTATGGCTCAAAATTATGAATGCCAAATTGTTGAAGGAAAAAAATTGTCGTTAAGTATATATATCTACACGTAAGTTGACGCTAAATAAAACGCAAATTCGCTTTTTACGTACTTTTAGTTTGATCTAGACTTTGCCCTTTTGCCATTTTCGAATAATCAATGATATATAGATTAGTGAAATATATAAATGAGTAAACATTTTAATATTTCTATGCATCTATAGATCTATAGAGCGTTAGTGTTCATTAGCAGTTTTTCCCTGAACATTATATACATCACAAGTTGTTTTTTGTTTAGCCATCAAAATTACCCAAACTTGACATTTTTCTCTAACTGATTATGATTCTATATGGCAAATTTCAAATTCGTCATACTATTATCACATATTTTGTGGTGTAAAACAACATAAACCCGGAAAGATTCAGAACATTTCAATTTTTGAAGTGCCATTTGCCGGTATATTCTAGTAAAGTGCAATAGCAGCAGCGATCAAGGCTAAAGTCAGCTTATATACACGAATACTACATATTCATTTATATGTACGTTTATATATTGTATATGTATATATTTATAGTGACTAGGGTTTGCCTATTTAGAAATTCTAAAAAAAATAGCAAAAAAGTGCAACTACAATGTGAAGAGGTTTTATGACCCGCGCAAACTATTTGATGTGATTTGACGCATTGTCGTTACAGCGAGGTTTAATTGGGCAGGCCAGATAGTTGGTCAGTCATTCAGTAAGTCATTCAGTCAAGCAGTTAGTCGGTTGGTCAGTCAGGCATTTAGTCAGTATGCCTTATCTACAAAAAAAAAAAAAAAAAAAGAAAACTGAGGCCTCAATTTGCGCAAACAAAACTATGTACGTTTATTTTTTCTAAAGACAAACAGAATGAAACTTATTCCGCCTGTTCAAGTCAAGGCAACGACTTGATATTTCTCTCTATTGAAAATAAATTTTTTCTTCTTTATAAATTTTCATTTTCACTGCTTAGTTTTAATCAAATTGATATAAAGATTTTTTTTTGTCTTTAATATATAATGTATTGTATAGGTATACTCTTTTATAGTCTCCGCTTGCAGGGTATAGAGAGAAGAAAACCGGATTGCAATTTGTAAACAAAGTTTTTAGCCCTCGCCTGATAGAGGCACAAACACACTTACATGATGAGCTCCATATATGTGTATACTTAGCGTATATAATATGGTACATAACCATTTTGCCGGTTTGCAATTGCACTCGGTTGTTGTTGTTGTTGTTTTCTCAATATATGCCCCCTCCTCTTATGTCATAATCATGTCATATTGTTGATATTACGCATTCCCATCGAGATTACATACACTGCAAGAATACATTTCGCTTTAAACAACCGAGAGAGAGAACAGAATACAATATTTTCCATACTCATGTATATATTATGTATATTTGGTGACAAAAATGAACGAGAAAGAGAGAAAACAACGCCAGCAGCAGCAGAAACCAAAAATATGAATATTAACTTGAGCCAATTAATATGTTAAGTGATGGTGCCTGTCGTCCAGAGAAAAAAAAGTAAAATTTTGGCGCGTGTGCCAAGGCCTGGCCATGGATCAGGCTTTGCTGCTGCTGCGGCTGCGGCTGTCTGGCATGTGTCTCTTTCTCCTGCCAGCACCTACCACCACAGCACCCCATGCCCCCTTCTAAATCATGCCATAACATTCCCATTGAAGGGAGATCCAAGTGTATATCCAATGTTTGGCAGCATCAACATCTTCTCCCCTTCTCTTCTCACAAATCGCTTTCAATTTTTGTCTCTATTTTGTCTATTTTTTTCCTTTCGTTTGTTCTGTTCTTTTTTCATGCTGTTGACATTTTGGTTCAGTTTTTTCTTTCTTGTGTGGAATCTTTTTTTATATATTTCTTTTTCTATATTTATTTTGGTTTCGTGGCACATAAATAAACAGGGAAATACTTTGCTTAAAGAAATCAATTTCATCTCCTTTCCATTATGACCAAAAAAGAAAAACACCAAGCAACAAGTTATCGCATATTACTTAGTAATCCTTATTAATTGATCATTTATGTAGTAAACGTTAAAAATCTTTTTTTTTTTTTTTTTTTTGAATTGCTCTTTGAGTATTTTCAAAGATTTTACATCAAATATTCAGTTTCAAGTGGCGCCAAACGAATATAAATTGTGTGTTGATTAGTGTAATGTAGCTCTCCAGGTGTTGTTTATTGTTTTATGTTTGTTTTTATTTTTCCTTGGGGTAGTTTTCCTATTGTTTAAATTAAAAAAAAAAAAGAAAAAAATTAATAAAAATTCCACTTATTAAATTTAATCAGTTTGTAACACTCAATCGGCTGTCATTACAACGGAATGAGTGATAACACTCAATTCTCGATGCCCTGGTAAACTAAAGTGGAAGGAAATCCATGTTTAGCCGGCCTTGATAAAGCCCAAAAACACACACACACACACGCAAATAAATTTGGAAGTGAGGGAACGACTTTACTTCCTCCCCACCCCTTTCCCAAGCCCACTACATATAATAATTACTTTATGTTGTTATCCCATTTATAATCTATAAAAGAGAGGTAAATATTTGTAATGATAACAACAACGGCCATAAATAACAAAAACACGTTTATAGTTACACTACCTCATTGCCCCCGCCTACTTCCCCTACCTAGGTAGGCATTCACCATACTCTCTCCCTTTTTCTCTACCAGCCAATGGCAATTTGTTGTTTGGTTTTTTTGGTATCGATGGCAAATCGTATGACGTTATAACGCGCAGCCCTATCGTGATGATCACGCACAGTGATCGGGTCAGCAAACTGCCGCCCCACACCAAACAACTCGCTCGGACTCTAATCAAAAATGCTCAAATGCTGCCCTAATGGCTGGATGCTGCCCAGCTGATTGTTCTACATCGTCTTCTAGGCGGTTCAAGTTCAAAACTGATATGAATACGAATACCCTTACTTGAGTATTTTTATTAGATTTTTGTTTGTTGTAAGAGACACATACAATTTAATGGTGTTTTTTGTTTTCAACTTACATAAAATGCGAGAATCACGCTCCGTTCCCGTTCTACTCCCAATCCTTAGTCGCATCTTCTTAAGTACTTATGTCCGGGGGCACACACTGGCAAACATTTATTATTTTATATTCCAATTTTGATTTGGAGCTACGTCACACACACACATACACACAAGAAACGAAATGAAACGTCTTGGTATGGTTGTTTGCTTTCAATTGCAGATGATGACATAAATTTATTTAAATTGAGAATACTTAGTCTTGGTCTGCCGGTCGTGTTGTAGTCGTGTTCTCCTCGTCACGCGTTGATCATGAGAATTACTTTTCATATTTAAATGGTTCAACCTGTTTTTTTCTTTCTCCTTTCAAAATCGAAAATTCACCTACTACAATAAACACGAGAATATATTCGTCTTGTGTGTTTTTCAAGTGCATTGAATGTGGTTCAAGTGCAGAGATGCCTTTCACATGCTGCGTCACCAGAACATGTTGAGTTTTAGCTTGTTGTTAACTATTAACCTTGCCCCAAAACCCTCACACGTACACACACACACACTCACACTCACACAGTAATGTCTACACTGTCCGTGTAGGCCTAGTTTTCTGTTCATTTTTGTCAGTTTGTTAGCCAGACGCTAAATGCAATTCATATCGAATGCCTGCCACTGGCCTTGCACTTTAAACACTTAGTAAATATTTCATGAAAAAAAGTACTCGAAAGTCTATGTACATAAACCCCCCATGGAACCAACGAGATATCCCCTAGAATTCTGTTATATAGAGGAACTGCATTGTATTATAGTTTGCAAAAAGTAAAGACGAAAAGTATAAAAAAAGAACAACGACGTTGAGTAGCACTCGAGTGTCATAATTATAAGACTCATTTTGTAAGTGATAGAAAGAATGAGAAAGAAAGATAGAGAGAGAAGTGGAAGGTGGTGAATAGAAAGCCTTTGGTCGTGATGCATTGTTAATTAATTTGTTTGTGTCGAATGCATGCACCTACTCACCGTATTTAGTAAGAGTAAATGAGATAGCCCTATGTGTGCACATACTTATATATGGAATTAAAAAAAAAAAAAAAAAAAAACACTGCAAATTAAAGCTGTGCAAAGCCCTTTATATTCTTAATTTGCCTTTGATTGCGGCAATCACAACTACAGTGAAATGAACATAACAGGAGAGGGATAGAGAGAAAAAGAGAGAGGTAAAACAATAACTGATTGATAAAGGTTTGCCAGCAAACAAAATGCTGATTAAGATAGAAAACTTTGATAAAGGATTGTTTAGTTGAATTGTATAAAATCACATATGATCATATAATAGAAGCACCTAGAAACAGCGAAGAATCATTGATGAACACTTTGGCTTAGTGTTACCTATAATTGCCTTTTATGGGCACCACCAACCCGTCAAATTCGATTTTCCAACACTTTTATTTAGTTTTACACCTAATTTTTTCCTTTTTGTGGTCAGCATTCTCTTATCACAGTTGTTTAACTTAATATCTGGCGCCGCATTAAGATCAACTATTTTAGCAGATAGTTTAGATATCAGTTAAAAGGTTTTTTTTAGTTTTATTTGTTCATAGCTGTCAGTATAAAGTCTTATTTATGGGATAGTTGTGGCTACTTATGGAACTAAAAACTAGCAATTGTACTGCACCTATGTAAATGCATTTGAATGTCCATTTACTTTGTCACACTTGTGTCAGTTTGCTTTTTTTTGCCACAGTCGGTTAAGACCGGTTTCCTATTTGCATTTATATATATTTATATTTGTGAGTGTGTAATACAGGGTATGCATATATGCACATATTTAGATTATAGGTAGATAGTTGCAATCGGGCCAGTGGCGGCTTCTGACGCTCATAACCGCAATCAATCGGAGTCAAGATCTTTGCCTGATAAGACCTGATGGGGTTAAGAAAGCAGCTGGTCCAGTAGAAATTATTTACAATTCATTAAATTTAGAACTATTTGGTTTTGCTTTATTTGCACTTATGTATAACTAACTATAACAAATGTACGTCAGAGGAAAAGTTTTCCAAATTGTTGATTAATGAGCCCCTCTCAGCTGTGTGTGTGTGTGAGAGAGAGAGAGAGAGAGAGAGAGAGAATTGAGGTACTAATAAAAAATCATGATTGTTGTCGAGATGGGGATGAGAGAACAAAGTAGAGACCAGGGGTATGTATGGTGCATAAATCGACAAATTCACAAAAAAACGAAAACAATTTTCAATTAGACTCAATTGAAAGCTGTCAATTAGATGGCAGCCAGGAGAACTAGCTAGCTAGGGGTGAGGTTTGTGACGGAGAGAAGTGTAAGCGATGAATGAATGAAATTTTGGGGCCAGCAAAAGTTTTCGATAGTCAAGTTGAAGTCGAAGTCAAGTGTTTGGCTTGTGCAGTTAATTAACATTTTGGACGCGACGCCAGATATTCGCATTTAGCAATAGAGCACTAAAAGTTTACAAAAAACACCAAAGAAGGAAATTTAACACTATAATGTCTGACCGATTGTTGTTTTTGTCTTTGATTTGCAGTGCTTAAAGAGGAACCTGATGATCTGTCACATCATTTGGCCGCAACTGCCTGCATTCAGCTGGATGATACTCCCTTTGGCGATATGCTAGTTGGTCTTATGGGCACATGTCTGTTGCCCGATGATATAAATTCCCTAGATTCGACAACGTGTTCGACAACGGCAAGTGGTCAACACTATCAGAGCAATAACAACAATAATACCAGCAGCAGTAACAGTCCCAACAACAACAGTCCCAGTGGCAGTTATACCAGCAATAACAGTCCCCTCAGCCCGCATACAGCAGCTAGAGCAACAGCCGGAGTCGGTAGCGGAAGCAATACAAATAGCAATCCAGGCAGCAGTCCCAACAGCAACAGCCATCAACAGCAACATCAGCAACAGCAGCATCACCACCAGCAATCACAACAGCAACAGCAGCAACAACATCACCATCATCACGATAATAGCAATAGCAGCAGCAACATTGATCCCCTGTTTAACTATCGTGAGGAATCGAACGACACGAATTGCTCACAACACTTGCATTCGCCCAGCATAACATCCAAGGTAATTTGTTTATATACTTTACAATGAGTAAATGTTATTTTATTTGTAATTTCTTGTACTTTTCAGAGTCCTGAGGATAGTAGTCTGCCATCGTTATGCAGTCCCAATTCACTGACTCAGGAAGATGACTTCTCGTTCGTTGATTTCGGCATGCGTGCCCCATATATACCGATGGGCGATGATATGCCCCTGCTTACAGAGACAGATCTCATGTGGTGTCCGCCTGAGGATCTGCAGACAATGGTGCCGAAGGATATTGATGCTATGCAACAGCAATTGCAATCAATACAACAACAGCAGCAGCAGCAACAATATAGTAATAACACTTACCAGCAGCAACAGCAAACGGCAACAACTCTCCAGCAGCAGCAGCAGCAACACCAGCATTTTTCCAACTCTTTATGCTCATCGCCGGCATCGACAGTATCGTCGTTATCACCGTCACCAATGCAGCAGCAGCAACATCATCATCAACAGCAACAGCAGCAGCAACAATCAAATGTGTTTGCCAGCGATACAAGCGAGTTGGCAGCTCTGCTTTGTGGCACAGGCAACGGAACGCTCTCTATTTTGAGCAATGGCAATGGTGCCAACGATGATGACTGTGTGTCTGAACAACGTTTGCAACAGTTGCAACAGGAATTGCAATTGCAAGAACAGCAGCAACAACAACATCAACAGCAACTTCAACAGCAGCAGCAACAGCAGCAATTGTTAAGCCTTAGCATCGAGTGCAAAAAAGAGAAATATGAGGTGACAATGGCACCCAGCCTATGTCATTCCATTGAGGATGCATTTGAGAATGACTATAGCAAGGATTGTAAGTATTTGAATATCTCTCACCAGTCAGTGGAAAGTGAAAATATGCAATGACTAAAATTAGTGACTGACGTTTTGTTTGGAATGTACAGCTGTGTGTGTGTGTGTGAGGTGTGTGCGTGGCGTTGACAATTTTTTCCGTTTATCCGTTTTCCCGCAGTTGGAAGAGGCCTAATTTTTATGGCCAATGAGTGACTAAAAATAACTACAAACTTTCCTTTCTTTTATTTATTTTTCATTCTTTTTCTAAACACGCACACACTTGGACCGCCTACAATGTAAAAATAGCTAAAAGAAAACCATAAGCAAAACTTTTCATATGTGTGTTTGTGTGAGTGTGTATATTATATATAATTTTATATATGCACACACTTTGTGTTGAAGATGTCACGTTGAAGCTGCGGGAGAGCTAATTGATGTGGGTCTAGGCGTTTTTTTTTTTTTTGGTTCTTTTACTTTGCTCGTTTTTGGTTCCGGGGAGTGTCTAAATAATTAAGCATAATTTTCACACATTGCTCTCTTACCTTTTGACACATGTCAAGTCGAGCGAAAGGGCCTTCGGTTAGGTTACGTTTCCATTGTCTTTGATTGATGCTCGCCCGCGCCTGTCAAGAGAATCAGAGCATAGTGTCACTTGGCTCTCTATCTCTACCTTCATTGACAGCAGCTCGTTTTCCAAATCAAAATTCATTTTGAATATTTCACTAATATTCCAATGCCTGCGACTTAAGCTTTGCTGATTTATGCATGTTCAACGGGCAAGAATAAATATATATATATACACAAATATATGTTAATTTATATATTTGTTATGTATATATATTGTATATAGATACATCTACATCTTGGCAACACACTGTGAAAATGTTTCTTTCAATTCTTCGCAAACAAAATATTATTGTTTTAAATTAGCATCAATGTCATGGGCAAAGGAATTATGTTTTTTTTTTCCTGTGAAGAATAAAAAATTGTCAATAAATTATATGACGAAAGCAACAACAGATTAGCTTGCATATTTCCACGAAAAATAATAGAGAGAGTAAAAAAAAAATTAAAATTATTCCTCACTAAACGTTTTTGCTCTCTCCTTTCACTTTAGCCACAACACTAGATTGGAGTGAATTGCTGCAGATGCATGTGGCAGATGCCACAACTAGCAGCAGTCCAGCCATCTCACCTTTACCAATGGCAGCCAATAAAGTGGCCACCATACAATTGTTGCAACAGCATCAGCAACAATTGCTACTGCAGCAGCAACAGCAGCATCAACAACAGCAACAGAATATCATTCTAAACTCTGTGCCATTGATAACCATACAAAACAATAAGGCAATGTTGCAACAACAGGATCAGTTGCATGAGCTGATAATGCCAACAGGCAAACAGCCAGCCATGAAGCTATTGAATGGAACCACCATTGCTCCAGTGACCACCAAGGCAACCATACGGCTGGTGGAAAGTAAAGCACCCATACCAACACATGGTCGGACAACAACAATATTGCAGACTGTAATGCCCCAACAACAGCAGCAACAACAAAGTCATGGCAACAAACGTCATTTAAATACACAGACAAGTTCAGGAAATCCCATCGAATCCAAACGTCTAAAGAGCGGCAACGTGAGCCTAGAAGTGCAATCACCACAATTGCTGCAGCAGCTAATTGGCAAGGATTCAAGCCAACAGCAAACACAGGCTTCAAAGAGAACGTCGGGCGATCGTTGGTCAACATCGGCAGCAGTAGTTGCCACAGCAACGGCAGCGGCAGCAGCCACAACGGAGAGCAAGCAGCAGCAGATGCAAAAGCAACAGCAGCAATCCAACTCGGTGCTTAAGAATTTACTGGTCAGTGGACGTGATATAAGTGCCGGCTACTGCATTGTGCCCATGCGGCCCAAAAAGCAGCTGGCTAAAGTCTAAAAACCCAAGTCTAGAGAGTCTCCTGCCATTTAAACCAAAACCAAAACCCAATCCAACTGAAACCAACCCAGCTTAAGTTGGGGAAGGTGTTTCAACTATGGACAAAAACCCATCTCTGCAATTTGTCTTTGTAAATGGATCGATTTTATATATAGTAAAAACAAAATGAAATTGAAAAGCAAGACGTCAAACAAAACAAAAACAGAAAAAGGCAACAAAAAAACAAAAACAAAACTCTTTTGGAGTGTCTTAGCTTTAGTCTTTAGACTAGTTTTTAAAGTTATATAGTCTTGGATCTAGTTATAGCGTTTAGTGTAAGTGTGTGCTGCCCCCGATGCAGCTGTGTGCAGACTTTAAATTTATAAAATTTTGTAGACTATTTAAAATAGTAAGCGATATCGGTGTCGGCATTGGCATCGGCGATCGATATGGCAAAAGTTATCTCTAATTTGTAAGTTTTTAGCTTGGCGCGATTTGTTGATTTCGTTTTTAAGTTGACCATAAGCCAATGTTGTTATATTCTGTTGAGCATATTCTGTTGTAAATAATAATCATATAATAATTAAAATATTAAAATTAAAGAAACTAAACAACAACAAACTAAATAGGTTCTAGAGGTGACTACCAAAAGCATCACAACAAGAAGAATAAAAATAATAATAATAATAGAAATTGCAATAAAATTGTGAACAAAAAAAAACACTATAAATTCAAATATGACAAAAACAAATTCAGTTTTCTTTTTTCCACTGTGATAGCATTTGCTTTTGTTTCACATTTTATTTCCTCTAATTTGTTTATGATTTATTTCATAATATGGCATCAGGTTTTGAATTAATAAGATTTTTTTTTTTCGTTAAATTGTTAAAGGAATTTGTTAGATGTGTAAGCGATTTGACTGAGGACAAAGAGAAGCAGCAGGAGAACGAAGTAGGCAGGATAAATAAAAGACAGCAGGATAAACCCGAAATGTGTTTTGTGTTTCGAATTCGAAATTCATTGTTCAACTTTATTTTTTGTTGTTTTTCCTTTTTTACAAACCAAAAACCAAATGAAACGAAAACCAACAAACATAGTAAAAAAAATCTAAATGTAAATTTGCAAAAGATGAAAAACATAAAACAAAAATTTCAAATTCGAGCGCTGAACGTACAAAATGAGAATAAAAAATTCAATGGCAAAAATAGCAGATGAAAATGTAAAAGTTTTAAGAAAATTTGATGACTAAGCTAGCTGAAATTCTTGCATATTAAACTAAATAGGAGATAAACATTAAAAACAAAAAGTAAAACAAAGTCAAAGCTAGAGAAATCAGCTGCTGTAGTCCCTAATTATAGAATATACATTATAGACACAGTTATATAGCAATTAACAAACAAAAGAACAAAAACACAAAAGCGAGAGACAACAACAACAATCAATCAATCCTAATGTTCTAAGCTTTTCCTAGGGCAGCAAGCAAAAAAAAGAAAGTAAAAGTAAATTTAGAAACATCCTCCGGTTGGCCATAGAAGGCTTTTGTAACAAATAATATTTACTCGACTAAGCCCACCTGGATTTTGGATGAGCAGCTTTTAATTTACACATATATCTATATTAATTTTTAGTTTTGTTTTTTTAAATACATAAATACAAAAAAAAAAAAAAAAAAATTAGAAAAAAACGACATTAAGAACAACAACAAAACCCAATGAAAATGATTACTTTTTATTTCGTTTATTGCTTAAGTTCGGTTTTCTTAACTTTAAAATAACATAAATTCTAATCCTCCCTTTCTATCGATTTTTCATATATGTTGACTGTCATGTCCTGACCTACATTCTGTAGGCATGACAGAGACGAGACATGAATGAGGGAGGTCATGGGATGGTTGATGAGGGGGCGACTTAACGAACGGTCGGTCCTTCCACCATTCATTACACAACAAATTTTTCATTCTGCCAAAGACTTGGAGCCCAAAGTTTAATTAACTTGCGTTCCGTTTGTGGTTCGTGGCATGTCTGACGCACATTCTGTTTGATTTTCTGATATAAGCTAAAATCATAAATATAAACTCGAAAACAAATAACGAAACACCCCAAAAAAAAAAAACACAGAACAAAAATTTACACGCAACTCATGTTTCGATACGAAGTTTAAAATCATTCACAATAAACTGCGCCTGAAGGTAGGCAACACACACACAATTCAACGACGCCTGCAAACTATATTGACACTACTCTTTAGTTGGCCCATTGAATCCTCTGTTTGACTCCATCTATCCTATTAGGATTTTCTCCACCTCATTCTCACTTCTTGTGGGCTCCCTCATATATCATATTAGCATTCTTTTATTGCCTATTTCTATGCCTAAAGGCAGCGCGTGCCGCATTTGTGTGTTAAGCTTACCAGGCATTCAGTTATACTTTTTGCTACTTTCCCTTTCCATTTTCATTTCCTTTCCTTTCGTTTCGGTATTGATTTTACACCTCGTCCTTAACAAATACCAAATGCTATCAGTGTCTATCCTTTAATGTAGCTCATACTTTGCTTTCTGAGCCTACAGCTGACGTTTCGCTCAGTTCTCACTCTCACTTTCACTTTCATTTCATTTAGGCTCAAGGAGCAGAAGCAGGATTTTCTCTCTCACTTTCTCTCTTTTTCTCTGTCTGTTCCAACCATTCTCTTTGCTTGTGTTTCTCTCTCTTTGATTTCGTGGGTGGCACGTGTCTCTTCTGTATATGTAACAAGCTTCTGTTTTTATGTGCTACACGAGCGCAGCTCCCAAACTCGACCCCGACGCCATTTGTAGGCTCACACAAATAAAGACTCACGCACGCACTCCCACACCCACACAGACACACGGAGTGCGTTGTTTTTGCGTCATTGTGTAAATATTTGTCTACATTTGCATTTCAAATAGATTTTCTTTTTCTTTTTTTACAAATGTTAAAGATTTGCTGCTTTCTTTTACCCACTTCTTTTTGCCCCCTTTTTCGGTTTGTTTCATTTCAATTTGCTTGCAAATCCATGGGTGAAGTAAATGAAATACGAAAACAAAATCTAATTAAGATTTAATTGTTGTCTATATAGACAAAGAAATAACCGCAACTACCTCGCATAATATGCGGAAATCACAAAACAAATATAAAACAAACTACCTCCAAAAATAAAAATCGTCAATATATCTAAATACAAAAAAAAAAAAAAGAAACACTCAACGAAAGCCAAATGTGTTCCCAGCAACCCAGTTTACAACAAAACCAACCGCAATGACGCTTGACTAGGAAAATGATATAGTATAGATATATAGATTTATAGAAATCCAACACATCGTAATACTTAGATAAAAATTGATAAGCAATCCTCAAAGTCCTATTATATAAATAGTATTTAAACGATAAGAAAGACGACTCGAATGAATGGAATGAATAGAATGATTATAATGGCAAATGACTCTTAAGTAATTAACTAGACAAATACCAAAAATACCAGACAATTTAGAGTACTTTTTCTCTCCTCTCGATAATCATTGAGTCGATCGGTCAGCACTTGCAGTCGACTCGAAAGTTGAGTGTATATATATATATATGAATATGAATAATTATAGCCCGAAAAGACTGTGAGCCAGAAACTCTCAAAAATTATATACACAAAACGAAAAAAAAGCAAAAACCAAAAATAAGTAAAATAAATTCCTAAATTTAGACAGAATAACACCAGGCAGACTTTTTTCAATATATTTGGAAAAGTGAAATCCATTAAAAGTAAAAACTCTCAAATATTAATCGATGTGGCTTTAACTAAATTAAATTAATCAACTCATATGCCTAATCTTTCAAAAATGAATATCGATATATAATAACTAATACCTACTACTATAAAGTATAGTATTCAGAATGCGAAAGTCAAATTTCTGTAGCAAATATTTAAAAAAAAATGTAGAGAAAAAACACAAGAATGAAGATTTAGTTGAAATTTTTTAATGCCGTTATGTATGAGGGTAAGAGTTTTGTCGGTTAGAGGGGGGATGGTCGGGGGAGTTTATCTCAGAGAGAAATCCAGAAAGATATAGCTTTATAGCGACGGAGTGCAAACAGATTTTTATAGTGAACATGTGAGGGAATCGAGAACGAGAAACGAACAAGATAACGTACATACAACATGCAACAACAAATGAAAAATATACCACATATACCTCAGTACATGCATAAGTACATATATACACACACACACACACACTCACATCCATGCACACCCACTCATCGGTGTGTGTTTGTGTGTGTGCTGCCAGTGAGTGTTGTAAAAGCACAATTGCAATTACCAAATATACCTCGTGTATACACATATACATACATTATATATTTAAATATATATTTAAACTAAAATATATACATACATACAAATCTTAACTAAAATATACAAAAATAACACAAGCAAAAAGCGATAAATACAATTTTGATAGTTCAATACACAAATCCCTCTAGAGTAAATGTTGTGCGCAAAGACCCTTTTTTGAACAAACTAAAGTTTACCAACCAAACGACAAACAACCAAAGAGAAGACAAAATTAACTTACAAATATAACTACTACAAAAATCATTTACCTTGTAATGTGCAAAATAATGAAAATGTATGTTTTTATTTATTTATTTCCTGTCCTCCCTACTACCTCGAATCTTGTTGTATGTGTCTCGCATTTAACTAGAAATATACAAATATGAACAAAAAACTAAATAAAATGAAAGCATAGCTCTTAATGAAAGCAAAAAATACTAAGAAATGCTAAATACTAGAGTAAACTAACTAAATGTTGTGTGTCACTTTTCTATAGCATACTTATGAGCGTCAGTCTAATAAATATATACCTCAAAATGAACAAATTGCTTCAGTCGAGTCAAAAAATCAATTTGAAAAATAAACTAAAGTACATTTTTTTAGTATATATTAGCTATAATTTTGTGGCTAGCAAATATGAACTACACATACACACACACACACACACACACACAAACATACACATAAAGACACATATAAACTGAACATATCCCTTACTCGATATATAGCCAACTCATCATAATTCAAGCTGAAAAAGTTAAGTCAAGGTGACAAGCATTTTAGGAGAATTTCATTCTTTCTTTTCCTTTTTGATTTTTTGTTTTTGTATTTTCGAACTGGCGGCTGGCTGTCTGATGATGATTTTGATTAATGTTTCCAATGTTTTGAAAGTCATCTCTTGTGTCTAGAGTTTGGCTCAAGACTTTTGAAGTTCATTTGAAATGCCGTTTCCTTGTTGCTCATCATTTCAACTTGATTAATTGCAGAAAATTATATAAAATTACTAATACATACGTATATATTTGGCAACAGGTTGCCATGATTTAAGTTTCGTTTTTGGCAAGTTAAAAGCCGGGTGAATGAAAATAGTAACCTTAACCTCTCAACAATTGGCTCTTGACTCTACAGACTCATTTGTCATTTGTTTGTGGTGCCCATAGGGTAAATTTCTCGGAATTATACAAATGTCTAGTCATTTTCAAAGGGCATTACTTATGCCTGGTTGTCATGCCCTCAAATCTTTTAGTTAATTTGCAACAATTATGTATATTCACACCAGACAGCTGTAGAATTTGACTGGGACAATAAAACCATAAAAACAAACAAACCACAACAACAACAACAACACAAACAAACCAAGTAAAACTAACAAAAAATACCTCCAACTAAGTCAAATTTTTGCTGTAACACAAATAAATGAACATTTAGCATAAATTTTTAAGCGAAATACATGAAAATTAGCCTTGAATTCGATTATAAACGAGATGATGGGACAAGTAAAACAAACATTTTAGTCTGTAAATGCCGCAAAGTATGCAATATTATACAAAACAAATATATACACATATAGAGAGATAGTTCTATATAGTTATATACAAGCAGCAACAACTAATGCAAAAATATATTATAAAAGAGAGATATAATATACCATACAATATGCTATATATGATATGATATCGATATATGATAAACTATAAATGTGGATTATAAAAACAAAAAGTATTTTAATAAAACTTTTAATAAATATTTTAGTAAATCAAAACAGAAAAAATATTAAAAACTATCCAACTAACAAACTCCTAAACTCATTCCAACCCAATTGACCCTATTGTGTTTTCTATTTCTTGTGGGCATTCTGACTATATAATCGGGTCTCGTTTAACATATTCTTCCCCTTCTCGGTCTCCTTATAACTGGCTGTCCATCTGGAATCGAAATAGATTTATGTGCATATTTGCTTCTATTGATGTTTTGGCCTCTTCTCTATGCGTTGAATTGATTAATCCACTACAAGTGGACGATGGTGGGAGGATGGATGGATGGGGGGTGCTAGCAACTTTTACTTGTTTTATCTTGTCGGGCAATTTATTAAAATCTTTTTTGATTGGCATAAATAATGATGTTGATGTTGTTTTATCTTTTTCTATAGCCAAATCAAGTTGTTCAACTAGGAAAATTGATGAAAACTTTTGGGAATTGTTTCTGACAAACATATTTCGTCCCAATACTCAATTGAAGTCTCGCACGAGTGGCAGATATTCATCCAAATGTATGTTTGTTTGCCGCGCTGACAATTACCCATACATACAAAGGTATATAAAATAATATCACGTATACGCCTCGTTATTGATTTCACTTTATGAAAATTGAAGTGCAGTCAATCCTTTTTGTATGCTGAAAGGGAAATAAAATAAAGGAGAAAAAAAGGAAGAATCAAAACCTGATCCCGCCCTTACGCAAAGTCAATTTCAATTGAAATGTTGCCTTTGCTGTCCCTGGAGTCTGCTTACGTAACGCAATTGAGGCTAAAAAATGAAAACTTAAACTGTAACTGAAATGGGCCAACCACTGTGTGAGAGTGTGTGTGTGTGTGGGCCAAATTGAAAGGCCTTGATTGTTGGTTGTGTTCTGTATGCATGGGTGGGTGTGTGTGCATGCGTCTGTGTGCTGTGACAGCAGAATTCTAAGCCAAATAGAAAAGAAAAGAAAGAAAGAATAAGCAAAGTTTGCCTTTAATTACTTTTGTTTCTTTCGACTTTTAGTCCACATGGGCGTGGTTGGTTTTCGGCTTTCACTTAAAGTGCCAAATAACTTCTGCTTGCCTGCGACTTTAGGCCTTCTTTACACTGCTCTAGGAGTCGTTTCTATAGGGTAAGGTTAATACCTTGTTAGTTCACACAAATTATACTCTGAAATATTGTAAAATCCCCTATATAGATGGTAGACATCATCTTGGTTTAGCATTTTATGATACCCAGTGGCAATCCTTAAAAAGGAAGCTAAGGAAATTCGTATTCCCTTGCAATACGGAAGTCCTTTTAAGTATATTCGTTTATTTGCTACATGCTTATTTATGCCAATTATTTAGCTGTCCATCAAAATGAGAATAGATACAAGTTGTGCGCTCCTATTGTGAGCAGTATGTTCATTTTTCCTTTTTCTGGTTGGCAGCAGCAATTGTGCCGTTTAATAATTTATTATAGATATTTGTGGGGCCAATGTTAGTAAGTTAGTTGAATGGTGGCCTGTGCCGCTTCAGCCAAACAATATATCAAACGAAATAAAACCTATTACAAGACATTTTTGTATTTCTTTTGGGCATTGTTGGTATCGTCTGTGGCATTCGGGTTTTAGCTATATAAATGTCCTGGGGATTATTGCGCGTGCGAACTGAATTTTTCACAATTTCGCTAAGCACACGCCCTGTTTGATTCAAGGACAAAAGCTGTAGAATGGGAATTCCATTCAAGGGTTTCAACTTGAGTAAACGCTATCATCGTTTCTTCAGATATCAATTAAGGATATAATATTTGTTTTTTTCAGTTTTTTTTTTATCAGTTTTATTGTCCCTTCTTTGTGTTTGACTACGCTCCTGCTTTTAACAGTCACTATCAGATAAGAAATTGCTGTTAATGTGTCACCAGCTTCTTCGAGTCCTTTTTGCTGGCTTATCTTTAACTACTTAAATTGTTCTATTGCTCCATTTACTTAAAGACAGACTTTCCCTTTCCCTTTCGGGCAAGTCATTTAGCAATCGATCAACTTACAGCACTTTCGCTTTTCACTCCAGCAGCAATTTGATGTACAAGAGCAATTAGCCCTTGCTGCAATCGAAGACAACAAACAATTTGAAAGCATTGCAAATAAAGGCTTTCAGTCTGAGGGTAGAGTTCAATAGACTGCATATAAACTTTATGATGATGATGGAGATGAGAATATGAGAATCCAACCATTTGTAACATCTGTCAATGGGTATGAGCGTCTGTCCAGTTGGTTTCCCATCAACATGAAGGCAAAAGTTATTGAAAATTGCAGGCGACAGACAGATATTGATATTTATGTATGTGAAACCATTTCCTGTATAGCAGACGAAACGCACTCGTGTATGCCTTAGCCTTTGTGTGTCAATCCTGCATTCAACTTATTAATATTTCTCCCTGTCAGATTCTATTTCAAGACGGAACAAGAGCCAACCGCAATTCCGTCAGGCAGTTGGCCAAAAGGTGGTGGGAGTAGGCCATCATTAAAATATGATTTATTGCGGCCTCCATTTTGGGTTGGCTATGGGTGTCTTCTTGACTGTCAAGTACTTCATCCCCCTCTCATTCTCTCTGGGGGGTATGGTGGTGGCTTGAGCTTCCGTTTTTCGCTTGACTTTAGCCAGTTATTTAGGTTCACTTAAAAATCTCATTGAGCTTTATCTTTTAGAGAATTTGCATAGATTGGCATAGATAGGCGAAAAGTTGCATACTTTAGAGACTTGAGCTGTAATCTGACTTATTAAGTTATAAATTGCTTGATTTAAGTAAATTTAAGATAATTGTTGAATTATAATAATAAAATAATTATGTAATTATGCTAAGTTAATGTAAGAAGAAAATCGATCCATTTACAAATGTACAAACGAAGTCAATTGGAATTTTAAATTCAATTCTTGCAGGCATCTACTTGGTGACTTGACAAACTGATTAATACTTTTTACTAACATTTATTTATTTTGTTTTCCTTTTACTATCTACCCCCACATAATACAGGTGAATGCCGGCGAAAATGTTGTCGAACCGATGCAAATTGATGATGAATCCATGGACCAGTCGGAGGCTCGCGACTTTACTACACCCCTACAGTGTCACACCACCACGGAGAACATGTTGCGCAACTATCGCCATAATCCTTTGATAAGTGGTAGCAATTTGCAATTGTCACCTGTATTGAGTGGCTCCGATGCGGGGGGCAGCGTGTGCGATACCGGAGATTCTGGTTCGGTTGTCTCTCTGGATGACTCTATGCCGCCGGGACTGACGCCATGCGATTCGGATGCCTCTTCCAGTGACAGTGGCATCGATGAAAACAGTCTGTGCGAGAATAGAGGAACAGCAGGTTCACCACCTAAACAGAAGGTCATTAGAGCCAGTGAATTTATTGAATCTACTGTATTGCCGTCATCAGAAACACCATCGAATGACGAGGAGACTGTGAAGTCGCAGGAGACAGTCGAGCCGTGTGGCAGCATTGCCAGCTCACACAGCAGAAAGACATCCATCTCGTATTTGTATGGCAGCAACCCGTTGCTATGCGACCAGGACTGGAGGGATCTGTGTAACGATGACTATAATATGAGTGGAGAGGGTTTTGAGTTTAACGATCATCAATTGGATCAGGTGCTAGGCTTGTCAGAGGATATTGCCCAATAGGACGCGGCGGGCCCAAAGGACAGAAAAGTAAAACAATAACAAGGTATAAACGAAAATTTTTAGAAGCGGGTGTATCACACAGTTTTGCATGCACTAAATTTGTTTTATTTTTAATTTTTTCGATAATTTTTGTGAAAAGCGAGAAAACATTTAAAAATCTAATGGAAAATTAAAGAAAAGATTATTTTTATAAATTACAAGCGGCCCACCTACAAGCCCCAAGCACAGCCCTAACCCTATTCCCCTCAAACTATATACAACATCAAGCTAACCGATATACAAACAAGAAAGGTTTTACATTATTTTTGAATAGTTCTTTTTGTAGCCACTTTAACTGCCGAGATCAGAAGAATATCTATATGTAAATGTAATTTAGCCTTAATAATTTTTCAACTTTAAAAAAAAAAAAAAAAAAAAATTAATAATACACATTAAAATTTAAGCAAAGCAATAGCCGATGTTGTTTAAAGTTTTTGCTAAATAAAAGGCTCAAACAAATGTCTCGAGGTGACAATATTCGAGCCCGAAAACTGTCCAACAATAAAGTTACATCCATCAAAAACTTAAAATAAAATCCACACACCACACAAAGAAAAAAATAAAAGAAAAAAAAATAATTAACAATAATTAGAATAAGTCGATAACAATTTCAATACTTTCATATACATCAAATATAATGATTTCCGTCTTTTTTCTGTAAAAGTGAATACAAATTATTCACTACAACTTTTATGCATTTTCTATTTGTTTAACTGATTTCTGAGTTTTGACAATCTAAATATTATGTTAAATTTTGCTAATTTGTTTTTGATTTTCTGTAAATTAGCAATTCGATCTTATCGAATTGGTATTTAGTCATGTAAGTTTTAGTAGGCGCATTATTCACAATATACAACAAATTAATGATAAAAATCGTCTGCTCTATGTAATGTTTTCTCCAATTTATCAAGTTTCAATAAGTTCAATGTTATAATAATTAAATCTTTCATAAATGAATAAAAATAAAATTATCATTTTGATAAAAGTTGCATGCAGAATACAACAACAAAACAAAAAGTATTTCATTTTAAAACTGTTATATAAGTAAGTAAATATATATATTAATATCAAGTGGAAAGTTTCCTTAGCCCTGGTCTATGTGGAATGAGTGGGAGTCTTTCGGAAGTTTTCCTCCCTGTCTTAACGTGGTTGATAACGTATCTAATCAGCTGAACAGTGCACGGTGGCGCCCATCATGAAAGCTTTAAAAGCTCCAGTGGAAAGTTCGATACCATATACAGCTGCAATTATGCAGGGTATATCAATTCATTGAAATATAAAGCAGAAGTTTAATAATGTGTATATATACTTCTGATTATTATATCCTTGTAGATAGTATCCATCCATACCAGAATCCCTCTATTCTACAGTCCCGATGCGACATTTCTTCTTATTTTGGCAAAAACTGGTAGTTTACAGGCGAAAAACTATTCTATAAAACATTTTTGCCTTGACCGAATTACGAAGGTAAAGTTCAAAGTTTTGGAAGGTTAATTAGACAAAAAGAATATTAATATTTTAAATAAGCGTAGACAAAAAAGCTTTACATAAGTCCAAATTTTCTCTGTTAAAATTATGTAATCTCAAGTACTTAATTTAAAACCTACTGTGAAACCAGTCAGTTTTTAAGCTTATTACTATTGTAGAGAGTTAGAGGTATTAAAACCACACCACACCATTCTAAATGACCACACTCGAAGATAGTCCCCGTGTCCCGCATGAAAATCAATCAGAATCACACTGAGTCGTTGACATTCAGGCATCG
This sequence comes from Drosophila equinoxialis, assembly GCA_018150345.1. NCBI lineage: Eukaryota > Metazoa > Arthropoda > Insecta > Diptera > Drosophilidae > Drosophila > Drosophila equinoxialis. The sequence goes on from JAECWI010000504.1 coordinate 2,515,169, forward strand.
AACCCAGTAGATTACTAGCTACATATACAGACCACAGATACAAAGTGGATGATTCTAACCCAATTTTTTATTTATTATTTATTCACACTGCCACAGAAAAACAAAGACCTTTCTCGATGGACGCAGAGATTTTTAAGGTGGTCTTAGGATATGCGATCGAATACTTCGAACATTAGCTCGAAACCACCAATTCCTTTTTCATTCTTCTTAAATTCGAAACGAAATTTTAAGAGACCACGCTTCAGATATGCCACCCATTTATCAGTATTCGGGATCCATTTGTTGAACCAGTATTCACCTTTGAGTAGAGGGCAATAGCCAGCGGCTGTTTTCGGAAAGTTTGAAGTCACATTATCAGTAGATACATATTTTAAGAAATACTGATCGCCAAGCTCACAGGTAGCAATGTTTCTTATTTCATAGATCATTGGAACCCATACGCCAACTTCTTGTGTATACACTTTACAAAAGATTTTTAAATCATCGGTCGCATCAATTGCAAAAAAAGCCGATCCGTTTAAAAGTCGTTCACGGCCGATTATTTTTAACCCTCGAAAGTCCACCAAAGTTTCGCCTTCGCCTTTGAATCCAACAATGGATTCAAATCTAGCGTCATAGTTATTTTTACTAAAACACTGAAAGGACATTCGATCATTTTATAAACACAATTCCATGTATTGCTCTTACCAACGTGATCATCATCCCAGAAAGAAACAGGCCCAACCAATTGAAGCACATTTTAAACACAATTCCAGAAATAGAGTTTGCTGATTTGGATTTTATACTCGTGTATCTCGCATGATAAATGTCAATTGAACTGATGTGTTATCACTCCTGAGTTTATCTCTTTAATTGTGTACTAAATAACTGCTTAATGCAAAAAAAGTAATTTAAAGTTATCTCTTCAAATCGATGGCGGATAACTGAATGTTTAATTTTTATCATGACTGCAAATCCACCTCACTGAATCATCATTTCGGTTCTCTGCAAAATGAAAATAAAAATAGCATACTAATCCTCAATACTTTAGGAACGGATGAGCTCATTTTCATGTGTTCATTAAAAGTTAATGTTGTAAGTATTAAACCAATAATAAGCAACTTCAGTGTTTTTCATTCCCAGCTTTATTAAATAAAAGAACAATGCAAACTGTCCAGGTACTTTTCATAAAATCTTGATTTATGTTTAAAATAAGCATTTTATTAAATGTTCCACTTCTTAGACTCAGCCAGTTTCTTTTCCTGCCTTTGAATACTCCAAGCGGAATGTTATTAGGCCAAGTTTCATATATGACACTCATTCTCGAGTGGAAGCAATCTACTGGTGACTTCGACGACATCGAACAGATCAATACCATAAAAGGTAGATACGTTCATTGCTTTGGTACTTTAAAATAATTTAGTCGTCCAAAGTTGTCTCTTTTCGTTCATATCATTAACGAATTCTAATTTAATTTTATAGTTCATTCTTTCGAAGAAAAGTTTCACCAGCTTTATTCGCAATTTATTTATCTTGATTTTAAGCAACGATCTGATTGGAATTTGGGGATCTGATGCTAAAGCATCAGACTATCCAAAACTATCACATTATTGAATTTCATGGGGACACTCCAACTCCTTTCCTATCTTTCGTATATAGCTGTATGATATAATGGTATATTATCTCACGAAAGTAATAGAAAGCCCAAAAAGAAATATCATCTCGATAGCTTTTAAGATGGCTCACTAAAATCCATACGCACCGATGGACAGACGGACATGAATATATCAACTCAGTTCCTCTTGCTGATCAAGAATATACATAGTATGCATAGTAACACATGCAAACCTATTTTTTTAGCAGAGCATTTAAAGAAATTATTGTTGTCGTTGTTGTTATTGAAGTACAACAAACATTTGTTGTTATATAAATGAGAATAAAACCAGAGGGCCGGGGTTAACTTCGACCGCGTCGAAGTTTGTATACCCTTGCAACTGTTTTGGTAATTCTTTCCTTACCCACAGCCATCAAAGTGTAAAAACGTTTTATCCAAAAAGACTAATGTTTGCGAAAGAACGGCCTTCAATCTTAGCATAGGATATAACGAACTTTTTGATGAAAGTCACTGTTTTCCACCTATCGTTTCTATGGGAGCTATATGATATAGTCACCCGATCTTGATCAAATTTGGCACAATCATTAATAAGAACATAAAACTGACAAATACCAACTTTTATGACAATAGCTATAAAATTAATGAAGTTATTGAGAAAGTCACTGTTTCGTGACTTTGACGTTTGTATGGGAGCTATATGATATAGTCACCCGATCTTGATCGAATTTGGCACAATCATTAATAAGAACATAAAACTGACAAATACCAACTTTTATGACAATAGCTATAAAATTAATGAAGTTATTGAGAAAGTCACTGTTCGTGACTTTGCCGTTTGTATGGGAGCTATATGATATAGTCACCCGATCTTGATCGAATTTGGCACAATCATTAACAAGAACATAAAACTGACAAATACCAACTTTCATGACAATAGCTATAAAATTAATGAAGTTATTGAGAAAGTCACTGTTCGTGACTTTGCCGTTTGTATGGGAGCTATATGATATAGTCACCCGATCTTGATCAAATTTGGCACAATCATTAATAAGAACATAAAACTGACAAATACCAACTATTATGACAATAGCTATAAAATTAATGAAGTTATTGAGAAAGTCACTGTTCGTGACTTTGCCGTTTGTATGGGAGCTATATGATATAGTCACCCGATCTTGATCGAATTTGGCACAATCATTAACAAGAACATAAAACTGACAAATACCAACTTTCATGACAATAGCTATTAAGTTAATGAAGTTATTGAGAAAGTCACTGTTCGTGACTTTGACGTTTGTATGGGAGCTATATGATATAGTGGTCCGATCCGGCTGAATCCGAGATATACAATGCCTGCAGTATATACAAGCCTACGTGCAAAATTTCAGCTCTGTAGCTCTTACGGTCTCGGAGGAGTTCGCGTTGATCCAGACGGACGGACGGACGGACGGACGGACGGACGGACATGGCTATTTGAACTCGTCTCGTCGTGCTGATCAAGAATATATATACTTTATATAGTCTGAGATGCTTCGTTCTATGCGTTGCACACTTCTGACCAAAATTAACATACCCTTTTTGCAAGGGTATAATGATGAATAGGGATTCCCGGAGAGCAGAGAAAATAACCCAATCTTCATTCGTTGAATTCAAAATATGAACTGATTTTATTTACAAAAGTACGGAGTTTATATAGGATTATCTTAGGCTCTAGGAGGTAACAATTTTTCTTAGAAGATCTTATTCTAGACTCACACCCACATATTTGGGGGTTGAAAGTTTATTATTTTGGGCACGGCGTCGGTCACTTGACATTCTGCCGTTGTGATCTTTTTTTAGAATTACCAGTGTTTTTTCCCACATCGTGTGTGGCTGATTGTAATTTTAGACATATGCTAGATTAGTTGTTTGGTACAAAGGTACAGTTGTATTGTGTTTTCTTTAGTGCATCTGATTTGGTGAAGCCAGGTCAGATGAACACTATGTTTATTCTTAAACATTCTGCAAAGGGCCACCAAATGCGGCGTTTTGGACTTTATTTTTATAGTTAGTTGTCTTATACAAATTATTATTAAAAGATAACTATTATTAAGGAATCATGATCAGTTACATGACGGACGTTCAACCTAGTCAATCTTATGTTCCTTTACCGATTGTAACTGACTTCCTATTCTTACCAATTCTGCAGTATGTATTACTGAGTTGGCTTCTAATGGTTTTTATAATATTTGGCATATTACCTAGCGATTTCTGTTTGGGGATGTCTACCCACTCCTGAAGTGCATTACTGTGCTGACTTCTAGCCTTTTTATAAGGTGGAGAATTTAAAAAATAACTACCTTTACTTTTTGACTTGTTCCAATGTGATCTTTGCTCCACTATTTTGAAATGTCGCTGATTGCTGAAATTTGAGTGGTTATTCTGGTCATTATTAAATGTTGTCCGTTTATAATTATTTTGCCATATCTGCTTTTTTGGTAGTACAGTTTCGGACAATTTACTACCGGAATCTATTTTAATATTATTTTTTAGATAATCATTATCTAATTGAACCATTGCCTTCTGAATATTTTTATTTTTTACTGGCTCTGGGATATATACTTTTTTGTTCCTAGTTTTCAATTTACCTCCAATGTGAGGTCCTGCCGGGGGCCATAAATTTATCTCTTGATAACCAACACTGATTGCTGAAATTTGAGTGGTTATTCTGGTCATTATTAAATGTTGTCCGTTTATAATTATTTTGGCATATCTGCTTTTTTGGTAATACAGTTTCGGACAATTTACTACCGGAATCTATTTTAATATTATTTTTTAGATAATCATTATCTAATTGAACCATTGCCTTCTGAATATTTTTTATTTTTTACTGGCTCTGGCGTTTCCCCGCGATTCTCCGATGCTGACCTCAACATTTTCTGACATCGTTGCATCTGCTTCACTGCTCTCCGACTCAACAGTGCCCTGCCCACTTGACTCTCCTTTGGCTATTAATCTGGCTATCATCTCTAAACCCTCCTCATACTTTCCATCTGTAAAATAGTAGTGTTCGGTTACACCACTCTGTATCATTTGGCTATGGTAATTAATCCATTGCTTCTGAATCTCAGTTAATTCATTAAGAATCTTGCTAGTTAACTTACTAGCATCTAACTCTTCTATCTTCTTTAATCTTTTGTGCAACTCGTGTTGCTTCCCTAACAATTTTTCAGTTTTGGTAGGGAACATTTTTTGTTTTATGCGTATATTAGGATATCGATATAAGTATATAATAATAAAAATAGATAGCTGTACTTATAACTATCTTAATTTATATCTTATCTGATGATCTTTCAGAAAAATTGCATGTGTTATCTTCAATGGTATTGAAAATATCGTCTGTTGAACATTGCATTTGAGGAAAAATACTTGCCGTACGAATTAATAGTGGTCGGGGCTCATACTTACCTACATATGTTGATTTGGTTGTGTCCCTGTATCTATAAAATAAAATTGTATATAAATAATGCGATTATCATTATTTAAACTATCGAACCCTGCAACTAGTGTGTGCATTGACATGGCGGTTCATAGCTCTTTGCGATTTTGGGACTCTTTCGCCAGCAGTTTTGATATGACAGTTGCCTTTTGTAACACCCTCTTCAATATGTAGAAAATAAGCAGACATTTTTACCACTGCTCGACACCGCAGACTCCTTTTCCATTCTTTGAAGATCCGAAAAGCGAAAACGTGATAAATTCGTGTCCACCACAGTATATGAACAATTGCAGTTTTATTCCAAACTCTTCTGACCGTTAATTAATATTCACTAGGGCTAGGCAGCCCGCAACATACTCTATTCGGTTTATATGCAGAAAGGGTATATTTAATTTGGCCAGAAGTGCCTAACGCATAGTCCTTCTCCGGCCATATAAAGTATATGTATTTTTGATCAGCACGAGGAGACAAGTTCATATAAACTTCTCCTATGCCGTAAGAGCTACACAGTTGCACAGTTTGTATATCTCGGATTCAGCGGGATCGGACCACTATGTATCATATAGTTCCCATACAAACGGCAAAGTCACAAAACAATGACTTTTCTCAATAACTTCGTTATTTTCTGAGATATTGTCATTATATGAATACTTGTTAGTTTTGTGTATATATTAATGTCCATACCAAATTTGACCACGATCAGAGATTATATCGTATAAGTCCCATAGGAACAATCGGTGGTAAAGAGTGACTTTGATCAATAACATCGTAATTTGGTATGCTAAGATTGTCCGTTCCTTTGTAAACATTAGACTTTTTAGATAAAACGTTTTTCCACTTTGACAGCTATCGGTAAGGAAAGAGTAAGAAACAACTTGCAAGGGTATACCAACTTTGACGCGGTCGAAGTTAGTCCTGCCCTCTGGTTTTTATTCCGTTTACTTTAAAGGCGTCACTGGAGCGAACTGCCATGACTATTCTAAAAAAGATCTATACCAATTGAACAAATGGTTGTTTCGTGGCATTAGAATTTTCAGAAATTTTATCAATAAATCGAAACCATAAAATTTGCAATTAATTTTTGAAATATTATTTGTAAAAGAATCCAAGGTTTAGAATTTTTCAAATTTTTGCCCAATTTGGTCTAAGGAGAGGATACGTAACGAAGTGAATTAATGATTTAAGATTGTTGATTAAATACTTCTAGTACAACTTCAAAACCACCAACTCCTTTGCCATCCTTCGAATACTCCATACGCAATTTTGTAAGACCACGCTTCATATATGACACCCACTTATCAGTATTCGGGATCCATTGGTTGAACCAATATTCACCTTTGGGTAGAGGGCAAAAGTCAGCGGCAGTTGTCGGAAAGTTTGTAGCTACATTTTCAGGATCGACATATGCTAAAAAAAAGTCTTTGCTAAAGTCACAGGGAGACATGCTTTTTATCTCGTAGATCATTGGAGTCCATACGCCAACTTCCAGTGTAAACGCTTTACAAGAGACTTTTATCTCATCGATCAAGTCAACAGCAAAAAATACCGATCCGTTCAACGCTCGTTCCCTTCCGACTAATTTGAACCCTCGAAAGTCCGCCAAAGTTTCGCCAACGCCTTCGATTTCAACAAAAGATTCGAATCTAACGTCATAGTTATTTTTACCAAAGCACTGAAAGGACATTCCATCTTTTTATGTATTACGTATTTTATGTATTGCCTCTTACCAACGTGATCATCGCAAAAAGAAACAGAACTAACCAAATGAAACGCATTTTGGACACGATTCGAGTATTTTTTGTTTGTTGAGTTGGTTTTTATACACTCGGAATTCGCATGTTAACTGCCAATTTAACTGATTATGTATCCATCTATCTCTATTCTTCCCTAATATTAAGCAAAAAATAATTGAAAAGTAATTTTGGTAATGAATTGAGGGGCGGTTAACCTGATGTTTAATGTTTATCATGTCTCATTTCCGGGAAAGTAAATAAAAACATTAAGGCCTAGTACATTAACCAGATATGTTTATTTTGTTGTTTTTTTAATAATACATGTAAATACAATCAACCAATAATTTAAAAAAATTTAATGCCAACATTTTTTACGAGCCTAGAAAGTCCCTTGATTGCTCAATTGTTTGATCTGTCAAAATTGGCTGAAATTATTAGTCAACTTTGCGCTTTTTCTGTAGCAAATAATGGTCAATATACTTATGTATAATAAATTGATACAAAACTATTTCGAATCAAACAACCGATGTTGTAGTTACGAATTGACTTTTTAAAGTCTTATTTTAGAAAAAATCGACTAATTTGACTAATTAAGTGAAATGCTGCCAAACTAAAATGTGGCCTTGATTGGGGTACCGAAAATCGGTTAGATATTTGTAACACAGAGTTGAAGGTTTCTCTTTTACCTCAAAAAGGATGTAGTTATAAAGTTATAATCTCGAGCAGAATAAGAAGCAGAGTCAATATAAGGATTACCGTCTGTTCTTTTTATACCCTTCCAAAAAGGGTATATTAATTTTGGTCAGAAGTGTGCAACACATAGAAGGTAGCATCTGCGACCATATAAAGTATATATATTCTTGATCAGCACGACGGGACGAGTTCAAACAGCCATGCCCGTTCGTCCGTCTGGATTGACGCGATTTTCTCTTATTGTTAGACCGTAAAAGAGAAATTTCGCATATAGGCATGTATATACTGTACAATTTGGATCGAACAGTGGTTGGATCGAATTACTATTTTATATAGCTTTCATAGAAATGAAGTCACGAACAGTAACTTTTCTTAATAACTCGTTATTTTTTAAGCTATTGTCGTAAAATTTAATATTGCTCAGTTTCTTACACCTATAAACGACTGTGCCAAATTCGATCAAGATCTGGTGACTATATCATATAGCGCCCAAAGCTTCCCAAACTTCGTTATTTATAAGCTAAGATCGTAGGCCGTTCTTTTTCAAACATTACACTTTTTATTGTTAGAGGAAAGAGTAGCAAAAAACTTGCAAGGATACACAAACTTTGACGCGGTCTAAGTTAGCCCAGTCCCTCTGGTTTTATTTTTACTCCACTATCTCACAATTGTTCATAGGTTCCGTTTGCTCACTGAAACCTGTCGTTTTATAAGCAGTTCTATCAGAAAATGTTTAAAACAATGTAATCTGCAGAACGGTGTTAGTCAACTGGACAAGTGAACTTGTTTGGCCCAAGAGCAATGGAAAGAGGTTTTGCTAAAGAATAAAAAGTCTCCACCAGAAAAATTAAGAAATAAAAATATTTTTATATACAGTGAAACCTCGATATAACGAACTTCGTTATAACGAAAAACCCAATATAACGAATTTTTTGTTAAGTCCCTTGTTATACTAAGGTTTTACATTTCAGTACCTATAGCGAATCAATAGATATAACGAATAATTTTGCGATCCCCCTCAGATTCGTTATATCGAGGTTTCACTGTACATATAAATCTAGCCGGAGCAAGCTTTCTTGATATTTTTACTTTAAGCTTCGATTACTTTTATTCCAATATTTTTTATCGAAGTAACTAAGTTTTTTCAAATCATTTTAGAAATACATATTATTAATACTATAATAGATGCGGACAGAAGTTGTCAAAAGGATTCAGCCGTATCGCCCAGAAAGCGGCCTTTAGACGATTAACCTTTATGGGTTTTAAGGGGCTTATTCAAAACTTAATATTTTTAAGTTTGTTATACATCCAAAGATTGGTCAACTATATCATAGCTATGATAAGCATTAATTCTCCTGTACTTGATCTATTTATTAGTAGGTAAAAAGCAATTATTAATTTTATTAAGCCTAAAACCGGATACGTGAAGAAAAATTCAAAATGCACTTAAGATATACGATCAATTATGTTTCCCATGACTTCCAAGCCACCGACACTTTTCCCAACCTTCAAAAATTGCAAATTTAGCTTAACGAGGCCACGCCTCATATACGTCACCCATTTGTCAGTATTGGTCGTTCCGTTTATGATCCAATATTCACCTTTGGATAGAGGGCAATAACTTGATGGAGTCTCCGGAAAGTTTGTTATTGAATTTTTGGATTAGCATAAGCTAGCAAAATGTTTTCAGCAAATTCACAAAAAGGCAACCCATTTAGCGAGTAAAGCGATTGAACCCATCCAACATTCTCAAATGTGAAAAATTTAGTAAAGATTAAAATGTCATTGGTCATATCATTAGAAATAAAAACCGATCCGTTTAAAAATCGTTCACGACCAATTAGCCTAAGCCCTCGAAAGTCTGCCAAAGTTTTCTCTTTGCCTTCAATTCCAACGAAAGATTCCATTCTGAAGTCGTAGTTAATTTTGCCCAGACACTGAAATGATTTTTTCTTAGTTTAAGGATCATATATTATTATTTGACTCTTACTAGCAGAACCATTCCAAAGAGAAGCAGGACCAACAATTTGAAACACATTTTTCACACGATGCGATTAGTAGAATTGAATGAGTCGATTTTTATACACTCTGAATTTGCATGTTAAGTGTCAATTGAACTGATTATGCTTACCAAGTAATTGCTTCCGATTGGTAATTGCATCCAATTGGTAATTACATTCAATTGGTAATTATGGGTTGTCACTCTGCAACTACTTTAGGGCGTAACGGATCATTATTTCTATGCCTAAACGAATTAAGAAGCCTTGAAAACAATAATTAAATTATTATTAACGGTTTGATTAATTGAAACATTGTTTATTGTTGTTATTTGATGTTTACGAGGTTTATTAGGATAATAATACGTATTACAAGTTCTGATTCATTATATGAATACATTATGAAACATAAAGGGAGTTAATATATGGTTCTTCCCTGATTTTTCATCACTGTGCAATCAAAAACATTTTAAAATGTAGTTTGTGAGTTATCTTACCGGTATATAAATTACAGGTAAATTCATTCATGCTGTGCTGTCTCTCTCACTCTTACAAGCTTTAATGGATACATCCGATTTTAATGAAATTTGCTTTTGTTTTGGTGGATATTAATAACAGGTATCATTGCGCCAAATATAATTGCAAAAGCAATTTTTTGTAAGGAGTGGAAGTTCGTTTTACACAAACAAAAGCTATCCACATACTTATTGAAATTGACGTCTCTAGCTTTTACTGTAACTTTTGTTCTATTTATTCGTTCTTTCTGAAATTTGCCGATGTAATATGTCACAATTAGTAAATCTTAGTAAATTTTAAAAGGAAATTCAAACTCTTTCATCTTTATACCCTTGCAAAAAGGGTATATTAATTTTGGTCAGAAGTGTGCAACGCATAGAACGAAGCATCTCAGACTATATAAAGTATATATATTCTTGATCAGCACGACGAGACGAGTTCAAATAGCCATGTCCGTCCGTCCGTCCGTCTGGATCAACGCGAACTCCTCCGAGACCGTAAGAGGTACAGAGCTGAAATTTTGCACGTAGGCTTGTATATACTGCAGGCATTGTATATCTCGGATTCAGCCGGATCGGACCACTATATCATATAGCTCCCATACAAACGTCAAAGTCACGAAACAGTGACTTTCTCAATAACTTCATTAATTTTATAGCTATTGTCATGAAAGTTGGTATTTGTCAGTTTTATGTTCTTGTTAATGATTGTGCCAAATTCGATCAAGATCGGGTGACTATATCATATAGCTCCCATACAAACGGCAAAGTCACGAACAGTGACTTTCTCAATAACTTCATTAATTTTATAGCTATTGTCATAAAAGTTGGTATTTGTCAGTTTTATGTTCTTATTAATGATTGTGCCAAATTTGATCAAGATCGGGTGACTATATCATATAGCTCCCATACAAACGGCAAAGTCACGAACAGTGACTTTCTCAATAACTTCATTAATTTTATAGCTATTGTCATAAAAGTTGGTATTTGTCAGTTTTATGTTCTTGTTCATGATTGTGCCAAATTCGATCAAGATCGGGTGACTATATCATATAGCTCCCATACAAACGGCAAAGTCACGAACAGTGACTTTCTCAATAACTTCATTAATTTTATAGCTATTGTCATAAAAGTTGGTATTTGTCAGTTTTATGTTCTTATTAATGATTGGGCCAAATTCGATCAAGATCGGGTGACTATATCATATAGCTCCCATACAAACGGCAAAGTCACGAACAGTGACTTTCTCAATAACTTCATTAATTTTATAGCTATTGTCATAAAAGTTGGTATTTGTCAGTTTTATGTTCTTATTAATGATTGTGCCAAATTTGATCAAGATCGGGTGACTATATCATATAGCTCCCATACAAACGGCAAAGTCACGAACAGTGACTTTCTCAATAACTTCATTAATTTTATAGCTATTGTCATAAAAGTTGGTATTTGTCAGTTTTATGTTCTTGTTCATGATTGTGCCAAATTCGATCAAGATCGGGTGACTATATCATATAGCTCCCATACAAACGGCAAAGTCACGAACAGTGACTTTCTCAATAACTTCATTAATTTTATAGCTATTGTCATAAAAGTTGGTATTTGTCAGTTTTATGTTCTTATTAATGATTGTGCCAAATTCGATCAAGATCGGGTGACTATATCATATAGCTCCCATAGAAACGATAGGTGGAAAACAGTGACTTTCATCAAAAAGTTCGTTATATCCTATGCTAAGATTGAAGGCCGTTCTTTCGCAAACATTAGTCTTTTTGGATAAAACGTTTTTACACTTTGATGGCTGTGGGTAAGGAAACAATTACCAAAACAGTTGCAAGGGTATACAAACTTCGACGCGGTCGAAGTTAACCCCGGCCCTCTGGTTTTTTTTCCTTTCGAACTAAAAGATATAGTGTTCCTGACGATTACTTTATTTCACGCCAATAATAAATAGTTTTAATACCAAGGATCGGAGTAGTCGGACGGTATAAAAAGTAGATTATTAGAATATTTTAAAAACTAACGGAGTATTTGCATTCAAACTGACAGATATACAAGTTAACACCATACAGCAGCATTGGCGGCTGCAACAGCGGCAACAGCAGCAGCGGAGTGTGGGCAGAACGGGCCAGGAGGCCGAAGCCGAAGGTGGCTGCGGGTATAACACCCGCCAGAGATGAACAGAGGAAATAAACAATTATAACGTGAGACCGAACCAAAGGCTTGATAATTGGGAATTGGGGGACGGAAATCAAATCCTTGCTGCAGCAAGGTGACCTCCTCAAATAAGAGGAAGTTAACTTACATATTCATTTTTACTATGGTTTTATTTGCTATTAAGCTTTACTAAATTGTATACGTACATCAAGATTTCTTTAGAATGTGCGATCAACTATGTTTCCCACACCTTCGACGCCTCCGATTGGTTTGTCGTTCTTTATCACATTTAAGATCAATTTTACGAGTCCACGCTTCATGAATGATACCCATTGGTCGGTGCTGAAAAGCTTTTCTTGGAACCAATATTCACCCTTGCGTAGGGGGCAGTAGTCTTCGGGGTTATTCGGAAAAGTGGTATCTTTAGAGGGATCGACATATTTGCAAAAGAAGGTTTTAAAAAAGTCGCAAGCTTTGAGTCCTTTTACCCCGTACGGTAGAGGCGTCCAATTGGCATTCTTAAGCGTAGACATTTCAAAGGAGATTTCTATATTTTCTGTCATATCAATACCAATAAAAATTGATCCGTTTAAAGCTCGCTGACGTCCAACTAATCTTAATTGTCGAAAGTCGATCAAAGTTTCCTCTTGGCCTTCAATTTCCACAACAGATTCAAGTCGGATGTCATAGGAATTCTCTCCAAGGCACTACAAGATAAGTCTATCGCGTTAAGGATCTCATTTTAAATTAAACACTTACCAGAACAGTGAATCCGCAGAGAAACAGGACTAACCAATTGAAATACATTTTTCGAAAAATTGACTTGAATGAGAGTTGAATGATTTTTATACTCTCGGCATTTGCATGTTAACTGTCAATTTAACTAATTATGCTTGCCAGGTAATTGCACTCAATCGTTAATTGTAGGTTGCCCCTGTCACAGGAAGTACACCCCATAGGGGCATACCGAATGAATTATCGATTTTCCATAATTGTGTAATCTATCTTATATTTAAGGCGGTTATTATATTTTTGTGACACAAATATATTCCTTAATTTTAAATGAGTAATGCCTATAATATTCTACTATTCTGAAACAAAAGAACATTGCTGGTAATTCCTTCAATATTTCAAAATGTTTTAAAATACACCAAAATGTTTGTCGATTTTTCTGTTTTTTTTTTTTCTTGAATTTCTCAAACGCTATTTATCTACGGTATGTGAACATCAATCAAAATGATCAGCCGCCAGGGAACAATTCTGAATAACTACGTGACGTGACTATGCAAATTATTGTGTAGCCAAATCTCAATTTTGCCTTTTAAATACTCATTGCTACAATAATTATATCGTTCGCTGTAAGGTTGAATTTTTATAAGAACCCTAAAAGATTTTATAACTTTGTTAATTCCAAAAGACGTTCTAATGTACTACCTTACACCTTCAGGCTTAATGACCAGACTGCTAATAGTGATTCAGATATTGCAGATCTGTTTGCTAAATTCTTTCAGTCGACTTATTCTTCCACTGCTTCGGATCCTACACCTTATCCCTTCACAATTCCACATTTAAATTGTATGTTTTTTCCTAATATTACTGAAGACTGTATTATCTCTAGCTTGTCATCTATGACGTCTTCCTTCGTACCCGGGCCTGATAATATACCTAGTTGCATCCTTAAAATGTGTTCGATTTCCCTATCTAAGCCTTTATCTCGGTTATTTTTTATATCGAGTGAGACTTGTCGCTTCCCTGATATTTGGAAGGAGTCTTTTATTATTCCGCTTTTTAAAAAGGGTAACAAATCGGATATTTCTAACTACCGTGGCATTGCCAAACTTTCGGCAATACCTAAGCTGTTTGAGAAAATTATTACGTCTTCCCTTCAACACCTATCCAGATCCACTATTTCTCCTTGTCAGCATGGCTTCATGAAAGGTCGTTCGTCGCTTACCAACCTTTTAGAATTGACTACCCTTGTACACCATGGCTTCCGTAAAAAGTGTCAAACTGATGTTATTTATACTGACTTTAGTAAGGCTTTCGATACGGTTGATCATTCTATGCTTCTCATGAAACTTAACATCATGGGTTTTTCCCCGAAACTATTGGCTTGGTTAAAGTCGTATCTTATTGGCAGAACCCAAAAGGTGTCTTTTCGTTCCTCGATATCTAAAACTGTTCGAGTTACGTCAGGTGTCCCCCAAGGCAGTCATCTGGGCCCACTGTTATTTACCTTGTTTATAAACGATTTGCCTTTGGCCTTGGCTCATTCTCGCGTGCTCATGTTTGCGGATGACGTCAAGATTTGTTATTCATATAATGATCCTTCTTTCCAACAGTACTTGCAATCAGATATCGATGCGTTTTGTGTTTGGTGTCACGTTAATAAATTACACCTTAATGCCTCTAAATGCTCTTTTTATGACTTTCAGTCGTTTGTCGCCGTTCCTAGCTCATTACTCTATTAAGTCTGTTCTGTTAGATTGTGTACCATCATTTAAAGACTTAGGCGTTATGTTTGACCCAAAGCTTTCTTTTTAATATTCATATATCTTCAATTGTTAATAGAGCATGCAGTCTTCTTGGCTTCATTAAACGTTGGGCCAAGGAATTTGATGATCCATATGTGACAAAGGTTTTATACACTTCGTTAGTTCGCCCTACTCTAGAATATTGCTCACCAGTGTGGAACCCTCAATATGATGTTCACCAGCGTAGTATTGAATCGGTACAGAAGCAATTCCTTAAGTTTGCGTTACGCGGTCTTAATTGGGACCCGAATCTTCGCCTACCTTCTTATTCTGACAGACTTCTTCTTATTAATCTTCCTTCACTTTACAACCGTAGGCTCGTATTTGGGATTCTCTTTCTACATAAAGTAGTCAACGGCGAAGTCAGTTCTACCAATTTACTAGATACGCTATATTTTTGTGTTCCCTCACGTCGGACCAGAAACTTTTTTCCTCTTCACCTTAGTAGATGTCTGACTAACTACTCTCTTCACGAACCTCTTCGTGTTCTTTGCCAATCTTTTAACAACCTTTCTCACCTTATTTCTCCTCATCTATCTGTCACTTCTCTTCGCGCTATACTTTTTAATTATCTTCAGCGTAACCACTGAAAGTATTCTGGACTGGATATTGGATCGGCTGCAACTCATCCCTGACCACATTGGCTGTGAATCGGGGCATAGCTGGCACCTTGCTGCAAATAAAACACCTCCACCGGGTCGGGGATGTTGTGCATAAAGCTAAGCTACCTTCATGAATTAATTTTTTATCTGTATTTTTAGCTTAAGCTTTTTCGTCGACTGCTGACTTAGTTGACGTAAAATAAATAAATAAATAAATAAATAAATAAATAAATAAATAAAAGCCTTCATAAACTGTACATATTGGTCGGAGTAAAACATTAGACTTTTTATCCTCTTGCAAAGAAGGATCAAATATAGTCTTGATCAGCACGACAAGAAAAGTTCATATAGCCGTGTCCGTCTAGATCAACGCAAACTCGTCCTTGACCGTAAAAGCTACAGAGTTAAGCATGTAGGCTAGTAGATAATGCAAAGTCTGTGTATCTCGGATTCAGCCGGATCGGACACTATATCATATATGTAGGGGAAAGTGGGGCTAATCGGCGCATGGTTCAACCCGGCGCAGTCGAATTTTATTGAAATATAATAGCACGATCCAAAAAGTGATAAAGATCGCATCCAATTTGTTTCATAGTTTTAAGATGTTTTTCCAGGATTTGAAAACTGCGAAAACTGTCAACAGTGTTGCTGTGTGCTGTTGCTTCTGCTTCGGAAACTATGAACAGTCGAAGCAAAAGCAACAGCAAAAAACCGAAAAAGAAAATTTTGAGAGCAACAGCAAACAGCAAAAACCGGAAAGCAAAAAACCTGACAGCAGCAGCAATAGCAAAAATCCGAAACAAATTGCTTTGATAGCAACAGCTAACATACATTTTAATACTAGGAACGGAACTGTTCCGACTGTTGCTTTGGCCAATTTCGGAAGTCGACGAAAGCAGCAGTCAAAAAAATAGTCGCAGCAGAACTGATTTTTGGCCTACTTTGATTTTACCTATACATACATACACATGAAAGTACACATACTCAATACTCTTGCATTAAATGTAAATTGTCAATAAGTCATTTAGTTTTAACTAGAGCGGCAGCAAAACCCCTCGCGTTGTGGAGTTCCCTTTATTTAATTTTTTATGTTTATTTTTAATTTCTTCATTTAAATGCTTATATTTTTTAATCATTTGTATTTCTGTTCTTGCTTCGACAGAACAAATACTAAAATTGGAACCATACAGACAAGATTAGCATGGCCCCTGCGCAAGGATGACACGCAAAATCGTGAAGCGTTCCACATTTTCGTGTATGCTGCCACCTGATGCAAAACCAACCTGCTACCACTGCTCTGGTAGTCTCTAGAAAGGTTGCCAGTAGTACCAGGAATTTCTTCGCATTTCAACCGGATCCTCAAAAAAAAGAAGAATAACTCAGACAGGCTGGGTCCAGCTTCATTAGGTAACAAAATTAAATAAATAAATATTATAAAAAAAAAATTTGTATTTCTTTTTGTTTATTTAAATTTTAATGGGTTTTTAAAATACACAATAAAGAGAAAAGAGTATTGAGTATGTGTACTTTCATGTGTATGTATGTATAGGTAAAATCAAAGTAGGCCAAAAATCAGTTCTGCTGCGACTATTTTTTTGACTGCTGCTTTCGTCGACTTCCGAAATTGGCCAAAGACAACAGTCGGAACAGTAGTAAGTTGGCTGTTGCTATCAAAGCAATCTGTTTCGGATTTTTGCTATTGCTGCTGCTGTAAAAATTTTCTATTGCTGCTGCTTTTGCTGTCAGATTTTCTTATTTCGTTTTTTTTCGGAAGCAAAATCAATACAAAATATTCGTTTTCATATTTGTTAAAGTCACAGCAATGAATATCATAAAATTTATAACTTTTGCTAATTCGACTACAGCAATTTAAACACTGTGTTTTTCTTACTTGACAAAAATTTTTATATTAACTTTATTTCTAGGAACTCGGTTTCTATTTTTGGCTGAAAAAATGTATTAATTTTAAAATTTTTGTATTTTCTCTGCTTTTGCCAGGGCTTTCCACGAATTCCGAGCAACTGAATCGAGACGCCTACCCCACAAGCATCTGCTACGAATGCTTCAGGACATAAGCTATAATGCCGAGATTAGCAATGATATTGAAAGACATGCAACCGCCAAATAGTCAGACAAGTCGGACCAGCAGCTCCAGTGGCAGTGTCACATCGACGCCTGTCAATTTGCGCAAATCGGAGCTAAAAGGAATGCTGGAACCTCGCCAAGCCCAACGGGATCTTCTCGATCTTAGCCTAATTAAGAAACGTGTTCTCAATGCCGTCTCCGAGGGTTCAGCACCAAATAGTCAACGATCCCTGGATCCGAATAGCAGTAAATCAACATCGTCGAGCGGCAAAAGCAACTCAGAAGTACAATTCGATGCTGGTCTGCCGGATGAGTATCGTACCCATCAGTTGTGGAACTATTGCACGGTCGAAATTGGAAAGGGATCCCAGTCGCAGCAACAGCTCTGCCGTATGCCATTGGAGAGCCAACAACGGGTGATGTTGTCCGAATTGATCTATTGCCTGTGTGGGGTCCGTGGCGATATCATTGTGCCCCATATGTCCAGTGATGATTCCAAAGAGGATATTTCCAAGTATACGACTACTTTTACCATTAACGTTGAGCTGGATAAGTCTCTTATACAGCTCACTAATGAGATTTTACCCCTGGCGTCATATTATGCTGGCATACAAAAGATAATGGCTGAAAACGATAATCATGGTCAAGTGCACAATGCCCTCAATGCGGCGTTGATGAATGTGACCCATGATTACTATATGCTACTTACACAAACGGAATTGGAGATGAACCAACAGAAATTGACCCTACAGAAGTTGGTCTATTATCTGCAACCAACCATCTGGGTTATGGAGGAGTTATGGGCCACCTTAACGCAAATGCAATTGAATAAGTATCAGGGCGCTGCTGTATTATCCCACCTGCATGAGCGCATCAAGTCTCTTGAAGGCGACAAGGACTCACGGGAAATGATTATCAATCTGACTCAACAGGCGGCTGTGCCGTATATGCGTATGCTTCAGCTGTGGATCCAAAAAGGTATAATCTTGGATCGAAATCATGAGTTTTTAGTCGAGGTTAACGAGGTGGTGCATCACAATGAGCAGCCCGAGCACTACTCTGATGATTATTGGGAGAAACGGTACACTATTCGTCACGACAGGATACCCTCGTTCCTTGAGAAACACGCCGTAAAGATATTGAGAACCGGCAAGTACCTGAATGTGATAAGGCAATGTGGCAAACGGGAATTGACCATTCAGCCCATGGATTTGCAATTCAATCCCACAAATGAACAGCATGTTTGTGTGATCAATGATGCGTATTTCTTTGCGGCACGTAAGCTGCTGGATGTCCTTCTCACCGAGAACGATCTGATGGGCCATTTGCAGTCAGTGAAGCGTTATTTGCTGCTCAATCAGGGTGATTTCACCATGCAGTTCATGGACGCCTGCGATGATGAGCTGCCCAAAAATGTGGATCAAGTGCTGCCAATGACACTGGAGAATCTTTTGGGTCTCACACTGCGTCTCTCTTCCGCCCGCAATGATCCCTACAAAGATGATTTGCACTGTGAGCTATTGACCTATGATTTGGTCACACAAATGTCCAAGATAATGAATCAGCAGGAGGAACATTGGCAATCTTATGATCGTTTGGATTTAAGTGGCCTGGAGTGTTTCGCCTTTACCTATAAGGTCAATTGGCCAGTGTCGTTGGTTCTAAATCGCATAGCCATATCCAAGTATCAAATGCTTTTCCGTCAACTATTCTACTGCAAGCACGTCGAGCGTCAACTCTGCAAAATTTGGAAAGAACACTCAATGGCCAAGAAGTTCTCACCGCTGGCCGCTGAGCTATATCGATCGGCCTTCATGTTGCGTCAACGCATGATGAATGCCATCCAGAATATCGAATACTATATGATGATTGAGATCATTGAACCCAATTGGCATATATTCACTGAGAAGATGAAAAAAGTTGAGAATGTGGATAATGTTCTATTGTTGCATCAAGATTTTCTAGACTCATGCCTAAGGAATTGTATGCTAACCGAATCGTCGCATCTGAATCGCGCCATATTCAAGTTGTGTAAAGTGTGCCTTAAGTTCTGCGAATTTATACAGGCGGAAACCTCTTTGGATCCAGCGGATACATTTGGCGAAAATGTTCGACGATTTGATCTTGAATTTACTGGTCTTTTAATTGGATTCCTTAAGCAGGTCAATGAATTGGCCAAAGAAAATACATCGGATCGTTTTATAAATCTCGTTCATCGTATTAATTTCAATACATTCTATTCGGAACAAATGGACAAATGAAGCATGAAAGATTTATTAGGAGCGCAATGGAAAAGAACCACCAACGATGGGGATTGAAATGGGGATTGAAAGATAGCCATTTATAACAAAAGAAGAACAAAAGACATTTCCACTATTAGCTATAAGATACAACTCATTCCTCAAAAAAGAAAACGAGAATGACCACTCATTTATACATATGATTTTATCATATTCTGTTTATTCGTTCATTATATTGTGTTTATACTACACCATCCCAACACCCACCACATTCACACGAATTTTATTGTGTACACGTCATTTAGTTATTTATTTACAATATAACTTAAATGATAATCATAATAAGATTACTAATGTCAGATGTAAGAAGCTCTGTAAGGAAGCTCTGGCTGGGGTACAATTCTCAGTCCCAGAGTCCAGTCTACAGAACATTTATTTGATCTGGAGACCTTGATGAGTATTAGGATTGGGGACTGAGACCACATGAAGGGGGGAAAATCAGCAATTTGGGATATGTTCGGAAAAACCGTTATAACTTTTTAAAGGTAAATCACATCTTAACGTATCATTTACCAAAAGTAAGACAATGAATTAAACTTTCATGCCGATCAGGATACATGAAGGATTAAAATAAATGCGCCGATTAGCCCCACCCTCCCCTATGTAGCTCCCATACAAACGGCAAAGTTACGAACTGTCACTTTTCTCAATAAATTCGTTATTTTCTGAGTTATTGTCGTAAAAATAAATTTGGTCAGTTAAATTTGTCAGTTTATATAAACTGTGCCAACTGTTTCCATAGGAACGATATGCCGAAAGCAGTGACTGTCAATAACTTCGTTACTTTTAAAGCAATTGTAAAAATTACCATTTCTCAGTTTCACTTAACTATTAAAGGCTGCGCCGAATTTGATCAAGTTTAATATAGGTCCCATAGGAACAAACGGTGGTAAACAGTGACTTTGATCAATTACTTAGTTATTTGCTATGCTAAGACTGTAGGCCATTCGCGAACATAAGGCTTTTTACGTTAAGGAATGATTAACAAAATAACTTGGCCCTGTGGTTTTTATAATATATTGGTGAATCGTCATAATATGAATTTGAAAATTTCATACTTTGTTATAAATTTTAATTTGTATTTATCCACACCTTCCGAAAGACAATCAAACTACAACGACACCGATCGTATGACTTAAAATAATTTTAAGTCAATTTATTTGACATACATGGACTTTCATTTTCAACTTCGTCAATAAAGATTTTGGGGCAAAGATCAGTATAAATTGTATATGACTCAATGTCCTTAATGTAAATTTTTTTTAGGTATTAAGTTGAATTCTGAATATTTTTTACGCTTAGGAAAATAATCATTAATAAATTTTAAAATTCGCGGTCAATTATATTTGCAACACCTATAAATCCACCAATACTTTTACCATTCTTGAATCCTTCAAAACGTAGTTTAACCAGGCCGCGTCTCATAAACGATACCCATTTATCAGTATTAGGTTTTACTTCAATAATCCAATATTCACCTTTACGTAGGGGGGCAATAGTCTTTCCCCATATGTGGAAAGTTTGTATTCAGATTTTGTGGACTAAAATATGGGATAAAAAATTGTTGATAATATTGGCAAGCGGGTATGTCCTTTGCTGCGTATGGGAGTTCAACCCAATTGCCATCTCTAAATATGAACATTTCAAAGGTTACTATAATGTCGTCAGTGTCTTCATTCAAATAGATAGTTCCGTTTAAAGTTCGCTCTCGTCCCATTATTTTTAAATCTCTAAAGTCCATTAAAATATCCTCTGTGCTCTCAATTGCCTCAATTGATTCAAGAACAGCGACATAGTTGTTTTTTCCAAGACACTGAAAGGTATATTTCAAATTTTATGGATAATAATGGACTATTTGGATGATTACCTGCGTTGCAATCCCAAGCAAAAATGCGACTTTCAGGGTAATTGAATACATTTCAAGTAGAACGTGTAAATTAGTGAGATTTGCTTACTTTTATACACAACGTACTCGCATGTTCGCTACTAATTGAATTGATTTTGCTAACCCTCTATTTAATTGGTAATTATAGGTTTTCACCCTGCCAAAACTGTCGGAAGTAATGACTTCATATTCAAAAACTCAGTTGTGTGGCTAATCAGATTTGCAGTAGATAGACTTATTTTTGTGCCACACTTTTAGGCAAAGGCTTCTCAATTCAAATTAGGCGACATTCATAGTATGCTTTCAGGCTTTAAATTTATATGTTGCTTACACTCGGATAACGATTTTGCAAGGGCTAAATGTATATAGAATTTTATGGCAATGCCATAGAATGGTTAGGTTTATAAAGCCTTTGAACAAAAGTTCGGGGTACTGTAAATTTAAAATAAATGAAGTAAGTAAGTCGTCTCGCCGACTTGGGTATACCATACACCAGTAAAACAAATATTTCAAATTTGTAATAACTAATGCATTTGCCTATTTTAAACAATTCTGTTCACATGCTTTTTACAAGCATATTTCAGTATCTCGCGCACTTATGCATAGCACTCTAGCGCCCCCACCCGCCAACGGCCATCTCCGGCCTTATGGAAAAACCTTTTAATGCATAACTCAGCTGTTTTTTGTCCGATTTTGATCAAATTTGGTATTTTGCTCGGTATTAGTATCAAATTTAAGTGTGCCAAATTTGATTGCACAAGGTAAAAAATTACGGGAGATAATCGAGTTTTTCAAATTTCGGGGGCGGAAAGGGGCGTGGCAAAAACTTTATACATACAGAATGTGCGCATTTCCTATGCAAATATACATACCAAATTTGGTGTCTCTAGCTGCAATAGTTTTTGAGATAAACGTTTTTTTTGAATTGCGGGGGCGGAAAGGGGCGTGGCAAAAATTTGAAACAAACTTGATCACTCTACATACTACACGAGCCTACATTCCAAATTTGGTGGCTCTAGCTTTTATAGTCTCCGAGATCTAGGTGTTCATACGGACAGACGGACAGACGGACAGACGGACATGGCTAGATCGCCTCGGCTGTTGATACTGATCAAGAATATATATACTTTATGGGGTCGGAGAAGCTTCCTTCTGCCTGTTACATACATTTTGGCGACTTTAGTATACCATTTCACCCTATGGGTGTATGGTATAAAAATAAGATATCAAGTTATTTTAGCTGTCGCTATTGCATTTTCACTTTCATAAGAATAGAAATAATAATACTAAACTGTTTTCTCTATCCAACCGAAAAAACAAGTTGTATACCCTTGCAAGTTTTTCTGTTACTCTTTCCTTATCTACAGTAGTCAGAAGAGCGTACAATTTTAGGCTGGAGCAATGCGTCGCATTTATGTAGCATGCCGTTTTATGGTATGCATATATGACAGCTATATAATATAGTCACCCGATCTTGATCAAACGGAGTGGTCACTAACAGGTTCATATATCAAACTGCAAAATGTTAACTTTTGAAAAGTAGCCAAGTTATTGATAAAAGTCACTGTGTTTGAACGTTCGTTCCTATGGGAGCTATATAATATAGTTATCCGATCTTGATCAAATTTAGTACACTCATCAATATATGAAAATACAACAAGTATTAATTTGTATCACAATAGAAAAGTTACTGTTCGTGACTTTGCGGTTTGTATGTACATATATGATATAGTGATCTGATCCGGCTGAATCCGAGAGAATCCATTCCTTTCGTTTCCGTTGCAATCTTCTTAGCAAAATTAACCTTTTGGCAGGAGTAAATAAATATATTGAATACAACAAATTATTAGTTTTATGTTTTTTATGTTTCTTTGTTTTAAGGTCATCTGGGAAATATTGAAATATTGCTTTGACTATTTACACTTGATTATTGCATAATATAGAATAATAGATATTAGATGATATATAAGGAAATTGGCATATTTTTGAGAATAAAAAATATGCATGTTGGGATTGTACAAGTACAAGTGTTTTGTGTTTGTGTATGTGTTTGAGTGTGTGGGTGACATATATATAAATGCTGCAGGACTTACAAGATAATTGCTAAAAATTAATAGCTATACATATACATAGATAAAACACTAAAAACTACGAAAAATTATACAATGAAATTTGCAATTTAAATATTCATCTTTCGCAAAATGGCAATACGAAATATATGTGAATGTATGTGTATGTGTCTGTGTGTGTTTTTATGTGCGCGTTTGTGTATGTGTGTATGTATATATGTGGTATGACTACATAGCCGCACCATTATAGTGCTGATACATTTGATCCCAAAATCTTTGTCGCTCCGGTTCGGGATTCGTCTTCATGGCCAAAGTGGCGGATATATCCAAATAGTTGAGACTATTCATGACATTGCTCGGATCGATAGGTGCCCATTTAGTTGTTATATTTGGATCATCTAAATGGTCAGGCGTTGGCGAACTGTAAAATGAAAGCAAATAAATTTAAAGTGATCAATCATTACATGTGATCATTAGTTACCCATATTTGGCGAAATTGGTCCACATGCGGACCATGCGATTCTTGACCTGTACCTCCATGGACTTTGGATCGAGACTTAAATTGAAAAATCCGAACTTGAAGAGATATCCCAACTCATCGCCATGGCAAACACCCGGTCGTGGTATGCCCAGCATGCGTTTGTATAGGCCCAAAGCTCCATCGAACGAGAAACGATACAAATAGATGGGAGCATTGCCGTACTTGGCATGATTTCGAGCAGTGCGTCGTATTCCTTGCAGGAACATGAGATCGGTGAGTAACTATAAAAGCAGCACAAAGTTAAATTCATAAGTGAATTGCAGTTGATGTGTTATTTATCTTACCGCTATCATTTCATCAACGGACTCAATGCCCACATGCTTGTTGCCCAGATAAAAGTTGCGGATCTCTCGGGTAACCCGATCATGAGCATCGGAAACATTCAGATCATGTGGCACCAGACGTCCAAAGTCATTCTCAATGATCTGCAAAAGCTGGGGATTCTTGCGAAGTCCTTTTTGAGCACATGATTCAGTTAATTGGTGTAGGTTAGTGCTTTGATTTAATTAGTGCTACTTACTCCTTATAAACAACATGGCCTCGTGAGTGTTGTAGCCCGTCATATAGGCCACTTCGCTGTTGAAGTTGCGTTTGCGATACATTTCACTTGGATGTTCGGTAAGGAAGGGCTGCTCACAGTACTCTCCTTCCAATTGTGATTCCTCATTCCAATAGCCCTCCACAACGGGCACAAATGGCAAGCCAATATTATTACGTTGATCCTCTGCAGTTAGAGTCGTGGGTGCTGCCTCCACTAGTTTCATGGCTGGAACTCGTCGCAGAAAATCTAAGATCTCCTCGGTGTTGTTGGCACCCACATAGCCCAAATTGGCTGCTAGACGTGCTGCTCTTTGGCTAGAACTTTGTGCCATTGACCAGGGATTCAGAGCTGAACCGCTCTGCGAGATGGCCCGATGAAAGAGCCCCTTGGCCAGCGGTGAAAGTAGGAGCATCTGCACAGACGAGGCGCCAGCGGATTCACCGAAAATTGTCACTTGCTCGGGGTCACCGCCAAATGCAGCTATATTATCTCGTACCCATTTGAGGGCCAGCACTTGATCCTTTAGACCCTGATTGCCAGGAGCATCAGGTCCAGCCGTTAGGAAGCCCAATGGACCCAATCTGTAGTTCAGTGTTACCAAAACAATATCCTCAGCCACCAGATAATCGGGACCGTAGAGAAATGAATTGCCAGAGCCGAACGAGAAACCTCCGCCATGTAGCCAAACCATCACTGGAAGCTTGACTTTATTGCTAAACGAAAAATATTACGAGTATTAGAGTTAAGGGCTCTGAGTACCATGGTACTCACCTCTCATCTGAGGGCATGCGTGTTGTAAAAACATTCACAAATAGACAGTCTTCGTCTCCCTTGAATGTGTCCAAGATCATGTTCTTGTGGGGACAACTTTGACCTTCCCGCGATGCATCTCGAATGCCTGCCCAAGGCTTCTCGGGTTCAGCAGCACGAAATCTGCAAAAAAGGCTCATAACGATGAGCTATTGGATTCCACGATAGTGGTTGGTTATATACCTTTTGGCCCCGACCGGGGCAGCTCCATATCGCATGCCCTTAAAACTGTAATAGCCACCTCTTTCACCTGATCGATACTTTTGATAGCGACCACGCACCTTGCCCATTGTTGTGCTGGCCACAATTTCACGTTCCTTCTGCAAAAATTCATATCAAAAATTCTTTATTCAAAAGAGCAATCATTAGTCGATGTGGTTTGCGTGTAACTTTTATGAACCATGCAAATTCAAAAGAATGTCTAGAATCTGTAAAAATATTCTGTGAGTGGTTAGTTCTATTGCACAAGAACTGAGCATTAATCTTGAATAGAACAGGCCCATGGATGTGGGTCATGGTGAAAATGTTGCCCAATCGTCCAAGTCAACGGCCAAAAAAAAAAAAAAATAAAACAAAATCCAGTTCTGGCAAGCAATTTGCCCACTGTGCCAGCAAACAGGTGCTCTTTCTTTGCTATTGACTTGACCTCAGCCCCGGCTGCAATTGCTGCTGCAGCAGTAACCACATATGGCTAGCAGGTTCTCAATGTTCAAATTAAGATTTGCTTTGGTCAATGCTTGATTTTGGCTGACAGATGTTTCGTACAAACTCAGCCATTTGACATTTGTTGTTAATGGTCGGCCAAGGTTTCGGCTCCATACCTGTCTTGGTTTGACTTACCCGCAGAGATCGCACCACCTCCTGGACCACACGCATGGCGCGCGAGGGCAGCAACTGGACCAACGAATTTGGATGTGAGGTCAATGTTTTCCATGCTGTTGTCTCCTGCAATTACACAGAAAGAAAAAAAACCGAAAATATGTTTAATATAGTTCATGTTTGCACAATTTGCACAAACATGCGAGTTTGCAATCCTCATCAAAATTGGTCAAGTTCACTAATCTCGAATGGGTCAGGCATTGTTGTCGTAATGTCCGACAATGTGTCCAACAGTTCAGACCATTGGATATATTCACACACACACACACACAGACACACAGCGGTGGTTAATGGGCAACCTTCACCGGTGACAAAAATTTCATTTAATTGAAATGCCATTTGCATAACTTGCTGCAGTAGCAGCAGAAGCAACATTAACAACAACAAACGACAATTAAGTGGCAACAACACCTGAAATCACGTGCTGCTGCTTGGTCTCTAATAAAAAATGAAAAAGGTGTTCAAGTTGCTATAAAATACACTACATTATACACTACCCATGCATATCTTAATGTGCCTCTTAGACAGACAGCTGTCGCATTAATTTAAAGAGAGTTGTGCGTTTTAATGTGTGTGATCCGCTTTGAGGAGTGAATCATGACACAGTTAGACGGCAATGCCTTTTGTTGTTGTTGCTGTTGCTCTTGGCGCGCACCAAATCTTCAACGCCGGCAAAAGTTTCAAGTTCAAATTTTATGCTAATTACATTTTGATTATACCCTTCGAACAGAAAGGTATATAGATTTGAGTGTTTATTTAAATTACTTGCCATTACATAAAATGGATTAGCTTTTATGGATCACAATCACAATACTAAATTAAATTAACTACGACTGTTTTCACTGATAGAATACTGCACATCAATCGACTATACACTTTATACCCTTTAAGAGAGTATTATAATTATAATCAGCCAAAAACTATGTATATTCTTAATCAGCGTGAGAAGCCGATATGATATAGCCATGTCGTCTTTACGCCTTCAATAAGAAAGCTACTCAAATTTAATTTGGTAATTAATCTTTTTAATGCTTTATTGAGATTAAAGTTGATAATTCATTGGATCGGACCTTAATAATGTAAAGCTACAAGAATGTCTCAGCAGAAATTTATTGAAAAATCTAAATCAATTTATGTAAAACTAACTTATAAAATACAAAAACATTTAAAAACCAAACTTATTTCAGGAAATTTTTGAAATGAATTCACTATTTTGAAATGGCACTACAAGGGTATATGGATTTTGGCGCAGGAACTTTACCATTTTTCTGGTTTGGTTTTAAATAAGTTTTATATATTATGGTTGGATGTCATTTGCAATTACTTAAATATGACTAAAAACAAAATATTTTCCACAGGTTGAAGCAATATTTTAACTATACTAGGTTGGAGATAAAAACGTAATAAAGTGCCAATGTAAAAAAAAAAAAAAAAAAAAAAAACAAGTATAAAGATGATTTTATCTCAATTTTTGTTTTTTTCTTTAATCTTTCAAGTTTTTATTATGCAGACTAAGCAACCACTAATCATTTATGCTATACAGTTAAAAGAATTTTAAAAATTGTTTGAAACTGTTCGAGGCCAAAACGAATTTTTAGGTCTTCGGTCAAAGTGCACTGTAAACTTTTTAGAATTACCAGAAATCGTGAATTTTATTTTGGACACCAATTAAATTTTTTCAGATTCATGACAAACAAATTTGAATATTTTACAAGCATGTTCTCTAAAAAGAATGCCATTTAAAAAGTATTAAATATTAGTAGTAGGAACTTGATATTTTTAATAGTATGAAGCTTATAACATTAACTATTTAATGAGCCAAAATTAAAGAACCCTAAAAATCAGTACAAGTTTGTTTTTTAAGATTTTTATTTGCCAAGCAATTTATTATTATTCAAAAATGTGATGCCACAGACATAAATAGACACATTTTGATCTGAATCTGAAGTAATTGTTGTAGTTAGAATTTCATTTAGGAAGGGAAGGGTATACATCTGTTGGCATCACAATTTGCTGCAGGTCTTTATAATGTATTAGTGTGTGCGAGTGTTGTGTGTGAGAGGGTCAGTTCGTGTTTTTTCTATCGTTATCTTTGGCATTATGTTAATGTGGGTGTAGCTGGTTTATAACAGTTTTTCAATTAAAGCTCTCTGTGATTTGGCCAAGCGATTGGAACAGCTATAACTGTTTAAAAGTATTATTGTTCAATATTATATATTGGTAGTAAAATCAATTAATTTGTACGGATTAACTGTTTTGGGTTAAGGTGCCTAAGAAGTGGGTCATTGTTGTTATATGAAAGACATTTGTATTGTAATATCTCGTAATATCTGGCAAGAAAATCTTGCCATTAATATTTCATAATCTGTTCAGATGTACATACTTTAAATCGGTTCGGACAATGCAATCCATTAACACACTTTAAAATGTAAATAATTCAATAATAAAAGACAGAAAGAAAGAGTGGGAGAGAGAGGGGAGAGAATAATGCATTGCAAATTTGTATGCACATATCGCTTAAATATTGTATTATGCCATTTATAAAGCACATTTATTATGCAATCATCAAGGAAAAACAAAAGAGAGAAAAAAGAGTTGGGCGCTTTCACGCTACGCTCGAAATCCAAAAATAAATGCGATATAAAATGCAGGACGGGGCAGATCAAAAATGCTGCACAACGCTGCAATTGCAGAGTAGAAAGTTGCAATAGAAATAAAAAAGAAAAACCAAAAAAAAGACACAACAACTATAACTAAAATAAACATTGCATAAAAAAAAACTGATTTACCTCTGTTGTTGTGCTCATAGAATTGGTCATTTTATGAAGAATTTGGCGCATGTCAAATGACCCGGAAGACTTGCTAGTTGCAGTTGTTGCCATTGTCGTTTCTGTTGCAGTTGCTGTCGCTTGTGTTGTTGTCGTTGTACCGATTAAAAACAACATCAAATCTGGCAAATCATCACCATCAACCTCCGTTTCCATCTCCACCACCGGCAGCCCTAACTCCGTTTCGGTTGGCTTTCTCTTGAATTTTATATCATTGTTGCCATCATGTCGAGTCCGTTGCATATAAATTGCAGAAACAATTAGACCAATGGCCAGCAAGAGACCCAATATGGCCATGCCATGGGCCAACTTGAAACGATGGCAGCGACAATTGACCATTTCAATGACTATATATCTATGCAATTTGAATCTATATCTGCATTTGATTGAAAAATTGTGAAATTCCTTCAATTTGTTTCTATAACGAATAGAAAATGTAGGTACTTTTGCGGTATCTTCGTTGAATGAAATAATTGTTTCTGTATTTTTTTTTTTTTGGTTGCACTCGCGGCCAGTGTCGAGACTCTTTTGAGCCCCAGCCACAAATAAGCCATCAAATTTTATACCAATTTTAGTCTGTATCTAAGTCCGTTTGTACGTTTGTGTGTTTTCCCCTATAACTATAAGTACCTGTTATATATAAATTAAAGTCAGGTATATTAGCAGTAGTTGAAAATGGAGAAGCCAAAGATTTAACTCGAACAAAATTTCACCTTAATGCACCTAGGTATATGCAGCATTTTGAGGCTTTATATAAGAAATACATAACCCGTAACATAAATAGCTATTGTGAGATTTGATTAGCTGCTGATATTTGTGTGCTTCCAATATTTTGATATTTAAGGCACTTGATCTTAAAAAATAGTGGGCAGATAATAATTTTATACCTCGGAGTGGAAAATAGACAGAGAGAATAAATTTTTTAAGTATAACCAAATGATCCGATGACAATTATTGAGACACAGGAAAGAGTTTATAATATGCAAACGCAATGATTGCTATTGCCGTATTAAACTTGTGTGATACTAGAATAGATAAACTGAGCTGATAACCGGATATAAAACTTTTGTGATAATGGTTTTCATTGGCCGTAACTTTGAGTATGTGAAAAAGCTGATAGATTAAAATGCAGCGGTAGCTCCATTATACACTTTAAGGGGTATACAAAAGTCGAACTGTTTCTTTAACAAGATTTGATCATGTAGTTTCAGCTGCACTTGTTTTTATTGTAGTTTATTTTGGTTGTACTTTTTTTTACATTTTTGTGTCTTGTTGCTGCTGCTGTTGTTGATTTTTATTGCCCAAGTTATGTGAAGCACGCAATGGCTCAGTGCAGATGTATGTTGTTGTTGTTATTGCTGACGTTGCATTTTGCGATAAGTGTTTATCAGTCAATGTTATCTGAGCGTCGACGGAAATGTTTTAATTGAAATATATTCAGTTAAAATAATTATAATTATTCTATGTACACGTCTACTGTAGGTCATTGTACAATTATTTGGCATATACATATACGGTTAATGTATTCTTAATGTTGTAAAATTTAATATGCTGCTGACACTATAGCCAGCTACACAATGGCAGAATTTGTGTGAGACTAATTTTAGAATCGGGCCCATAAAATTCATTAACAGCCATATGCAAATGTAAAAGCCACACAACAAGCAGACAGTAACCAATGTCTGACAACTTTTGCCACTAAAAACAATAGACAGACAGACAGATGGGCAAATAGACCAGCCGAGAGCCACTGCGGCGGCTACTTGAAGAAAACATTAGCAAAAAGTAACCGTCTCTGGGCTCAAGTGTTGGATTACATTTTGAAATGGCAACAAATTTGCGACATGATGTCAAAGTCAAAATCCCTCAAAGCTAACAAAACGAAATGCCGAAATGTGTAGCTCAGCAGAAATTGTTAACATTTGGCATGCGTTTCACTTGATTTTGTGGCCCAAACCTTTAACCAAATAGTAAACAAAATAACTTAATGGTGGGCTGAACATTTCTCAGAAATTAGCATGTTTTGCGCATTCGCTAAACTTTCCATTTTTAACTACATGAACGTAACAAGAATCTGTAGTACTTACCTTGAGTGTATTGGAAATCTTGCCAGCCCGTGCTATGGCTGTGCCAAAGGTTGACGGCGCAATGGCAATCGAAGATGAACCATTGCATTGGATTAATATCACAATTGACAGCAGCGGGAGTAACAGCATTAGCTGAGGGCTTCGTCTTGAAGGCAGTCGTTTAAGTATCATGTTGTGTGATTGAATTTTCAACTGGGTTAAACGAAGACGAATAATATGCATTAGTTAAACGACTACAAATTCAACGAATATCAAATCAAATCGTATCGAATCGCACCGAAACAAAAAGATCAAAAGATCTCGATGTGCTCTTCTCACAGTCAGACAACTTCTTGGTCAGGGCCAAGACGCGAATGTCATCAAGAAATCGGCATCGGTATTAGCACTCGTCTTGGCTAGTTTGTCTTACATTTAATTGGATGCTATTATTTTCGAATTTGTTCACTCAGTTCATTCACAAATACAGACATTATTCAATTTTTCTGTTTGTTTGTTTTTGTTGTTGGTTTTCTATGGTCGGATTTGAGGTCGTTGCGCGGCACTCGGCAGTCTGATTAAATATTTTTGCATGCTCACGGGGCGTATGATTAATTAGTAATTCATTTTGTGATGTTGATGACGATGATGGCATTAAATTTATTTCATACTTTTTACATAAACACACACAAACACAGGCTCAATGACAACAGGAAATCAAGCCAGAAGGTCGATATAGGCCAACTAACTAAATTAAATAAACTGTTTATTGATGAAACCAATATAGATAAGATAGAAATAGATATTAATACACTTATGTCAAATCGTTCTAATGAATTAAAGTGATAATTGATTAAACGTTATTTCCGCTTCCTTTGGCATGACAAACAAAAGACTTAGGCAACAAACTTGGAGGCTAACTGCACTGGTAAATAAACCAATAAACTAGTAACACACTCCCACTCCCACAACCCGCAAACCATTGTCACTTCCTGCTTACTCAAGTGCGGCAACATCTTTTTTCTCATTCACTCGCTTGCTAGCTCTTTCTCTCTCGCTCTCTCTCTCTCTCTCTCTCAACGCCAATGAACAATGCCATGGCAACACTTGCACTTTCATTGAAAGTTGTTTGGCCAGCTGCAAAAGAGAAGAAGAGCTAG
Organism: Drosophila equinoxialis; assembly: GCA_018150345.1. Lineage (NCBI taxonomy): Eukaryota > Metazoa > Arthropoda > Insecta > Diptera > Drosophilidae > Drosophila > Drosophila equinoxialis. The sequence continues at coordinate 2,547,630 of JAECWI010000504.1, forward strand.
CGAAAAAGCTAAAGACAGAGAGAGAGAGAGAGAGAGGGAGAGAAAGAGAGAGAGTGAGAGAGAGAGAGAGAGACCGAAATTGAGTGAGAAGAGCAAGTTATCTTTTGCACATAAATCATAAATATCTGCCGATTACAACTATGCTTTTATATGCAAATCAGTCTTGACTTTGCGCAATGTTGCATACCAATTGGTAACAAACTTAAACAAACAACAAAAACAGGCAACAGAATGTGATGATTTTGTAATAGGCATTTTGTAAAAAAGAAAAAGAAAAAAGGAGGGATAAAGAGGCACAGAGCACAGGAGAGAAAAATGAGCAAGCGGTATATAAATTAGCAGCAAATCAAACAAGAAATTAACAGCAGCAAGGCACTGAACAAGACACACACACGCGAAAGTGCAAGATACACTGGCCACGGCAGACGAGAGCCAGCAGCTGACTGGAAGCTGGAGCTGGAGTTGCAACTGAAAATTGGGGATTGGGGACTGCTCAACTGGTGCCGGCCTGACAAGCTTACCCAGGCCATTACATAAGCAGCGTAGCAAAACAAAAAAGGTAAATATTGAGAAAAAAAAAAAACAGTAAAATAAATAAAATAAATAAGTCCAAATAGTTGAAGAGCCAAGGCAGACCAACAACAAAAAACAAAAATGATGGAGATGAAAGAGAGAAAGACGGAGAGAGAAACAGATTTGTAGGAAGAAATGGCTTAAAAGAGTGCGAAAGTTATGATAACAAACGTGACAAAAATAGGTTTTGCCTCTATGACGATGGCATTTAATTTTTGCATCCGTTCAAATTAATGCCTAACGCTTTAACTATTAGCTTTGACCCATTACATAAGCCTGGGCAGTGGCAAAGCCAAAACGGAACTAATCCCCCCATTTGCTGTTGCCAAAAGCATAACCAACAAACAACCAACCAACCACCATATGTTGCGGCCTACAATGGGAACTAACATTTTGTCTTCTTCACTTTTTTTGACCCATGAAAATTCATTAACAATAATTCGTCTACCCTGTGCTGCTGTTAAGTAAGTAAATATTGGAGATTCCAACTCAAATGCAGTGCAAGCAAATGAGTTGTTTTTATTTTGGTTTTGTTTTTTAGGGCAAACAATTTCGATATTTTCAATGACATTCTGTTCAAATAATTGATCGCTTGGTGTTTAATTTATTTTTGTTTGGCTTTGTTGTTGTTTTTATTTTCTATGCACTTTATGAAACTATATTTAGCACAACGTTGTTTTTTAATTGTATTTATGTAGATGCAGGTACTTGTAAGTATATTTCACTTTGGCAAGTTCAAGTTTGTGGCTAAAGGCTTTTAGCCACATACGTTTCTACAAATATTTCTTGCTTGTCGCGTACCGTAGACGAAAATGGCTCGTGCTTCACGTTGGACTGTCGCCGACAAACTGAGGCTGGAACTCTGCAGCGGTGCGCTTAAGCGTCAAATTGCTCTTACTTGGTTACTTGACGGTGGGTGGGTAAATGTCATATATCATTAAGTATGCAAAATATATCAATATGTCTAAATTCTTACAATCTGAATTCTATAGATGTCATTATCTTGTAGTTTGAAAATATCTTTGATGCCCAAATTATTTATGTACTATATAATATTTATGTACTAAATCCTTTGTCGTTGAGAAGTTGTAAAACATTTAATTTATGAAATATTATAATACAAATCATTGATGCTTTAACCTCTATATCTAACGGTTTTGTCTAGAACTCGAACTTGAGTCCAAGTACAATGAAATGTAGAATTTCTTTAGTTCTTTTTTAATTAATTTAGAGATCAGTAAGTGGGGATTACCGTACAAACATATTTTCAAGTAAAACCGGTAAGAGCAATGGATGTTCGGTCTAAAGAAGATAGTTATTATTTGTCTATAAGGCAGCATCGTTTCGCAGATTAACAGTTTGGGCTTTTGTTAAATGCTTTTGGCAATGTGAAAAGTATAGCTTCTATGGATTTGAATTATGGCCGAACTCATTTCGAACATCACCAACGACGACACACGCATAAATTATGCAAAAATTGTGTTTCTATTTCGATTGTATGGCCAACGCGTATTCTTGACCAAAATTAGTTCGTACCGGCTGGCCCTCTTTAAGCATTTATGGCACGGTGCTCTCAAGTCGTTCATTTTGATGAGCACTGTGTGTGTGTGTGTGTGTCTCCAAAACTATGGACACGTGCAATTAATAGTTAAGCTCAACGTTTATTGCCCTTTCGGAAAAGCAGTTGACAATGGAATAGGAAAGGGGCAGGGGGCTAAGACCTGTCTGGAATTTTCGGTTTACCGTTTGAGATCAAGGATGCCAACATCACTTAAAATCTGTGGCCCAATAAACCATGGCAAAGGCAAATTTCTCATTCATTGCCTCCTTCATTTGACATTGTAAGAATGGCAATGAGATGGCAATTGACAGTAAAAATTTCCAACAGTCTCATAAATGTAATTTTAGTTTTATTTATAAAATTAATAGCCGCAAGTTTTCACTAATTAACCAAAAATGATTGTATAAGCAAATGATTTGAATTTTAGTTTTAGTGGAACCATTAGTTATTGACTTAATGTGTGATCTGAGTGAGGGGGGAATCTTTACTATCGTCATATGCAGCGGCAATATCCATTTATCTTATATCTGTGTACTCAGCTCTTTACTCGCATGTGACCTCGTTCGTTTGGTTTGGGTCGGCTTGTTCTCGCTTCTGCATTTTACAAGCACATTTAAATTCATATTTAACTAAGCGAATATAGCAGACAAAACATTCAGTGCAAATAAACCTCGAAAAAAGTACTTGTATTCTCATATCCATTAATTCCGATTCCATGCATTTTGCTGGCAGCTGTTTTATTGTTGAATGTATGTCAAAAAAAAAAAAAAAAAAAAATAAAAAAACAGTGACAAAGATTATGTACATAAAACATTGTAATTATTCTTTACAAAATATTACTTTTTTGTTCGAGTCAATTCTCCTCGCTTGGGCAAACAAAGAGAATTTCTGCTTTCCAAAGCAATGAACTCTATGGCCTGATCTAGTTACAGATGATTTTTGAATGCGGAAGAAATACTAAGTCGAGTGAGATTTCATTTAAAAACAAACAAGCCCTACAAATATGTGAAAGGCAGGTCGAGAACCAGAACAGGAATCTGCTTTTAAAGAAACGCAAATCTTTAGTTCCATGGCCAACTGGTTGCCTCTTGTGAAACTATAAGTTTTACTTGCAATGGAGTGCGATGAATGTATCTAGAGAAACTATTGACCCCTGCTATCGATTAAATATAAGTTTTTAAGGATGTAGTGAAACTTTAGTTTGTTAACTGACATAAAGACAAAGTTTATGGTCACTAAAATATGATTCACACTGGCTTAGAATTCGTATTGCGATCACAAAGTCAGTTTGACTTTTCCTAATTAACTTTTCTTTCTTTAATCAACAGTACATTAGGCTGGATGTTATTTTTAATCAAAAGCTTATCGAATGGCAATAATGGACTCAAGAGAAGATGTATAAAGATATTCTAGACAGCTCATTATCCTCAGATTATTATCCTCGTGAACTTGCAGATCATTGTAAAGACATATGCATTTTTATATTCTATTCTGATGCTAAGAGTTCTCTTTTTCTTGGCCTTAAAGATCTATTCTTTCCTATTTAACTAAGTAAGCTATACATAGATAATATATGTTTGCCCTGTTTGTGTTTTTATTTTCCTTTCTCTCTTTTTACAATTTTCATCCATTTCAACGTTAAATATAAGAAATTATTAACAGTCCTAGTTTTTGAGCATGATTTTGAGATTTGAATTCCCAACTACTGAAGATATGGAATGCCCAATTTATTTAACTCTGTATTCTTTAGCAAAGTCTACTGATGATAGAACTTGGTGGATCTTGAAATAGCTATACAGACAACCGTGAATTTTGACCTTTAGTCCCAGTAAAAGTCGCCTAACGTCTAATTGAAAAATCATAAGCTTAACGACGATTCATACTATGAAAATAAATAAAATAAATTAAATTAAAATATTTCATTTAAGCTCTAAATGTGTAAATTTATTTTATTTTCTTCTAGTTCAAAAAACCTATCCACTGGAGTAAGATGGCTGAAATTCGCCTCTAGAAGGTTTTCCTGACCATTTTTACTATACCATGTTTCCATACAAAGTTAGAATGGTCGAGGTCTTGACTGAAATTGGAAAAATTTTGAAAATGTTGCCACAGTGTATTATTATTTAAATTTATTTTAGTATTACAGATATTTAAATAAGTAGAATTTATAACCATTTTGCTTTGACTGGTTGACGTTTTCAAAACGATTTAAAAATTGTTAATTCTTAGAGTACTTAACTTTAAAAGTATGCAACACATTTTTGTAATAATGTAAACTAACCAATATAAGTGAAGTCTACTTTTGCTTGCTTCGTTGATCAATGCTTATCACAATTAGATTTTAAATTTCCTTATCATAATAGCAACTAAAGAATCATCTAAGTAACCTACCTCTAAGTTTTTTAATTAAAATCACACATAATAAAATAAGAATTACTGCAATCAATGCAAATCGGCTGATTACCAAAGCGAAAGTATCGATTTTGTAGTATCGTACAAACGATATACTCTCTTGGTCTAGTCGCATGTGTGGTGCGCCCTTGTGCCGCAGCACATAGTCGGTCCACCATACAGCACTATCCAGGGGGCTCATTGGTTGATCCGCAAGATGTCTGGACATTTGCTTGGCCTTGTCTGTGTATCGAGGTTCCTCTAACATCTTATGGATCGTTGCAGTTAGTTGCTCTTCCGTGATGGAGTTGGTGTCCAAGTTTTCAGCGATGCCTGCCCTTCGCATCCGTTCCATATTCTTGAACTGATCGAAGTAGACTGGTAATCCCAGCATAGGTACACCATAACATATCGACTCTATGATCCCCAATAGGCCACCGTGTGTGATAAATAGCTTGACGTTGGGATGGGCCAGCAGCTGGCGCTGCGGCACGGTTTGACTTGTGTAGATATTATCTGACTTATTTGGTAATGTTTCCAGTTCATACTTCCAGACAACCCGCTGCTTAAGCTGTGCAAATACTCTTAACAGTGGCTTCTGCATATTCATGGGTAGCCACTTTGATAGGATCTCTAAACCCATTGAAAAGTAGATGACACCAAACTCGGCCTCGTCGAGAAAACGTTGCAGGACAGCATCCAAAGGGGCAGCTGGCTGACTTAGATGTAGACCAGCTACTTCAATAATATTTGGCACATTCGATCTCACATGACCCATACTGAAATGATGGTTAATTAATATCAATGAAAATGCTCCGTGACCATTAGGCGGAGGATGACCAAAGAATTTCTTAGAAAGCTCCACCTGACCGGGCCAAAACATAATCCACTCCAAAAGCCATTCTTCAGTAATGTGCCACCAGTTTTGCCACTTGCTCCAAATATCAGTGCCATGGGAATAGCCCATTGGGGAGACTGGTTCGTAAACCGAGGGCGAGACATTGCCCAAAAGATATTCAGTAATCCAATGTGGACCAAACGGAGCCAATCCCACAAGCGGGGCATCATAGTATTCCGAAAGACTAAAGAGGGCGTACGTGTGTAGTGGCTCCAGGACGATGAGGTCAACGTGTTCACTTTTATTTGTTAGAAACTGTTGAAACTCTTGGCCACTTAATATCGCATAGGTAATGTTGTACAAAAAGGCGGAGCCCAACGCACTTTCTATCCATTTATTCTTCAAGAAGTCGCTGGAAATTTCGGCATTCATGATACCTGTAAGACACCAATGGTCTCCATTTAAAACAAGGCTTCAGCAAACCTAATCTATGTCTACCATTAATTGTTTTGTCCAACTGTGGCAGTCGTATATGCCGCACTCCCTCAATGTCATCAAGCACCCCCACACTGGATACCATTGTCACTTGATGGCCTCGCTCGACAAGTGCTCGTAAATATGGTGTCCATACTAGGTAGGGCGAGGGGAAGGTGTATGCGGCTATGGCCAGTATATTGGAGGATTGGGCTAGCCGTACGAGAACACACATAGCCAAAGTAAACGCGGTACTCCTGAGGAGGCAAACCATTTTGCTAGACTCTAAACACTATCACGTCCGACTATGTTGCAGGTTCGCATTCAACTAAAGTTGGTTATGGCTTGCAATCTTATCTTTATAAAGGCTGCGTGCCAATGATACTAATTGAAAACTGATAAGAAGTCTCGCCTATAATAGGGTTAAGTAGAGTTGTCAATATGACTAAAGTATTTATTTATTGAATACTCTTTCCATAAAAGACACATAAAAGAATATAAAAATGGTTATTTTTTGTTAAATTATAAGGGCTATAAAATAAACAAAAAGTTATTTAGCGGAGTTGTTTTAAATGTCAATCTGTCGAGTACAAAATCTATCGCCCTAATATTTCAAATTTGTAATAACTAATGCATTTGCCTATTTTAAAAAATTCTGTTCACATGCTTTTTACAAGCATATCTTAGTATCTCGCTCACTTATGCATATAAGCACCCTGGCGACCCCACCAGCCAACGGCCATCTCCGGCCTTATGGAAAAACGTTTATATGCATACCTCAACTACCGATTTTCATCAAATTTGGTATTTTGCTGGGTATTAGTATCAAATTTGAGTGTGCCAAATTTGATTGCAGAAGGTAAAAAATTGCGGGAGATAATCGATAATTTCGAGGGCGGAAAGGGGCGTGGGAAAATCTTTATACATACAAAATGTGCGCATTTACCATGCAAATATACATACCAAATATGGTGTTTCTAGCTGCAATAGTTTTTGAGATAATTGCGGGGGCGGAAAGGGGATTCGAGATCTAACCGTTCATACGGACGGACATGGCTAGATCGACTCGGCTGTTGATACTGATCAAGAATATATAGGAGAGAGTGGGGCTAATCGGCGATTTTTATTTAATCCTGTACACAATAAAATTTGTATGTGGTGGGTGTTGGGATAGTGTAGTATAAACACAAAATAATGAACGAATAAACAGAATATGATAATATCATATGTATAAATGAATGGTCATTCTCGTTTTTTTTTTTTGAGGAATGAGTTGTGTATGAATCTTATAGCTAATAGTGGAAATGTCTTTTGTTATAAATGGCTATCTTTCAATCCCCATCGTTGGTGGTTCTTTTCAATTGCGCTCCTGATAAATCTTTCATGCATAATTTGTCAATTTGTTCCGAATAGAATGTATTGAAATTAATACGATGAACGAGATTTATAAAACGATCCGATGTATTCTCTTTGGCCAAGTCATTGACCTGTTTAAGGAATCCAATTAAAAGACCAGTAAATTCAAGATCAAATCGTCGAACACTTTCGCCAAATGTATCTTCTGGATCCAAAGAGGTTTCCGTCTGTATAAATTCGCAGAACTTAAGGCACACTTTACACAACTTGAATATGGCGCGATTCAGATGCGATGATTCGGTTAGCATACAATTCCTTAGGCATGAGTCTAGAAAATCTTGATGCAACAATAGAACATTATCCACATTCTCAACTTTTTTCATCTTCTCAGTGAATATATGCCAATTGGGTTCAATGATCTCAATCATCATATAGTATTCGATATTCTGGATGGCATTCATCATGCGTTGACGCAACATGAAGGCCGATCGATATAGCTCAGCGGCCAGCGGTGAGAACTTCTTGGCCATTGAGTGTTCTTTCCAAATTTTGCAGAGTTGACGCTCGACGTGCTTGCAGTAGAATAGTTGACGGAAAAGCATTTGATACTTGGATATGGCTATGCGATTTAGAACCAACGACACTGGCCAATTGACCTTATAGGTAAAGGCGAAACACTCCAGGCCACTTAAATCCAAACGATCATAAGATTGCCAATGTTCCTTCTGCTGATTCATTATCTTGGACATTTGTGTGACCAAATCATAGGTCAATAGCTCACAGTGCAAATCATCTTTGTAAGGATCATTGCGGGCGGAAGAGAGACGCAGTGTGAGACCCAAAAGGTTCTCCAGTGTCATTGGCAGCACCTTATCCACATTTTTGGACAGCTCATCATCGCAGGCGTCCATGAACTGCATGGTGAAATCACCCTGATTGAGCAGCAAATAACGCTTCACTGACTGCAAATGGCCCATCAGATCGTTCTCGGTGAGAAGGACATCCAGCAGCTTACGTGCCGCAAAGAAATACGCATCATTGATCACACAAACATGCTGTTCATTTGTGGGATTGAATTGCAAATCCATGGGCTGAATGGTCAATTCCCGTTTGCCACATTGCCTTATCACATTCAGGTACTTGCCGGTTCTCAATATCTTATCGGCGTGTTTCTCAAGGAACGAGGGTATCCTGTCGTGACGAATAGTGTACCGTTTCTCCCAATAATCATCAGAGTAGTGCTCGGGCTGCTCATTGTGATGCACCACCTCGTTAACCTCGACTAAAAACTCATGATTTCGATCCAAGATTATACCTTTTTGGATCCACAGCTGAAGCATACGCATATACGGCACAGCCGCCTGTTGAGTCAGATTGATAATCATTTCCCGTGAGTCCTTGTCGCCTTGAAGACCCTTGATGCGCTCATGCAGGTGGGATAATACAGCAGCGCCCTGATACTTATTCAATTGCATTTGCGTTAAGGTGGCCCATAACTCTTCCATAACCCAGATGGTTGGTTGCAGATAATAGACCAACTTCTGTAGGGTCAATTTCTGTTGCTTCATCTCCAATTCCGCTTGTGTGAGTAGCATATAGTAATCATGGGTCACATTCATCAACGCCGCATTGAGGGCATTGTGCACTTGACCATGATTATCGTTTTCAGCCATTATCTTTTGTATGCCAGCATAATATGACGCCAGGGGTAAAATCTCATTAGTGAGCTGTATAAGAGACTTATCCAGGTCAACGTTAATGGTAAAAGTAGTCGTATACTTGGAAATATTCTCTTTGGAATCATCACTGGACATATGGGGCACAATGATATCGCCACGGACCCCACACAGGCAATAGATCAATTCGGACAACATCACCCGTTGTTGGCTCTCCAATGGCATACCGCAGAGCTGCTGCTGCGACTGGGATCCCTTTCCAATTTCGACCGTGCAATAGTTCCACAACTGATGGGTACGATACTCATCCGGCAGACCAGCATCGAATTGTACTTTTGAGTTGCTTTTGCCGCTCGACGATGTTGATTTACTGCTACTCGGATCCAGGCAACGTTGACTATTTGGTGCTGAACCCTCGGAGACGGCATTGAGAACACGTTCCTTAATTAGGCTAAGATCGAGAAGATCCCGTTGGGCTTGGCGAGGTTCCATCAAATCGTTCAATTGCATTCCTTTTGGCTCCGATTTGCGCAAATTGACAGGCGTCGGAAAAAATGTACCTACTTGAGATTTCAGTGTTTCAAAATAAAATACGCCTAAAAAAATCGCCTAATTGAGTTTTAGTGTTGGTTAACACAGTTATTCTAGGTTTTGGCGTTGATTTTTGGCGCGTATTTTGAACAGTGTTTTTTTGGCGGGCAATTTAAACAGTATTGTTAATTTAATTTTTTTTCCCCAACCCAGTACTGCGAAAAAGATGAAAAATATTACTGAAAAATAAGACTTAAAATACTGATTAAAAATATAAAAATAAAAAAAAAGAGTTAATTTAAATACTGATTAAAAATATATCTTAAAATATAACCAGAGGGCCGGGGCTAACTTCGACCGCGTCAAAGTTTGTTTACCCTTGCAAGTTATTTAGTAACTCTTTTAGCTAAACTAACTGTTTAATCTAAAAAGGGTAATATTTGCGAAAGAACGGCCTTCAATCTTAGCGTAGGATATAACGAACATTTTGATGAAAGTCACTGTTTTCCACCGATCGTTTCTATGGGAGGTATATGATAAAGTTACCCGATCTTTACCGAATTCGGCACAGTCATTAACAGATATATTAAACTAACAAATGTTTATTTGGAAAGCAATCGCGTCAAAAGTAACGAAGTTATTGACAAAAGTCATTGTTTTCGACCGATCATTCCTATGGGAGGTATATGATATAGTCACCCGATCTTGATCAAATTTTGCTCAGTTGTTTATAGCTACAATGAACTCACCACTCATGACGATAGCTCAGAAAATTAGCGAAGTTATTCAGATAAGTCACTGTTCGTGACTTTGACGTTTGTATGGGAGCTATATATTGTTAAATATAGTGGTCCGATCCGGCTGAATCCGAGATAGACAACCCTTGCAGTATATACAAGCCTACGTGCAAAATTTCAGCTCTGTAGCTCTTACGGTCTCGGAGGAGTTCGCGTTGATCCAGACGGACGGACGGACATGGCTAATTGAACCGTCGTCGTCGTGCTGATCAAGAATATATATACTTTATATGGTCGGAAATGCTTCCTTCTATGCGTTGCACACTTCTGACCAAAATTAATATACCCTTTTTGCAAGGGTATAAAAATAAATACTAAATACTTAAACCAGAATTGGGATTCGAGTGCATTCGAATTATAGCACCTCATTGGGAAAATATGCCTTGTTAAGGTTTTTTTTTAAAAATTTAAATTTTTTAGGGCCCAAAAAACCCCCCTTTTTAAAATTACTGTACCAAATGAGTATTTCTCAGCTATGGTTGACCCTAACTTTTGGCCAGAGGGCCTAGTTGTACACGAATTTGCGCCCAATAAGCGCTCCCGCCCTTTGCCTGTCCACCTTCCCTAATGCATCTTCTGCTTCAAAAAACTAATAACGTCTAGTCTTTGCATTCATATAAATAAAATGTAAGAGGACTTCATTCACCAAGCTCTCTAAATTATTCTGCGATAGCTTAACCTTTTCGGCTGACATATTAGCTTTCTCTGAAACTTGGCTTAATTCCTCTGTTTTGGATAATGAAATTCTTTCTAATAACTTTATTTCTTATAGGCTTGATCGTGTTGGTCGACGTGGCGGTGGAGTACTCATTGCTGTCAACTCGAATCTGTGTTCAAGTGTTGTGCCGATTGATCTCCCCTTAGGTGTTGAGTTTATTTGCGTCGAAGTTACATGTTCTAACTTTAGCTTATATATCTCTTGTTCATATATTCCTCCAACTTCTGATATCATGATCTACATGCACCATGCTGATGCTTTGCGAACTATTTTTAGTCGTCTTAAAGATCGTGATTTTTTTATAGCTTTAGGTGATTTTAACTTGCCTAATGTTTCTTGGCTTGCTGATGATAATCTATCTTTCTTAATTCCCTCATCTCAACATGTTTTTCTTGATAGCCTACTTGAATGTCCGCTATTTGAATTCTTTCTT